>OX411558.1:11153227-12353227 GCA_948146395.1 Fragum whitleyi
TTCCTAGTCTAAATTAAGAATTTTGCTGGTACGAAAATAATTTGGTACGAATCCGTGTAATGTAGCGCCCCCTATATGTAGGTCAACTGTCATGGCGAACAGCAGGACGATTGTGAATCTGTTGACATGTTTTTTGTTGATATTCTGCTGTGATGGTGAGTACAGAACTAATTTGTAGCCAAATATAATGGCAAATACACTTGTTAACTTAAATATATATTTGTCAAGTAACTTGTGTATTTATTATCCCTTCCGTACACTACAAACTGGTCCCAGACATTGTGTCTCCAATGTAAATACCACCTGGCTGTGTTTGCTGCAACAAAGACCAAGCTCTAAAATGTTATAAATGATTATGTTAATGCAGCTGTATATCATACAAACCACTCTATGCTAGAGTTGGGCAATTGGATTTAAATCACAGTCGATAATCAGTTGGCCTAAAATACAAAATGCCTCGATAGCTTAGTGGTTAGAGCACCGGTCTCCTGATCAAAGTCAAGCAATCCCTTACCCTTCCAGATATTTTCTATATATTAAACCCAAATTTAAGCAAGAGATTCAATTGTCAAGAACGAAACTGCTCGCTGCGAACTTTTTTGTTCTAGGGTCCCTTCGTTTTACTGCCTGAACTTTTTTTCAGTGATGGAGTTTGTTATTTTGTCAATGAATGATTTGATAACTGATCTGGGATTTAGCGAGTTCTTTTGAGTAACCATCAAAAAAAGATTCCCGTGAAGTATGATGTTTTTCTGCTGAAGTATAACTTTACGGTGACATGAATCGTAAATTTGAGTCAGCAGATCAGCTGGTCTCACATCTTTTACAGAAAAAATTTAATAAGCGCCATGATCTGGATACCGCACTGTTTACAAATTATTTTCCCACAGTCCACATTACACAGAAATAGTCGAAAACGATTGGTACCTTCCGAGTGCATTTACAATGTTACTAGCAATTGGGAACTTCGGCGATGCTACTTTCCAGTTTACAGAAAAGTCCGAGCAGGTAACATAGATGGGGTCCCACATAGATGCTTGTCAATATTGGGAATAGCCGAAATGATGATCTTAAATTCTGCAAGGGTAACTTCCCTTTGATTTACGCGTTCGTACCGAAAAATATCTGTATACATCAAAAACATTCTGTATCTTTTATGGAGTTTTGCTAAAAATGATGCCTAAAGAGTACTTTTACATCTGTAAAATACAGAAAAACGGAGCTTATCTAGAGTGCTAGAAAAATATGTATTTTATGGGCGGAAGTCATTTTTAAGGCGCCATTTGTCAAAATGGCAGACTTATTGCAATTAGCTGGAAGGGTGTATATGGTGATAGTGTACAGGGTGTCTGTATACTGGTTTAGGCAAATAACTACTTTTTTTCCGGAATTTACTCTATTTCTTTGCACCAGACCCAATGACACCAAAAAGTAGTGCAGACAGTTTAAAAAAAAGCGGCTATTTTGTTTGTTTAATGTAATGCTTTGACTTATGTTTTTCCTTTTGAAGATAAACACAATCTAATGAAAACTTCATAATGGATATCTTGATGTCAAACGTAAATTTTAGTTGCACAATTAGTACGCCGAGGATTCTACAAATTTTATTGTCAGGAAAATCATCGATCTTTGTATTGCATGTTTAATCGCAAGGTGAGTAGACAAATTGTTTTGGCTTGTCCGTCTGTTTTTATTTATTCATCAATCAACGTTGAATTTAATGGAAAACTTCCATCCACATCATTGATTTAGCCTTTCAAAAACATCGTTCTAGCGATTCTCAAGCTGTAGCCGTAGGCCGCCATAATGAAAAGATTGACGCCCCAAATTTATACATGTAAACAAAAACAGTACTGCTTTGTTTTTCACTTTCACACAAATATTCGTTCAATGTATTTGATGAATTAATTAGTGCATGGGCAATTTATATAAGAAAAAAATTCTGATAGTGCCACGAGCTGAGGACTTCCATTGTATTGACCTAATTTTATTTTGTAACCACTTTTATGATACTACGATTTTGATAATCCAGTACACAACTTTTCAATTCTACACGATGTCGGTTTACATGGAGCCGGTCAAGTAAAGATATTGTTGATAAGATTTCAAGAGTGCTATTTGCGAACAGAATAAAATTCTGAACATCGATGTCAAATTTGTCAGCTTGGTTTTAAATTCGTGTTGACCAGAAGTGATAAGCCCGTTTTGTTTTGGTTTTTTTGGTTTTTTTTATGCCCCCGCATCGATAGATCGGGGGCATAGTGTTTTACTCATGTCCGTCCGTCTGTCCGTCTGCTGTCCGAAAACTTAACCTTGCCAATATCTTCAAGCCTATTCAAGATACAAAGCTAATATTTGGCATGATGATAGATCTCAATGATCTGCATCCGCTGGTACCAAAGTCAAGGTCATGTGACAAGGTCAAGGTCATTTGTCAGGGTCAAACTTCGAAAAAAAATGCTGTTACAGGGGCATTCATGTTTCACGAACACATCTTGTTTTCAAAAAATACGATTATTCAGAGGTTGGTTTTTTTGTAGTGTTTATTCTTTGCATATCTGTCCAATAGCTTGGACCACTAACCGCTTATATTAATATGAATTGTCTTGATCATTGAAGTTTGAAACAAAAACTAAATCTACATGCACTAATGAACATTATCAGGAAATTGAACCAGGTTTTTGTTTTAACTTGATATTCTCTATGAATAACATTTGACAATTGATACATCTTGAACTGGAAATTGATTTTGGATTTTGATTCTCAGGAGTTTGAAATTGGAAGTGAACAAATGTTGTTGTTTGGGAAAGGGTTAATATAATATATTTTGTCGTCTGCAACTCTTTTCAAATTGTATCACCCCAAAATTTCGCCATTTGGTCAATTGTTGATAATCATAAACCTAAGTGCAATAAAACACTGGATGCTCAGAGAGGATGTGGTAATAGTGGTGGGAAATCAGTGTGTAGGTGTTGCATCCATCACAATATGACATACTGTTAAATGTACTGTAAAACTACATTTGATCAGTCAGATTCTGCTAAGAATCTGCTAAACAGAACCCTTGAATTGATAGAAAAGGCTTAGCATCTGAATTTGAACAGCAACCTGAACAAAAGGAGCTTGTAATTCAGCTGTTTTTAGATCAGTAAGTGCTTGGGGGTGAGCTATTGTGAGCTCTTATCATCTGTTTGCCTGTAAACAATACTGTCGGGTTATTCTTGTCTCAAAATCTGAGTTATTGATCACAAATAACCAAAGTTCCAAAATATCATGGTAACATCCTCATGGCGACTTTCAGGACCTTCAGTCCTTTGATTCTATATATGTAATAAAGTGGAAACTGAAAATGATTTTCTTAGAATGTAACTGATGGATATCAACCAAATATCACTGGAATGATACTTGAGTGACCCTTTATCAGTCTACAAAAAATTGATCGAAGGAAAATTTGTATTTAACCCTTGTCATGCTGAATGAATTTTGGATAATAATTTGCATCAAAATCAAAGGACAAAAAGCACTGAAAGTACCAACTTTAGGTCAATTTTTAATTGAAAACAATATCTATTGACAATTCTGGTTTGAAAGTGAGAAACAGGTGGTGTAGACCAACATCAGACTGCACATATGTGCAGGCTGATTTTTGTCTATAGCTCCTGCCAAAACAGGAATATTTCGGGATCAGCATGACAAGGGTTAAAATGCGGAGGTCATTTCTCTTTAGTGGAAACTTTGTTTGAAAATCGTTTCCTCAGGTTGTAACTGATGGATATATCAACCAAATAACTGGAATTATCCTTGAGTGACCCTTTATCAGTCTCCCAAAAATTATTGTGATGGGATGAAAAATATGTATTTTATGGGCCGAGGTCATTTCTCAAAATATATTATATAGTGGAAACTTTGAAAATCATTTTCTCAGAATGTAAGTGATGGATATCAATCTAACTGCATTGGTATGATTCTTGGGTGACCAATTATCATGTAGCCAAAAATTATTGTGATTAGATGAAAAATGGCTCTAATGGGCTGAGTTCATTTCTCTTTATTATATAGTGGTAACTTTGAAAATCATTTTCAACATCAGTAGAACACAAAATATCTAAAAATCTAGCCAAACTTTTGATTTGCTATTACAAGAATTTCAAGCCTGTGGAGCGACCCAAGCCATTCATGGCTTTCAAGTTTAATGATATCTATTCAGTTTAAGGTATCTTACAGAAATTTTCTGCTCATACAGCTAATTTTAGGTAAAGTTTTGATTTCAGTAAAAAGGCTTTGTAAATTTATATCAATTTTGGTATTAATATCAAATGTCGCAGATTGTCAAGAAATCTGTCTCGGTAAAAAGGTCGCTAGGTGAAAGCAGAACGCCTCAAATTAGATCACTTAACTGATCAGAAAAATTAGAGACCAGGTTATTTATTTATAACCAGTAATTGAGTCAGGACTGCCAAGTATCAATGGGAAAGAGGTCTTATGAAAAATATGAAAAAGAAATCCCCACTCCTGACCTTTTACTGCTTAAAGAGAGATGGCTTTTCCTAAAATACTTTTTCTCATCTTATACAGCAATAGGCTTTCCAAAGAAGTCAATAGAGCGTCCAAGGACCTCATTTTCCTCTTGTTTTGATATCAAATTCTTTAACCTTATAATAACTTATAACATCATTCTGATCATTTTTTTTGAATAAAAAGGGGGTTAAAAACGTTTAGGTCAAACATTTGGGAATACAATCCAAATAAGTAATGGGTATCGTAGGGGTTGAAATATATTTCTAAACCAAAAGGGTGAATGGGTTTTTTTCCAATACCAAATTTTCTGTATCTATAAAGCTGTTATAAATCTTTACAAATTTAAAATGTTACTTTATGTCAAAGCAATGATGGAAAGAAAGTGACTGGTAAAATATTCGCCTCATTAGTTCCTCTCATATATTAGAAAACAGTATTTCCTCTATAACCTCTATTAACCCTTGTCATGCTGAACCTGGAATATTCTTGCTTTGGCAGGAGCTATAGACAAACATCAGCCTGCACATTTGTGCAGTCTGATGTCAGTCTACACCACCTGTGTCTGACTTTCAAACCATAATTGTGAATTGATTTATTTTTTCAATTAAAAATTGGCCTACAGGTGGCACTTTCAGTGCTTTTTGCCCTTTGATTTTGATGAAAATTTTTAGCCAAAATTTATTCAGCATGACAATGGTTAATAAGAGCCAGAGCTACAGATGGAGAGGGTTTTTAATCGGTCGAGTATCTACTTGAACGATTAGTTCAATGGCATTTCGCGGGTCGCATCGAATGAAAATTTGCAAAGCATGCCTTTATCCCAAATTCAGACACAAAAAGAATTTTCATAATTCTTTAAACAAATGTCGAAAAATGACAATCCTTACAGTTGTACATCTGGTTGATATTTGAGCCTGTGCCTGACATTTCAATAATTAACCTTACATTGATGGTGCTCATTGTAATTCAGCATTTATTCTTATTGCTGCTTGCATTGTGTCATTGTCTAAGCTGCCCAAAATTTGGTTACACACTCATGTGAGATTGTTTGCAATGTGACACACAGGCTCATTTTAGATCAAACTATTTCAATAATAAATCTTACATTGTTGGTGCTCATTGGAATTCGGCATTTATTCTTATTGCTGCTTGCATTGTGTGGTTGTCTAAGCTACCCAAAGTTTGGTTATCGCGAACATGTGAAATTGTTTGCAATGTCACAATAGGCTCATTTTATATCAAACTATTTCAATAATAAACCTTACATTGTTGGTGCTCATTGGAACTGTCTCAGTATCCACAACTTATGGTTTCATTGAGGAATGAATATTCTATGCTGGCATTACCCCTTCTTAATCGTACCTCTGAGGAGCACACTCCCAATAAGAAGATCCCTGTCATTTTTATGCCCCCACATCGAAAGATCAGGGGCATTTTGTTTTACCCTTGTCCATCTGTCCGTCTGTCTATCTGTCTGCAAAACTTAACCAAAAAACTTAACATTGCCAATATTTTCAAGGCTATTCAGGAAACAACTCTCATATTTAGTATGATGATATATCCCAATGATACCCATCTGCTGGTACCAAGGTCAAGGTCATGTGACAGGGTCAAGGTCATCTGTCAAGGTCAAATTTTGGGGCATTCATGTTTCACAAACACATCTTGTAGTTTGTCTGTTTTCAGAGAAAACCAGTGGTATTGTCATCATCTTGGCATCCTTTGTGTTTTGAAGTTGGTGATAATACTGATTGTTGCTGGTGTTGGTGTTGACATACACGTTAATGTGACAAACTTTAACCTTGGTCCTATCTTTGTTGTTCAGTAAATAACTTCACATTTGGCATGTGAGTCACCATCACAGGAGCTGACAGCTATCCAGACTATCAAGAGGGGTGTTCTCTGAGAGCACTCTTAGCTTGACTATTGGTAGAAAGGGGGGGGGGGCTATAAACGAGTCACCCAGGTTTTGGCGTTGGCATCTGCATCGGCATAATGCTTTTGCTAAGGATTTATGTGCAACTGTTTTATATCTCTGTTTCTACTTAAGCTATTGCTCTGAAACTTTGCAGGTGCTTCTGTGCACATGATATCAACCAAAACACAAAGATTTGTGAGTCCGACATTTAATTTGGAGGAAATTTAACCTATTTAGACTTAGAAATCTTGGTTAAACTTTTTAAATGCAACAGTAATCTTGGCTAAGTTTTTACATGCAACTATTGACTATGTGTGATATCTCTATTTGATTAAAAGCCATTGCTTTGAAACTTTGCACATACTTCTTTAACCATAATATCAGCCTCTAGGCAAAAATTTATGGGTCCCTGTTGCAATATCTAGATTCTAGAAAGTAAGATATGGAAAATTGGGATCAGTACAGGAAAAGATTAGGATGAAAAAGCATGTTTTTCCCTGAAATTTACATCAAAACAGTTTTAACCTGCTATCCTTTCTTTAAAAGGTTAAATATTTTCTTTCAAAATGGAAAATGCTTTACAATACAGGTGTAATTTGTATTGAAATGTGCTAATTTTCGTAACTAATCTTCATAATTATTTGATCATTTTGTTACTTTGAAGTCAATGCCTGAATAATGCCTAAATAATGAGTCATCAATGGACACTAAAATTCATACATAAAAGCGATTTTGGGTTTCAATATTGAATTAACCCTTGTCATGCTGAACTAGGAATATTTCTGTGTTGGAAGGAGGTATAGACAAAGATCATACTGCACATGTGTGCAGTCTGCTCTAAGTCTTTATCATCTACTATCTTCTAAAACCTGAAAAGTTTGAAAATGTTCAAAACAAATACTGACTCAAAATTGGTGCATTGAATGCTTTTAGCTCTTTGAAAAATTTGAATACAATTTTGCCAAGGTTTTTATTCAGCACGATGTATGACAGGTTAGATAACAAGATTGGCTGTGTTTAGCTCCAATGGCTGAAGGCCACTGGGGCTATTGACATGGCACTGTGTCCATTGTATTTCTCTTTTTATCCCCCGCTGTTTTCGGCGAGGGGATATAGTAATGCTCTCCATCCGTCATTCCTTCATTCCGAGGTTCCCTCACTAAACTTGTCCGGAGCATATCTCCAAAAGTATAATAGCTATCAACTTGAAACTTTATGGTTGGATAGATCTCATGGAGGAGAAGCGCAGTGAACAAGAACTTTAACTCTTGCTTGCATAATTTTGGAGTTATTGCCCTTTGTTATTTTTAAGACTTAGATTTTGTACGGAGCATATCTCCTAAAGTATTAAAGCTATCAACTTGAAACTTTATGGGAGGATAGATCTCACGGAAGAGAAGTGCAGTGCACAAGAACTTTAACTCTGGCTTGTATAATTTTGGAGTTATTGCCCTTTGTTATTTTTAAGACTTAGATTTTGTCCGGAGCATATCTCCTAAAGTATTAAAGCTATCAACTTGAAACTTTATGGGTGGATTGATCTCATGGAAGAGGAGTGCAGTGCACAAGAACTACAACTCTTGCTTGCATAATTTTTGAGTTATTGCCCTTTGTTATTTTTAAGACTTAGATTTTGTAGGGGCTTAATTTCTTAAAGTAGAACCCTTAATCTATTAGGCTTCAGTTTACTATCAAGCTTTCTCGGCGGGGGATGGCCATGTCCGACATGGCTCTTGTTAACACTGGAAAGAGTTAAAAGAAAGTGTTGTTTTGACTAGAATAAGGTACTAAACTATCTAAGACTTCAAGAACAACTAAACAAGCAAGGGTGAAAACTCTATATATCTTTCTTGTAAGAGTTATGCCTATTGGAAATTGAAACTCTAAGCTGAGTTTGGCACAGCTGAATGTTTTATTTCTATAAATCTGTAAAATTGTATCATCTGAAAGTTTGAAATAATTGCTCATAATCAATTTAAAACAAAGACAAAGGGTAGAAATTTTAAAAATCTTGCAATCAGGAGTGTGGAAATACGCATTTACTCCATTTATCCCTGGACAAGTAAAATATGATCATCTATTTGTCTAGCATCAAAATGAATTTGTCTGTAAAAAATCAAACAATGTTTTTGAAAAGGAAATACTGGAACCCAGCATTTCCTTCATTAAAAACATTTTTTTCTACCTTCAGGAAAAAGATTCTCTTCAGTACCATTCCAAGATCTGAGCTGGTATTAATTTGTCCACAGACAAGTGGCCTCAAAAATCGTACTTGTCCACAGGTACTGGTAGTACTTGTCTACAAATAGATAAGCCCATGACAGAAAAGTCAGGCCTGGGAATTCCATACCCTTGTTGTAATGTTATAGTGCGGTTTTATTGACCTGAATTTGACCACTGCTATTTAGAATGAATAGAAATCTTATTTTTTCCTACTCTGCTTTGAATGTGCTTTCATAGGAATGAATAACAAACAGCATAATATGTATTTTGTTAATTAATTAAATATGTTGGTAATTGTTGTTTACGCATTTTTTTCCACAGACGTCAAATTCAGGTCAAATAAACCAAGGTATATCATATGATAGAGGGTTATTTGTGTTGAAACACTTTCTGTTTTTGCTCAACAAATATTGAATGTCACTAGATAAATTAAAGGTCAAATGAAAAGCTCTTTTGACCTTACGTAAATACAAAGAGATGTATTAAAATAATCTGATGCGATATTCAAAATGAAAATAATATATACGATAATGGTAAAATCGACGATTTTCTCTGTTCACACCTGTAGCCCGCTATTGAAACTGACCTGTGACGTCATTGCAGTTATGAATGTATTGACGGAATAAGCAGATCATATAAAATTACAGAACTTCGTTCAACCTATCACAGATTTTTCACAAATTTGTCGTAAAAACGATTGTCTCTAAGAGGTTGCGGCAAGATGCAAGGGTCTAATTCACTTAAAATGTCTCGATGTAGGATTATTAATAGTATTAATTATCCTAATTGATTAGAATCGGGACCCGAAACATTTACTATACACAAAGACATAGAAATATCTTTCAGTGTACTGATTGGTTGTTCTTGCGCATGAATTGTCCGATAACCACGCCCCGTCAGAAGGTAATGAACCAATTAAACGCCTTTTGAAATTTCCGGTGAACTGATTGGGTAAAATTTTGTCAAGTGTCAATTATAATCATGTATAACATTGGAAAACCACGCCCCGTCAATAAACCAAAGTGTAAACAGATGTCATAATTGTTGTAATTAGTAAAATAACTTATTTTGGTGTTCAATGATGAAAACATTTTGTTGTTGTAAAACCAAAATATCGAACTTACAGTTTAAAACAATATTATTGGATTTTGAAAATGTACCCAATATTTTCGTTTACGAAAAAGGCTTGTTGAGCAGCTTCTGATCAGCTATAAACAGATGTTTCAGTACCAAATTCTAAATCTTTCACCAAAGAACGTAAGGCTAGTGCGTAAAGAGTCGACCCTACTCAGATTGCGGACCGAGAAGGTTCGTAAATTGTCCAACTTTGATGATTTTCTTTTACAAGAGTAATTAAGCTATTTGTTCCTTCCCTTGAAAGAGTTTTTTATGCGACCTCTGACTGACCCGTACTTGAACCAATCCTTTCATAACATAATTATTTTAATTTTATGGAGTTCCCAGTCGGTCCACTTTCGCGTGACGGGTCACATATAATGAAGCTGAAGTTTAATGAATGGTCTCTTCGAATTTTTGCTCTGAGAAATTATTTCTTGAGTTCGAAGTTAATGTATAAACTTGAACAGTAGGAAAGCCGGGAAGATTTCTTCCTGTTATAATTTTGTCCAAGGGCGTAAAAACATGACACGCAGTACGCACACGTGAATAAGTAATATATTATTCGTTGAACAATATCGTCGATGATTGATAAATTATCGAATCAACGCAAGTACAGCTTTTTAAAGCTACATTTGCGACATTTTGATCACCCGTCAACATTTTTATTTAGAACATTCTCTCTGGTTTGGCGCATTCTGTCTGTCCTCCTCTCTTTCCCTCTCCCTCTTTTAGTCCTTTTTTCTCTCTTTATATCTTTTTTCTTAATATAAGACATTTAATACAACATTTAAACAGTTTTTCGATATTTACAATATTGTGAAAACTTTTTTGTTGAAAAAAAGAGAAGAAATTTTCCGCTTGACACTTATTACAGCTTGAAATGGTGACCATTTTTTAATATATGAAAATGTTTTGTTTGCCGAAATAAAAAGAAAAAATGTATAAATCTGAAAAATGTTTCAGAAATGATTTTGAAAATAATTGGCATATTAGAAGAATTATCGGTACACAGATTAGCACACGCAGAAAGGGTTACCTTCGGTAAATCATTTGTCATGTGCGCTGTTGTGTAATCGGCAAGATGTCACAATGCTTTCAATAAACAAAACCATCCAGCTACATGCAAT
The DNA here is from genome assembly GCA_948146395.1 of Fragum whitleyi. Lineage (NCBI taxonomy): Eukaryota > Metazoa > Mollusca > Bivalvia > Cardiida > Cardiidae > Fragum > Fragum whitleyi. The sequence continues at coordinate 11,164,133 of OX411558.1, forward strand.
TTATAAAATTTTATGACTTAATTAAACACACATTTTATCCTTCAATGATTCAACTGACATGCCGCAAAAAACTAATTTTCAACCACCTAGACACAACCTTCAATCGACAACGGAGTACCATCAAATTTGTGTTTAATTGAATTTATTTTTTTAATTATTTGTTCATGATATTCATTCGTTATATTTTTGACAAATTCAAAAAAAAGGTGAAAGCATGGGTGAACATTTGTGGATTAAAGAAAATGGAAAAATCGTGGAAAGGAAATTTGTACCGACAAATACCCTTATAGTTTGGAGGAATTTCATACCATTTAATTGCCAAAGCCCTGTTGAGTTAGGGTTTTATTCAATGTCTTGATTTAATTTTGCATAATATATTTGATTGACTTTGTAGTAATGTGGTTTTGACCAACCATCAAATGTGTTATGTCAAGCCTTTTTTATGTTTTCTTTTATATATCTGTATAATAAACAAAAGTTGAAGCTAAATGATTGGTCACTGTGAAATATTACTCTTAATTAGATCAAATTGGATTTCCTTCTGAAGTTTTTACCAAATTTACGAAGTGAACAGTCTGAAAAATGCCGATTTTAATTTGTGAGAGAAAAATGTTTATTTTTGATAAGATTACATCGTTACAACGGCGTGAAAACACTCTAACCATGCCATAGTTTCCGACTTACGTTTATCCGGACCTTGTTGTTAGACTCGTGACTAGATATCTCAGATTTAGGGTTTAAAGTAAACATATCTGCAGTTTCCGCTTGCTTAGGTTTAAACTTTGCTGACTGCACAAGTTGATAGCGGTATAACAATATCGAACCTTCGTGTTGTTGTTCGATAGCTGTGATAATAACAAGCGTTCGCATTGTTTACCTTCGAGAGGAATGACTACAATGACGTCACATCCTGTGCGCAAGTGCGAAAATCCGTTTTCGGCCAGGTGAAAATTTCCAATAAATCACGGTCGTTCTTTTGTAAATATTGTCGCTTTGTGTGTGTGTTTTTCGACGCGGATTTTTTATACCTTTTTATTTCAATTAAACTGATTGAAATATATATTTAGTTCTTGTTCGAAAAATAGCTTTTCATTTGATCTTTAAGGCTTTACAAAAACAGTATTGTATCAATGGGGTTACAGTGTTCTCATTTAAAATAGGTATTTATTAGATTGCCAAAATTGAGCGATTTCTTACTAATGTTTGTATGGAAACATAGTATTTCCTACCCAATTTGATCAAATTAAGCACTCTTGGCAAAGTGTTTGTCTTAATGCCAAATAGCCAGTTTTAGAACAGAAATGGTCAACAATTTCTTGAATCTTGAATAATCACCCCACAGCAGCACTCATCAGTTCGGACTATTTTTCTTCCACCAATGGGTTGATAATCGTAGACCTATGTGTGATAGCAGCTGGGGGCTAGGAAAGGATGTGGTGGTAGTACTGGTGTGAGAAATACAGGAATCCATTGTTAGGTACTCTAGCCACCGAGATATGACTGAAAAATTGTTGAAAGCGGCCTAAAATCCATTCAACCAATTAAACTTGAATAATCATTCTACCTTCCTGTATAAGAACTTATGAAGTGTGACCATCAGTTGACCTCTTTTTTCAAAAACTTTACCCTTAACTTAAACGTGACATAATTGTCTAATTGTTGGAAACGTCACACAAAGGCTCAAAATGTTTTGGTGAAACCGGCTCCAGAAACATGCTGTTAACAGTATGAGAAAGGTTAGATGCAAATTTATTGCCTGTAAATAGTCATAAGAAGTCATTATAACTGTAAGCAGTTGGTCTTGGTGACAAATTGAAGTAGCATTATGGAAAATTATGGAAACACTTGGCGCCAGACATTTTTACTTTAACACTTTTTATAGTTTTTCACTGAAATTAACTCCTGTCATGCTGAATCCAGAAAATTCCTGATTTTGCAAGAGGTAATATTAAAACATATGACAAAGATCAGCTTTAGAGTTACATGCAGTGCGATCTTTATCCACAGATTATCTGTTTGTTCCTATTGAGTATTTGATTTTAGTACATGTTCAAATATTCATAAGAAATTTAATTCTAAATCAAGTCTTTGAATGCTTTACAGCCTTTGATTTACCGTAAAAGCTCTCATTGCATTTCCATTAGAAAGGGCTGGGCTTTCATTAGAGGCTACCCTACATAATATTGGTTAAGATGGCGCAAAAATGGCAAAAATAAACATTATCTGTGCAAAAACAATAACATTTCATTGGGGATAAAGGTGCATAAAACGTCTGTTGATTTTTTAGTGACCTAGATTTTGTAGGTATCAGCCTTTATTAGAGGCTTCAAGATTTTTTAAAATCACATCAAAAAAGGTTGATTTCAAGCAATTGGCTCTATTTGAATTTTTACGGTTGGTACAATCTTATCCTGGTGAATATGACAATTTAAGGTTTTATGAAAGTCTCCAAAAAACCTCTCTAATTTTCAGAGCTTGACTGGGGTTAATAGAGAAATTGAAAATGCAGGCAAGTTTTTCAAAGTTAAAGAAGAAATATCAACAAACAATTTCTTTTACGTACTTTGACTTACAAAGATTTTGAAAGACACGAAAGAAACTGCTTAATTGTGTGTTAAGTCTTTCTTGCTTATAAGTCCCCAGATTTTGAATCCTTGTGATTCATACTTCTAATGAAAATATTGTATAGCATTCAACAAAGGAAATTTGAGCCCGTGCGAGAGATTTCCAACAATTTCATATATGTACACAGCAAAGACTCAGACCAGCCTGTGCATCTGCACAGTCTGACCAGAGTCATCACTATGCATTTAGTAGATAGATAAAGGTCTCAAAGTACTTGTACACCATCAGGTACCAATAACTTAATATTTACAGTAAGTGGCTGTCTATGCTGCTAAATGTTTGCACCTCACCCACATTTCAAAGTGTTGGAAATGTCACACACAGGCTTATTTATGGTTTCTTCTCAAATTGCAGCAAATTTTCATTGTTGTCTGCAACATCTTTCATTTTGGACCAGCCTAATATTTTGAAAAAAAAGGGGAAAGGATCAATGGCTTAGTTCGAAAAGCCTAACATGCAATGGAAAAAAGAGTCTCCATATTAATGCAAACAAATTTATCAAAGGAATCTTTTATTAAAGTTTCTGTTTCCGTGTTTAAGAGTAGGTTCAATTTAGTTAGTTTGTTTTCGACAAACCACTTGAAACGAATCGATATTTAGTGAGAGAAGGTGTTCAAAGTTTCGGCTTTAGAAAGTTTTTTTCTTGTTCAAATAATATAACTTGTCATATGTATTTATTCTTATACCGCAACAAACTTAATTAGATCCAATTGAAGGGATAAGAGCTTTCTACAGTGGCTTTTGCTTTGGTGTTCCAATTTTTGCTTTATGAATGTTATCAATGAAAATATGTCATTAAAACTTGCAATAATGTAGCCAGGTTGACTATAAGGGGTGTTTGTACTGCCTTGCTGTACAAGCTAGCTTTTATAGCGACATGGTAGATCACTCGCTTTGGGACACAGAGGTCCTGGGTTCGAATCCCAGGGGAGTCGAATATTTAATTGCAGGTTACAATAATTCATATGAAATTTGTTTTTCTAACAAAATATTACGTAAACCCACTACGTTGATCCCCTTTTATGATGTCCACCAAGAAAAAGGTTGGTCACTTGATATCACCCACCCAATTTCTCTGCAACTTAACATGGATTTGAAACCAACTTCACGGATATGTTTGGTATTAAACAGTGCATTTACTATTTCGGTTACGGTTCATTGCCTTTGGAAAAAGTTATCACCCTGTCATCAAAGATATGGTCTTTTATATTTCTATTTTCTGGGGGTGAATTTAAAGTCTGCTTTGCAAATTATATTCCAGTAAGCTCTGCCATTTTTAGAGAAAACTGGAGATGCTGGAGATGTATTTTTGATGGCCTAATTATATCCCCTACAAGATGTGCAACTGATATTTTGGTTATGAATAATCTGTGCACAAACTTGGACATTGTGTTATACATGTATATCACATTTAATAGAATGCATTTGCTTTAAATTTTAAATTTATGCTTACCATCAAAAAGAAACATACGCTGTCAAGGGAGATAACTCTAGAAAAAATTCTGAATTTTCAATAGAACATGTGTCCTCTTTTTAGCTCCACTGGCCAAAGACCACTTGGGCTATTTTCATGGCTCTGTGTCTGTCGTGCGTCCGTCCGCCCCTGCGTCCAGTCGTAAACCTTTTCTTTAAAAATCTTCTCCTCAGAAACTACTGGATGAATTTCAACCAAACTTGATCCTTGGGTGACCCTCTTTCAAAATTGTTCAAGAAATTTTGATTCAGTGAAAAACATGGACTGAATGGGCGTGGCTTATTTCCAAATAAGGTAAAAATTAGTTTTCTCAGATTCTAATTGAAGGATACCAATTGAATTTCACAGGAATGATCCTTGGGTCACTCTTTATCAATCTATTAAAAATTATTGTGATCAAATGAAAAATATGTATTTTATGGGGGAAAGTCATTTTTAGCTCCACTGGCTGAAAGCCACTGGGGCTATTGTCATGGCGTTGTGTCCGTCGTGCGTCCGTCCGTCCGTGCGTGCGTGCGTGCGTCCGTCCGGTCGTAAACTTTTTCCTTAAAAAATCTTCTCCTCAGAAACTACTGGATGAAATTCAACCAAACTTCACATGAATGATCCTTGGGAAACCTTCTTTCAAAGTTGTTCAAGAAATTTTGATCCAATGAAAAACATGGATTTAATGGGCGTGGCTAATTTCCAAATATGGTAAAAAGTGACTTTTCTCAGATTCTAATGGATAGATACCAATTAAATTTTACATGAATGATCCTTAAGTGACCCTTTATCAGTGTATCAAAAATTATTGTGATCGGATGAAAAATATACATTTTATGGGCGGAGGTCATTTCTCTATATGTTATATAATGGAAACTTTGAAAATCATTTTCTCAGAATGTAAACAATAGATATAGACCAAATTTCACTGGAATGATCCTTGGGTGACCTTTTATCAGTCTACCAAAAATTATTGTGATCAGATGAAAAATGTGCATTTTATGGGCGGAGGTCATTTCTCTATATGTTATATAGTGGAAACTTAGAAAATCATTTTCTCAGAATGTAATGGATGGATATCAACCAAATTTCACTGGAATGATTCTTGAGTGAAGCTTTATCAGTCTGCCAAAAATTATTGTGATCAGATGAAAAATATGTATTTTATAGGCGGAGATCATTTCTCTATATGTTATAAAATGGCATTTTTGAAAATCATTTCAACATCAGTAGAACCCGAAATATCTTAAAATCTAGTCAAACATTAGATTTGCTATTTCAAGAATTTCAAGCCTGTGGAGCGACTCAAGCCATTCATGGCTTTCTAGTTCAATATGTTATATAGTGGAAACTTCGAAAATCATTTTCTCAGAATGTAATTGATGGATATCAACCAAATTTCACTGGAATGATCATTGAGTGACCCTCTATTAGTCTACCAAAAATTATAGTGATTGGTTGAAAAATATGTATCTTATTGGCATAGGTCATTTCTCTATTTGTTATTTAGCGGAAACTTTGAAAATCATTTTCTCAGAATGTAACGAATGAATATCAATCAAATTTCACTGGAATGCTCTTTTAATGACCCTTTATCAGTCTACCAAAAATTATTGTGATTGGATGAAAATATGTATTTTTTTGGCATAGGTCATTTCTCTATATGTTATTTAGCGGAAACTTTGAAAATCATTTTCTCAGAATGTAACCGATGAATATCAATCAAATTTCACTTGAATGATCCTTGAGTGACCCTTTATCTGTCTGTCAAAAATTATTGCGATTGGATGAAAAATATGTCTTTTATGTGCAGAGGTCATTCTCTATATGTTATTTAGTGGAAACTTAGAAAATCATTTTCAACATCAGTAGAACCCAATATATCTAAAAATTGAGTCAAAACTTTGATTTGCTATTTCAAGAATTTCAAGCCTGTGGAGCGACTCAAGCCATTCATGGCTTTCTAGTTCACTTGTATTTTTCATTCACTATCAAAAATAGTGGTGGTCATTGCATTGACATTTTTACTTTGTTGCTTTGTTGTTGGAAATTATAAAGTGTTGTTTATGAAGATTCATCATTGAAAATTTAAGTGATAAAACCCAGTTTTGACCCTTAGAATTTTCTCTCAATGGGGTCAAAATGACCCATTGGGAGTAATTTCTAAGGCTCAAAATAGGATATTTTAGCTCTTTTGGGGGGTCAAAACCCTGGTTTAAGGGTCAAACACAAGCCCTGATATTTGCAATATCTATGTGCAATTTGTGAATAAGTTGAGAAAAAATGGAACAGTCATTTGAAAGCTACTGTAATCCTACTTATTCCATTTGAATAACTAGAATTTGTCCCAAACGGTGACTCTCTTTGAAGGGATTAACTTTTCACGCCATGCATAGAAAATCTCTGCACAAAGCCAGGCCTGAGTTTACATAAACAGATATTTTCACTGACGATTTTTAAATTCAAAAAGTATAGATTTTATCGTAACAGCTGGTTGAATTTTGATACTATCATCTTGTGATAAAGACATTGATGGTTTATTGCCAATCATTACATCTTAGTGAAGTACTTTATAAGCAGGTGGAAAGGACTTTTTAGTGTTGAAAAAGGATTTAGGAATTTATTTATAGTTATGTAAGAAAAGGCAAAAATGATTGAAATTAAAATTAGAGGAAGAACAAAATTTAGTTTTAAGGAAAATAACAGTTTTATATGATACTTGTAAATTATATAAATAACTGATGATAAAAGTAAACTTTAGCTGGTGTTCATAGTGATTTTGAAATAAATTAAGCTTAAATGAAAAAAAATATTAAAATAGTTCCAAAATCTAGGAATGTGTTTTATTTTTTTATGGAGAAAATAGTGAATTTCAGGTAACAGTTTTTATATAAAAAAAATGCATGTTACATAATTTTTTTTACATGTATATTAAAAGAAAATAAAAAAAAATAATATAGTTTGAAAAATGATTAAAAAAAAAGACAGAGTTAACATGCACAGTAACCATTTGCCATTTAGGATAGAAATGCTCAAAGAATCTTATTTTGTTAAAGCAAAATTTGCCCACAAAAATTTAAATGAAAGTTCATTAAGATCTTAATTAAGCTTTAAATGAACAGTGTGATTGTCCTGAGTATATTTTTTGCCTCTGAATAAGATTAACTTATAAAGAAAAATAAAGGTTAAATAAGTTCACAGGTGTTAAAGTATTGTCACAGAGATGACTTGTAATGGATATTTGATGGATTAATTCTTAATTTCTTACCTTTTTAAATTTTAACCCATTACCAGACAAATTTTTTAAAGACTACTCGAACTTGAATGAGGTTGTAGACAATGATTTCTAGGATATGAAATAAAAAAAAACGTTTTTTGGAGAAAAAATACTGTGGATAATGAAGAATTTTTATCAATATTTTATGAATGAATTTTAACAAGCAGTTTCATAAATGTAATTCTAAACTTATTATAACCCCCTCAACCAAGCTGTGTTTGAGGGGTATATAGGAGTCAGCTTATATGTCGGTCGGTTGATCCACTGGTCCGTATATCTGTCTGTCTGTAGCTATTTTGTGTCTGCTCAATTTCTCAGCAAGTAATGGATGGATTTCATTCAAACTTTACAGATGTGAACAGTATCAGACAGAGACAGAGTTATGGCCCTTTGATGGAAAATGGCTTATCATTATTGATAAGCAGTAGCACTTGTAGGGGGTATAATAGTCTGCATTGTGACAGTCTAGTTTCTAAAGGGGTGTCAAGAATAAAGATGTTTTTGGGAATGGGTGAGCAAGACATTGTTGTAACAATAACAGCTTCCGGTGGGTTCGTAGGTGTGTCCTTCTACCCATCATTTTGTTTATCCGTCGGTTGGCCTATACATTTTTTTTCCTGACAATTACTCCTATTTTTCAGTGTCTATTCAAGGATTCAAAAAGTAGGAGGCAATTTTGTCAACATCCCCCGAAAAGATGCAAACTATTTACTCATTCTCTATGTACAAAAAAGACTTCAGAAACAGGGGGGACTTTTCAATAGTATTTGCTAAAACGCGCAATCCCCCCTCCTAGAATAGACTCTGTTTTATGGACAGGCTTTAAAACGACTTGTCACAATTGTTCTCCATCAAAAGTAGATGTGCTATTTGAAAAGAAATTTAAACAGGTATCATCTAGGGTTAAAGATTGAAAGATTCTCTCATTTTCTGCTAGAATTCTCATTGAAACTGGAATAATGAGAGAAAAATCTCACAGCAAAATGTGATTTAATGAAGGATTTTACAAATTTCTTACTAAAAATTCTTTATTCCTCATAAGATTTGGTTAAATGAGATATTTTTGCACATGATTTTCTGAGCCAGAATTATCCCTGTTCAAATATAGCCTGTGGGTCAAGGTCACAGGTCTAGGTCAAACATTTAAATGTGGGGTTCAACTGTAGTTGTCCAGTGACAACCACCTTGTTAAAGGAAGTTACAAAAGAAATTTATTATAAAAACTATCAAAATTAAATCTTTTCAAGAAAAAGAAATAATAGAAAATTCAAAAATAAGGAAATAATTCTGTTAAAGTGAAAATGATAATATCATTTGATTTAAACCTTTGTCATGCTGAAAGTCCTCTTAGTGGGATATTCCTGCTTTTGAAGGAGGTTAAGACAAAGATCAGGCTGCACATAATGTGTTGTCTATTCCATACAACTGAATGTTCATTTTTAAACAAGAAAAAGTTTAAAAATAATATTTTCAAAATAGTTACTTACACATTTTGTGGACTCTGTGCTTCCATTAGTTTGATTTTAATAACAATTTTTGCAAAGCTTTTATTTAGCAAGACAAGGGTTAAAATTTTGTGGAAGTGTTAATGTAGAATTTTTTCAAATTTTGATTAAATTATTCATAAAATCATTGTGTTTTGAGGCATAAAAGGGGATTTTCACTTCTATTCTTATTCACGAAACAAAGATTACATGAATAATTTATGCGAAATAATTTCACAAACTACAGGTGTTCAAATAGTGCAAATATCGAAAAACTCTTGGAAGTGGCTATTTAGAAGTAACATTGTATAGAAAAAGGATTGAACTCAGTAAACATTTATGTCGAGTGTGGATTAGTGCCACTTGAACATACAGAGGTGTGAATTGAAAGTTTTGAAACAAACCAAATACAACTCTCTCAATAGCCATGCCGCGAACACCTACACGACCACGTAAACGCAAACGAATGGGACTATATGGCAGACGAAGAGGTAATTCATTTATAGTTGAAGATTTCTTTAACGGAGCGCAATACTTGACTTCACCATGATTGTTTATAGCAAAACATGCAAAATGACGTGCTTTAAGAAAATTTATCCTCACATCCTAACAAAAGGGATATTAACCAGAATAAATTTTGGCTTAAAGTTTTCATCAAAATCAAAGGGCCAAAAGCACTGAAAGTTCCAACAGTAGGTCAATTTAATTTTAAAACTAAATCTATTGACAATTCTGGTTTGAAAGTGAGAAACAGGTGGTGTAGACTAACATCAGACTGCACATAGGTGCAGGCTGATGTTTGTCTATAGATCCTGCCAAAGCAGGAATATTCCAGGTTCAGCATGACAAGGGTTAATTTTCAATTGTGGCACTGCCATCTGTGGAAACAAAGCTTTTGTTGTTTATGAAAAGAAATATAAATAGATCTTGCACTGGAACAAACAATTATCATCTATTCAATCTAGCATCCATTTTATCATCATGTCATTGTGAAAACAGGTTTAAAAATGAAGAAATTCACAAAACTTCTCATACTAAAAATATTCCTATGAATGTTAGAGAACGAGAATAAATTTATAAAACTCGTCTGGCGAGGTTTTACACTGTAACAATTTTTTCCATGACTATCAGCTCCATCTATTTGTCTATCTATCTGTCCATCTACTCCATCTATTTGGCCATCTATTTTTCCATTGCTTGTTAAAACAATCAGGGAGAAAGACTAGCAGAGAATTAGTCGCGTGTGGCCCGTAGATTTTGGGCTTAGCCCTTTGAGTTTTGGAGAAAATACCCGTACCTCTAATCAGGGTTGTGAAATTACCAATACCCGTCACAGGCTTTTCTACCTGCGGCAAGTGCATTTTTCTAGGCAACTTATCTGTGGACATAGAGAATAACATGTTAGTGTCTTAAAATATTAATGTTATCTGGTCAATGTTGGGAGAATTTATCATGATGAGGCTCTGCCGAGGCATGATAATTTCTCACAGCCGAGACCAGATAACATTGATATTTTAAGACATTTACATGTTATTCTATTTATCATGCAATCGTTTTTCAGCGCTTTTATATAATAAACCCTTAAAATTAAGAGAAATTCAGGTTAAAGTGCATGCAAATTGTTTCTAAAAATAGACTACCTGATATCATGTTATGTTATCAGACAAGCAATATCAGGACAATACAGGCTTGAATGCATGATAAAAGTAAATACCAGCAGGGCTTGTGCTAGCTTTTCAAAATCAGGAGTCATTGACCCCTTGACTACAAATTTCTAGGGGTCAAAATCATTGTTGATGGGGTGGAGTCAAAAAAGTTTTCTGTGGCCACATGTATTGTGACTCTGCCCCTTTTGTTAGTTCTTAGTGAGTGTTATGGTTAAGGGTAGAATAATTACTTTGATATAGGGGTTATATTATTTCAAAAATATTTCTCGCTAATTGTTTTTGGGATCTTCATCATAAAAGCTTAATCACTTTTGTCTCAATTAGTGTGGTCTTAAAGAGTAGATTTGGGAAAAATGGTGATATTTTATATTTCTAGTAGTTCATTAGAGATGAAATTATCAAGTATTCAATGATCAAAGTTCTTAATGAAGGAGGGTCGATCATAAAGTAACTTCAAACCTTTTTAAATTTGACAGAAATACCCGGTAGTAATAGTAGCAACTGAAACATTCATTCATCTTAATGTGAAACAATGAAAAAAATGTTAAATATTGATTGTTATTTCTGGACAAAAATTATGGCACTGAATTGAGAAGTTATAGAAAAAAACGTTTCCATCTAATCTTAATTTATTGTAATTTTCATGATTATTATTCATGAATTACTGGTATATATTTTTGCATAAAAAATATGTATATGCTACAAAGACTACACTATATGTGTTAGATAGAGGCTGTATAGTGAGATATACAGAAAATGTAAACTTTCCAGAGCAGTTGCAGCCTTATAGCAAAGTTGGGCGGAACCTCATATAGAGGTTGGGTAAACCTGGCTGTGGCCTGTTTATGCGATAAAAAAGTGGAAAAATTTTGAATTTTTCAGAGATTTTTGGTCAAAAACATATGTCAAATGCTGAATATGAAAATGTTGCAACTGATATTTAAATTTTGCGCATTCTTCACTCACAAGTCTTGGATTTTTATTCACCCATTGAAAGACGTGATGGTTATGGGATTACCTGTGGCATCCAGTGTCCAATTTTTTATCTGGAGCATAAATGATAACTCTGTCCAATTGACTTGAAACATGGCAGTTGTGTTCCTCTCATGATAACAGATTCACAGTTCACAATAACAATAACCAGGGCTGGTGTTTGACCCTGAAACCAGGGTTTTGACCCCCTGAAATCTGAAAATATCCTACCATAATTTGCCCCCTAGAAATTTCTCCGTCTTGAGAGGAGTTACTATGGGAAAAAACATGTTTTTTTACCTAAGATTTTCACATATTCATTCTAATGTTTTACATATTTATTACTTGTTTCATAAAATTACAAAGAACAGTTAAAGTCACTTCTCCCCAATGCCAAACACTAACACGAGCTCTGCATAACTACACCTATCTTAACCCTTGTCATGCTGAATAAAAATCTTAGGAAAATTGCATTATAATCAAAGTACTGAAAGGACCAGAAACTTATGGCAAGCCAATTTTATTTATTTTGAAGATTAAATCTTAAAACTTTTCTGGCCTTAAAAGTAATATTAGGGGGTAAAGACTAAGATCAGGCTGCACATATGTGCAGACTGATCTTTGTCTATAGCTTCTGCCAAAGCAGGAAAATTCCGGGTTCAGCATGACAAGAGTTGATTTTTGAGTTATTACTTTGGCATCCATCACTGCAATGGACAAAGCTTGTGACAATTTGCCACCCTATTTTCTTTTAAGAAAAAAATTGCTTTTAAACTTCAAAATCATAATTTGGTTGAAGGGTTTTGATATTTTATTGCCTGAACTTTTTTGATTGACCCACTGTTTTTAAATGTCAGACAGTTACATTAATATTGTCGCAATTGACAAGCCAGCTACACTGAAGCTAGAAAATATGGATTGGAGATTGTGATAGGTATTATTATTGCATGTTTCATTTTCAGAGACTGTGGGAAGCCAAAGCTTGCAGATATATGAAGAGGTTAAAACAGACAATATTTCAAAATAATTCAATAATACTACAACAAAACCTGTTTTGAGGGTACTCATTTGAATCGTCTTGTTGAGATGTTTCAAATGAGTTCACACAAGACAGGGTTTTTATGAGAATTTACAATTTTAAAATAGCGTTATGACCTTTTATCTAGGTCTCTGAAAGGATTGCTTATTTAGTAGCTTTATTTCATAGTTTAAAATAATTATTTAACTTTGCCTAACACAATAACACATTTAATCATTTGAATTGTTCTGTTTAGACACATAATCTCATGAATTTGAGACTTTCATTGAAAAATATCAATTTATTAATTGCAATTGTCCCCCCCCCCCCCCCCCTTTTGTATAATTGTTATGAAGACCTGCCCTTCAATTAAGATAACAGAGCATGAACATTATTATTTAAAGCGCCTTCAGTTTAATTTTTAATTGCCACTTTTAGACATGTCAAGTAAATCAGGCAAAGACAATAATGCAATTAGTGAATTTCACATAATTGTAATTTGCTGAAAATTGCTTGGTACATGGTCGGTGTTGATACTAGCTTTAATCAGAAATAAATTAGAAATAAATCCTTGTATTATACAAAGGTTAAACCTCTTCAATTGCATTTTCAATTTGAAAGTTGCCTAGCAACATGCATTGTCATAGTAAGGAAGCAATTTACGCCTTTAAATAGAGATTTATTTCTTAAGAGTCTGGTAAATTGGAATGTCTTGACCCTACGGTCAAGCACTCAGGACAATTTTGACAAAATATAATTGTAAGATTGAAACTTGACATTCTATTGAACCACATGATTTTTAAGACTTGTCAAATTCCAATTGAATCAGATTTAAAACTTTGAGCCTGTTATCAATTCTATCTACAATAATTATTTGTTAAGTGAAACTCTGGGGCCAGTTTCATCAAAACATTTGGGACATATTTTTGTCTTACTGATGACTTTTGATCCACTAACAACAACAATCAATTGACATAGGTATTGATAGATTGGTGATACATGATTTTCTAACTAAATATGTGGTCAGTCGTAGGTAAGACAAAAATACGTCCTAAATGTTTTGATGAAACAGGCCCCTCAGGGGTGTGGAATTCCCATGCCCGACTTGTCCGACATGGGCTTTTCTACCTGCGGACAAGTACATTTTACAAGTCCACTTGTCCGAGGACAAGTAAATACCAGGGCAAATCTTGGTACAGCCCTATATAGATAAAAGAGATTAATAAGCTTAATGTTTGTACCAAAGAGTAGAAAACACTGTCTTTAATGAAGAAAATGCTGGTTTCAGCATTTTCTTCTCTAAAAACAATGTTTTCTCAAAATCTTTCTATCCTGTTGTTTTGCGGACAAGTAATTTTTAATCCTGGACAAGTAGAAAATCACACTTTACTTGTCCATGGACAAGTAGAGAGAATCCGTATTTCCACACTCCTGCCCCTGGTCAGACTGTGTGGATGTGCATACTAGGCTGATCGTAATCTGTAAATACCTTCTTCAATACAATGTTATTGAAAATGACTGGACAAAAGTTGAAATGCTAACTTAGAAGATTTTAGATCAAATTACTTCCAGGTTCAAGTTAACCCTTTCCTGTTTTACAAAATTTTGGACCTGTCCAAATTCAAAGGTTTTGCAGACGAAAAATTAAAGTGGATTTAATTTGAAAAATAACCATTCTGTAGGGTAGAAAATAGTGTGGAAAAAGAAGAAATTGCTTGTCAGAAGCAATTTCTTCTTTTTTCACAATGTTTTCTGAATCATAAAATCACAGACACGTAAAAAGCAGGGATTAAACAGCAAAGGGTTAAAGGATCAACCATTTTGGAGTCAGAGGTGTTGAGTGGTGTTGACGGTCACATAATGGACATGAAATGACCGTTTTAATTTGATTTTGGTCATCCAAACAAACAGCGTCATGTGAAATTTTGATTCGATATACACATCCTTGTGTGAAATTGCAATTCAATTGCATTTGAAGTTATTAGATTTTTATCTCTTTATCCGATGAAAGAGGAGTTTGACCAGCAAAATATTTGAGGAATCATGGGAAAAAAGAGATTGTTCGAGTTAATCATAAACTTACTAGCAATTTAGAATTAATCCTTTATCCTGCTGATTTTGAATTTTGTTTCAAACTAATTGGCTAATTTGGAAAAACAATTTTTAAACAGTTTGACTAGAGATTTTTTCCACCATATTCAAGTAGAAAGCAAGAAGATAGGCTGAACTTAGTCTTTACTGACTGCTAAAGCTTTTAAATATGTAAATCAAGAATATTTTTTGAACAGCATGAGATGGGTTAAGAAACACTGAAAACCTTCACTCTTAATTTTTGTAATGCAATTGAATAGTATAAAATACTAATATTTTGGTGCAAAAAGATTGACTTATTGCCGACATTTCTATGAGAAAAGTTTCATTTTTAATTCATATCCTGCTACAAAAAATGATTGCAATTGGTACTTGCATTAGAATTTCTGTAATTCTTGAACACAGCAGCTTTAAATGTTAATAATGCAGAATTATTCTCTGCCATTGAATAGGAATTACCTTTAAAATTGTTGTGAATTATTTGACATTTGAATATAAATTGCAATTTGCCATGACTTATCTTGCCTGATTCATATCAGTAAAAACTTGTATGTAAGAAAAGGCAGTTTAAAGTTTGTCAAGTCATGGATTGGGTCTAAATTCTATTTTCAGATAGAAGGGTTAAAATCTAATTAAAACATGCAGTATATTCTTGATAAAAGAGAAATTACTGCTCAAATAGAAATAAAAGGATTCTAAGTTCTCATAAAATTCTTTTAATTGTTGGCAAGTTACATTTTTCAGATCGGCTGTTTTGGAACAAAATGTCAAGCTATTGTAACAAACACCTTGGTATTGCTTGATGTTGGAGTTTTAGGTCAATTAAACATTCACTTTGGTCATATCTTTGTTATTTAACCCTTTGCTGTTTAATCCCTGCTTTTTACGTGCCTGTGATTTTATGATTGAGAAAACATTGTAAAAAAAGAAAAAATTGCTTCTGACAAGCAATTTCTTCTTTTTCCACACTATTTTCTACCCTACTGAACGGTTATTTTTCAAATTAAATCCACGTTAAATTTTCGTCTGCAAAACCTTTGAATTTGGACAGGTCCAAAATTTTGTAAGACAGGAAAGGGTTAAGAATATCTTCTTGAACTTGGAATGTGTTGTTCTTCATCACAATAGCTACTTCCACCGTCATAGTTAGTTGCGCGTCGACTGTCAATTTAGAGATCCTGGGTTCAATCCCCTGCAGCGACTCTCATTCTTTCCGACTATTTGTCTCTCATCAATGGGTTGATAATTGTAGACCTATGTGAGATAGCAGCTGGAGGCTAGGAAAGGATGCTGGAGGCTAGGAAAGGATGTGTTGGTTGTACTGGTGAGAGAAATACCAGGAAACCATTGTTAGGTGCTCCAGCCACCGCGATATAACTAAAAAATGTTGAAAGCGTCATTAAACTCCATGCAATCAATTACATCTCTGCAGGCTGATCTTTGGCTCCACAACCTGCAAAATAAGGAATACTCTGTGTTTTGCAAGGCAACTTGGTCAACTATAAAAAGAATATCCAAACAATTCATTGTGTTGTTCAATTCTTGTATGTGAAAATAATTTCTTCGAATAAATGAAACCTGACTGCTGTTATTTTTGGGCAGCTTATCAACTCAAACCATCTGTCTATTCCTCAAATATTTGAAATAATAAATCATCATTATAGAAATAAACAAACTTTGACATTATCTTGGAGAATGTATAGAAAGCTGTACCATCTTTCATTGCTTGATATTTGATAAGGGAGGTAATTACAATAACATGCACTTTGTTGTTTTATCAAGTATTTTGGCTTACAATGATGGTTTTGTGTTGCCTGATAACTGTTGTTTTATCAGAATTTATTTCTGCTAAAGGTTGTTTGTTTGAATGGGTTTTTAAGCTATCTTACAATTTAAACTATCTACAATCTTACTGTTATACTTAGGGGCTGGAGCACCTAAGAATGGATTCCTGGTATTTCGCTCATTATATCCTTTCCTAGCCTCCAGCTTCTATCCCACATAGATGTACAATGATTAACCCATTGGTGGACACAATGAAACTAATTTTGAAATGCTGTGGAATGATACTCAAGGAAGCCTTTGTGGAAAAAGAAGAAAATGCTACATAATGACTTCCATTATTTGTGCAAATTTAACTTATTTTTACAGAGATCTTTGACATATTTTGTAACTAAACACCCATTAGCTTTCCATATTTTGTCCTAGCTGTTTTCAAACTAGTTGATGATCCTTCCTTCCGTCAGCGGGCAATAAAAACCTAAACGCAGCGGACAATTTGAAAAATACCCTAACTTGACAACTAGTGAATGAAAAGCAAAAAAATCCCAAATGATACAATTTTGTTACGTCCCAGCTTGTTGTAAGACCAGGTGTTGATACATGGTTTTTCACTCTGTATGTATCGACTGAATGCAAATTATGAATTTTTTTGGGTGCATTTGGAGATGAATGTATTAACGCTTTTTGTCAATACAATTGTAAATTTAATGTAATGGATTTGACAAAACTTTTATAGGATTTTACAACTTGGATTTTAGAGGTAAGATATTACAAAAAGAAAATGATTTAATCCTTTGTCATGCTGAATGAAAATTAGGCAAAATGCTGAAAGCATTGTAAGCATGGGATGCCTTTTTGAGAGTGAGTATTTATTGAGAAATAAAAAAAAATCTGGTTTAAAAAACAAAAATGTGGGGGTATAGACTAAGAACAGACTGCACATATGTGACCTCTTGATCAAATAAGATGACGTTCTATCTCCCAACCAAGGACATGCTTCATGTATGCAAACAGTGCAATGAGGTATTAGTTTCATACACGGTATAGACCTACAATTTCAAGTGAGTGATCAAAGATCAATTTTACATTGAAAATGATAGGAGATAACGGTTTCTCAAACCTCACTCTTTCTTGCCGAACTATACCTTTATGAATTGCAAAAATTCTCCTTACACTCAATTAAATGTCAAAATGCTTCAAATTTTATTTATGAAATGATAAGTGCAGCTTAAAAATGAAAAGTTACAAATGTGTTTATGACAGCAAAAGCTTCTTTTAGCTTGTGGGCTTGTACTAGAATTGTTTTGACAGAATAAATTTTTGTATGTCTGTCAATTTGTGTAGAGTGGTCTAAATGTAAACACCCATCTGTAATGTTGATTAGGGCATTAATTACTGAAACACACGTCTTTCGAGATCTTAGCCTATGAAATGTTATATTCAGCTTAAAACCCTTGTGGTGCTGAACCTGAGATGGTCTTGCTTTGGAAAGAGGTATAGATATTAAAAGATCAGCCTGCACATATGTGTAGTCTGATCTTAGTCTATTCTACCTGATTTTCCTTTTTATAGAAAG
Source organism: Fragum whitleyi (assembly GCA_948146395.1). Classification (NCBI taxonomy): domain Eukaryota; kingdom Metazoa; phylum Mollusca; class Bivalvia; order Cardiida; family Cardiidae; genus Fragum; species Fragum whitleyi. Next base: position 11,182,084 of record OX411558.1, read on the forward strand.
GAAAAATTGAAAAAATATATTCTTAGAAATAAGTTTTGACTCCCAATTAATGCATCTGGCGCTTTCAGCACATTGATTCTGTCAATAAGTGTAGAGTGGTCTAAAAGTAAACACCCATCTGTAATGTTGATTAAGACAATAATTACGGAAACATGTCTTCTGAGATCTAAGCCAATGAAATGTGATATTCAGCTGCATTAGAGCTTACTTTTAAGCAGAGGATGGTAAATAAATTAGGTTTAATAAATCTTTCTGTCAATATGTTACAAAACTTCTAACATAATAAAAAAATTTAATCAAACTTTCTAAGAATGACAGAGCTTCATTATGTGACCTAATAAAGTTAATAACATGGTTGGTAATATAGGGTTAATTCACGTTTTTGAGGGCATTAACATTTGCAGAGACCTGAAAATGATTTAACGCCCGAGTGCTTTATGAGGGTCTCTGCAAATGGTAACACCCGAAAAAGCGTGAATTGATGCTATTATTGCATAAAAAGATAGATAAGAGCAAAATAATTTCATACAAACGATATAAAACCAGTTACAAACCTACTTATATGCTGTCATGCATTTAACCGTCCATCTTGTTTATACCGACATTGCTTGGTTAATTTATGACGTCACACAATTTTACGCGGGATTTAGAGCAACGTCTTTAGGTATGCTCTATAATAACGTTGGACAAGGAAACTGATAAAGTGTTTGGGCCCAGATCGAGAATATTTAAGTGAAAAAAGCTGGGCGTTAACGGCATGTGAATTTACTTATTAATACACGATTTCTGTTCGTTAATGCCCTGGTTTTGTCCGTTAACGTATACCTATAACAACCAAAAAAAACACCTTTTATGCAATAATATGCAGATAATGCTGCATCAAAGAAAGAGGAACCGTTATAAAAAGTTTCTTTTAAACCCTTGTCTTGCTGAACCCGGAATATTCCTGCTTTGACAGGAGGTATAGACAAAGTTCAGCCTGCACATATGCACTCCGACATCAGTTTTACTCTATATGACATGTTTGTCACTTTCAAACCTGAATTGTCAATAGATTTAGTTTTTCCAATGAAAATTACCAACTGTTGATACTTCAAATGCTTTTAGCCAATCTTTATTCGGCATGACATTTAGGGTGAAACACAATTTCCGAGACTTCAAATTATAGGGATGGATTTGTATGAAACTTTCTTAGAGTGATTTTTCAACATGAGTCAATGATTGTCTTTTGCTTTAATAGTGGCTCTCAGCATATTGTGCTACATCACGAAAATGGGACGGGCCTTCATAATACAATTCTCATTTTTCATTACTTGTGATTTTAGCTCACCTGAGCATGAAATGCTCATAGTGAGCTAATGTGACCACGCTTTATCAGGCATCAATTGTCTGTCAACATCTTGTGTCTTCTTTAGAGGCAAAATTAAATGCCAAACGTCTTGTAACTTGTTCAGAATGTTTGTCTCTATCAGTCCTTGGATATGTTTGAAATTGGGTCAAGTTGGGTTAAAAATGTGATCAAGGGGTTAATCTTGGAAAGACTGTGTTCACTTTAGAGGCCACATTCTTGGCTTGGCTTGAATGTCTTCAAATGTAATCAGAATGTTAGCCTTCTTTATATCTTGGACTTGTTTTAGATTAGGCTAAATCAGTCATGGATTCCAAATGTGTTGTTCAGGCATTTTTTCACCCTTTTAAGTTTGTTAACAATATCTCAGGCGAGTGCTTTAGGGCTAATTGTCTTTGATTTTTGAAATCATGGTCAATTATTGTGTGTAAAACTTTGAAAAATATGAAAGATTCAAATTACACCAATTAGGCAATCTATGTTTATTGAAATGTTTCAGCACCTAAGAGGGCGCAACTGTATAATGATGTCAAAGCATATAGCCATCTGGTAAAACATGATTTGAAAAACAAATTGTCTTACAGTCTCGGCAAAAAACCTCCAGCTGAATTCATCTGTAACTATGAGATATCGGCTGCTTTCTTTTCCAAGGGTTTAGGAGATCATTTTAGCTTATTTTGTTATCTGGAGAATGGTTTACAAATTAAAAGATAAAGATGAATAGACAAATAAATTTAAAAAAAATAAATGAATTGAACAATTATAAGTGAAAAAAAAAGAGTTTGATTGCAAAACTATACAGAAGTTCGAGATTGCAGATCATGAAAATTTCAAAGTGGATAAAATTTGCCTCATACTTAAAGTGATAAAGGATAAAAAGCTTTGTAAAAAGGAAAAATTACTTAATCCAACAGTTTTCTGTAGTTTAACATGAAATAATAAATGAATAATGATAAGAAATTTCCCATTCAGTCAGATTTTCAGAATTGTCAGCAGTGTTAACTCTTGTCATGCTAAATAAATTTTGGCTAATATTTTCAGCAAAATCAAAGGGCAAAAAGCACTGAAAGTTCCAACCTTAGGTCAATTTTTATTTGAAAAACTAAATCTATTGACAATTTTGATTTGAAAGTGAGAAACAGGTGGTGTAGACTACCATCAGACTGCACATGTGTGCAGGCTGATGTTTGTCTATAGCTCCTGCCAAAGCAGGAATATTCCGTTGTTCAGCATGACAAGGGTTAAGATAAAAAATCTTTTTTTTTTTTTAATTTTTGGGAAAATTATATTAATGACTTTTTCGGAAAATTTTGATGGCTTAGTGCATAACAGTAGTAACTGCCTATAAACATAAGTGGTTATAACTTTCCAGCTGAGCTATCATAATGTGGTCTGGTCTTGGAACTAAATTTCATAGACCTGGGAACATAATTGTCATAAAGAAGAAACAAATCTAAAAAGAAAAAAAAAGCATTGAACTAATATTACTGTGATTTATAATAAAACCTTGAAATACGTAGGAAACAGTTATAACTGCCTATAAACATAAAAAGGCTGTTACAATTGTTTTGCATTTAGCCACCAAATATCAAATCATGGTATATATTAGATATGAAAGAGTTAAAAAATCACAGCTGCATACATCCATCAAAGATGATTGATATTTACGGGTTAGGTAACAAAGTGCGAGGTCCCGGGTTAGGTAAATAAGGACTGATGTGACATCGTAAGCTTTCAATAACTTGATTTATGTTTTTTGTGACTTAAAGTTTTTAAAATGTTGATTATGACATGTTCAAACTGACTTTTGATGTGGCTCTTTTATAGATAGAGGTCCATATTAACATTTCACATGCTGTTAAAATGATTTCTGCATTTTCCACCCGAGGCAAAGGACAATGGCAGTAAGCTAGTATAGAATAAGAATAGCCTTCATCATATTTGTTGAGTTATTGCCCTTTATTGATTGACAAAGAATAGGCTATTGACCTGCTTTTACTGGATGGGGTAGGGGGCATAAATGTTTTACAAACATCTCTTGTTAATCTAAAAAATAGTGTCAATAATTCCTATGTTGTTAAATTTCATTTGCAATAACATATCTAATTTCTAAACAAAAGCATATTTAGCAACCATTCTCTTTTAACCCTTTGCTGTTTAATCCCTGCTTTTTACGTGCCTGTGATTTTATGATTGAGAAAACATTGTGAAAAAAGAAGAAATTGCTTCTGACAAGCAATTTCTTCTTTTTCCACACTATTTTCTACCCTACAGAATGGTTATTTTTCAAATTAAATCAACCTTAAATTTTCGTTTGCAAAACCTTTGAATTTGGACAGGTCCAAAATTTTGTAAAACAGGAAAGGGTTAAGACCACTTTTTGCTCGTCCCATTAGTGGTCAACTTTAATACAGACTTAACTGTATCTAGGTTTACCATTATCCAACCTTTGTTAGGTCATATTTATGTTTTCAAAAAATTGAAAGTGGAATAAAATCTTTAGATCAATCAATGAATTATTTATAATACCACAAAATCGCCCTTATCTATATGACTGGGATATAAAACTTGAGTTGAAGTACTTTTTTTTGAAGGTGTGAAATCCGTTTGATAATCGAACAATTGAAGTTGTGTGTGACATTTGGAAAGTGACAGGGATTTGTTTTTCTATTGCGGTTGGCAGGCGATCAATTTGGAACCTTTTTTCACCCCTTAGAACTTGTTAGCTCACCTGAGCACGATGTGCTCAAGGGAGCTATTGTGATCGATTGTTGTCCGGCGTCCGTCTGTCCATCTGTCCGTCACGGCGTCAACTTTTTCTTTAAACGACATCTCCTCCTAAACTTATGGGTCAAAATCAACCAAACTTGGCAGAATTATTCCTTGGGTGGTCTCTTATGAAAATTGCTCAAATGGAAAGGATCCATGCCATATCACGGGAGAAGGGGCCTTAATGACAAATTTCTTGTTTACACTCTAGAAGCCACAAATATGGTCCAATCTTCATGAAACTTGGTCAGAATGTTTGTTAGGTCATGAGGATGAAGTCTATTGAAAATGGTAAGGATCGGTGCCATATCACAGAAAAAGGGGCCTTAATGACAATTTTTCAACAATTTCTTTAAACGACATCTCCTAAACTTATGGGTCAAAATCAACCAAACTTGGCAGAATTATTCCTTGGGTGGTCTCTTATGAAAATTGCTCAAATGGAAAGGATCCATGCCATATCACGGGAGAAGGGGCCTTAATGACAAATTTCTTGTTTACACCCTAGAAGCCACAAATATGGTCCAATTTTTATGAAACTTGGTCAGAATGTTTGTTAGGTCATGAGGATGAAGTCTATTGAAAATGGGAAGTATCCGTGCCATATCACGGAAAAAGAGGCCTTAATGACAATTTTGTCAACAATTTCTTTAAATGACATCTCCTCCTAAACTTATGAGTTAAAATCAACCAAACTTAGCAGAAATATTCCTTGGGTGGTCCCATATAAAAATTGCTCAAATGGAAAGGATCCATGCCATATCACGGGAAAAGGGACCTTAATGACAAATTTCTTGTTTACACTCTATAAACCACAAATATGGTCCAATTTTTATGAAACTTGGTCAGAATGTTTGTTAGGTCATGAGGATGAAGTCTATTGAAAATGGGAAGGATCGGTGCCATATCACAGGACTGAGGAAAAGGTGTCTTAATGACATTTTTTTTGTTTACTCTCTAGAAGCCACAAATATGGTCCAATCATCATCAAACTTTGTCAGAATGTTTGTTAGGTCATGAGGATGAACTCATTTGAAAATGGGAAGTATCTGTGCCATATCATGGGAAAAGGGGCCTTTATGACAATTTTCTCGTAAGAGCTCCAAACGCGACAAATATAGTCCAATCTTCATGAAACTTGATCAAAATGTTTGCCAGGTCACAAGAATGAACTCTGTTGAAAATGGGAAGGTTCATGCCATATCATAGGAAATGGAGTCTTAATGATAATTTACTTCAAATATCAGGTGAGCGATTTAGGGCCCTCAGGGTCCTCTTTTAATCATAAGCAGAGTTAGAGATAGAGATATGTTATTTTAATTTTCAAATTTAAATATTGCATTAGTCCTTACTCAAACCCTATCTTGTGGGTACTCATTAGAATTGCCTCTTTGAGACAATTCAAATGAGTACCCATATCATAGGGTTGCATTGAGAAATAAAGTTTATAGCCCGGAGTTTATAACCCCTCATATCTGTACTTTTGCATAAGCAGGCAAAAGATTTTCCATAAAAATTCAGCCTATGCACTGTATTGAAAAAAGTCCTAGGTACAGAATGATTAAAAGGGGTATAGCCAGTCAAATATCTTTATTTCTCATTAAAACCCTATGTTGTGGGTACTCATTGGAATCATCTTGACAAGACATTTCAATGAGGGAATCATCAGGCCATCTTCTAAGTTGTAAGAACTTTTTTTACCCTTTGACCCTTTTGTCATAATCATTTGTGTAATACGAAATATTATGTATAACAACCATGTCCAAATGATGACAATAAAATATGTTTAAAATAATAATTACAATCCAATAAAGCAAAGAATTCTGATTGGTTTAAATCACATCACGTTGGGAAATCCATTGCACTTTATTCCTGTATAAAATGCAATAGGTCTTTCTGGAAACCCCCGTCCTTCGATCTGCAAGTCCTGTGTTGTAGGAACTCGAATTAATCTAGTTCTACGTCATCAACGCACCATTGCTATTTAATTGATTATAAATTAAGATATTTTCGAAAGAATTTACGATAACAAGTATGCAATTTCTGAATCTGAGCCGACATAAACTTTGAAAAGAGCGAGTAGATGAAGACCATCAAACAACCCTCTCAACTCAGACCGACCATGCCGTTTTCGTTTAAAAATTCAGACTAACTTGGCAGAAACAAGTTTTTTGTCATAAGTACCTCTACAAATTTCAAAGTTGTCGTTTATTTGTGTATCATTTGTTTTACTTTATGACATTTCACTTCGATTGCTTCAATTGCACTTTATATCCCAATAAACACAGTGAAAAAGACACTCATCCCTATAATGAGTGCCAACAACATAGGGTTTGTGGTATTATTATCTGAAATATTTTGATCTAAATTCCAGCATACCCTCCCTCTATCATTAGCTCTGGTTTAATGTAATTCTAGAAAAAAAGAAAAACAAACAAACAAATATTTCCAAGGATGAAAAAAATAGTGGAAAAAGATGAAATTGCTTAAAATATAGAATTTTTGTCTGGGCCATAGCCCAGTTGAGTTTGCGTCACATTGTAGATTATGACGGTCAAAGTTCTTTTAATAGGTTAGTCTAACAGCAATGACCCGGAAAGAATTAAGTGGCAGAGTTAATGTGAGGAATAGGAAGAAGCCATGGTTAGGTGCTTCAGCCACTATTTCAAGAATGAAAATAATCGAGGGGTCAGCGCAATACTGTTGTAAGTGCCTATATATTTATAGGCACTTACATAAGTGTTGCACTGACCCCTAGAAATACAATCCAAGGGGTGTCAAATCCAAATTAAATTACATCCTATTCCAAATTAGTTTAACTTTTGCAGGAAACATTTCATGTAGTTGCAAAGACCTGGCATAAATCAGTACTTGAGAGGGATGCACTATTTTACCTGGCTACTTATTTTCTCACAGTTTCTTCTTAAAAAGCGTTGAAATCTTAATAAATTATTCGTAATGACTATGTTGTTTACCTTTTCGCTTTATCATGCAAAACTGCGCCATAGAACAAACCAAAATACATCCGAACCTGCCAATAAATAATGAGAGCTGTTGAATTCTGGGAGGAAACGCTATTGTAAATATTGTCAACGGCAAAAAGAGATTTCTACCTGCTAGTGTCAAAGGTCAAAATGATCCCAAATAAAGATTTAGACAAAACTTGTTGTCAGTATTAGTCATTGCATTTTATTAACCCATTTACCAGGTGACACAATTTTCAAATTTAAAATCAATTTAATTTGAGGATAAATTTTAGACAACAATTTAAGCTATTTTTTTACTTTTGGACAAGAGTTACATGTACATTGTAAAATATGAAGAAATTATAAAGAAATTGAAAACTTAACCCTTGTCATGCTGATTAAATTCTGGCTAAAATTTTTCATCAAAATCAAAGAGTAAAAAGCATTGGAAGTACCAACTGTGGGTCAATTTTTATTTGAAAAACTAAATCTATTGGCAATTCTGGTTTGAAAGTAAGAAACAGGTGGTATAGACTTACATCAGACTGCACATATGTGCAGGCTGATGTTTGTCTATAGCTCCTGCCAAAGCAGAAATATTCCGGGTTCAGCATGACAAGGGTTAAAAAATACATGGCCGCGTCTGACTATCAATCTAGAGGTCCCGGGTTCGATCCCAGATGGCCGCACTCATCCTTTCCGACTATTTGTCTCTCACCAATGGGTTGATAATCATAGACCTATGTGAGATAGCAGCTGGAGGCTAGAAAAGGATGTGATGGTAGTACTAGTGACAGAAATATCAGGAATCCATTGTTAGGTGCTCTAGCCGTCGAGATATAACTAAAAAATTGTTGAAAGCTGTGTAAAACTCCATTCAATCAAACAATCAAAAAAACATGGAGAGTGATGGAACTAGCTTAATGTGGTCATACTAAATATGAAGTATTCCTCTTTAGGCAGGAGGTTTAGACTAAGATCAGCCTGCACATATGTGCAGTCTGCTATTGGTCCTTACCACCCAATTATCTTTTGGTGTTTGAGGTCATAATCTCTGTTGTTATTGAAGATATTTTCACTTTCATAAGAGCTGTATAGACAATCAAGGGGGATATCTCTGAAATTAAAGCATTTTTGTAAGATGAGCTATGACCCTTTTTTGACTTATGTTTTTTTGCATTATCCAACTCCTCCAGCCCAATGTCGCACCTGTATGCGATGCTCAAGGTTTTGACATTTCAACTAATGTGGCTAAAGTTTCTCACACAATATTTTGGCATATATTAGGGAGAGTAGGCTTAGAACACACTGCATGTCTATGCAGACTGATCTTAGTCCATAGTAAGATAAGATTTATTTAAAGTCGGCAAGACAAAGTAACAGAACAACATAAGCTAAAGAAACCTTTGAACCGACTATAATGTCTTGCAAAGCTTTGTGTATAGCAAGAATATGTTGTGAACAGAACTTTGATTTTGATATATTTTTGGCAAGGTGTTTTATTCAGCATGAAAAGGGTTAAGAATTTTCCTAAAATTTGAATGTGTTATATCTTTCTTGAAACTGTTTTATTTTGATTTGAATTCCAAATCAGTTTTCCGATGCCATGATAAAAAAATTTGCTGTTTACCCCATCTCACAGTGGGCATCTTATTAAAGCGAGAATTTAATCCTAGTTGAGTATTTGTTAAACAAGGTTTTTGAACGGAGCGGTGAATTGCCGAGGATATCTTTTGTCGTCAATCTCTTTTGAGACGTTGTGAAACAGTGTTGAGTAGGCTCAGTGTGACTATGATTGAAGTCGTGATCTAATTTGCATAAATTAAAGGCTGATTACTAGTTACGATGCAGTGTCGCGTTTTTATGCGAGTGGCGGGAGGGGATCTATTTAGCCCTTTAGCTCATGAAAATAAGATTTTATGGCTGAATTAAGGATAGAATTTAAATTCATGAAATCTGGTTTATACTTCCTCCCTCAATTGTCTATGTTTATAATATTTTAAGAATAGTCTAATCTTAAAAAGTTCTTAAATACAACACATTGCATTTACTTCAGAGTTTCAAATGAACTTTTTCACCATTGTGAGGCACGATTTAAACCCTTGCTTTGCAGAATAAAATCCTTGGCAAAAATGTTTTAAAATCAAAGAGCTGAAAACTATGGATCTGCATGACAGGGATTAATATAAAAAATGAGTATGCCATTAATTTTCCATCAATTGCTCTATTTTACCCAGTATAAATAAAAACATTGGCAAAATTGTATTAAGTTCAAGGACCTGAAAACACAGGATTCACAAAATGTCAGTATTTCTTTTTCTTGTCATGCTGAACCCGGAATATTCCTGCTTTGGCAGGATCTATAGACAAACATCAGCCTGCACATATGTGCACTGATGTTAGACTACACCACATGTTTCTCACTTTCAAACCAGAATTGTCAATAGATTTAGTTTTTCAAATAAAAATTGACATACAGATGGTACTTTCAAGGCTTTTTGACCTTTGATTTTGATGCCATTAATTTTCCATTGATTACTCTTTGAATAGCACTTTGCCAGAGAATCACTCCATCTTTGCAATTGTCCTTTAGTTCATTCTTTTTAGTTATTTTGCCAAAATTTGCATCTTTTATGCAGGTCTATCTTTTACTTTAAATGTTGGGTACTTTGCATTATCAATATTGTCCTTTGCACCTATATTCCTTTGTACTCCTTCATGGATATGATCTTTTTCTTCAGATATCAGATTCACCTTTAACCTTGATTGCATCTCTTTGAATGTACACTAATTGATAAGATAACATTGTGATTAAGGCTGTCATCTTTAGAAATCATATTGTAAGAGAGCTCTTGACTTATCTCTCAGATGAATGCAAGTAGTATATTCATGAAAAACAAAGCAACACTTGGTAAATCTTCAGAAGAAACAAAGGTTTACAGTTCTTTGAGATAATGTCTGCATTCCTCCTTGATCTTACATGTTACAAGCCCCTTGAACCCTTGTCATGCTGAACCCGGAATATTCCTGCTTTGACAGGAGGTATAGACAAAGATCAGCCTGCACATAATGTGCAGTCTGATCTTAGTTCATACCACCTGAATTTTATTTTTAAAGCAGACAGGTGTAAAACGAGGCGTTTCCGAAATCAATACTCACTCACATTTGGTAACTGCCAGTGCTATTAGCACTTTGATTTTACATTTATTTGCAAGGATATTTTTTCAGCATGACAAGTGTTAATCATTGACCACTCAGTCCAAAAGGGACCTTCTGGGTTATTCTTAAGTGTTTAACTTAGACTGTGCAGGCTGACTAGGGTAAAAACTTGTTGTGATTGGCTGGTTTTCTGAATTTAGAATGATGATTTGTACATGTGAAAAATATTTGATACTATTTACCAAACAGTGTTTACCACAGGGCTCATGTTTGACCTTTAGACCAGGAATTTGACTCCTAAAAAATCCTACTTTGACCCTCAATAATTTCCTGCAGGGGGTCATGATGATCCACTGAATTTCACTACTTGATTAGTAAAGGTCGATTTCCTACTTGTCAAGATGAACTTGCCCTCAAAACGGAATTGTGAAATATTGAAAAAAAAACAAAAACATTGTTTTCAATAAAGAAAATGTTGTAACTCAGCATTTTCTTCATTAAAGATAATGTTTTCTCCCCTTTGATCCAAACAATAGGACGACTTTTCTCCTAGATCTTTTATGTACTGTTTCAAGATTTGTGCTTGTCCACGGACAAGTGGCCTAGAAAAATGAACATGCCCGCAAGGGAAAAAGCCCAAGTTGGACAAGTCGGGCATAGAAATTCCACACCCCTGAACGCAATTAATTATGAGAAATATTTGAGAACAGTAAATAACTGATCAATGCTCTTTATTTTCAGGATCTGCAGTGGAAGAAAAAATGAACGACACAAAAGCAACACCAACACCAGGTCCGTTTATAAAGTGCGAGTGTCAACCACGCGATGTTTGTGATGGGCTGGACTACTGTTTTACACATCAAGGGGTATGTAATGATAATGATAGTAATAAAGACTTTCAGGGTTTTAGCTTGTTTGTTTGAATGGGGTTTAACCATACTTTCAACAATCTTTCAGTTCTATGGAGGCAGCCAGAGCACCTAACAATGGATTCCTTGTATTTCTCGACCAGTACTTCCATTACTTTCTTTCCTAGCCTCCAGCTGCTATCTCACATAGGTCTTTGGTTATCAAACCATTGATGGGAGACTAATAGTCAGATAGATTAAGTGCCCCCTTTGGGAATATAACCTCAGACCTTTTGAATGTTAGTCCGACACACTACCAACTGCACTATAACAATGGCTTTTAGGGTTTAAGTGTTTTAGATTAATTGATTATTAAAAAAAATGTCAGAAGCTTGCATCTTACCTCCAATTTGCAAGGGCATGAAATACTGTTAAAAGTTGCATTAAACCACATTCGACCAAGTCCACTGTTCAATATACACAAGACTAAGGGTAAGGGAAATAAGTCAAGGCATTACATTCTGTCAATATAGAACCATGTTTAACCTCCCATTGTACATTAATCCCCAGATTTAGACACTGAAACAAACTTTAGAATTTTTATGCCCCCCGGCATCAATAGGATTGGGTGTATATTGTTTACCGTTATCCATCTATCTGTCTTCAAAACTTAACCAAAAAACTTAACAATGCCACTTACTTCAAGCGTATTCAAGATACAGTGCTCATAATAAGCATGATGATAGATCTCAATGATACGCATCTGGTGGTACCAAGGTCAAGGTCATGTGACAAGATCAAGGTCATCTGTCAAAGCTAACTTCTGAAAAGTTTGCAGTTTCTTGGGCATAAGTGTTTACCAAATTTTGACAAGCACTATGTTCTCATCTTAGGAAAATGTGCATATTATTCAATAAATGCATTTTTCAGTGAAATCATTTGTCTTTGCAGTGTTGGACAGCCTTAGTAATTGTAGATGGTTCAGAGAGATTAAAGATGGGCTGCTCGTCGAGCGAGACAAATAAACACATGACCTGTCATACCAAGTCAAGTCAGGATGTAGCGGTGTCGTGCTGTAACAACGGAACACGATGTAACCTATACCTGACCCCACAGAGGGTACAACCTTCAGAAATAGGTCAAGGTGAGATACTTATTAAAGGTCTGATAACTCTAAACAAAAAACTCGCATAAAAAATTTGAAATTTTACAAAACAATTATCAATTTATTACAAGTCTATCAATTTTAGAAATAAAGGTAAATGTATGTATTTCAGCAATAACTTGGAGGAATTTATCTTAAAAATTAAGGAGAATTAATTGAATAATAAATAGAACAAACTATGATAATATGTGATTTTAGAAAAATGTAAGAGCATATTACCTTTGTCCTGCTTGACGATGCTTTAACCCTTATCAAACAAAGGTATTTTGGTAAAGGCCAATAGCAGGGTCCCAGGTGTGAAAATACAGATTTTGTCATATCGTCTTCAGAGATGTTGGAGACAATATTCTACTTGTCTAGGATCAAAATGAACTTCTCTGTAAAAAATTGAATTGACCTATTTAGAGTAAACACTGTTGTTTATGAAGAAAATGTTTGAACACAGCATTTTCTTCATTAAGAACAGTATTGTCTACCCTTTGATAAATGCACTTGTCCACATGTAGAAAAGCCCATGTCAGACAAGTCAGGCATTTGAACTCAACACGCCAGCCAAATAAGATGTTGCAATTTTTCGTCGTTAGAAAACATCCTGAAAAGGAGTTGTTTGTATCAATCAATTTCTATATTCCAGTCATTGTTATCCAAAAGACTGTTTCATAGGCCTCAAAGAAAGTGAGAAGCTGTGGAAATAGATTAACTAGAAGAAATATGGCAATATACAGTTATTTTTATGCCCCCCCCCTCGAATAAGTGGGGGTATATTGCTTTGTACTTGTCGGTCAGTCCATCCACAGACTTTTTTATCAGGAGCATATCTCAAAAAGTATGCAAGTTAGAATCATGACCTTTCTCATGTGGATAGATCTCATGGAGAAGAAGTGCAGTGCACAAGAACTATAACTCTTCTCATCATCAAATTAATTTATTTATTGCCCTTTGTTAATTGACATGAATAGGCCATAGAACTGCTATAATTGGGGGGGGGGGGGTATAAATGTTTTACAAATATCTCTTGTTTGCTTCTAGGACTGAGTGGACCAAACATTGACGGTAACATAATGTTGATAGCCACTCTGCCTATTGTTGCCCTTGTGTTTATATTACTGGGTGTGCTGTACTTGTGTCATTTACGACATCGTAAACGGATGGACTCGTTAAATCACCAGGAAAAAAGACTTCTAGATGGAGAGCTTCATGCACATGAGGTTGGGGACACAACTTTAAGGGTAGGTATAAACCTATGATTTACTTGATATTATTAGTTCAGCATGAAACAGTTGTAACTGTCTGTTTGTTTATTTGCAGATAAAACTGTTTTATAGATAGAACACATTTTACTGGGAACATGCCTTCAAGTTATTTATTCATTGAAAAAAACAACAAGTAATTTCTAATGTAAATATGATATATAATATGTTCTTTAGTGCTTTTCGGTGGTTTATCAAGAAATAACCGTAGATTATCACTTGATAAGCTCATCGCAAAAGCACTGAAATTATCAAAAACTTATACTCTGCTTTTGTGCTTTTCATCCTGCTGGGCGAAATAAGTGATGTCACAATGAAGGTTGCATAGCAATCACATGCAAAATGATGCACTTTACGAAAAAATATGTTCTAGAAGTTTCACATTTTGTCTCATTTTTGCAATAAAGAAAAAGAATAATCATTTGTTTTTCGAGTAAGAACGATTAATATTTCATTTTGTGAACAACAAAAGCTATTTTTTTGCTAGTTGCTCCACCATTCATGAAAATATAGCTTTTGTTGTTCACTCAATGACTATAAATCGATCTTACACTTAAACAAACCATTATCCTCTATGTATTATTGTTCACCACAAGTTCTATCAAGTCTAGGTCACGAAGGTCAAACACTTGAAAGGACCCTTTTAGGGGGTTATTCCTGATTATTAATTCTTAATTCATTAGAATGACCTTAAAAGTGTGACTTTTTGAAATGTTAAATCTGACTTTGCCTTACATATTAGTAATACATGCTCTTCCAAATTGTTCCCTTCAGGAAATGTTAGAAGAATCATGTACAAGTGGTAGCGGGTCAGGATTGCCATTTCTAGTTCAACAGACAGTTGCACGTCAAGTACAGCTAGTGGACTGTATAGGTAGGTATACTGTATACAGTTAGGAACATTGTGAAATTGACAAGTTGAACGATTTTGGAATAGTTTTGTAATCAAATTCAAATTCAGAAAAATCATGGAATGATTTCTTTGATTTGAAGGAAATGTGTGAACAATTTCTAAGCATTTTTCAAACAACTTTTTAGCATTTTTGAGAAATTGGAGTGAGTGAGCGCTGAGCAAGTGATTTAGAATTGTTTTGATTGAGAGGAATGTCACCTTAACGATGTTATTAATTGATATCTATAGGGTGTAGAGTGAAGATTCTGACTGGACTACAAGTATGTGTATGAACAGCTAAATTAAGTATCTCCTTGGCTCATGAAATATTTATTGATAGAGATGGTAAATATAGTGTCTGTCACAAGATTTTGTTTGACACAATTGGATCCTTACAAAGTGAAGAATAGAAATGTTGTTAAGCGAGCCTTGGAAAGCTTAATTACTTTTCAATTGTAGACCAAGTTAAGATCAGATTGAGTAACAGATTCTTTTTCTCACATTAACTCCAGTTTTGTACATCAACGGCAGCACTCATTCTTTCCAACTATTTGTCTCTTACCAATGGGTTGATAATCTTAGACTTATGTGAGAAAGCAGCTGGAGGCTAGATAAGGATGTGGTGGTTGTACTGGTGAGAGAAATACCAGGAATCCATTGTTAGGTGCTCCAACGACATAACTAAAAAAATGTTGAAAGAGGCGTAAAACTCCATTCAATCAATCAATTTGTACATAAAAACCCATTTTTGGCTTGGCTGTTTTTTGGAGAAAACCCAAGATATTGCTATAGCCTTGGTATCATTGTTAATGTTTGATTTCATCATTCATAAAGTTTGACAGTTTGTGATACCTCTGTTTCAACAGAAGGCATGCACTTGAAACTTGGCAAACTTGTACACCATCAAAAGAGCAACCTACACTATGAAGGGGATAACTCTAGATGTATTTTGTGTAAATTATTACCCTTTTTTGTCTAGAATTTTTTCCAACATCCAGCGGTGCTTTTGTTTAAATGCCAAGATGATAAAAATATATCAATAACATGTGTCAGATGACATTGTGATGACCTCATTAAGAATGAGGTCATACAGATGTGTAAGACAGGGATATCTCTGATAGCTGATCATTAAAGAAGACAAGCAGACCTATGTGAAATGGTTATACTTAACAAGCTTTGTTTCAATTTTTGCAGCCATTTATTCATTCAACTTTAGACTTAATGCAGAGCTACAGATGGATGGGATGTTTTTTCGGATTTCAAATTTTAATATTTCACAAGTCCTTACTCAAACCCTATCATGTTGGTACTCATTGAAATTGTCTCAATGAGATGATTCAAATAAGTACCACATCATAGGGTTTCATTGAGAAATAAATATCTTAGACTGGAAATACCCCCTCTTATCTGTACCTGTGTTAACATCTCAAACTATACTCATTAACCAGGTAAAGGACGTTATGGTGAGGTATGGCGTGGTAAATACCATGGTGAGAGTGTTGCCGTAAAAATATTTTTGTCTCGAGACGAGTCCAGTTGGAGAAGAGAGACTGAGATTTACAACACAGTACTTTTACGACATGATAATATACTCGGATACTATGCCAGGTAACTGATAGGACTAAGGAGTCATTGTAACATATACAAGATGTGCGTGACATTTCCAACAATTTCACACCTGTGTGAGGTACAAATATTAAGAAGTGTTATCAATGAGACAATGCAATAATGTGCTGACCGCAGGAAGATGAATTAAGGTAGTGGACTCGTAATAGTTCAACAAAGTTTCTGAAGTGATAAACTTCAACAGTGTTAACCGAGGTTTCCTAATGATTTCATTAGGAAACCACGGTCAACATTGTGAAAGATCATGTGATCTGAAATATTGCAGAACTATTACGGATCCACTACTGTAAGATCTTATCTATCTATATTGCGCACAGTGGAGATTCTGGTCAGACTGTGCGGCTGCACATGCATGGCCAGAAACTTTGCTTTTCGCTCATTTGAAATTGTTGGAAATGTCACACACAGGCTCATATCTGTTTATAATATGACCTACGTTGTTGGAATGAAATATCGCAGTTGAATATTTTTGCTATAACACAGGTGTTATTGATTAGTAGAATAACTATGCAAATGAGCTGAATATATAGCAATGTTTTATTTTAGTTGTGAAAAATGACATCAAAATGCTTTTGCAAGCATTAATTCGCAAACAGCTTTTTATGTTTTGCTGAATGACTTGAATCGATAAATTTCTGTAATAAAATTGCTGTTTCGGGGCCATTTATGTTTAACAAACACATCTTGTATTCAATATTACTATGTCTGTTTATACAAGCAATTGATATCTAAATATGTATTTTCTTCATTTCAGTGATATGACATCCCAGAATTCCTGTACTCAGCTCTGGTTAATCATGCAATACCATGTCAACGGATCTTTATATGATTATCTACAATACCACACCTTAAACTATGTTTCCATGTTAAAACTTATGTACAGTTCTTGTGCGGGCATTGTACATTTACATACAGGTACGAATATTTTCAATACTACCCCTTAAACTATGTTTCCTTCATTTGTTTAGTGTACTACTTTTTCTTAAAAGTGCAAATACTTAACATCAAGATATATGTATGACATTTCAATGAGAAATAACATGTTTTCGTTGAAATTACCAATAGAAATGTATATTTTGCTACAATTTACATTAAGAAAAAGACTGTTACACTTTTCTCAGGCAATGAATTTTCAAAGATAATTTTTCCACATATTGTTTAGAGGAAAGTAGGATTTCAGTAAAACTTTAGGGTAAAAGCTATGATTATTTCATGAAGGCTGAAATAGTAGAAGCATTAAAATTGTGACCCATCACTTGAAAAGGGACCATCTGGGTAGTGTGTTTTGTGCAAACTGACAAAGGTCAAAACTTTCTGTACTTTGCTTATTTTCTTGATCTAAAATGATCAATCTACCTTCCTTTGAAAGATTTTTATGCCCCCGTATCGAGAGATCAGGGGCATATTGTTTTACTCATGTCCGTCTGTCTGTCTGTCTGTCTGTCTGTCTGTCCATTCGTCTGTCTGTCCGTCCGTCTGTCCGAAAACTTAACCCAAAAACTTAACCTTGCCAATATCTTCAAGCCTATTCAAGATATAAAGCTAATATTTGGCATGATGATAGATCTCAATGATCCGCATCCGCTGGTACCAAAGTCAAGGTCATGTGACAAGGTCAAGGTCATCTGTCAAGGTCATACTTTGAAAAAACTTAACCCGAAAACTTAACCTTGCCAATATCTTCAAGCCTATTCAAGATACAAAGCTAATATTTGGCATGATGATAGATCTCAATGAACCGCATCCGCTGGTATCAAAGTCAAGGTCATGTGACAAGGTCAAGGTCATCTGTCAAGGTCAAACTTTGAAAAAACTTAATCAGAAAACTTAACCTTGCCAATATCTTCAAGCCTATTCAAGATACAAAGCTAATACTTGGCATGATGATAGATCTCAAAGATCCGCATCCGCTGGTACCAAAGTCAAGGTCATGTGACAAGGTCAAGATCATCTGTCAAGGTCAAACTTTGAAAAAAAAAAGCCGTTACGGGGGCATTCGTGTTTCACAAACACATCTTGTTTGAGGTGTGCCCTGGTTGACCTATGCTGGACCCAATCTCTATGTCAAATATTATTTTACAGCGTTCCCAGACGGTCCATTTTCGACCAACAGGTCACAACTTTGAAAGCAGCTTTAATGAATGATTATTACATAGTAGTTTGTCTGTCTGTATTGAATACTTATGTGAAAAAAACCATCCCAGGGATCGACACTCAAACCAGTCCTTGGGCCCCTGAGACCTGTGGATTTGAGGGAGGACTGGTGAATAAAACCATGCTGCAGGTCCTTCAGGCCTATCGTTAATGGCAGTTCTTGAATTTCAAAAATAATTGCCTTTCCATTACTAAAATTTGCATTACCAAATGGAAAATATTGTAGGAAAAGAAGAAATTGATTTTCAAAAGCAATTTCTTCTCTTCCAACCATGTTTTCCTACCAATTTATATCCTAAATTGCTAAAAATCAAACATGGTTTTCATGCAGGACTTGTTGTTATCATGGAGGACCCGTAATATTTTTGGCCAACAGGCCTTTCAGACTGGTGACAAAAAGTTGTTAGTGTCAAACCCTGCCAACCAGAATGTATTTTGTTCTATTTCAACAGAGATTTTAGGAAATCGTGGAAAGCCAGCAATAGCTCACAGAGACGTGAAGTCTAAAAATATTCTCGTCAAGAAAGATGGTACAGCTTGTATAGCAGATCTGGGTCTTGCAGTGTTACACACTTGTGAAGGAGATAAATTAGATTTGGGTAAGGTTTTGTCCCACTAATGACAAAATTGTAGACTGGTACAAATTGAACAAATTGAAATTGGTGTTGGCGTTGGTGTGACAAACTTTGTACCTTGGTCATTTCTCTGTCATTATTTGATATACCTTCATGAAACTTGGTATGTGTGATTACCATTACAAGATCTATCCAGACTATCAAAGGGTATATCTCTGGAAGCATTTTTAGCTCAGCTGTTTTTGAGGTATAATGGTCATTTGCGTTGGTGATAGCGTTGGTGTTGGTGAGACAACATTTAACCTTGGTCATATCTCTGTTATTATTGAAGATATCTTCATGAAACTTGACCTGTGTGACCTCCATTACAAGAGCTATCCAGACTATCAAGGGTATGACTCTGGAAATATTTTTGTAAGAGTTTTGTGACTTAGATTTTCTGCATCAACTGACACCTGCAGCTAAGCGTAGCACCCGTAGGCTGTGCTCTTGTTTTTTGTTTGACTGTCATGAAATGAGTCTTTATTTTACCTGATGATTCTCTTGTGATGAGGCAGAGTTTTAGGGGATGCAGGCTTTGTGCATCTGGGGCGCAAAAATAAGTAGCCAGGACCGTCAAAACTATGAGATGTGAGTCCTTTAGACTCTCTGGAGCTCAACTTCAGGATAGAATTGAAGACTGCTTTAAACAGTCTTCATTCTTTCCTGAAGTTGAGCCCAAAGTTTTAATATATTTCTATCAATTTCTTTACCTTTAATGTATTAACCTTAAAGAAATAATCCATACCTAAAGCAGGGACTCCCAAAATTTAAGAAAGGACCTCTAAGATCCAAACAACCGAGTCCTTTGGACCCTATTTTATTGATGTCAGACTTAACCCCTGATGAGGTGATTCCAATGAGTACTTACATTGGATTTATTAAAGTATAGTTGAAACTTTTAATTTGAAAACCGCTTCACCTCCTTTATAATGCAGCCGCCGTCATAGCGCAGTTGGTAGCGCGTGGGACTTACAATCTAGAGGTCCCGGGTTCGTTCCCTGACGGCGGCACTCGTTCTTTCCGACTATCTTTTTCTCACCAATGGGTTGATAATCGTAGACCTATGTGAGATAGTAGCTGGAGGCTAGGAAAGAATGTAATGGTTGTACTGGTGAGAGAAATACCAGGAATCCATTGTTAGGTGCTCCAGCCGCCGCGATATAACTGAAATAATGTTGAAAGCTGCGTTAAACTCCACTCAATCAATCAATCAATCCTTTATAATGCATTGACTATTTCATATAGTATACATTTCTAATTGCAGGAACAAATAATAAAGTGGGAACAAAAAGATACATGGCACCAGAATTACTTGACGAAACATTAAACCCAGAATTATTTGAGAGTTTTAAATGTGTAGATATTTATGCATTTTCACTAGTATTATGGGAAATAGCGAGAAGATGTAATTCACATGGTAAGGAAATCTTGCGGTTGTTAAGCCTTAAGCCTTAAGGTAGAAACCACATAATGCACAATTTTTTGATAGAGCCTTTTTCAGAATTTCTTGGACGATATCATTTCACTATGGGATTGCCGAACATTACCCTTTTAAGCTTTGCTATTAAATTCATCACATCATTAATTTCCGCTAGAGATTCGAAGGGTTTCCAAATGCAAGGAAGTTAAACAAGCCATCCCAATGATGTGCCTGCTAGAAAATTGTGTATTACTCTCTTTCTTAATTTCTAGTTTTATTGGCTGAATGCTTGTTTTGGACCAAGAAAACTAAAAATTTAAATATTTATTGATATTTACCCATAAGTATTTAACAAACTTGTTCTGTTTAAGTGAATACATTACCTTACAAAGGTAATTGGTTAAACTAGTATTGTACATTTAATCTAGCTCAAGTGACCATGTCAATTATCCAACCATTTTTATTAAGCGACTGTTTTCAAAATCTCCTTTAAATCAAAATAACTAAAAAAAAAGTAGGTATTGTTGGTCTAAAAATCATTGAAAATGAATCTATGTTAAAAATTAACAGAATCATCTTAATGAGATGATTCTATTGATTTTTAGCTCACCTGAGCACGAAGTGCTCAAGGTGAGCTTTTGTGGTTGGGTGGATGTCCATCGTCCGTCGTGTGTCGTCCGTCGTGTGTCGTCAACATTTACCTTGTATGCACTCTAGAGGCCACATTTTTCGCCTAATCAACCTGAAATTTGGTCAGAATGATTGTCTTGATAAAATCTCGGACGAGTTCGAACTTTGGTCAAATGGGGTCAAATTTAGGTCACGGGGTCAAATCTTAGAAAAACCTGTATGCACTCTAGATGTCACATTTTTTGTCTGATCAACCTGAATTTTGGTAAGAATGATTGTCTTGATGAAATCTTGTACAAGTTCGAAATTGGGTCAACTGGGGTCAAAAACTAGGTCACAGGGTCAAATCTAAGAAAAACCTTGTAGGCACATTAGTGGGCACGTTTATTGCCTGATCAACCTGAATTTTGGTCAGAATGATTTTCTTTATGAAATCTCGAATGGGTTTGAAATTGGGTCAACTGGGGTCAAAAACTAGGTCACAGGGTCAAATCTTAGAAAAACCTTGTATGCACTCTAGAGGCCACATTTATTGCCCATTCAACCTGAATTTTGTCAGAATGATTGTCTTGATAATATCTCGAATGAGTTTGAAATTGGGTCAATTGGGGTCAAAAACTAGGTCACAGGGTCAAATCTAAGAAAAACCTTGTTTGCACTCTCAAGGCCACATTTTTTGGCTGATCAACCTGAAATTTGGCCAGAATGATTGTCTTGATGAAATCTCGAATGGGTTTGGAATTGGGTCAACTTAGGTCAAAAACTAGGTCACAGGGTCAAATCTTAGAAAAACCTTGTAGGCACATTAGTGGGCACGTTTATTGCCTGATCAACCTGAATTTTGGTCAGAATGATTTTCTTTATGAAATCTCGAATGGGTTTGAAATTGGGTCATCTGGGGTCAAATACTAGGTCACAGGGTCAAATCTAAGAAAAAACTTGTATGCACTCTCGAGGCCACATTTTTTGCTTGATCAATCTGAAATTTAGTCAGAATGATTGTCTTGATGAAATCTCTGACAAGTTTGAAATTTGGTCATCTGGGGTCAAAAACTAGGTCACAGAGTCAAATCTAAGAAAAACCTTGTTTGCACTCTAGAGGCCACAATTTTTGGCCAATCAACCTGAAATTTGGTCAGAATGATTGTCAAGATGAAATCTCGGATGAGATCAAAAAAAGGTCATCTGGGGTCAAAAACTAGGTCAGGAAATCGATTATAAAAATCCTTGTTAGTCAACTTTCCCTTTACCCTTAACAAAATGGGTGAAAATATGAAAATCTTTAAAAATCTTCTTCTCTAAAACCAGAAGGCAGACAGCTTTCATATTTGGTATGTAGCATCATCTGGTGGACCTCTACCAAGTTTGTTCATATCAAGACCCTGGGGTCATGTTTGGGCTTTGCCCAGGCCTAACCCTTTTTACATAGAATCAAAAAGCGAAAATCTTTAAGAATCTTCTTCTCTGTAACCAGATGGCAGACACTTTTAATATTTGGTGTGTAGCATCACCTAGTGGGCCTCTACCAAGTTTGTTCATATCAAGACCCTTTGGTCATAGTTGGGCTTTGCACAGGTGCATCCCTTTATCTCTTATGAGCACAAAGGGTAAAAAATATGAAAATCTTCAAAAATCTTCTTCTATGAAACCAGAAGGCAGACAGCTTTCATATTTGGTATGTAGCATCATCTGGTGGACCTCTACCAAGTTTGTTCATATCAAGACCCTGGGGTCATGTTTGGGCTTTGCCCAGGTCTAACCCTTTTTACATAGAATCAAAGAGCGAAGATCTTTAAGAATCTTCTTCTCTGTAACCAGATGGCAGACACTTTTAATATTTGGTGTGTAGCATCACCTAGTTGGCCTCTACCAAGTTTGTTCATATCAAGACCCTCGGGTCATAGTTGGGCTTTGCACAGGTGCATCCCTTTATCTCTTATGAGCACAAAGGGTAAAAAAATGAAAATCTTCAAAAATCTTCTTCTATGAAACCAGAAGGCAGACAGCTTTCATATTTGGTATGTAGCATCATCTAGTGGACCTCTACCAAGTTTGTTCATATCATGACCCTAGGATTGTATTTGGGCTCCAACCAGGCGCAACTCTTTTTACATAGAATCAAAAAGCAAAAAGGCATATCTGTCTTGCTCTTTGCTGAAAACGTTCCATTGTATTGATCTAAGGCAATTATCTTTTTGACATCTGCCTATCTAATTAATGTGATGTCCCAGGGGTCATAGAGACTCAGGTGAGCGATCTAGGACCATCTTGGTCCTCTTGTCTCATATTTCTTTTTAGCGCGTCAGACTGTCAAACTAGAGGTCACGGGTTCGATCCCCAACGGCCGCATTCATTCTTTCCGACTATTTGTCTCTCACCAATGGGTTGATAATCGTAGACCTATCTGAGATAGCAGCTGGAGGCTAGGAAAGGATGTAATGGTAGTACTGGCGTGAGAAATACCAGGGTTCCATTGTTAGGTGCTCCAGCTGCCGTGATATAACTGAAATAATGTTGAAAGCGGCGTAAAATCCCATTCAATCAATCAATCATATTTCTTTTGAAAATTTTAGACAGTTCATTCAGGTGAGCGATTTAGGGCCACTATGGTCCTCTTGTTAACAACATGGGATTATTGAGAATTTTGCTATTATTTGCATAATCAATCAAAAAGAATGTTTCTTATTTGTAAACAAAATGTGTATTAAGGTGCCATTTTATTTCACGACTACTTTTTGGTGGCCCTGATTGTAATTGCTTTAAACAAGTTTAACTGTAATTTGATATAGTAATGAGAAATATTAAATATTGGCTCTTGAGAGTTTCTTACATTCAAATTATAAAAAAAAATGTCAGATCCTCTAGAAGTTCGATAGTTTTTAATTAAAGCAAGATTGACAAATTGACTTTGTGTGATTTTTATGTGTTGTTCTTTCGTAGGTATAGTTGAAGATTACAAGCCTCCATTTTATGACGTTGTTCCTGGCGATCCGTCCTTCGAGGATATGCGTAAAGTTGTTGTTGTAGACCAGTACAGACCAACCATACCAAATAGGTGGTCCTCTGATATGGTAGGTATATATATAATACGTACTTAGTGCTTTGTATGAAAAAAAAAAAATCTTACAAGGTTAGGAGAATTGATAATTGTCGAGGCTCTACTGAGACAATTTACAATTCTCACTACCCAGTTGGATATTTTTTTATACAATACACTAAGTATGTATTATATTTATCTTGTAACCTCTATTTGTCTTGTTTTTATCGATGTTTCTAACTGAAATGCATGTTTCTAAAAATAACCCCATATCATTGTTCTAAAAATAACTATATGATATCATAAACAAAAAATTATACGGGATGTTATCACACAGATACTTGTCCATGTTCTGTCCATCAGTGATGATATTTCACATGGGGCTTTTCGTTTTGTTGAAATTTTTCATTTTTGTTAAATATTGTTATACCTAATTTTAGAAATGAAAAAAGTATTGAATAATACCAGGTAATTAAAGATTTTCAGTTTATTTCCCAATTTTTAGCTCACCTGAGTACGAAGTTCGCAAGGTGAGCTATTGTGATCACACAATGTCCGTCGTCAGTTGGTCGTCGTCCGTTATCCGTCGTCCACAATTTCTCCGCCTAAACCAGAAGGCAAATCTTGATGAATTTGGGAGGGATGTTCCTTTGGTCAAGTTGATCAAATAAATGAAATCCACCCTTAACTTTCCCTTGACCCTTAACAAAAAGGGTGAAAATAGGAAAATCTTCAAAAATCTTCTCTGAGACCAGAAGGCAGACAGCTTCCATATTTGGTATGTAGCATCTTCTAGTGGACCTCTACCAAGTTTGTTCATATCAAGACCCTGGGGTCAATTTTGGGCTCCATTCGGGCACATTCCTTTTAACATAGAATCAAAGAGCAAAAATCTTTAAAAATCATCTTCTCTGAAACCAGAAGGCAGACAGCTTTCATATTTGGTATGTAGCATCATCTAGTGGGCCTCTACAAAGTTTGTTCATATCAAGACCCTGGGTTCAATTTTGGGCTCCGTTTGGGCACATCCCTTTTAGCTCATCTGAGCCCAATGGGTGAAAATAGGATAATCTTCAGAAATCTTCTTCTCTGAAACCAGGAGGCAGTCAGCTTTCATATTTGGTATGTAGCAACATCTAGTGGACCTCTACCAATTTTGTTCATATCAAGACCCTAGGGTCATATTTGGGCTCCTTCCTGGTGCAACCCTTTTTACATAGAATCAAAGAGCAAAAAGGCTTCTCCTTCTTGGGTTTGGCTGAAAATATACCATTGTATTGATCTTATGTAGAAATTATCTCTTTGTTGACCTCTGCTTATTTAATTAATGTGATGTCCCAGGGATCAAAGAGACTCAGGTGAGCGATCTAGGACCATCATGGTCCTCTTGTTTTTTGACAGCCCTCAATCAAAATATTAAAGAAAAAAATAATCATTTGATTATTATATAAGAGCAATAAATCTTTCACATTGTGAAAATATAGCTTTTGCTGTTCACAAATGTGACCTGTCACATGTAAAGGGGCCATCTGGGGACTCCACTAAAAAAAAAATTATAAAGAGATTGGTTCTAGTAAAGGTCAACAAGGGGCCACATTTCCAAATCTTTCACAGGAAGTTAGAATGATTATTCTATATTTAGAAAATTAGTTGATTGCAAAAAGTTTCAACCTTGGTCAGTCTGCAGGGTCGACACTTTATGCACTACTCAGATGGTTCCTTTTTCGTGTGACGGGTCACAAATGAAAAATTACTTGATCAAATACTGACACAAACAACTTTGCTGAACCATCGATTTGTCTTTGTCTCACAAAAACTCCTGTTTCTCTTTCCAGTTATTATCTCAATTGTCTCGAGTCATGCGGGAATGTTGGAACCAGAACGCAAAGGCCAGGTTACCCTCTTTAAGATTAAAAAAGACGCTTAAAAAACTTTTCGAAGAAGCTCAGGAAGACGAACTTGAAAAGAAATCGTTGAAAAACTTGTTGATAGAGAAAAGTGCTAATATTTGAGTCAAATATTGTTGTGTCATAGTCATTGTTTACTTCAGCAGAGGTGTTGATGAATCAGTTTTCATCACCCTAGCAAGAAACAACATTACCAGAATACAGATTTACTACTTAGTAAAGGAGGGTATATTGGTTACACCCTCCGTGTCCGTTAGTCTGTAGAGATTTTTCATCTAACTCAAGAACAAATAATCCTAGAATAATGAAACTTTGCAGAATTGTTGCACATGGCCCAAGGAGGTACCCTATTGTTTGGGGGGACAAAGGTCAAGGTCACAATTGAACTTTGTCTGAGAATGGCCTATGTTCAAGGTCACAATTGAACTTTGTCTGAAAATGGCTTACGGAAATCGAACAAAGCTAGTGTGTGTGGGGGTATTAGTCTGCTTTGCGACAGATCTTGTTCAAATTGTAAGCTGTGGAAGGCAACAATTCAAAGCTTGTTAAAGGAAATTAAAAAGTTTTAAAGAGGGTAGAAAAATGCATAGAAGGTTCTGTTTTAATGTGATTGATTCCTTAATTTCTTTATGACTTACAAGGGGCCTTTTTTACTAAACATCTTTCCATCATTTTTTGGAAAAGTCAAAAATTAAAGTTGCTTCTACAGTAGAAATTAAATATGGAATTCTTCCATGCATAATGTCATTGAAATCTTCTTCTAAAGACAATTCCAATGAACTGTTGCAAGCCAGAATCTATCTATGTATGAAAACACCATTTGTGGTTTTGACTTACTATAAATTTTTTTCGTAAGAAGTTTCGTAAGACGGGCCCTTGGTCTCTACCCTTGTCATGCTAAAGTTCCTTCATGAAATTACATGACATTCAAAGTGCTGAATGAACTAGATGCTCCAATTGTGAATCAGCATTTGCATCAATAAATGATTTAAAAAGGAAAATCATATGGTGTAGACTTAAGATCAGACTGCACCTACATCAGCCCTGCGTTCAGGATGAAAGTGTTAGCGAAGCGTTTTCGAAATGATACCTCGCTTTTCATGCATGTGTAAGTGCAAAGCGGGGAATCATCTCAAAGCCCCTGCAAAACGTTTTTACATCCTTAACACAGGATAGATTGATCTTTGTTTATACTTTCTGCCAAAAACAGAAGTACTGTGAGTTCATCATGACTGGATATAAGAATCAACATACTTTGCCATTTCAAAATAATGAGGATAAATCTTTATTTCAGTGTAATATAAACTGTTATTTTATTTCGTGAATAACAAAAGCTATATTTTTGAAGAGTGAAGGAGCCAAAAGTGAAAATATAGCTTTTGTTGTTCTTGAATGAAATATCAATTGATCTTACTCGAATTAAACCATTATTTTATTTCTTAATTCAAAAATGAGACAAAATTTGGGTGTCATTTTGCATGTGATATGCAACATTCATGATGACGTCACTTATTAGGCTCAGCTTAGATAACGTTTGATAGCGTGAAATGGATGAAAGCACTGTACAGTAAAACTTGTGTTAAGCGACCACTTAAGGGACCACCAAGTGGTCGTTTATGGGAATGGTTGCTTGATACAAAATGTTACAATAAATGAGACAGTTCATTTTGATAGCATTTATAGATTGTCGGTTAAGTCGTATTGAATCCTATGGTGTTTTAAATACATTAGAATCGTCTTATTGAGACAATTCTAATGTGTTCCAACAACATAAGATTCAACAATAACCAATTTTTCGTTAAGAATGTCCTCTTTTTCAGAGATTTTGCTTATGGTGAAGGGACATTTTATGGTGGTCGCTTAATAAAATTGGTCGCTTAATAGACGTGGTCGCTCAAGCAATATCGACTGTATAAGTTTTTGATAATTTCACTGGTTATTTGGTGAGTTTATCAAATGATAATCTACTGTTATTTCTAAATAATTCAAAGAAAAGCATAAAGAAGTTTTGGATGACCTATAAAATAGCAAACAGCTTAATTTCTTGTACCCTTTGATTGTATGTTACAAAATAAAAATGTTGTATTTACTTGATCTCATTTCATTGTAAATAGGCTCCAGTGTTTCATGCATATTTACATTAATTTTAATAGAGAGCAGTTTGATATGGGTCTACAATATTTGAGCCTGTGCGTGACATTTCCAACAATTTGAAATATTCGTGAGGTTCAAACATTTGGAAGCTTAGACAGCCACATACTGTAAATATAAAGTAACCTGATGGTCTACAGATACTTTGAGACCTTATCTATCTACTAAATGCATAGTGAAGACTCTGGTCAAACTGTGTGGATGCACAGGCTGGTCAGAGTCTTTACTTTGCGCACAATTGAAACTGTTGGAAATCTCATGCACAGGCTATTTTGCCTCTCCCCAAGCTGTATGTGGATGTATTAGGGTAATGGTCCGCAATAGTTCTCCAACATTTTGGAACTCATGATCTTTCACAATGTTGATCAAGGTTTCCTAATGAAGTTATTAGAAACTTTGGTTAACTCTGTTCATTACTTCCAAACCATCGTTGAACTAGGACGGTTCAATTACGTTAAGGTGTACTTCCAAAACGTTGTGGAACTATTACATGTATATCCATTACCTTTGGCGTCTTGAATTAAGTCTAATAGATTTTCAGAACAAGTATTGTCTTACTTACAGATGCCTTAAATCTTAGAGTAATTACAGTATCACCTAATAAATTGATTTTAGTTGTGTCCAAAAAGATTTATACATTCTGATTAGATGGAAAATTGGTTTTATTCGAATATGAAAACAATTTTAAGTAAGCATCTACATTTGTATTTTGTATGCTTTCACACCAAGTAGTCCCATGAGAAGCCTACTTGGTAATGAAAATCTTTACATTGTTGGCTTTATGAAATTGAATTACAAGATATGAAGATAGTATTTGTTGACTTCATGGGGTTTGCCACTAAAAACCCTAATCACCCTTAAGTATGAATGCTTTTTGCATTTTCATACATCGAGAAAAACTTACTCTCTTCATCTCATAAATGTAAAATTTATCTTTAGTCACTCAACTTGTCAATAAATGTTCATTTATGTATATAAAGACACCACATGTAAATAGAGTCATATTTCTAATCTATTTTGTACATTGTATAGATTTGTTTTTCTTGGATATGAAATAAATGTCTCAAAGTTTAATGGGTTATTATACTGGTTGTCTCCCATGAACTGTTCTTGTCGAGCCAAATTGCCCAATCGGGAACCCTCCGGGGATTCATTGCAATAGAACTCGGGAATAATACTGGGGCAGCCATGAATGTGTTTCATTTCCCATGTAGGTTTATATGATGTCAAATTCATAAAGATGTGATAGTAAAGCAAAGTCAACAAAAGATTGAATCCGGGAATATTATAGTTTGAATACAAAATGCAGTGTTTTATTATGCCAAAAAGATATCCATAGAGATTAGGAAAGCCTTAACTCTTTCCTGTTTTACAAAATTTTGGACCTGTCCAAATTCAAAGGTTTTGCAGATGAAAATTTAAAGTGGATTTAATTTGAAAAATGACCATGCAGTGGGGTAGAAAATAGTGTGGAAAAAGAAGACATTGCTTGTTAGAAGCAATTTCTTCTTTTTTCACAATGTCTTCTCAATCATAAAACCACAGGCACGTAAAAAGCAGGGATTAAACAGCAAAGGGTTAAAGATTTTTTTCTCTTTAAGCCTATTGACCAAATTACTACCAGAAGTTGTATTACTTCAAATATGACCCAAAATTACTACACTTACGTCCGAGGCACTTACCAGTTTACAAAAATGCCATGTTCCCAATGCAACTTGCCATGAGCGACACATGGTTGATGTGTGTAAGTCCCTGCATCCCAATTAGGTCAGAACTTTATTATTACATTAGCCGCAGTCATAGCGCAGTTGGTAGGGCATCAGACTGTCTATCTAGAGGTCCCAGGTTCAATCCCAGACAGTGGCACTCATTCTTTCCGATTATTTGTCTCTCACTAATGGGTTGATAATCAAAACCTATGTGAGATAGCAGCTGGAGGCTAGAAAAGGATGTTATGTTAGAACTGGTGCTAGGAAAACCGCCAGGATTTTACTGAAAGATTGTTGAAGGTGGCGTGAAACCCAACTCAACCAAAATTGCCATGAGCAAGACATGGTTGTCACTCTAACAAGTTGGTGTATGTGTGTTCGTCCGTCAGAATTTGTTTAGGCCATTACTCTTACATTTATGGATTGATTTTGAAATAGCTTGGCATAGTCTTATTGCCAAGGTGAAAGAATCTTTTGATCAAGGTCATACGTTTTATTTGGGGCTAAACACGGGATGTCCCGGGACAAACGTCTATTTTCCAATAAACTTAAACCTTCTTATACTGTTAATGGCATATTCTTTCTGTACAAATAGCTTTGGCAGATGCAGTCTGATCAAGGCCAACATTTTCTGCTTTTCTTACTGAAAATTTCAGGAATAACTTGGGCCAGACTGGTTGAAATGTCCCAAAAGATGTCAATTTGTTTGAAACAAATTCAAATTCAGCAGGATAAGGGTTATTAGAGTATTGATTGTGCTGCAAAGACCTTCCTGTGCTTATTTTAAGGTCATTTTAGAAGGTCAAGGTTGTTTTAGAAGGTCAAAAACATGAAAATTTTAATCATTTGGGGTACTAGTTTCACACCTTCTTTATGAACAGCAAGGATGTGCTTATTAAGGCAGTTGAAGGTTTGAGAACAGGAATGGAAGTCGTAGGGCAACCTATCAGATTTTGATCTTGCTAAATGGCCTCGACTCCAAGTATGAATATTTCTTTTTTTATCGGAAAGTGGGTCAAGCTAGCAATTGAATTTTGGATTGAAAGTCCTTGGCTGATTGGGGATGAGCTCTGCTGATAGGCCTTAGGTGTCAACATGAAAATTTTAAGCACTCAAAAAATAAACCCTATAACCAGATGGCAAAATCTTGGACTAGACCTAAATTGTAGGTACAGAGAATTGTAATCGGTTAAACATTGACGGTAAAATAACTTACCGTATTTCTCCTTATAAACACTCCTAGAGCCATACATAACATGGTCAGGGAGCTTTTATTTAGTATGCATTTTCTGATTAAAATAATCATTAAACGAATGTCTTTTATGCTCTTTTCCCTTTAATTTAAGGTGAATTTCCTCTAAACAATCATATAAATGATTGTTTAGAGGAAATTCACCTCAAATCAGAGAAGTTCATGAAATTTAAGCATTTGAAGTGGGTTTTCTGAGTAAAAAATGTAGGGGTGCTACTATTAGTGTGGGCAGCATTATTAGGGAAAATACGGAAAGTCTTTGTTTCTTCAACCATTGGTGTTAGGGAAAGGGGATAAGGGTTTTGAAAGAAAAATTTTATTGCATTCTTATGACATTTAGAAAATATCTTGCAGGAAAAGTCAGTCAATTCAAAAGATATCGGTTTAATAAGGGCAAAATACTTTTCCAGACATAATTTTAGCCAGGTACAATTTCAAAGAAGTAATTCTGATGGCATACTTGACACTTTTGATGTTTACCCTTTATAAAACAAGAGATGTTTGTAAAACATTTATGCCCCCAATAAGAGCAGGTCGATGGCCTATTCTTTGGCAAATAACAAAGGGTAAAAACTCAACAAGAGGCCCAAGAGGGCCTGTATCGCTCCACTGGCTTAAAAACCTCAAGATTTGAAAGAGATATTGAAAATTGAAGGTAATGAAAATCACCAGCATTCAGAAGGAATTCCGATTTTTTCTAAGTTGAAACTGACTTATGAAGAGATGAACTTATTTAACTAATATGTAAAATTACAAGGAAAAAACTATTTAGATATCACCTGCAAACAAGAGGACCAGAATGGCCCTAAACCGCTCACCTGAATTTTATTGATCCAGTGGATCTCATCCATCAAAATTTCATGAACAATTTTTGAAGAGGGTCATCCAAGGAATATTCTAGTACAGTCTCATTGAAATAGATCCAAAGGCTCATGAGGAGATATTGTTCCAAAATTTCAGACTCAAAATAAGCCCCACCCTGCAACATCCATATTTGTGTGTCAATCCAAATTTCTTGAACAACTTTGGCAGAGAGTCACCACAAGGAACATTCTTTTAAAGTTTCTTTGAAATTGGCCCAATGGTTCAGGAGAGGATGTCTTTCAAATATTTTGGGCTCCAAATAAGCCCCACCCTGCCATGCCCAAGTTTTGGGGTCCATCCAAATTTCTTGAACAACTTTGGAAGAGGGTCACCACAGGAACATTCTGGTAAAGTTACATTGAAATCCACCCAGTGGTTCAGGAGGAGATGTCAGTCAAAGATTTCAGGGTCAAAATAAGCTTTGCCCTGCCAGGCCCATATTTGGGGGTCAATCCAAATTCCTTGAACAACTTTAGAAGAGGGTCACCCAAGGAACATTCTGGTAATATTTAATTGAAATCAGCCCAATGGTTCAGGAGGAGATGTCTTTCAAAGATTTTGGGGTCAAAATAAGCCACGCCCATATTTGGAGGTCAATCCAAATTTCTTGAACAACTTTAACCCTTTCCTGTCCAATCCCTGGTTTTTTACGTTCCCTTAGATTTTGTAATTGAGAAAATATTGTAGAAAAAGAGGAAATTGTTTGTGACAAACAATTTCTTCTTTTTCCACACTATTTTCTACCCTACTGAATGATTATTTTTCAAATTAAATCCACTTTAAATTTTCGTCTGCAAAACATTTGAATTTTGACAGGTCTTAAATTTTGTAAAACAGGAAAGGGTTAATAGAGGGTCACCCAAGGAACATTCAGGCCAAGTTTTGTTTAAATCCATCCATTGGTTTAGGAGGAGAAGATGTTAAAAGAAAAGTTTATGCACACATGGACGGACGGATACCCCGCCATGACAATAGCTCCCTGGCCTTCGGCCAGTGGATCTAAAAATTATGATGAGTAGAGTTATGTTTCTTAAGCATTGCACTTCTCCTCAATGAGATCTATCTACCTATGAATTTTCATGATTGAAATGAGATAAGCTCCGGACAAAAAAAATGGTCTACAGGCGGACAGACTGACCGACCAACAAAGTGCAAAGCAATATACTCCCTCTTCTTTGAATTGACGCACAATTATTTGAAAACTTGCTGAATATATGGTTGGCAGACATAATAGACAAAGATCAGCCTGCACAGATCTGCAGTCTAATCTTGGCCAACACAGCCTGATTTTTACCTAAATTTTGTGGGAAAATTTGGGCCAGACTAGTTTTAAGGTAGTGGAACTGTAATAGTTCTGCAATGTTTTGGAACTCATGAACTTTCACAATGTTGACCGAGGTTTCCTTAAGAAAATCATTTGGAAACCTCGGTTAAAACTATTAAAGTTCACTACATCCAAAACATTGCAGAACTATTACGGGTCCACTACCTTTATGTCTCAAATAATGAACATTTGTTTGTAACAATATTTAAATTCAGAAGGAAATGGGCTTAGTTTAATAAGGGCAAAACACTTTGTCAGATATAATTTTAGCCAGGTACAATTTCAAAAGGAGGAATACTAATACATAGCATACTTTACCCTGAATGTACTGTTCGACCTTTAAAAAATTATCTAACCCTTGTCATACTGAACCAGGAATATTCCTGCATCGTTGGGAGGTAAAGTCAAAAATCAGCCTGCACATTTGTGCAGTCTGATCTTAGTCTATACCACCTGTTATTCATGTTTCAGTCAGAAAAGTATTAAGAGCCTTTTTCAAAATAAATACTGACTTGTAAACAGTGTTTTGAGCACTTTGGTGGTTTTAATGCAATAATTGTGAAAAAAATTTTATTCAGCATGACAAGGGTCAAGATGAAGAGAGGATTTTTTAGCTGTTTTGAAAAAAAAAAAATCAAGGTATTGTCAGAACCTTGGCGTCAGTCATGTTGTTGGCGTGACAAACTGGTTATTCGGCTGTTGTTATTGAAGTGAAACTTGGCATACAAGTTCATCATCATAAGAGCTACCAAGTATATCAGAAGATTTGTAAGAGTTATGCCCCTTTTTTAAACTTTTTTTTCATTATTCCGCCACTTGCTTTTTCTAACCTTCGTCTAGCTAATTAAAATTCTCATGTAGAAGAAGGGAAATAACTATTACAAAATCACTTCAAGAATTATCCACCTTGATAGCCTGCACATGTCTTATGATCATGAAGATTCATGCCAAGTTTCAAGAAGATATCTTCTATAACAGCGATATGACCAAGGTTAAATTTTGTCATGCACACCCCAACACCCTCACCAACAAGCCATGATGACGACAATATCTCAACTATTTCTTCCAAAACAGATGAGCTAAATAGAGGATAATCGTTTGTTTAAGTGTAAGATCGATTTATACTTCATTGAGTGAACAACAAAAGCTATATTTTCACGAGTGGCAGAGCCAAGAGTGAAAATATAGCTTTTGTTTTTCACTCAATGAAATATTAATCAATCTTACTCGAAAAACAATCGATTATTCTATTTCTTTAATGCAAAAATGAGACAAAATGTGAAATTTCTAGGACATATTTTCGTAAAGCGCGTCATTTTGCGCGTGATTGCTATGCAACGTTCATTGTGACGTCATTTATTTCGCCCCACATAGATGACGTCAGATAGGATGAAATGCACAAAAGCAGGGTATAAGTTTTTGATAATTTCACTGCTTTTGCGGTGAGTTTATCAAGTGATAATCTACTGTTATTTCTCGATAAACCACTGAAAAGGATTAAAGAAAAAGTTAGTAATTGTCAGCCAGAAAAGCTCAGTCCATAGAGAAACTGACTTCCACACAATTGAAGTTTGATATTTTGGGTTAGATCTCCTGGCTAGCATACTAACAAACTAATTGTAAAAATGAGATCTTAAATTGAGGCCCCATGTGCACTACAAAGAGCTTTTTGAAGAACCATGGTGAATCTCAGAGGTAGTTTCATCATGTTTTCTTGCACTATCCCCTGCAACAACTTACCGTCTTCTGGGGGTTAGCTCCTATGGGCATGTACTATTTTGCAACAAACAAGAGTACCATGATGGTCCTAGATCGCTCACCTGAGTCTTTTTGACCCCTTGGACATCACATCATTTATATAGGCAGATGTCATTAAGGAGAAAATTTCTACACCAAACCAAGTTTTAAGAAGTTCTGGCCAAAATTGAGGCCTCTTGAATTATAACAAGAACAATTATCATTAAGGCTCCTTTTCCTGTGATATGGCATGAATCCTTTCCATTTTCAAAAGGGTTCATCCTTGTGACTTACCCAACATTCTGACTGAGTTTCATGAAGGTTGGGCCATTTTTGTGGCCTCTAGAGCTTAAACAAGATAATTGTCATGAAGGCCCTTTCCTAGTGATATTGCATGGATCCTTCACATTTTCAATAGGCTTCATCCTTGTGACCTGCCCAACATTCTGACTAAGTTTCATGTAGATTGGGCCATATTTGTGGCCTCTAGAGCATAAAAAAGATAATTGTCATTCAGGCCCCTTTTCCCGTGATCTGGCATGGATCCTTCCAAATTTCAATAGGCTTCATCCCTTGTAACCTGACAAACATTCTGAAACAACAAGTTTCATATAGATTGGGCCATATTTGTGGCCTCTAGAGCGTTAACAAGATAATTGTCATTAAGGCCCCTTTTCCTATGATACGCCATGGATCCGTTCCATTTTAAATAGGGTTAATCCTTGTGACCTGGCCAACATTCTGACCAAGTTTCATGAAGATTGGGCAATACTTGTGGCCTCTAGAGCGTAAACAAGATAATTGTCATTAAGGCCCCCTTTTCCTATGATATGGCACGGATCCTTTCCATTTTCAATACGGTTAATCCTTGTGACCTGGCCAACATTCTGACCAAGTTTCATGAAGATTGAGCCATATTTGTGGCCTCTATAGTGTAAACAAGAAAATTGTCATTAAGGCCCCTTTTCCTGTGATATGGCATAGATCCTTCCCATTTTCGATAAAGTTCATCCTTGTGACCTGGCTAATATACTGACCAAGTTTCATGAAGATTGGATCATATTTGTGGCCTCTAGAGTGTTAAAACTTAATTGTTGATGCCGGACGACAGACGACGGACAATCAATGATCACAAAAGCTCACCTTGAGCACAATGTGCTCAGGTGAGCTAAAAGAAATAAACAGAAAAATACACAAGTTAGATATATACAGCAGGGTTGTTGAAATAAACATTCAATTAACTTGTCTCTAGACAAGTAAAAGATGACTTTCTACATGTCCATTTTCAAAAAGAACTTGTCCGTGAAAAACAGGGTGGATGGCCATGTTCAACATTGCTCTCTTGTTATCAAAATCTGCAACATCTATCAATCTGAACTTGTCTAATATTTAAAAAAAAATAATGTGAAAAGGTTAGCCTTCTTTGGATCCCAATATCACACTTTACAGGGGTGCAGAATTCCCATGCCGAACTTGTCCGACACAGGCTTTTTTTTCCTGCGGACAGTACTTTTTCTTTAAAGCTACTTGTACCTGGTCAAGGAAATACCAAGGAAAATCATGCATTTGTACTAACTAGATGAATAAGCCAAATAGTTGTATCAAAGGGTATAAAAAATATTATTTGTAATGATGAAAATGCTGGGTTCCAGCATTTTCTTCTTTAAAAACAATGTTTTCTCAAAATTTATCCCGCCATAAAAGCTTGATAGTAAACTGTAGCTTGCTAGAATTAGGATAATTGTGCACAGTTCTTCTTCTCAATGAGGTCTACTGATGCCAAAAAAAGTTTAAGATGATTGGTATAAGGTAAGTGGACCTGTAATTGTTCTGCAACGTTTAGGAAATCATCTTTTACAGTAGAAAGTATTGTGGACAAAAAATTAAATTGTTAAATCAATTTCTTCTTTTTCAAAAATAATTTATCAAGCTACAGCCTGTTAAAAGCCATTTCTTCCTTTCCACAATATTTTATCACATTTGAAATTGCAGAGATATGAAATTAAGAGATTGTAAAAAAAAGGGTTTGTTAATAAGAAAAGACAAACACAATTATTTTCATTTCATTTTTTTTCTTTTATTTTCTTATCTTTTTGTATTTTTTCACTTTCAATAGTAAAAATGACTTTCACTTGGTAACTATGACAACAAAATGGTGACATTGAAATAACGATGGTTTGCAAAATAGTAATAAATTGCATCACCACATGCGTTTATAACCTGACTTGGGAAGCAAACTTGCTACACAGCAGAATTTTAATCTTGTTATAAAACTGTCCAGAAATTACAAACTACAGTAACATGTGGGTTAAGCAACCACTTAGGGAGCCACCAAAAAGTGCTTATGGGAATGGTCACTTAATACAATGATTCATAATAGGTAATACAGGTCTGACAGCATTTAAAGATTGCCGTATAAGTCTTACTGAGTTCTTGATGTTCCAACCCATTAGACGATTCTAATGGGTTTCAACAACATAAGTTTCAATACTAAACACTTTTTCGTTCATGAATTCTGAGATTTTGCTAATGGTTATGGGACTTTTTATCATGGTCGCTTAATAAAATTGGTAGCTTAATATAAGTGTTCTCTCAAGCAATATAAACTGTAGTTCATGTTGAAATGATTGCAGACAAAATGTCTTACAATGTATATCAAGGGGTCACTGTACTACTGTAATATTCCATTGGTAATCAACATACAATATTTCACTGGAAAGAGTTCTATCAAACAATACATTGCAATTTTTCTTGATTCCACAGACTTTTCTTAGAAGTTCAGTCTGCTTTATTTGACCTAAGGTGAACCTTTTTGGTAATTAGCTACCATCATTACTTTATTTTTTAACAGAATATAGTTGGTTTTCTTCCAATCTTGAATCTCATGATGTTGGAACCAATTAGAATCATCTCAGAGAGATGATTGTAATGTGTTTGAACATCATAGGATGGGATTCAGTAAGAATTATGCGACAATGGATAAATGCTATCAAACGACCTGTCTTTTTCTTCATGAAATATTGTATTAAGCAACCATTCCCATAAGAGACCATATTTTGGTGGTCCCCTAAGTGGTCGCTTAACACAAGTTTTACTGTATATTTAATCACCTGTAATAAGGCCTTACATTTATAATATTTGTTGCCCATGGATGTTTGATTTCTAGTTTTAAAAATCTTTTAATCATATTTTTCTAATATTCCAGGGGGATTTGGACCTCCCTGTATGCAGTTTGGATAGGCACATGAAAATGTGCCCCGTGTTCAGGATGTAAAAGGCTTTCGCGAGCGCTTTGAGATGATACCCTGCTTTGCACATGCACATATGTGCAAAGCGAGGTATCATCTTAAAAGCACTTTGCTAACATTTTCATACTGAACGCAGGGCTGATTTTCCCTTATACAGGTTAACCTGTCCAAATTCAAAGGTTTTGCAGACGAAAATTGAAAGTGGATTTAATTTGAAAAATAACCATTCAGTAGGGTAGAAAATAGTGTGGAAAAAGTAGAAATTGCTTGTCAGAAGCAATTTCTTCTTTTTTCACAATGTTTTCTCAATCTTAAAATCACAGGCACGTTAAAAGCAGGGATTAAACAGCAAAGGGTTCAGATGATACCCTGCTTTGCATGTGCACATACATACAAAGCGAGGTATTATTTTGAAAGCGCTTGGCTAATGTTTTTCATCCTGAATGCAGGGCATGGCCTGTGATAGCTTTTAAAATTTGGGAGTCAGCAAAGAGTTAACCAAATATTGATGATAAGTGCCGTAGATTTATTGGCACTTACCATCATTTTGCACTGACCCATTCCCATTGTCACCACCAAACCTCCTACTGTGGAGATCTACCGTTACCCCCCAAGTCAGGTTATTATTATCAATGAAAATAAAACATGAATTTGCCCAAAACACCCTGCAAAGTCAAGGTCATTTTCAAAGAAACTTGCTCAACTTAAGAAAAAGCCTAAAGAATTATGGGCCCTCAATTGAATTTAAAGCACTTTCCTTGTTAATATGATAAATCTAAAATTTACCATTTTTTTTTAAAATATGAGATTTGAGCCTCTGTGTGACATTTCCAATTATTTCAATTATGAGCAAAGCCAAGACCCAGATCAACCTGTGCATTTGCAAAGACTGACAAGAGTCTTCACTTCGCTGGCTGTAAATAGTTGAGTTCAAAAGTTTCTATACACAATCAGCAAAACTTCTTTTTGTACAATGTGACTATCTAGGCTTATCATGCAAATGTGAAATTGTTGGAAATGTCGCACACAGGTACATTTTAAAAAGGAGCATTTCAATTCATTGTTTTTTTAACCTTTTTACATGATTGACCTTGTATTTGACCTTGACCCCATTTAACATATCTTCACCTTAAGAAATGAGACCAGAAAATGATGATAAATATCCAACTGTTTCCGTGGAAAAATAGTTGCTGATGTTGCCATGGCAATGTGGAGAAATTGCAAGAAACGCAAAACCAACATGATAGAATTTCAAACATGAGTCAAGTTTCAATAAGGTTCATTTGCCTTTTATGTTGACTGTTTTATCATATGAGCTTGGTTTAAAATCTTGCTTTTGAAATATTTAAGTCTTCGCCTTATATCAAGAGAAAAAGTTCTTAGGGAAATACTTTAGGAATAAGAAGAGTTTGTTTCTATTTGTTTTCTTGTTGTAAATTTAATTCTGCTTATTTTGTAAAAGTTTAACTTTTTCCAGGACATTCCCTGAATTTTACTGATTTTATACCAGAAGTTTTAGTCGATATTGTATGCCAAAGCTTTGCGAACAGTAGGATAATTCTATGACCAGCATAAGAGGGTTAATATATCCAAGGGACTGTGCAAAACTATTGCAAAAGCCTATGAATACAATATGCACTTACAATACGATGGCTCAGTGTGAAACAGTTGTAACTGCCTATAAACATATAGGCAGTTGCCGTTCAACTGTTTCGCACTGAGCCATGAAATAGTTTAAACTAATCCCTAGCTATTAAGCAAAGTGGATAAGGCAAAGATTCTTTCAAGAAATGATTCTATGGCATGTAGATGGGTCAGTGTGAAACAGTTGTAACTGCCTTTATGTTTATAGGCAGTTACAACTATTTCATTCTGAAAAGTTAATCCACAAGGGGCCGATCCAGAGGGATTTTGGGAGTTCAAAAGAATCCCCTTTAAAACTTTATTATTTCATACCTGTGGGAAAATCAGATTAAAATTAGGTAAAACAAATTTCAAAGTAATTTTTAACCACTGTCATAGAAATCCTGGATATATCGTTGCCAGCATTTATATGATATTTTTTTCCTAGAGATTTAATCAATGTTACACAACCAATTCAATTGAAATTAAAACGTTTTAACCATAAAATATTTATGAAGAAAAACAGTTTAGAAATTTATTCTATTGCCATGGAAACAGAGCCAGTTTTTTTCCAAAAAAACTTGAAAAATATAAAATATAAAAAATTACATACATATAGCAATAGTTTACAAACACATAATAGGCACATTTTTTCTGTATTTATTTTTTAGTAAAAAATGTAAATTAATAATTGTCATAATAACAAAACAGTATAAAAATGTTTTCAATGTATGTATGGATTTGTATTTCAAAAAATAACATGGTATAAATAGTGAATTGATGATAAAGTCTCAATAATTTTTTAATTGACGATTCTACAAATGAATGGTATGTATACATTCACAGGTGAATGGTGCAGAAATATTGAAAGGTAGATATTGAAATTTTGTTTTCAAAAATGTACTGGTTTTCTTTGGAGTACAAAATATTCTTTATTGTCCAAAAATGATGTATCCTTTGGTTGTCCCTAACTTAATTGAAATATTTGTATGGCATGTGGCAAGTAATATTCAGTTTGTAATACTAATATAAACAACCTCTATTTTGTGACCAATTTCATTAAGGGACTATTGTCACAATTGCCATATCAATAGAAACGATTGTGACCCATCTTTACATGATTTCTGTTTTAAGAAAGAACTTGAAAACATCATTTCATATAAATAAGTAAGTGATATTTATGTTGAAGACAAAATTTCAGTATCTGTCTTTTAAAAAAAATATTTCATTCTACCGAAAAGGTTACCCTCTTTTTGATTACAAAGCACACATCTGTTTAGCAGAAAACAAATTATTAGACGAGCTAAAATTGAAGTACTTATATGTGACCCCAAACCGAACCATCTGGGTAGTGTGTAACCTATCTACCCTAGTCAAACTGTGCAGATTGACTAGGGTTGAAATTTTTCGCACTTGGACCATTTTCTGTATCTAGAATGATCATTCAACCTTCCTGTAAAATAATTTCTTAAATACAATCAACAGTTGACCTATACTGGACCAAATCTCTTCAAAAAAATAATTTTACAAAGTTCAAAGATAGTCCTTTTTTGAGTGATGGGTCAAGATGATTCAAGATGATACCTATGCCTTGTTTATGAAGGAGAGGGCAACAAGTAAACTATGAAATAAGCTTCGTAAGTTTGATGAAAAAACACTTTTTGGCATAAGAATGAGTAATGATTCTAAAGCTGAGACCAAATTACACACAAGAATTATCGACTAATATGTGAATTCTTACAGCTCCTGGAAACATTATCCACTCTCAATTATAACTAGAATTTAAATCCCTACACAGAATAAAAACTTTTATACGGTTACTATTTTTAAAACAACACTTTAATTTTGTTTTTAAAAATAACAAGATGTGTTTGTGAAACACGAATGCCCCCGGAACAGCATTTTTTTTAAAGTTTGACCTTGACAGATGACCTTGACCTTGTCACATGACCTTGACTTTGGTACCAGCAGATGCGGATCATTGAGATCTATCATCATGCCAAATATGAGCCTTGTATGTCAAATACTTTTGGAGAAAAGGCAAAGGTTAAGTTTGGTTAAGTTTTCGGACAGACGGACAGACAGACGGATAGATGGACAGACAGACAAACAGACAGACGGACAGACAGACGGACATGAGTAAAACAATATGCCCCCGATCTCTCAATACGGGGGCATAAAAATTAAAATTACAAACCAAAACAAGCTGCAACAGACCATTTGACCTCGCAGTGCAAAACGATTGTAACTTCCAATAAACATAAAGGAAGTTACAACTGTTTTGCACCAAGCCATCAAATTATTGTCACACTCAAAGTTCATGAATTTAGTTCTGTTTTTTTTTTCATTTTTCTATTTCAATTATTATTTCCCTTTTATATCCAAGTCTCTTCTTATACAAACTTGTAAGGCTAATGTTTTGCAAGGTTAAACAATCATGTCCATAATTTAATCATTTAATTATTTGTTAAAGCTAAGATGACCCAGTTTTTTAACAATACATTTACCTACACATTCAAAATTATCTCCCTTTAAAAGAAACCTATTAAAAAACGCCATTGTAACTTTGATGAATAAGGCCTTATTTCTATAAAACAGTTCCAGCAACTACATTGTATCTTGATAAACTTCAAATACTTAAAATCATTGTCAAAATTTATAGGCATCATCAACCAACCCATTGAAAAAATTATCAGAGAGACCAAGACTGAACTACAAAAATGCTATAACTGCATGCTTTTTGCTTTTTTTCAACTTCTATCCCCTCTCTGTATGTCTGAACACTTGCGATTGTTTAAAATTGTTGCCATATAGGCTAGAATATAAGACGAGGTATCCAACTCATTCTCATACCAGCCCGATTAGCTCAGTTGGTAGAGCATCAGACTTCAAAGCCATTGGAGTTCGGCGGCGTGAGACGGTGCTTCACACCGAGCACGTTAAAGAACCATGGCGGATCTCAGCAGTAGTTTCGTCATGTATCTTTGCACTATCCCCCGTAACAACTAACTGTCTTCATGGGGCGTAGCTCATATGGGCATGTGCTACGGTAACGACGATAAATAAACGGA
This sequence comes from Fragum whitleyi, assembly GCA_948146395.1. NCBI lineage: Eukaryota > Metazoa > Mollusca > Bivalvia > Cardiida > Cardiidae > Fragum > Fragum whitleyi. Next base: position 11,224,851 of record OX411558.1, read on the forward strand.
AATACACATGCATCTTTGACACACAGTTACAGCACAATTGGCATTATTAGAACTCTGCTTAATTACTGGCCTAAATTCAATGCATCAAATATGACATAAATAATAGAATTCAGAGAACAATTTAGCACTAACACCAATCAGTTTTAATCTAGCAGTTTACTTACACTATTACATTGAAAGCACTTAAAAGCATATTTATGACTTAAATCAAAATACATGATACATTCTTCAGGAAAATCTGCCTAAATGACAATTAAATTGACAATAGACCTTTTCTTTGATTCTTTGAAAATGCAAATTTGATTATTCAAAAAACGAGGAAACTTACGCTATTTTCATAAGGAATATCATCCTTAATGTGACCATTTTTCCACTTACCCAACATTTTATGCACTTACATCAATCAAGTGGTAGTAAACATTGAGTAAAAAGGAGAAATTGCTTGTCTCAAGCAATTTCTCCCTTTTGCTAAATTTTTCTAAAACATTTTTGCAGTCTATTTTCAATTTTTTTTTACGTAAATTGAATTAAGGTCTGCAAACTCTTTGAAATCGGATTAGTCTAAAATTGATTGTTTTGTAGTGTCTGGCTTCAACATCTGAATTTTAAAGGTGACGTCATTTATGGCAGGTTTTCCTGGAGCATGGATCATGTATATTCTAGCCCTTGACATAGCATATATCATTCTTTTCATTTTTGACTAAAAATCTTTTTTTTTTTTCAATTTCTATGGCCTATACCATCTAAGCAAAAATATAATTCATCATCATCAAAATTTTTTACTTTTGATAAAATACAAAATTTGCCACCAAACAAAAAGTACGGCATATGCAAAAGAATGGTAAAATCTTTTATTTGATGCATTGCAGCCATTTTTATTAAAAGCAAAATTTGATGACATCACAATATTTTCATGACATCACTTGATGACATCACAACTTATTTTAACTTCCCGACAGAAAGCTGGGCAAAATTAAATGTGTAATTTTATATAAGACACTCCTTTCTTATAATGAATGGTTAATTACAAATTGGCTGTTAATTTCGAACACGATATCAGTGGAAAGATTAATAAATTCTCAAGCTTTTGTGGAAAGAAATATAAAGGTTTCCTGGTCAGATAAAGCAGACTAGGTTCTTTCTGCATATATATTTTTTGCATCTAGAATAATCATTCAACCTTCCTTTCTTATTTTTCAAAATCGATGTTTCAATGCAAAACAGTTGTATCTGCCAATTAAAATATAAGCAGTTATAACTGTTTTGCACTGAGCCATTGTAATGAGAGCTAGAGAAATCTGAACCTATCATTTTTAATGTGGTGTCCATGGTCTAGAGGTAGAGCAATGGCCTCTTGACCCAAAGGTCTTGAGTTTGATTCCCGGGAGCGACTATCAATCTTGGTTCTTTCATTGGCACTCGCTATCGGTGCGAGAACTGGTGAATTTTCCAGGAATCAGAATCAAGAGGGATTAATCTTAGTAGCAAGAACTTGTTTCCAAAGGGATGTAAAATAAATAAGTTTAAACCAGAGAAATCTGTCCATTAATGAAGAGGAGTTGCATTCACAAGATGTGTATGTACAGATGTGCGGACAAGGAATAGACAGATGGAGAAGATGATAACAATAAACATCAAACTTTAGCGGCATATGAAAATGCCATCTGTGGTTGACCTATCATTATCAACTCATCAAAATGCTTCCTAAAAAGTACGAACAACATAGGTTTTGGATCTATTATGAAAAAGATTTCATGTTAAAAAGTGGTAACCAATAACTGATGTGCAATCACATTCTTCTGACTGAAACTTTTTTGCAGGATTTGTTGCCCACAGAAAGTTACTGTACTGTACAGTATCATATGTAGTAACACAAGTTCATGTTTAAGTTCCTTAAACGAGGGTTTTTAACCAATAAAAATCTGATTATATCTTATTTTGACTTTAAGAAATGTCTCCCAAGGGGGTCACAATGACTCCCTTGTGAGAAATTTTTAGGGATCAAAACCTTTGAAGATGCATCAGATATGCTATCGAGAATTTTACAAATCAATTGCTTACTTCATGTCCTTAAAAGAAAAGATCAAATATCTCTTAAACCTATAAAATTCCTTTCTCCTGATTAGCTCTTTCTTGTCGTTTGACCTCTTTTAATTCCACTTTGACACCCTGAATTTAATGGTTAAAGGGTCAATGACTCCCTTATTTCAAACATTAGCACAAGCCCTTGACTAACAGCCCATTTGTAATAAACCTGTCCTGCCTCCAGGATGCAAAAACATTTGCAAACTTTTCAAAAATGTACCCAGCTTAGCAAATCAACACACATTTAAACCAGAATACTATTTCTGAAACATTTGGCAAACATTTTCATCTTGAATTTAGGGTTGTTTAATACTGTAAAAATCTCAATTTCTTGGCATTACTAGTTTACTTCATCAAAATCAACAATAACAACAAATTTAACAATAAGATCAACAAACAAAATTTAAAACGTAAGTAATAATACGATCACAAAAGTTAAGATCGTTGCAAAGATAAGGATAAAACCGGGATTCTAACAACTTTGTTTTATTTATTAAACAAAACTCTAGTGAACCATACATAATCTATTCTTTTGACAATAATTTTGATTACAAGAGCATTGCCAAAATATGCTTATGCTTGGCTGTTCGATGCTGGAAAGTGGATAAAAATTTTCAGTCAAAAAAGGGGGCATAATTCGCACAAAATACATTTAAAGTCATCCTCCTTGGTGGTAGGCCTGTAAGTTCTTTTGATAGTGATCATGTGTGACAATTTCAAGGTTATGCCATTCTTTAATCACTCCTTTACCATTTTCAAAATGCTTTCAAGAGAAAATGGATTCACAAATTAAATTGATTCTTCAATTAAGATCAGCCATGTATTTTCTATATTATAATCCTTAAAAGTCTGTCCTTTTTCTGGGCTCAAGATTATCAAACTATTTTGTACTCAACCAAGATTTTAATCAAACTTTAGGTTGGAATTATTGACTTTTTTCTTTGTACACACTCATGAAAGCCTTTGCTAAAATGTAAGTGCATTATTGCAAATGTTGAATTTTACAGTTTCTAATAATGTTAAGGCTAAAATAAATCTGTAATTCAATTTTACACTTGAGTAAAACCTCAGTTGAGTGGCAAAAAAGTTAAATCATCTTGGACCAAGAAAGCCTACATGTGTATTGCCATTTCATTGTTTTGGAGCCAGGGTATGTCAGGGTAGAAATAAAATCTGGTCCCATAATCACAACAAAATACCCATTAACCCTTGTCATGCTGACTAAAGGTTTTGGCAAAATGGCATTGAATGAAAAGTGTGCTGAAGCACTGGATGCACAAATTGTAAGTCAGTATTTTGGGGTTGTTTTTTTTTTTGAAAATAGGGGTATTATAAATTCTAGTAGGAATATACTACAAAGAGCATTTGAAAGGCTTAAGGAAGTGGACCTGTAATAGTTCCATAAGGTTTTGAACATAATGAACTTTAACAGTATTAACCGAGGTTTCCTAATGGTTTCATAAGGAAACATCGGTTTACTCTGCTAAAGTTTATGACTTCTAATACATTGTGGAACTATTAGGGGTCCACTACCTTAAACTGCTTGTAAAACCTCAGTTGAGTGGCAAAACAGTTAAATCATCTTGGACCAAGAAAGCCTACATGTGTATTGCCATTTCATTGTTTTGGAGCCAGGGTATGTCAGGGTAGAAATAAATCTGGTCCCATAATCACGACAAAATACCCATTAACCCTTGTCATGCTGACTAACGGTTTTGGCAAAATGGCATTGAATGAAAAGTGTGCTAAAGCACTGGATGCAACAATTGTAAGTCAGTATTTTGGGTTTGGTTTTTTTTTTTTTGAAAATAGGGGTATTATAAATTCTTCTGGTTTAAAATGAAAAAAAAGGTGGTTTAGACTAAGATCAGACTACACATAATATGTGCAGGCAGATCTTTGTCTACACCTCCTACCTAAGCAGGAATATTCCTTGTTCAGCTTGACAAGGGTTAAGCTATTACCAGTTGACACAATTTTCCTAGCTTTTATCATTGTGGGGGACACTGGTGCAGAAAAAGGGTGTAGATATTTTTTTTTTCTTTTTGCTTTTTCCTTGTTTATTGAGAAATAATGGTAGTTTATCTCTTGATAAACTCAACGCCTAACCAGTGAAATTATCAAAAACTTATATCCCACTTTTGTTCTTTTCACCCTATCTGACGTTATCTAAGGGGAACCAAACATTAAATGTCATTAAGCAACTTTAAGAAAATCTGTCCTTAAATTTTCACATTTTGTCTCTTTTTTTTTAAAGAAATAGAATTATCATTTATTTTCCTAGTGAGATCGATCAATATTTCATCATACTAACAACAAAAGCTGCTCACACAATGAAATATTAAATCAATCTCTAACTGAAACAAATCATTATCTTCTATGTATTTTTCCAGAAATCAAATTATGTTTCTAATTACATGTGTTAACAGGTCAAAAACAATTGATTAAAACAAAATTAATCAAATCATAGGAATACAAATATTCAAAATGTTAAAATATTGAAGCACTATTCAATTAATAAATCAATACACAATACCACAAAATGAAAGACTAACCATTTATTGAACAACTTTTTCAGTTTCCTTCAAAATCTGTATGAAAGTGTTTGGAAGGTAATCATTTTTTTACTTACAAACAAATAGCCGAAAAGGGACAATTAAAACCAATCTTAATTAATTTTACGACAATAAATAAGAAAGCAGTCGGTTTAGACTAAGATAAGATTGCTTGTCTTAATGCATAGTAGGAAGATGCTGCAAAGAGCATTTGAAGGACTTCAGGAAGTGGACCCATAATAGTTCCACAACCTTTTGGACATAATGAACTTTAACAGTATTAACCGAGATTTCCTAATGGTATCATTAGGAAACATCAGTTAACAATGTTAAAGTTTATGACTTCCAAAACATTGCAGAACTATTAGGGGTCCACTACCTTAAACTGCTTGTAACAATCTTTCAAGTTTCTCCAAGTTCACATGTAACAATTATCATCACTATTAGACAAGGTTTTTGATTTTCCTGCCCAAGGACTAGCCATGCTACCAGCAGTGCATCTAAAACTCAAACCTGTTACACTTGACACAACCATTAAGGTAGTAGACCCGTAAAAATTCTTCAATTTTTTGGAAGTAATGGACTTTGACAGTGTGAACCGTGGTTTCCTAATGATATCATTAGGAAACCTCAGTCAACATTGTAAAAGATCATTAATTCCAAAATGTTGCAGAACTGTTACGGGTCCACTACCTTAAGCCAAGCAGGAATACAAATTTAACACCCTGATTATCATGCATTATAAAATGTCTGCAAGAGTATGTACTGTCAATCATTGGTTAGATTCAAATCAAGTTACAAATTTTAAAGGAAGCTGAAAAGTTTTTCATTCAAAGTGTAAAATAAACCTATTTACAATTTTTCATCAATTAACAATGACCATTTATAATGATTCACCAATTTCATAGTAGACCTAAAACAAATGAAAACAAAAAAATAACTAGTTCTAAGGCAAAAATATATAACTAATTTGTATCTACTCAAAACTAGTGCATTCTAAAAACTGAAATTCTAAAAACATAATATTGGGAAAACAAAATGAAGAGGCATTATTGTTACAAAATTGCTTTTAGAGTTATCTTCCTTGACATTACGGATTGCTCTTGCTTAAAGCTCATCATGCTACCTTAACCTGTGATGGCATGGCCATCCAAATAACTTGACATTTGTTCCAAAAACAGGGGAGCCAAAAATCAAACTTCTAGATACTCTCAAGTTGAATTAAGTTCTGGACTTTACATCACTTTTTTTTTCAAAATAAAACAACTAATTCCTAGCACTTGTCCACTCACACATACCAAAATAATAACTTTCTAATATAGATATGATCCCATTGCACAATTACCATCTTGAAATCTTACTGCTTGTATATGGACTGATCTTAGTTTATACTGTCTTGTTACACTACATATACAATAGGAAAACCCTGTGAACAGTATGGTAAGTAGTTAAGGGTTAACTCAAGGTTTATATTTGTGACCTGTCACACAAAAAGGGACCATCTGGGAACTCTGTACAAGCATAGATCGACCAGAGTTTGCATTTCAAAATTTCTTTCAATGGAAGGTAGATTATTCAATCTAGATTAAAAAAACAAGCAAAAAAATGTTAAACGTTTTGACCCCAGTCAGTCTGCGCAATCCGCGCAGTCTGACTGGGGTCGACACTTTACGCTCTACCCAGATGGTCTCTTTCTGTGTGAGGGATCACAATTTTTCTTATATTTTCATTTTTGTTGTAGGAGCAACATTAAACAAGATGCATAGAGGCTCAACAAAATTATATAAATGGACTAAGTTAAAAGAAATCTACGTAAAAATAAGCACTTTTAAAGCTTATACATGACTTTAGGAAAAGCATCATCAGTTTTTCTCAAAACAACTATTGGTAAAGCTCTTCATCAGTTTAATCATATGAGCCTGTAAATAACATTTCCACAAATTTTGCCAGATGGTCTTTCACAATGTTGACTGAGGTTTCCTAATGAAAATCATTAGGAAACCTTGGTTAACACCGTTAAAGTTGATTACTTCCAAAACATTGTGGAACTATTACGAGTCCACTATCTTAAATGTCTATATACTCTAGGCATGCACCACCTATTAGCAATGGAATTTCAAATTAATTTATACAATGATAAATGTGATAACTTTGATCTAATTTAAAGCTTTAATCAGCTTCCTGTTTTCTCTGCGATCGAGCATTTTTCTAACGATTCAGGCTCAATTGGTAAGGCAGCTGAGTTGTCTGTTGTTGTTGTTTCACGTTCCGAAGATTCATCAGCCATCGAATCTGCCCTCGACAAAACATCATCATGTGACTCGAAACTTTCAAAACTTGTTGAAGACAAATTCCTCATCTGACGAAAGCCTTGGGAGCTCAAATACTTTCCTTCAAATCGACTCTCAAATGAGCGGGATTGTATCAAACGCTGGTCCTTAACTTCCTTAAGTTGGCCTTGACCTTGACTGTGTTCCTCAAACACACCACTCTCCGCACTAACAGCCGACCAAAGTGGTACTTTGGTCGGTAAAAACTCCATTTCACTACTATCCATACTTGCTAACGACTTGGTCCGTAATTTTGATGATGAAGAACTTACATCTAAATCCAGACTATCGCCCGAGGATGCGGAGAAAGTTCGACTAGACATTTCTTGACTTGACGTTGTATCTGTACTACTAACACTACTTTTACGCACCTCACTTGTCTCTCTGTCTGGCACACTGAGATACTTCCCTCGTTTTGCAGATCTTTTTGTGTGAGTTCGCATATGTCGTGTAATCATATCACGTCGACACGCAGCATAGGGACACTGCGGGCACCTGTATGGTTTCTCACCAGTATGTGTGCGTTTGTGCGTGTTGAGATGATCACTCCGACTAAACACCTGTCCACAGTCAGAACATTCGTAAGGTTTAAGTCCTGTATGAAGGCGCATATGACGTGTAAGCATGTCACTCCGTGAAAACGATCTATTGCACACTTTACAATAATGTATCTTATTATTGTCTCCTGTCCTAATTGTCTCTGTAGGTAGGTGTTTCGCCATGTGTTTTGCTAGATTATCGTATGAAGGAAATACTTGTCCACAAACAGGACAAAGATATGCATCTGAATCAGAAAATGTTCTTCGTTGCTCCCCTGTGACCCCTTCAGCCCTAAAAGGGGCTGCAGTTTGAGGGGCATGTGCCATTGATGAGATATTTGTGAGTAAGGGTTGATTTGGATAATATGCCCGAGGTGACACTGCCAATCGATTGATTTCAGAGGAAGTATTAAGAATACTAGCACGAGGGGGAAATGTAAAATGAAGGCCAGGTGACATTGGACTTGGGGTACCAAATTCAGGGTCTGAATGTACGTGAGCTCCTTCAAATGGACTAGGGAAGTTAAACTGAAAGATACGATCCCCTTCCGGGACAGAACACAAGGGCGATTGTGGGGACTGAACAAATTGGGGCTGTAAGTGGGGCGATCGATGAAATACCGAGGGTGAACTGGCCCGTACCATGGATGGACTGAGCAAATCAGAATCGCTGTATGTATGATGACCTAGATGAGCTCGGGCTGCAATACCATGCGGACTCAATGTTTGACCGATTGGACTGTGACGTTCAGGCGTTTTGGAGCCCGGTTGAAGATGAGTGCCCAACTCAGGCGATGGATAACCATGTGATAGATCTAAAGGTTGATGTTCCAGTCGACGATCTGCATGATCAAGCGACCTTGATTGTCCTTGAATGTAGGGTACCGTCTTTATGACAGTTCCCATCTGAATTTCATTATCATCACTAGTTTCTGAACTACCTTCTCTCACAACAAAAACAGGCTTTAAGGAACTTTTCTCTTTATCAGTTTCTAAACTGTCAAACACATCACTAGAACGATTAAATGAATCAACTTCTTGTGATAAATGCTCTTGGGATGTATCAGTTGAAGAAGAAGAATGCCGGTTCCGTAAACTTGACAAGTAGCGTGCATGAAGATGCTTTTTAAAGTTACCAGGATGAAGATGTCGCCGATGTGTGGAACCTTCTGGAATATCAAGGATGTCACTATCTTCACTCTTACATGTACGACTTTCACCAGTTTCACTTGTTATCACAATATTGGTACAATAGTCAGGGAATGTTGTCACAGAACCCGTGTCAGAGCCGGATGAGCTCTGTTTGTGAAGCTCATAGCCCAGATCAGACACTTCTCTTTTAACTTGGGTCTTTATCACAGGAGTAGGAGTTGACAGTTTATACTGTTCTTTACTATACGGGGACGCAGCTCTCACTGGTTCCCGTCGGAATGGTGATGGTTCCCGGCTACTGCTAGTTCCAGGCGAGTCTTCTGATCCGCTGGAAAACCCACGTTGTACCCGAAGACTGTCCTTTGGTTCTAAATACTGAGTGTGAGATCTAGTATACCGCGATGAAATTGACGATTCGTTTGATATGACGTTGATGGTGGGTCCTAGTGATTGGTGAACGGAACTACTTTCTTGATCGAATGATTGTGAAACTTTGATTTCTTGCTGTTGTTGGAACTGAGCCTGTAAAACTCGCTGTTTACTTCCTCTACGATCAATAAGCGGTGATCGAATTACTGTCACATGACCATGTTGTTCTGCGTATGTTTTTTGACGTCCAGCTTCTATGTTGTAATATGATAAAACACGTTTTTCTTCTCGCTCCCTTTCAACAGCTTGACTCCTTTCCTTGGAAATAATTTTAGAAACTTCTGATTTTAAAGGTTCCTCAACATCAATTGCACTTTGTTTCCGTAAAACTTTCTTTGGCTCATCGCCAGTACTACTATGCCTAACAGAATCTTTAAAGGCTTCAAACATAGTCTGTTCCTCATTACCTGGTCCAAAACTGTGTCGACGTCTGTCCGAAGTTTGAATCGGAATTTCTAACATACTTGTAGCCTGACGCATCAATTTCCCTCGAGGTCTTTCAGGAACTGCTCGTGGCTCTAAGAATACATTTTCATGGAAATGCTCAATATTTTGTTCAAAACTTCCAAACCGTGGCAGAGTGCTTTCGAAACTATGAGCTGTCTGTCCAAAGCATTGCTTTACACTCTCCGACCATTGACGTTGTCTCTGTGCCTCATTTCCTAAGGCACTTTCGAAACTTCTTGCCTGTGGAATTTTAGGACCGACAGACAACATATCCCGTACCTGTCGGGGATCAGAAATTTCAGACTGGCCTTGTTGAATCTGAACATCTTCTGACGGGGAAATAGAAATCGAAATGGATGCCGACTCAACACCTGTGACCCCTGGTGTTTCCCTCCCTGGCCCCTGTGCTCCCATCATACTCTGGGACTGGTATAGTAGCTGGGTGGTCCCGCCCGGGGTCGGGTGAACTGATTGGTCGGACCCACCCAGGTGCTCTGGAGTTATCCCCTCATTGTTGATTTGTTCATCATCCAAGCGCCGCATATCAAATTTCAGGCAACATTTGAGAGATTATCTGAAATTAGAAAGGAAAACTTATTTACCGGTAATTCAAATAAATACACATTATCAGGTTGCCAAGTGTCTTAATTTGCTATGCTAAATAAATGTAGCATAGCAAATAGGAAGACACTGGGGTATATGAATATACTCAATTTGCACTTTTTACAATGATATTGTTGATGAAAAAATCTAGTTCATGAAATTTTAGAAACTGTTTTTTTTTTTTCTTGTGTGAGTGGTAGAAGGAGAAAAGCCTTTTTCTAACAGGTTGAAAAACAAAAGGCCCAAGAGGACCTGTATTGCTCCACTAGCTTAAATTACCCAAGACTTTTGCCCTGCCACACCCATATTTGGGGATCAATCAAAAATTTTTAAGTAAAAGGTCATCCAAGGAACATCCATGCAAAGTTTCATTGGAATCAGCCCAATGGTTTGGGAGGAGAAGTTTTTTAAAAAAATTAACATAAAAAAAGCCCCCCCCGACATGCCCATATTTGGGGGTCAATCATAATTTCTTGAATAATTAAGGTGAAGGATCGCCCAAGGAACATCCATGCCAATTTTCATTTAAATCAGCCCAATGGTTTTGGAGGAGAAGATATTTACAGATTTTAACATGAAAAAATGCCACGCCCTGCTACACCAATATTTCGGGGTCAATCAAAATTTCTTTAACAATATAAGTAAAGGGTCACCCTAGGAATATTCATGCCAAGTTTCATTGGAATTGGCACAATAGTTTGGGATGAGAATTTTTTTAAAGATTTCAATGTGTAAAAATGCCCCGCCCTGCCATGCCCATATTTGGGGGGTCAATCATAATTTCTTGAACAATTCAAGATTTTTAAAGATTTTAACATGAAAAAATGCCACGCCCTGCCATGTACACCAATATTTTGGGGTCAATCAAAATTTCTTGAACAATTTAAGAAGAGGGTCACCCAAGGATCTTTTCTACAAATTTCATTAAAACCTGCCCATTGGTTGGGGATGAGAAGATGTTAAAGAAAAATTTAAGCACGCACGGACAAAGAGTTTTTATAATGGTAATATGTTCAAGGGAAAACAAAATGATGGCTCAGCACAAAACAGTTGAAACTACCTATGAACATGTAGGCAGTTACAACTGTTTTGCATTAAGTCATCAAAATGTACATATGGCAATTTGGGTTACACAAAAGTGCAAACCAAACATAATTCTTTTTCGATTTTTTTTTTCTGTATGAAAAAATGACCTACTTGTAAGAATGTCCTTAATTGCCATATTACCAAGAAAGAGGTGTATATTACATGTAATGGTCAACGTTAATGGCCACTTTAATCATAACCTGGCCTAATAAAGCCACTTTTTCCTAGAATGATTAATACGGGCAGGTATAGAGGTCACATGACTGGTCTAATTGTTTTTGTGTTTTAGGCGGCCAAAACCATGTAACTGCAGTTTTATTCATATTGTAGTTACAAGGTTTGGGTTGCCTAAAGATCTTTTGAGGATAATGGCTGTACCCTGCCAATATCAACACTGTTCACAGGGATTGCTCAAAAGTTAATAAGTGTCCATACCATACATACCGTAATAATTATAGTAGAGCCCCATGCTCTTATATAACCCAACCCCTTCTTTGGATGTCAATATTGACCACTTTTCATATGATTTTCAAAAAATTTAAAGCCTTTAATAAGCTCCCATCCCCACAAAGTTGATATCATGATGCTTTCAAGGGAGGTTAAATGTAACTTTTCCCTACAAAATTTTAAACTTTTGTGTATATTCAATGCTTAAATTAGTGATTTTCCTTCAAGTTTTTCTTTGATTTTCTTAATGTACTGTATCCTAGATTATTCAAAATGTCTATATTCAATACAAGAGATTTACAGTTGTGATAAAGGCTAAAAATGTAAAAAAAACAAGATGTGTTTGTGAAACACGAATGCCCCAGTAACAGCATTTCTTTCAAAGTGGTACCAGCAGATGTGGATCATTGAGATCTATCATCATGCTAAATATTAGCCTTGTATCTTGAATAGGCTTGAAGATATTGGCAATGTTAAGTTTTTTGGTTAACTTTTGCAGACAGACAGATGGACAGACAGACGGACGGACAGACAGACAAACAGACAGACAAAGGTAAAACAATATGCCCCGATCTTCTGATATGGGGGCATAAAAACGCTAAAAATTGCATTTCAATTAGAAAAGGGATGGGCTTTTAATAGAGACTACGATTCACATCCTTGGCTCAGTACGAAACAGTTGTAACTGCCTTTAAACAAATAGGCAGTTACAACTGTTTTGTGCTCATCCATCGATATGTGTTAAGAAGACGAAGAAATGGCAAAAATACCCCACCAACATAAATCTGTGCAAAATATTAACATTTGATTTGGGAAAAGTTGCATAAAACCTCTGTTGAATTTTTTATCGACCATGATTTTGTGGGTATGGGCCTTTATTAGAAGCTTCAAGACTTAGTAAAATCACATAAAAAATGGTCGCTTTTCAACTTCTGGGGTTTTATAAGAGCATGGTGCTCTATTTGAATTTATACGGTATTTCTATTTATTCTATCACTAATCAGTCCCTTAAATATAGTTTATTATCAATAAATCTTGAAAATTATGCATGAATCTTGCTTTAATTACTTTCTTTTATTAATTTGTTTATTTAATCATAAACATTTTTTCACAAATACAAAAACATTGTCTCTTACTGTATAGCAAATGTACTCTCTAAAAGGGATAAGTGTTTTGGAGTCATCAACATTATTAATATACATGATTCAAAAATTATTTGCATACAAATCGAGACTTTGTGGTCAAAATGATTGACAAGTTAGGAAAACCAAAATGGAGGAAAACATTTTTTTATTGTTCACAGTGTATAATTAGACCTGTAAAAAGTTGTCTAAAGGGGCCTTGCTGCCTGAGGGGTTTAGTTAGGCACCAACAAAATGAGGTCCCGAAAACTCAAAGTAGGGATCAAATGGGTCATGGCTTGAGGTTTAACCCTTGTCATGCTGAATAAAAGTCTTTGCAAAATAAATGTAATATCAAAGTGCTAAAAGCACTGGAAGTTACCAAACATGAGTGAGTATTGATTTCAGAAATGCATTGTTTTACACCTTTCTGGCTTAAAAATGAAATTCAGGTGGTATGAACTAAGATCAGAATTCACATATGTGCAAGCTGATCTTTGTCTATACCTCCTGTCAAAGTAGGAATATTCCTGGTTCAGCATGCCAAGGGTTAAGAGCCCCTACTTTTGATGAAAACTTTTTAAATGCTTTAAGACCCATGAGCAGCCAAATTAATACAGTAAATTGTGTGAATTAGGCATAAAGGAAAATCAAACAAGAGACCCATGATGGCCTGGAACACTCTACTGACTTTGTTGAAAAGCCTATAATATGATACAGTTAGTTACATCATGAAATTGACTCTCATTCCTATCAAAACCATAACCCTTGTCATGCTGAATTAAAAATCTTGGCAAAAATGCAACAAAATCCAAGTGCTCAAAGCACTAATGTAATTAGGTATTCATTTTGAAAATTAAATTTTCTAGCTTTTCTGGTTTCAAGGAAAAACAGGTGGTATGGACAAAGGTCAAACTGCACATATTATGTGCACGCTGATATTTGTCTACAGCTCCTGCCACGGCAGGAATAATCCGAGTTCAGCCTGACAAGAGTTAATCTCTCACTCAGCACTCCATTCATTCAATCCAAACAGTCACTCAAACCACTCGAAAATGGTCCAAATTTACTAAAAAGATATAGCTAGAAAAAAAAATCGCGAATTTAATAACATAATTGAATTTTTGATAATTGAAATTTTAAGCATCCAATTGGCTCTTGAAGAGATGAGAAGCTATTTATAAAACTTGTATTCATATTTTATTTAAGGAGGTAATAAATATCATTCATCCTGAACAAAATTATCGATATTGTATTACCTACCTTTAATTTCCCTCAAAACTCACTCATCACACTCATTCAATTTCATTCCAAAATCAATCACCTTTCTAAAGGTAGGGCGGGGAGAAAAATAGCTTATTTTCTTAGGGCCAGTCTTTTGAATTAATCCTGAAGAGTCCTGACCCATTTTAAAAAGGAACTATCCTTAAGCTGATCAAATCTTTCTGTGAACATTAAGAGTATATCTTATGAATTCTGAGGACTCTATTGCAATATTGCAATAACTAAAATGATTTAGCCTAATTTCATAAAACCCCTTTTCCTGTAATTATTGACTGACCTGACCCATTTTCAAAAAAAAAAAGTGATAGTTGTGAGTGAATCCAGTGAAAACTATGGACTCTGTGAAAGTTAGTAGCAAATGGAATGAAAACCTCAGACTCTGTCACTTAACAAGGAAAATTGAATAAAATTTCCAAAAGGCCCCTTTTCCAGCAAAGTTTAACGAACCTGAACCATTTTCTAAAAGAGCAATCCATATGTTGGTACTGTTATTTTGTGAAAGTTTGAAGCAAATGGGATGAAAACTGTGGACTCTATCGCCATAAAAAGAAAAGTGAATAGAAAGCGGATGCAAAGACAGGAAACATGCTATCACTATAGCTCTCCTGACCTTCAGTCAGTAGAGCTAAAAAAGATGCAAAGGTGATTTTTTTTTTACTTAATAGTGTCAAGAGTTTAATTTTTAAAAAAAAAAAAAAAAAAAAAAAAGGTGAGAAAGTTAAACAAATAAAATTTGTAATTTCGATACTTATTTTGTCATTCATATTTTGAAGAATTTATGCAAATGACCATTAATGACTGGATTAATTAGCATAAGGCCTGCTTGTTTATTCAACAAGGTCTACATGATTGAAGGATAAAAGAAGTCAGAGTGACACTGAGAATATTGTTCCAGGTGTCCTACTTTTCTTGGCAATAAAAATTTCAGTTTAATTTTTTCAAAGCTAGTACAGTTTTTATACCTTTGGCCTTAAATAAATTATTTAACCATTTGTATTCTTATGATTTTTTAACTTAGCAATTAAATATATCTCAAAAATCTGCTGAAATTCATAATTTATCAGGATCAAAATAATGTAAAAGTTTAATACAGAGGGACAAAAAAAACTTGTGCAATTTAGAAATATGTATTACCTTTTAGACTAATGTTCAATTTATAGTCAATATCAATGGGATGACCACCTGAGTTTTGGGTTTGATATCAACAAAATGGAATTCTAGGGACTCAATTAGTAGGGTCATTGGTAAACGTTTTTTGAGGTTCTTCTTTGAATGTAGACTATTTCTTACAGTTTTCAATGTAAATATTGAGATATTTTCTGGTTCAAGGTTTAGACACCATGTGCCCCAATTTCAAACTTCTTCAAGATTTCATCTGGTCAATCTATCTGATAAATTTTCAGGTTGATTGAGTCTCTAGAGTTTTGTACACTGTTTTTCTTAGTTTTTGTTACCTAGTTTTCTTACCCAATTTTGAAATTGTTTGGAATTTTATCATGACAATCAATATGACCAATTTCCAGGTGGATTGAGCAAAAACTTTGGCTTCTAGAGAGTCTTCAAGGTAAATGCTGATACCAAATGGCGTACGAACTAAAAATAATGCTCTGGCATTCTCTAAAATAAACTAATAGTTTGGAAAAATTGGTCACCTTAATTTTCTTTGACATTATTTAATTAGATATTTGTATATTATTTGCAAATTTGTGGTAAATAGTATCAATTAATAGACTTCCAAAAACGTTATTCCAAAAGCATCTTTATATCTTTTTGTATATATCTTCATAGTTGGTTCAAAAGCTTATGTTGTATTGTTACTTTGTCTTGCTGAATAAAATTAATCTTAGCTTATCTTTTCTTATCTTATCTTAAAATGAGATTGTCAAATAAACATTGAAATGCATTTTAAGGGATCAGCGCAAAACTTTTGCAACTGCCTTTACATTTATAAGCACTTTCAATAATTTTGTGGTAAAACCTGAATCCTTGAAGCCCCCAAAAATATTGACAGCACAACAATATATGTAACTGAATAATAAGTAAAATAAATTAACCTCAACCCTTTCATTCTGAATAAAAACATTGGCTAAATTGCAATAAAATCAAAGTGCTGAAAACACTAAATGGACTCATTTATAAATCAGTATAATCTTTTAAAAAAATAATAACAAATTTTTCTAGTTCAAAAAGAGAAATCATGTGGTATAGACTAAGATAAGCCCTGCATATACATGCAGGCTGATCTTTGTCTATACCACCTGCAAAATCAGTATTTCTTTTGAGTTCAGCTTGACAAGGGTTAAGTCATTGTAAACAAGAGCCTAATACACCATGGATTATTTGATCCGAACTTGACCTCCGAGGAAAAAAGAATGCATGACAAATTGTATATCACATTCAATACTGTTTGTAATTGATTCCTATGAAAGCATTTGTAAAGCCAAGTAAGAATAATCAGGGTGTTTTTTTTTCATCCTAATAGCAGGAGTCAGATTCAGGTCAATAAAACCACAGTACACATTAATAATCTTTCTATCAAGTGTTCTCACCAAATGTTACGAAAGACGTAAATTAAAAGATAACAGATGACAAAGAAAATTTGAAATTCATGAAAACAAAATCAATACAAGCTGTGAAATATTTTTAAGGGAAAAAACACCAACACTTAGATATGTTGCAAAGCAAATTAAAGATCACACAAATCTTTTCTATATATATAATTGCCTCCCCTGAATTCAAAGATGGTCCTATATCACCCACCTTCATCAAGAGTTTAAGTCTGACATCAACAAAAGAGGGTCCAAAGGACTTAATCAATGTGATTTTAGGGGTCCTTTCTTAACACTTGTCATGCTGAACCCAAAATATTCCTGCTTTGGCAGGAGCTATAGAAAAATATCAGCCTACACATATGAGCAGTCTGATGTTAGTCTACACCACCTGTTTCTCACTTTCAAACCAGAGTTGTCAATATATTTAGTTTTTCAAATAAAAATTGACCTACAGTTAGAACTTTCAGTGCTTTTTGCCCTTTGATTTTTATGAAAACTTTTAACCAAAATTTATTCAGCATGACAAGGGTTTAATTTTGGGAGTCCTTGCTTTAGGTTAGGCTATTTCTTTAGGCTAATTAATCTTGTACTTTGTAGATTTAAAGCTATTCCCTGGTTAAAAGTAAAGGCATATTCAACTCACATTAGGTTTGATGGTCCTGGCTACTTATTCTTGTAATTTCAAGTGGATTCTTTCTCAATTTCAATTAATTTAATTCGAGTTGTATTCACTAAGATTTGTGCATTCTGATTGGCTGAAAAATTGGCTTCATTACTCAATGAAAATAATTTTGATTACGCAGCTTTTTTGTAAGCTTCCCCAAAAAGTAGTCCAATAAACAATCCTTGTATTTGATGGTAAATCTTTACGTATTTGCTTCAAGGAATTAAATTATAAGATATGAAGAGACTTTTTGTTGATTTCATGGAGATGTGAAACTAAAAACCTAATCACACTCATGTATTAATCCGCTTCGTGTATTCATACAGTGTGATTAAGTTTTTAGTTTCATACCTCTGACCAAGATCTTGAAGATTTGGCTGTAATTATTACCTGTAGAGTAATAACAGTTAAATTGATGAAATCCAATGACTGTGACAGACAACAAACATTCAATGATCACAAAAACTCAATTTGAGCACAAAAAAGCAATTGTTTGTGTATCATTTAAGAAATGAGAATAGGTCAAGCACTGTAGGCTATGATAAGACTGCACATACATACAGCCTGATCTGCCTTTATATAAAGCCTGCAAAATTTTAATGCTTTGAATACCCAAAAATAAACTCAATGAGGACAAAATTACGGTGGAATAGAGGTGACATTTATATTTTTTTATTTACCTTGAAAAAAAAAATATTTGAAAAATTATGGGATTTTCGTTTTTCAAGGTTTTTTTCATGGAATAATAAAAAATGCTAAAAACAAAATCCTCGTTTTACAATTTTTTTTTTTTAATAAACTCATTGATTAAAAAAAAATGCGAAAATCATTTTTCGTTTTTCAAGTTTTATTCTATTGAATAAAAACAAGGTGCCAAATTGTCACAAGATACGCCCGTCACACTGCTTAGTATTAACTGGGGGTTTGAATAGAACTGAGGTTATTTTGAATGAATATTTTTTGCACCCATGTAGTTTCATTATCCTAGCTATTATACTTTTACAGATATACTCCGGACAAGATTCAAGTCTGAAAAACGACAAAGGGCAATAACTCAAAAAATAGGCCAGGTAGAATTATGGTTATTGTACACTGCACTACCCCTTGGTTAGATCTATACACCCATGCAGTTTCATGATCCTAGCTATTATACTTGTAGAGATATACTCCGGACAAGATTCAAGTCTGAAAAACAACAAAGGGCAATAACTCAAAAAATAGGCCAGGTTGAGTTATGGTTCTTGTGCACTGCACCTCCCCTTGGTGAGATCTATACACCCATGAAGTTTCATCATTCTAGCTATAATACTTTTACAGATATACTCCGGACAAGATTCAATTCTGAAAAACAACAAAGGGCAATAACTCAAAAAATAGGCCAGGTAGGGTTATGGTTCTTGTGCACTGCACTCCCCCTTGGTGAGATCTATACACCCATGAAGTTTCATGATCCTAGCTTTTATACTTTAAGAGATATACTCCGGACAATATTCTAGTATGAAAAACAGCAAAGGGCAATAACTCAAAAAATAGGCCAGGTAGAGTTATGGTTCTTGTGCACTGCACTCCCCCTTGGTGAGATCTATACACCCATGAAGTTTCATGATCCTAGCTATTATACTTTAAGAGATATACTCCTGACAAGATTCTAGTATGAAAAACAACAAAGGGCAATAACTCAAAAAATAGGCCAGGTAGAGTTATGGTTCTTGTGCACTGCACTCCCCCTTGGTGAGGTCTATACACCCATGAAGTTTCATGATCCTAGCTATAATACTTTAAGAGATATACTCCGGACAAGATTCAAGTCTGAAAAACAACAAAGGGCAATAACTCAAAAAATAGGCCAGGTAGAGTTATGGTTCTTGTGCACTGCACTCCGCAATGATGAGAAGAATATAATTGCCAAGTTTGAAGTCAATCGGACTTCAAGTGACAGAGTTATGCTCCGGACAAAGAAGTGGACGCCGCCGGACGCCCGGACGCCCGGACACCCGGACGCCCGTTCTTGTGCACTGCACTCCGCAATGATGAGAAGAATATAATTGCCAAGTTTGAAGTCAATCGGACTTCAAGTGACAGAGTTATGCTCCGGACAAAGAAGTGGACGCAGCCGGACGCCCGGACGCCCGGACAACCGGACGCCGGACGCCACGGGTGATCCCATAATACGTCCCGTCTTCGACGGGCGTATAAAAAATGCAAAAAACGAAAACTTAAGTCGTGAGCACGCGATAATTTGACCAATCGAAATCTCCCACTAAGTCGTGAGCACGACTTAATTATCCAATAAGGACTGCCAATGCCTATTTTCGTTTTTCGCATTTTTTTTATTCTACAAAAGAAAACTTGTAAAACGAAAGTTGTGGATTTTATTTTTTGCATTTTCTTTTTTTTTTTTCTAAAATAATAATAAAAAAACTCGTAAAAAGAAAATCAAGGGGTTTGTTTTTCGCATTTTTTTTTATTCTTAAAAAAAAAAACTTGTAAAACGAAAATCGAGGATTTTGTTTTCCCATTTATTTTTATTCTTTAAAAAATAACTTTAAAAACGAAAATCCCAGAAGATAAAAAAATGTGCAAATGTCACCTCTATGCCACCGTACAAAATTGAAGCCATACTAAAAAATTCATTAATTGTTAAAGATACTACCTTGATTTTGGGTTGCATCATAATGCAAACTTTGAATCAGGATCTTCACAATCATTCCATACTCTAATTGGATCTATGGTGGTAATGGCAGCTCAATCTGCAAGTAGAATAAAGATAAAAAAATATTTAGAAAATATTGAATGAGCGTTCATTTAATACCCATTTATCAAACAAGTCATCTATAAACAGATACTAGAAAGCCATGAATGGCTTGTGTTGCTCCACAGGCTTGAAATTCTTGTAACAAGAGGACCAAGATGGTCCTAGATCGCTCACCTGAGTCTCTATGACCCCTGGAACATCACATCAATTAGATAGGCAGATGTCAAAAAGAAGATAATTGCCTAAGATCAATACCATGGAACGTTTTCAGCTGAGAGCAAGACAGATATGCCTTTTTGCTCTTTGATTCTATGTAAAAAGGGATGCACCCGGGTGGACCCCAAAAGTGACCCCAGGGTCTTGATATAAACAAACTTAGAAGAGGTCCATAAGATGATGCTACATTCTAAATATGAAAGCTGTCTGCCTTCTGGTTTCAGAGAAGAAGATTTTTGAAGGTTTTTCCATTTTCACCAATCGTGCTCAGATGAGCTGAAAGGGATGCCCCCGGTTGGAGCCCAAATATGACCCAAGGGTCTTGATATAAACAAACTTGGTAGGGGCCCACAAGATGATGCTACATACCAAATATGAAAGCTGTCTGCCTTCTGGTTTCATAGAAGAACATTTTTGAAGATTTTCATTTTTTTACCCTTTGTGCTCATAAGGGATAAAGGGATGCACCCGTGTAAAGCCCAAATATGATCCAAGGGTCTTGATATGAACAAACTTGGTAGAGGCCCACTAGGTGATGCTACACACCAAATATTAAAGCTGTCTGTCATCTGGTTACAGAGAAGAAGATTTTTAAAGATTTTCGCTCTTTGATTCTATGTAAAAAGGGTTGGGCCCTGGCAAAGCCCAAATATAACCCAAGGGTCTTGATATGAACAAACTTGGTAGAGGTCCACTAGATGATGCTACATACCAAATATGAAAGCTGTCTGCCTTCTGGTTTCAGAGAAGAAGATTTTTAAAGATTTTCATATTTTCACCCTTTTTGTTAAGGGTAAAGGGAAAGTTAAGGGTGGATTTCATTTATTTGAACAACTTTGGTAGAGCTTGACCCAAGGAACATCCCTGCCAAGTTTCATCAAGATTGGCCCACTGGTTTAGGAGGAGAAGATGTTTAAAGAAAGTGTGGACGACGCACGACGGATGACGCACGACGGACGACGCACGACTGACGACGGACATTCTACAATAGCTAAAAAGAAATAAATGTTTTGACTAGATTTTTAGATATTTGGGGTTTACTGATGTTGAAAATGATTTTCAAAGTTTCAACTATATAATAAATAAAGAAATGACCTCCACTCTTAAAAGACATTTTTTTCATCAAATCAAAATAATTTTTGGCTGCATGATAATGGGTCACCCAAAGATCATACCAAAAATGTTTGATTGATATCCATCAGATACATTCTGAGAAAATGATTTTAATAGTTTCCACTATTTAACATATTGAGAAATGACCTCCACCCATAAAATACATATTTTTCATCCAATCAAAATAATTTTTGGTACACTGATAAAGGGTCACTCAAGGATCATCCCAGTGAAATTTGGTTGATATCCAAAAATTAGATTCTGAGAAAATGATTTTCAAATTTTCCACTATATAACATTTAGAGAAATGACCTCTGCCCATAAAATGCATATTTTTCATCCGATCACAATGATTTTTTTGTAGACTGATAAAGGGGCACTCAAGGACCATTCCAGTGAAATTTGGTTGATATCCATCAGTTACATTCTGAGAAAATGATTTTCAAAGTTTCCACTATATGACATATAGAGAATTAACCTCCGCACATAAAATGCATATTTTCCATCCGATCACAATGTTTTTTGTAGACTGACAAAGGGTCACTCAAGGATCTTTCAAGTGAAATTCCGTTGATATCCATTTGTTACATTCTGAGAAAATGATTTTCAAAATTTCCACTATATAACATATAGGGAATTGACCTCTGCCAATAAAATGCATATTTTCCATCAGATCACAATGATTTTTTGTAGACTGATAAAGGGTCACCCAAGGATCAATCATGTAAAATTTAATTGGTATCCATTGATTAGAATCTGAGAAAACTCACTTTTTACCATATTTGGTAATTAGCCACGTCCATTAAATCCATGTTTTTCATTGGATCAAAATTTCTTGAACAACTTTGAAAGAGGGTCATCCAAGGATCATTCCTGTGAAGTTTGGTTGAAATTCATCCAGTAGTTTCTGAGGAGACGATTTTTAAAGAAAAGTTTACGACTGGATGCATGCACGCACGGATGGACGGACGGACGCACGCATGCACGACGGACACAACGCCATGACAATAGCCCCAGTGGCTTTTAGCCAGTGGAGCTAAAAAAATAGGCTGTGCCAAGTCTTTATCTGTTCTAGATGACCTTTTTATTCAATTTGTTATAAAATGAGCACAAATTTGATATTCTTTTTAAAATATGACCCAAATTTATTGGATAAAACAAGAAAATTACTACAAAATGACGTCAGCAAATCTATTATGGAGTCATTCTCCCCCAAAAAATATTACATTGCTATATGTTCTTAGCTAATTTGCATCCTTATTCTACTAGTGCAGTAACACCTTATAATATCAAAAATATTCAACGGGGTTATATTTCACTCCTGCAACATAGGTCATATCATAATTTAAGTTATTTCCATGAGGATTCCTGCATTCTGATTGGCTAAAAATGGAAGATTTAGAAATTAAAGGGCCAGAATTATCCCTCACAGGTGGTGCCATGGTAGAAGGAGGTAAATCAAATTTCAATTCACCTATCTTTAGAATTGTGAAAAAAGAAAATATTATTAGGTACAATTATCGTTCATAACCAAGAATATTTTTATCATTTCACTTAACATATCAATACTTCAAGTTCAAAATTATAAATCCATTTGCAAAAAAAAAATATTTACAAGAGGACCATGATGGTCCTAGATCGCTCAACTGAGTCTCTTTGATCTCTGGGACATCACATTAATTAAATAGGCAGATGTCAACAAGGAGATAATTTCATAAGATCAATACCATGGAATGTTTTCAGCCATGAGCAAGACAGATATGCCTTTTTGCTCTTTGATTCTTTGTAAAATGGGATGCACCTGGGTGGAGCCAAAATGTGACCCCAGGATCTTGATATGAACAACTTTGGTAGAGGTCCATTAGATGATGCTACAAACTAAATATGAAAGATGTCTGCCTTCTGGTTTCAGAGAAGAAGATTTTTGAAGGTTTTATTATTTTCACCCATCATGCTCAGATGAGCTAAAAGGGATGCGGAGCCCAAATATGATCCCAGGGTATTTGTTATGAACAAACTTGGTAGGGGCCCACTGGATTAGGCTACATACCAAATATGAAAGCTGTCTTTCATCTGGTTTCGGAAAAGAAGATCTTAAAAGATTTTCGCTCTTTGATTCTATTTAAAAAGGGTTGCGCCCAGGTGGAGCCCAAATATTATCCTAGGGTCTAGATATGAACAAACTTGGTAGAGGTCCATAAGATGATGCTACATACCAAATTTGAAAGTTGCCTGCCTTCTGATTTCAGAGAAGAAGATTTTTTAAGATTTTAATTTTTTTACCCTTCTTGCTCAGATGAGCTAAAAGGGATGCGCTCGGGCAAAGCCCAAATATGACCCCAGGGTCTTAATATGAACAAACTTGGTCTGGCCCACTAGGTGATGCTACATACCAAATATGAAAGCTGTCTTTCATCTGGTTTCAGAGAAGAAGATTTTTTAAGATTTTTGCTCTTTGATTCTACGTAAAAGGGTTGCGCCCAGGCAAAGCCCAAATATGACCCCAGGGTCTTGATCTGAACAAATTTGGTAGAGGTCCACTAGATGATGCTACATTCCAAATATGAAAGCTGTCTCCCTTCTGGTTTCAGAGAAGAAGATATTTTAAGATTTTCATTTTTTCACCCTTTTTGTTAAGGGTAAAGGGAAAGTTAAGGGTGGATTTAATTCATTTGTACAACTTTGGTAGAGCTTGACCATAGGAACATCCCTGCCAAGTTTAACAAGATTCACACTCTGGTTTAGGAGAAGAAGATGTTTAAAGAAATTGTGGATCACCGACGACGCATGACGATGACTGATGACGGACATTGTACGATCACAATAGCTCACCTTGAGCACTTTGTGCTCAGGTGAGCTAAAAATGCATTTCCAGTTACCCAATTTCCCGTAATAAAAGCACCCCTACTTTTTTTTCTAAGAAAACCAACTTCAAGTGCCTAAATTTTAGGACCTTTTTAAGATTTCTTCTCTAATTTGAGATGGATATCCTCTAAACAATCATTTATATGGTGTTTGGAGGAAATTCGGCTCAAATTAAAGGGAATTGGGCCACAAAGCCATCAATTTTAATGATTTTTTAAATCAGAAAATGCATACTAAATCAAAGCTCTAGGACCATGTTATATATAGCTCCTTGGGTCATTTATTAGGAGAAATTTGGTATTCCCAGTTTAAAGACTAGGATGCTTTTTCTATAGGGCACATTCATCACAAGTGAACTCTTAAAGTTATATTCAAAACAATATGGACGCTAAAGCTATAGTTTATTTATTTTTAACTTTCGATAACCTTCTAAATATTACTCAACAAATACCTGAAAATGTTTTTTTTGCAGTTTAATCCCTGCTTTTTACATGCCTGTGACTTTATGATTGAGAAAAACATTGTGAAAAAAGAAAAAATTGCTTCTGACAAGCAATTTCTTCTTTTTCCACACTATTTTCTACCCTACTGAATGGTCATTTTTCAAATTAAATCCACTTAAAATTTTCGTCTGCAAAACCTTTGAATTTGGACAGGTCCAAAATTTTGTAAAATAGGAAAGTGTTAAAGGATGAACAGACCAAATGATTTCCTGCAATTTGAAGGTCAAGATTGTGACTCCCTGGTTAAAATTGTATAAGGAATTGTGCTGTTTTTGTAGAATATTCAATGCCCACATGCAAAGATTGACAGCAGGGGTGGATCAATTCTAGACAGTACAGACAATAAACAATTATCAAAGGTCAAGATAAGTTTGGTGCCTTTTTGCTTTTTCAAAGTACAGTGGAAACATTGCCTATTTCATTTTGATGGCCCAGCACAAGACAGTTGTAACTGCCTTTAAACAGTTACAGGTGGTAACAACTGGTTTGCATGGAGTCATAAAGGTAGTGGACCCGTAATAGTTCTGCGACATTTTGAGAGAAATGAACTTGAAC
Source organism: Fragum whitleyi (assembly GCA_948146395.1). Classification (NCBI taxonomy): domain Eukaryota; kingdom Metazoa; phylum Mollusca; class Bivalvia; order Cardiida; family Cardiidae; genus Fragum; species Fragum whitleyi. The sequence goes on from OX411558.1 coordinate 11,250,152, forward strand.
AGTGTTAACTGAGGTTTCCTAATGATTTTCATAACCTCTGTTAACATTGTGAAAGAACATGTGGTCCGAAATGTTTTTGAACTATTACGGTTCCACTACCTTAATTTGCCATTTGAATGATATCTACAAGCAAGATATGTTTATGAAAGACAATGCCCCCCTCCCCTCTCCTATAGCACATTTTTTAGAACTGTGACCTTGACAGATGACCATGACTTTGTCATACAACCTTGACCTTGATGAGTAACAGCATATCAATGAATCTATCAAAATACATGTTCACTAATACATGTTCACTAAATCTATTTAATAGGCTTGAAGTACAGTAAAACTTGCATTAAGCGACCTATGAAGGGACCGACAAAAAGCGGTCGTTAAAGAGAATGGTCACTCACTACATGGTATGTCTAATAATAACGACAATAATTTTGATTGACGCTTTATGTAACTGCAGATTTCTCAATAATCCTATGTTGTTAAAGCAAATAGAATCGTCTCACTAAGACATTTCTATTTGGTTTAACAACACAGAATTCATTTAACATTAATTTTTAGACCAACTATATTTACTTTTTGAAAATATTTTGATTCAAAGGAAGGGATTTTGAAAACGGTCGCTTAATGAAAATGGTCGTTCAAAAGACGTGGTTGCTCCAGCAAGATTGACTGTAATTCATAATATCAAATGCTTTTGTAGAAATTCTGTAACCTGAGTACGCAGCTTAGGAGCTATTTTAAGATTATTTCCAGGGGTCAGCGCAATACTATTGTAAGTGCCTATAAATATATAGGCACTTACAATAGTATTGTGCTGACCCCTTGATTTGTACAACTTAGTAGAACAAGATGTTCAGTGCTCTCAATAAGCGGACGTCGACGTAATATACGTCCAGAATTTCAGAAATTACGTCCGGAAAATTAAACCCAGACGTAGAAAAACGTCCGAGATTCGAGATAAACGTCCTGTAATTTGACCCCGGACGTTTTACAAATTCACATTATAAAGGATTTAACGTAAGTCTACACGTGCAAAAAATCGATAATCAACGTGAGCATACACATTATAGCTGACCAAAACAAGCCATGTGTAACGCACGGGGTATTAAACTGTCGCTATAACAACCAGTCTCTGATTACGAAACCTTGTCGGGTCCCGCTTCTGTCATTATCTTTCTTAGTCGGATACAGATCGCGAGGGTCCTTTGATAGGATTATTGAAACAAACAAAATTATAATCAGGGGAAAATTCGTTATATCAAACGTAGTTCATGCAGCTCAGACCGATGAAAATTTGAAATATCGCTATATCTATCCGAAGTGAAAAAGACGCTACCGTAAAACATTTACGAAAGGTCATTCGACTGTCCTCGTTTAAATACGTGTAGAATCGGCATCTTCGGAGAACGTGGGGAAATCCCAATGATGTCATTTAAGTTGTCTGCAATATGTCTGACGAGAGATTTGAAATGACGAATTTTCTTGACCTCTGCTATTTGGATAATTCTGCGTAAATTTTAATAGGCTTAGAAGTTTTATTGGCACACTACCTAGAACGTTTGCCACCTTAGGAACGACAGGGCGAGAAAAATTTAAGCTGCATTAATTTCCGTAATATCGCCGGATACCAAAACATCGTAACTATAATTTGAGTAAGCCGCATTTCATAGGCCCACCACGCAAGATACAGATAAGGACCGATTCCAAATAGAAACTCCACATTTTCTCATATTAGTTTCCATAATTTATTCAATTAAAGTAATAAAAGGAGATTGTTAAAGTCAAAGCTACAAGTTTTAAGGCTCGGAAGTCTAAGAGAACCAACCAGAATCATGGACTTTGGGAGTACAAATTTAACTTACATTTAACAAGGAAACGAGCATTTACAAATTGTACAGAAAAAGGAAGGTGTGTGTGCGGTGGAGGGGGGGATAGCAGGGGGAGGGGTTAAAAATTCCTTACTTCGTGAAAAAAAATTCCTGAAATCCCAACATGGAATTACAAAAATTCCTGATTTTGGCCCTTATTGAGAGCACTGGATGTTTTTTAGTTGTTGTTTTTTCTACAGAAGCACACAAAAAAGCAAGATGCCATGACATAGAGGATAACAGTTTGTTTCAGTGTAAGATGGATCTGTAAAATTGTTCATTTCTTGAACAACAAAAGCTATATTTTCACCAGTGGCAAAGCCACAATCAAGTCAAATTATAGCTTTTCTTGTTCAAGAAAGAAAAACAATTTTTAACATTATAGGATAGTTTCATTTAGAATTGTCAATTGTTGTCTGAAACATCTTTCATTATGAACCAGTCTATAATTTTGACAATTAGAAAATGTTTAACCCTTTACCACACAATCACTCCTTTTTACACCTCTGAAGTAAATACCTTTGGAGAACATTGTGAACAAGATGTGTTTGTGAAACACGAATGCCCCCGGAACGGCATTTTTTTTCAAAGTTTGACCTTGACAGATGACCTTGACCTTGTCACATGACCTTGACTTTGGTACCAGCGGATGCAGATCATTGAGATCTATCATCATGCCAAATATAAGCTTTGTATCTTGAATAGGCTTGAAGATATCGGCAAGGTTAAGTTTTCAGGTTAAGTTTTCGGACAGACGGACGGACGGACGGACAGACGGACAGACGGACGGACAGACGGACAGACAGACAGACAGACGGACATGAGTAAAACAATATGCCCCCGATCTCTCGATACGGGGGCATAAAAATGAAGAAATTGCTTTTATCAAGCAATTTCTTCATTATCCACAATGTTTTCTGGCATAAAAGACAAGACAAATCAAAATTCCATCAACTTGAATTTGTCGTCTGCAAATTCTTTCAATTTGGACTAGTCTAAAATATTGCTGTGTGGGAATGGGTTAATAACCTAACTTGACAGTTGGCTGTACAGTAGGCCCTATCCTTTATTTTGGGATTTCCCCAATGCATGTCTATTTTGTGAGTCAACTATCTTCCTATATTTATTAATGATATACACCCTCAACTTTTTAACCAATCACCTGGGTTAAAATATATCCGGTTAAAGTACAGAAATACATGGCATCAAAAAATAGCGTAGTACTTCTTGAATATATGTACAAAGTGTACATAAATTTGATCAATGGTTTTAGCAAACTGACCAATTTACAATTAAAAATTTACAGTTGTCATAGCAAATTCGCTCTAATAATTACTTGTCCATGGACAAGTGGCCTTGAAAAATGTACTTATCCATAGGTAAAAAGCGAGTGTCGGACAAGACATAGCCGGGCATTGGATTTTCTCACCCCTAAAGATAGCACAGTGCAAAAACTTTAGGCTTTAGACTGTCCCCGCATCCTGAAGACAGTGCTCTCAATAAGGGCCAAAATCAGGAATTTTTGTACTTCCATGTTGGAATTTCAGGAATTTTTTTTCCGAAGTAAGGAATTTTTACCCCCATTCCCCCACACACACCCACCATCATTTTTGTACACTTTGTAAATGCTCGTTTCCATGTTAAATATAAGTAAAATTTTTTATTAAAGTCCATGATTCTAGTTGGTACTCAAAGGATAAACGACTTCCAAGCTTTAAAACTTGTAGCTTTGACTTAAAGCTGTAGGTACGAGCTTTGGTTTCACAATCACCTTTTATTATTTTCATTGAATAAATTATGTAAACTAATATGAGAAAATGTGGAGTTTCTATTTGGAATCGGTCCTTAGATGTATCTTGCGAGGAGGGCCTAGGAAATGCGGCTTATTCAAATTTTAGTTACGATGTTTTGGTATCCGGCGATATTACGGAAATTAATGCAGCTTTAATTTTCCTCAGCCAGTCGTCCAAAAGGTGGCGAACGTTCTAGGCAGTGTGCCAATAAAAGTTCTAAACCTATTCAAACATACACAGAATAATCCAAATAGTAAATTCGTCATTTCAAATCTCTCGTCAGACATGTTGCAGACAACTTAAATGACGTCATTGGGATTTTCCTGCGTTCTCCGAAGATGCCGATTCTAAACGTATTTAAACGAGGACAGTCGAATGACCTTTTGTAAATGTTTTCCGGTAGCGTCTTTTTCACTTCGGACAAATTACCTGCAGATCTATTCTAAGACTTTTAGGAAGCAATATTTCGAAATTTTATCAGTCTGAGCTGCATGAACTTTGTTTGATATAACGAATATTCCCCTGATTTTATTTATTTATTTTCTTTTTTTATTCAATAATCCTATCAAAGGACCCACGCGATCTCTATCCGACGAAGCGGTAATGACGCGTCCCTAACAAGACAAGGTTGCGTAATCAAAGACTGGTTGTTATAGTGACAATCTAATACCCCGTACGTTACACATGGCTTGTTTTGGTCAGCTTTAATGCTTATGCTCGCCTTGATTATTGATTTTTTGCACATGTAGACTTACGTTTAATCCTTAATTAGGTAAATTCGTAAAACGTCCGGGGTCAAATTACAGGACGTTTTCCTCGAATCTCGGACATATTTTACGCCCGGGTTTGATTTTCCAGACGTAATTTTTGAAATTCTGGACGTATATTAAGTCGACGTCCGCTTAATGAGAGCACTGTGAAAAGGGTCAATACTTTTTGCACTTTCCAGGTTGTCCCGTTTCATGTGACAGGTCACACATTTTAGTTTATACTTATTTATTTTAGTTCGATTGTGATGAAAGCTTAAGGTTAAAGAATCAATTTCAAACACTCAATCACAATGTTTTTACATCCCTGAGAGAGAGGCAGTGGTTTAAACCCAATGCTTCCCAATTTCACAGCTGGGTGAACTAGGGCTGGATGTCAACTGTTTTGCCCAATAACACATCAGTGGGGCTCGAACCAAGTCACAGATCAAGTGCATTACCACTAGGCCACTGAGGCAGTCACTTCACTCGATTATGACAGTTTTAGGCTGACGGCTTGATTGCTTTAAGAAAAATTTCCCACAAGAACATATACAGATACAGTTACTCTTTTCCAACAGAATTTTTTCTCCAAAGAATTAAACATTTTTCAAGTTATTCGGAGGTCAAAATTTAAATGAATATGTGGTAGCATTGAATGGATTAAGAAAACACATACCCCACTCCAACCTTGACTTGTTGCAAACACAAACCCGAATCCTAAACCTGCCTCTTTAGAAACAACTGTATAAATACCAAATTTCTCTAATAATAGCACCCTCCCTAATAGTAGCACCACTGCATTTTTTACTAAGAAAACCCACTTCAAATGCCTAAATTTTAGGAACACTCTAAACAATCATTTGTATGATTGTTTTGAACCAAATTCACCAAAAATTAGAGGGAAAAGGGCCTAAAAGACATCTATTTTGGTGATTTTTAACCCTTTGCTGTTTAATTCCTGCTTTTTATGTGCCTATGATTTAATGATTGAGAAAACATTGTGAAAAAAGAAGAAATTGCTTCTGACAAGCAATTTCTTCTTTTTCCACACTATTTTCTACCCTACTGAATGGTTATTTTTCAAATTAAATCCACTTTCAATTTTCGTCTGCAAAACCTTTGAATTTGGACAGGTCCAAAATTTTGTAAAACAGGAAAGGGTTAAATAAGAAAATGTAAACTTTTTAAAAGCTCCCTTACCATGTTATGTATAGCTCCCGGGAGCGTTTATTAGCAGAAATAGGGTATACAAACTTGGAATACTTGATATATTAATCCATAGATATTATCTCCAGGTTTGCTCAAGTTCAACTTATTGCAATTATAAGGTATTACTTTATGTCTTCCTTATTGAGAAGATATTAAATATCTTGAATATTAACCGATCCCTCTGTCACTTCTTTCATTTTACTTTATCAATAAGTAATCTACAGTCATTTTGACCTGGTAGGCAGGGGTGTGGAATTCCCATGCCCGACTTGTCCGACTCGGGCTTTTGTACTTGCGTACAAGTAAATTTTTCTAAGCCACTTGTCCAAGGACAAGTAAACACCAGGGCAAATCTTTGAATGTTACCTGAAAGAATTAAGAGAGAAATCATCCCAATGTTCATATCATAGGGTAGAAAACATTGTTTTTAGTGAAGAAAATGCTGGATACCAGCATTTTCCTCATCAAAAAGCAATGTTTTTTTCAATTTACTCTGTAGTGGACAAGTTCATTTTGATCCTGGACAAGTAGAAAATCCGCTTTTACTTGTCCAGGGACAAGTGGAGAAAACTCGTATTTCCACAGCCCTGTGGTAGGCAACAAATTATATATCTAGGGTTTAGCACAAGAGTGTATTAAGTGTAAATACATTGTATTTATACTTAGTACAGTCTTGCACTTGACCCTCGATATAAAAAAGTCAACCATGATTTCCAACAAACCAATATAATGGACCAGTAAATTAACCATGATTGAAATTATGTCATGAGAAAACCATGCCCTGGGTTTAAGTATGCAATCAACAAAATTAGGTCTCAAGGACTCAATAGTTTAAAAAGTTTAAATCATTATGTTTTGCATAAATATTGAAATATTCCCTGGATTACATTGATTGATTAAATAGGGTTTTACACTGCTTTCCACAATCTTTCAGGTATATCTCAGCGACTGGAGCTCTTAACATAGGATACCTGGTAATGTTCCTCACACCAATACAACTTTCCTAGCCTCCAGCCACTATTCCTCATGAGTCTACAATTATCAACCAATCAGTGAGCAGTTTCAGAAAAGAATTAAAGACTGTCTTTTAGATGCTTGTCCCCATGGGGACCCATGAGCTCACATCAGATAGTTTTGAGACTCCTGGTTACTTATTTAAGAGTCTCAGAATCACATATCCTGTTTCCCTTAAAACCTTGCATGTCATTCCAGGTATGATATAATAGACAAAACAATATGAATTATGAGGGGGTAATGCAAACTTTTATAAGTGCTTATAATTATATAGACACTTGCAATAGTTTTCGCGCAAATCCCATTCTTTGAATTAACTATTATACACAATTTTTCTTTTTACGCCGCCATTAAGCAAATAATAGTGAAAATTTAAGAAATAGATCTTGCTTGTATTTTTTGGAAATGCTTTTACAATTAAGTACATTTATTTGATTTTAAGCCAATTATCAAAATTTCTCAAGCCTATGAACTATGTGAAAACTTACCTGGAAGTACTGCATTGAAACCAAAAAATGTGAAAAATTAAATTGCGTGAGCCTATAAGTATTTCAGGTTAAGTTCAAGCAAAAGTCACAATAAATTAAAAATTGTTATTTGCCATCGAAAAAAGGGGTAGTTTTAGTTTTGCAAAAAATTACACATTGTTAAATCCAGGTTTTCAATAACACTGTGTAAAGGAAGTCTAAAATCCTTATTTCTCAATCATTTTTTGTTGTTGTGAGTACTCATTCGAAATATCTTAACATGGAAATTTAGAAGGTATGACAATGTAGACTGCAGAGGCTTACTTGGATCAAACCAAAGTCAATCTTGTTCAATATACCATTTCTATTAAATGACCACTTTAATTAAACAACCATTTTCAAAATCCCCTTCTTTAAATCAAAATTTATCTTCAAAAGTAGACATATTTGAGTCTAAAAATTGTATGAATTAATCCTATGTTGATAAGACTCATGAGACGATTCCTTTGAGTTTAATTAACCCTTGTCATGCTGAACCCGGAATATTCCTGCTTTGGCAGGAGTTATAGACAAACATAAGCCTGCACATATGTGCAGTCTGATGTCAGTCTACACCACCTGTTTCTCCCTTTCAAACCAGAATTGTCAATAAATTTATTTTTCTAAATTAAAATTGGCCTTCAGTGGGTACTTTCAGTGCTTTTTGCCCTTTGATTTTGATGACAATTTTAGCCAAAACAGAGGTTGAAAATTCCACTCGCCCGCTCGCATTTGCGAGTAGAAATTGCCGGAGGGCGAGTAGAATTTTGGGTGAGCTAGTCCGACGGGGCGAGTACAAATTTAGGCTTTCAATCATGCGAGGAAAAGCTCATCTTTAAACAAATGACCATTGCAATGTAGCATCGTAGTCGCAGTTAATATTTCCCAATTTCCAACGGCATCTCAATTGCAGATTGTCTTTAAAAAAAAATTAATGTTCCGACGATGAGAGTCGTAAACTGGGTGAGCCGAAATAAATTCAGATACCCTTCTAAAGACTATCCGTTATATTTTTATATCCACTATTTATGCGACTATTTAATGAGACTATCATGTAAACACAAGAGAAAATTGTGTTGCTGTGAAAACACAGATGACCTCGCCCAGTACAGGTGTTCGGCGGTCCTTTTGAAGTCGGGCCATTCTCCGAGAAATTTATACAGTGACGTCATATTAAAGATTGGTTTCAAAATAAATCTTATGATATTCTCACATCTTTACCACTCGGATATTTTGATAAGGATTATATTCTTTATTTGAAGTAAGTAATTTTCGTTAGTAAATTGTTTCGAAACAGCGATTTTTATGCACGCATAATTAATCTAATTTCGGTAATGTACGCTTGCTGCGTTCAATCATATCTACACCCTTTCAAAAGCCTTCAAATTCTTTGAGAAAGATGTTAGGGATGGTTTTAGAGATTTTCTTTTAGTAAAAAATTTAAAACAACAAAAATCAAAATAAAAACACACACACACAAAAGGGGAGCGGGTCGCATTTCAACGATCACCAATTATAATTTCAAAAAGCCGAGCGGGATGACATTGGTTGTTTAAAAGCGCACCTCACACTCTGACAACGACAGAAAAATATATCCATAGCAAAGAAGTTATTCCAGGTCAAAACTTGTTTATTTGTATCTTAATATTTTTTTGTCCGCATTTAATCTCCCGATTGTTTCTAATATTCAATAAAATATGGTACTGGTTCAAAAAATTTGTTTCTATTATTCTTGAGATTCAATGATAAGAGTGCCGATAATCCATCGGATTTTTCATAGGCTAAAGAAGAAATGCTTTTGTGGTCCAGGTTGCTAATATCCCAAATTCCTTATTAACTGTGTTGCTCAATAAGATATTCTTCTGTACATGTTGAGACCACATAGATTACCCATCTCTTTAATATTGAATACAAAATAGCAAACCATGTCATATGAACATACCTTTCCACACATGTCATATGAACAAACCTTTCCACGCACACAGGGTGGAAAGTTCAGGGGCCTCTTTCAAGAAAAATATCGTACGATTAATCTTATAATCATCGTACGATTATATTTAAGACGGTCGTAAACGGCTTTCACAAAAATATCGTTGAAAATCGCAGACTATAGGACCTCATAAAATCATCGTAAGTTTGATCTTTCACATCTGCACGTGCTGATCATATGATATAAACTTCCGCGTTAGTGGGTACATTGTCCGCTTTTTTCAATACCAAAAAGGGTAAACCAGCAAACCGACCGAGGAAAAGCCATTTACTTGCATGTGGATGCATATTTATCGAGTTTTTAAAAACTTAATTATTATCATTATTATTTATTTTCATTGCTGTTTGTTTGGTTGGCTGTTTTCTGTTGAAGCATATGCATGTACAAGAATACAACATTGTTAAATAGACAAGATCAAAATAGAAAATAAGCTCATCCATTTTTCTAATTTGTATTTATGTATGTAATTCTTCCAATCTGTAATTTTTTGTGTATATGTAGGTATTGAAACAAAAAAAAGATGGGTTTTATATTAAATCGCTTACAGACATAATAATTGATAACTCTAACCAACTTTTCAAGTGCAGTTTTCGCTGTCGTTTACGTACAACTACAATAGTTGCATTTAGCTTAGACATGTTCCAGCTGGCTAGGTATGGTCGTTCAATTATTGAATTTGGTCAATTATTTGCTCGGTTTGTTTTTGACGAAAAGAGAAAAAATAAAATTTTAGCGGGCAGAGTTTTTGTTGTTGATGTTTTAATAATAAAACCTCATATTCAATTAGTTCGCAGTTTTGAAGAATTTTATGGTTTAGCCAATAGGCTATGGAATTTTCCTTTCGCTTTCAACTAATTAAGTACATGTTCTTGAAGCATGAAACAGGAATCTATATTGCTTAATGTGAGAGTAGTTTTGTTGTACAAAAGCGATTTATATATGTGTAAAACATCTACTGTTTTGGCATATCCCACCTTTTTGTTCTTTCTATATATGTGTCACTAGGAAGGGTAAGCAAACTTTCTCAGTCGTGATCATAAAAGGGTCAATTTTTACGGTAAAAACAACAATCTTATGCCACTATGTAAACATTCTGCGACAATCGTACTATTATCGCAGAGAAAAATCAAACAACGAAATGATGGTGCACCAATTGTTTTCAATATATCTCGTTTATTACACTGTATTGTACTGGGAAAATTTGCATGTACATAGCTAAATAATCGTTCTAACCCCCACGAGAGCTAGAAATGAATTCGAGAAAATTTAGGCTCATAGGGACAAAATTGTAAAATTTACGACTGGTTTAAAGGTGTCGCAAATTTTATCGTAGATTTCACGATACGACGTGTTTCTTGAAAGCCAAAAAAGTTTCTTGAAAGCCAATTTTTATAGTACGATTGTGATACGACCAAATATCAATCGTAGGACCTTTCTTGAAAGAGGCCCCTGATTTCATTAAAGTACTGTCACAATGAGTTAAATTTATACCGGGATGAAAATTTCAACCAATTCAAATGACTTGTGTTCTTGTTATAAGACTAACCTACATTTTATTAATTTTGAAGGGCGAGCTCATTTGGTTTAAGGGCGAGTTGAAATTTATAGTTACTAGTCCTACAGGACTATTTGGGTTTTTAAGATTTTTCAACCCCTGCAAAATTTATTCAGCATGACATAGGATTATCATGAAATTCTAGAAAAACATACGCATTCAATCCAAATAATGATTCTGATTTGGTTATCAGAATGTGTACTAAGTAACTATTCTCTTTATCAACCACCTTTTGGTGATCCAACAAGTGGTTGCTTAACACAATTTTACTATATTTGCTTCTAGAAGATTTTTATTCTTTTCTCTATATCATTACAGAAATTCAACCCTGGTTGACCTATGATGGTTTCAATGTATTTCCAATATTTATTATACAGAATTTCTAGATGGGTCTTTTTTGCACCATAGGTCACAAATCTTTTCCTGTACAAGACAGATTCAAAGAAGGTTTGTTTTTATGTGACAGCAGGTCATAACGGATAGTTTATTTTCACATTACCAATGCTTTGTAGCATCTATAATTCAATTATTATTTTCACATTTTATGCTTGAGGGTTTCACATTTTGTCAAATATAATTACAGTGGTTGAAGTGACCAAAACTGATAAAATGATGTCCGGTAATTGGAGTTCAGCCTATGGCTTTGTTTATATGGTCAAGGTTGAATTACAAGAGGGACAAGATGGCTATAGGTCGCTCATTAAGTATGCCATGGATCTTGCTCCTCAGTATCTTCTAAGGTTAACCTCAGGGGTGTGGAATTCCCATGCCAAACTTGTCCGACATTGGCTTTTCAACCTGCGGGAGTACATTTTGAAAGGCCACTAATGAACAAGTAAATACCAGGGCAAATCTTGGAATGGTACCTAAATGATAAAAGAGATTTATAAGCTTATTACTGTAAACGGCTTTATATTGGCGGTGTCCATATTTGGGGGTTTTTCTATTACGATTTATTGGCGGTGATTTATTTTGGCGCATCTTACTTTAACGCCAAAATTAAACGCTTTATCTATATTTTACATCTTTTTTGTAGTTTTAAATAATGTAAGTAAAAGAGTAATGTCAACTTTCTACAAACTTGACAATAGTTTGTTTTCACGCCTTTTGTTATAGTTATAAAGCGTGTATAAGTTTTTCACACTTTTTCGCTGTGATTTCATTACAATGTATCAACCAACTTGGATCTGGAATCTTGAAATTGAGGGATCGGTGCAATACTTTTGAAAGTGCCTATAATTTATAGGCACTTACAATAGTATTGCGTTGACCCGTCGGGATGTCTACGTTGTCAGCATAATAATAAGTATGGTCTGCATATCTTTGATATTAATTCAATTAACATTGACTTAAAATGTATAGATTTCATATATATCATAATAAAGAAATTTCTTATTTAATAATGACAAATATTGGCAGTGGATTAATTTTTGCGCATTTTAGCTTGACCGCCAATATAGCCAAAATAAAACCACCGCCAAAATTACCCCGTTTACAGTATTTGTATCAACAGTAGAATACACTGGTTTTTATTAAGAAATGCTGTATTCCAGCATTTTCTTCTTCAAAAACAATGTTTTCTCAAAATCTTTCTATTCTTGTTTCCAGGAAAAGTTTATTTTATCCCTGGATAAGTAGAAAATCGCACCTTACTTCTCCAAGGACAAGTAGAGAAAATCCTTATTTCCACACCCCTGAACCCTTTGTCATGCTGAACCAAGGATATTCCTTCCTTGCCAGGGGTAAAATACAGCTTAGCCAGCACTTTTGTGCAGTATATGGTCTTAACCACCTCATCTTTCTTTATATACATTAGAACTTGAGTAAAGCGACCACTTACAGGACCACTCAATGAGACAATTCTTACCGGTTCCAACAACATGGGATTCAATATTAAAAAATTGTTTGTCCAAAAATGTCCACTTTTTCTGAAGGGATTTTAAATGATGGTTGCTTAGAAAAAGTGGTCGCTAAATAGAGGGTGTCAAGTATCGATACTACATTGCACATATTTTCTTATATACATAGTACATTGCTTATCATTTGTTGGTTACGCTTCAGTTTAGAAATGATAAAAGTTGAACTCCTATCACATTTCGTTTTCTGACAGAGGTGGTCACTTAAGCAATTTCAACTGCACTTTAAAAAATCTAACATGTTTTTTTAAATAAATACTGACTTACAATAAGTGCATTTAAAGCTTTCAGCAATTTGATATACAGTAAAACCTGTTTTAAGCAACCACTTATGGGACCACCAAAAAGGGGTCAGTAAAGAAAATGGCTGCTTAACACATACATGTATTTTGTTTACAAAAAAAGAAACATACTTTTTTACTGAATATGCATATCATTATGAAAATCTCAATAATCCTATGTTACTAAAACTCGAAAGAATTGTCTAATTGAGACGATTCTTGTGAGTTTTAATAACCTAGGACTTTTTGCCCTAAAATATACCTACTTGATAAGATAATTTGATTTAAAGAAGGGAATTCGTAAACGGTCGCTTAATGAAAATGGGCACTTAATAGACATGGTCTCTCAAGCAAGATGAACTGAAATGCATTTTTATTCAGCACGACAAAGGTTCAATACAATTCCTATGATACCTGAGCCATAGAATATCTTCATATGCTCAGTGCTTAAGCCTTTGGTTTGTTTCTTTGTATGGGGTTTCAAGCCATTTTCAACAATCTTCAGTTATATTGCGGGAGCTGGAGTACCTAACAATGGATCCCTGTTCTTTCTCTCACCAGTACTAAATCACATCCCTTCCGAGCCTTAACCCTTTCCTGTTCTACAAAATTTTGGACCTGTCCAATTCAAAGGTTTTGCAGACGAAAATTTGAAGTGGATTTGATTTGAAAAATAACCATTCAGTAGGGTAGAAAATAGTGTGGAAAAAGAAGAAATTGCTTGTCAGAAGCAATTTCGTCTTTTTTCACAATATTTTCTCAATCATAAATTCACAGGCACTTAAAAAGCAGGGATTAAACAGCAGAGGGTTAAGCTGCTATCTCACTACAATTATCAACCTATTGGTGACATGCAGTCATGTAGTCAGATAGGATGAGTGTTACCATAATTGGGAATCAAACCTGGGAGATCAAGCCTTTGAATTGTTTGTTACCATTCAATGTGTGTAAAACAATCCTGGCTAGCAAAAAATATTTTCAGCTATGCATCTAATTCAATTTTTTAGTACATACAATGAGGGCTCATCTGTATGGATGGACAGACAGACCTACATACACTTATTATCATATCACAGAGCTTTAAACCCCTAATTTTTAATTCAAGTAATGGCCAGCAATTTACAGGCTATTTTCAGTCTTAATTTCTTTGAAAAATTTATTCAAATAGCTGAAAATCTCCTGCAGGTTAAGTGTAAAGTAGCCTGTAGTGTTGGGTTTTTTTTTTTTTTTAGCTATTTAAGGCATTAAGTAAACTTTTTGGGAAAGGCAAATCATGATTTACTCTTCCTGTTTTGATACCAAGGTTTCAAACATTATCTATAGGTGTATTTTCAAAACTGAGCCAAAGAATCTATATGTGACCCATCATGTGGAAAGGGACCATCTGAGAAGTGCGTAAAGTATCAACCTTGTCAGACTGTGCTGATTGCACAGACTGACAAGGGTCGAAACTTTTCGCACTTTACTAATTTTCTGAATCCTGAATAATCAATCTTCCTTCCTGTAAAAGAATTTTTGAAATGTGACCACTGGTTGGCCTGTTCTAGAAATAATCTCTTGTACATTTATTTATTTAAGGAAGTTCCCAGATGGTCCCTTTTCGCATGATTGGTCACATATATGAATATTGAGTTCACAGCTCACCACACAAAATCTACCGATACCATTTTACCCTAATAGTGTGGTTCTTAAAAAGATGGGTTTAGGAAACACAAATGTCCCCTAATTATTTTCAGACATATAATCCTGATGGATGACCTTTACCTTTGTCATATGACCTTGACCTTGGTATCTGCAGATGTGTATGACTGACATTTATTTATATATCATATATGAATCCTGTATCTTGAATATGCTTGAAGTAAAATTGACCACGCAAAGTTCTTTGGTTGAGTTCTGCAAATGTTTGGCCTTGATAAATGACCTTGACCTTGGTTTCCTGGGTATAAGCATAAGCAAGGGGGGTGGGGTGGGTTGGGTTGGGGGGGGGGGGGGGGGGTGAAAGCCTATCACCTGGAATACATAGCAAGTATGATAACCCTAGGTAAAGTTTTATGATACTTTTTTTTTTTTAAAGTTTTTGGTTAAAGTTTACAGGTGTTGATCTGTAATGAAAGCCTATCCTCATGCAAGTGTTTCTGTAGAATATAAGGTCTAGGTTGAAAATTTATAAAAACAAACTAGAACAAAAGAGGTTTGTAATTCATTTCAATGACTCAGTGCAAAACAGTTGTAACTGCCCATACACATATAAGCAGTTAAAACTGTTTTGCACTGAGCCGTCAATTTATGCCCCAATAAAAAGCATGTCAATAGCCTATTCTTTGTCAATCAACAAAGGGCAATAACTCACAAAATATGATGAGTAAAGTTATGGTTGTTGTGCACAGCACTTCTCATCAATGAGATCTATCCACCTGTTTCATGATTGTAGCTTGCTTACTTTTTGAGATATGCTCTGGACTAAAACAGTCTAAGGACGGACCGACCAACCGACAAGTGCAAAGCGATAAAATAATACACCCTCTTCTTCGAAGGGGGGCATAATTATGTGAAGTAGACCTTTACCCCCAAACAGGGCTTTGTCCATTATGTTGAGCCTTCGGACCAAATAAAAAGTTGACTTCTATATTACCCCTAAACATTGTTTTGGGGAGTGTAAAAACGTCAACATAAGGTAGTGGACCCATAACAGTTTTGTTACATCTTAGAGGAAGCAATGAACTTTAACAGAGTTAACAGAGGTTTCCTACTGATTTCAATAGGAAACCTCAGTCAACATTGTAAAAGTTCCTAAGTTCCAAAATGTTGCGGAACTATTACAGGCCCACTACCTTAATGCAGACACTCACATTCAGTGACGCTAACACTGACATCTATGTGTATGACAAAAGCCTTACCAAGACTTTTGCCCTGGGTCAAGTGAAAAGGAAAAGGCAAAATCCAACTTGAAGCTAGCTTTTTTTTTTCATTTTAGTTCTGATAAATTGATCATTATTATTATTTTGTGTTCACCGAAAAGTATATTGTTGTATTTTTTAATGGACTTAAAATTGACATCAGTTTGGGTCTTTCTGTGTAACATTATATGTTAATTTTCACAATTAATGAGCAAGATTTTTATTTATTTATGTCTCCTCCTAAAATTCACTTTTCATTGTGAAATTGATATTAATGCTGTGAAATTAATGATTTATCAGAAAAGGATAATTCAGAAGTTTTCTTTTAAAGGTGAACTCTACATAACTACCACCTACAAAAAAGTATAAAACCACAAAATGTCCAATTTTTTCCAGACCAAAAAATTCAAACAAAATATTACCTTTTAATTAAAATTCCGTGACATGTACAATGATCATACGCCAACATATACACAATTTTTACCAATAGTGCATTTACAGGTAACATGCGACAATCCCCCAGTATGTCTTCACAGTAATTAGACCACCAA
The DNA here is from genome assembly GCA_948146395.1 of Fragum whitleyi. Taxonomy (NCBI): domain Eukaryota; kingdom Metazoa; phylum Mollusca; class Bivalvia; order Cardiida; family Cardiidae; genus Fragum; species Fragum whitleyi. The sequence continues at coordinate 11,266,481 of OX411558.1, forward strand.
TTTATGTCAAGAATACATGGCTTTATTTGGCCTTATGTGCTCCAGATATGAAAAATTAATTTTCCGTTCCGGACAAAATTTTCTGTTATTTCAACATGAAAACCCATGTTGTGGGTACTCATTAGAATCGTCTTGACAAGACGATCCTAATGAGTACCCACAACATAGGTTTTTGAAGTGAAATAAAGAATTTATAAGACGATAATTTCAATTTTACCTTGAACTTTATTTAGCCCATTAAAGACCTGGTCTACTCACACCTTTACAGCAGGTATCCCATAAAACGGTAATTAACTCTTCTCATAATTAAAATCTATGAGGATAAAGAAACTTTAACATAAATTATATCCTTTAATTTGAGCGTGAGTGTGACATTTCCACATTTTCATGTGTGCACATGACAGACACTGAGCTGCCTGGACAGCCACAAGGTGCATTGAAAATATTTACTGTATTCAGGGCTTGTGTTTGACCTTAAAACTAGGGTTCTGACCCCCAAAAAATCTGAAATTATCTCAAATTGACCCCCAGAAATTTCTCCTGAGGGGGTCATTTTGACCCCATTGAGAAGAATTACTAAGGATCAAAGCATGGTTGTATACTTAAAATTTTAACAAACTTCTAACATAAGTTCTACAAATTAATTACTTGTTTCATATCATTACAAGGAACAGTTAAAGTCACACTTAAATTTGCAAAATTCTACTTCTGATTTGCTCTTTTCTGTCATTTTTACCCCTTTAAATTCAGATTTGACCCCCAGAATTTCATGGGTGCGATGTCAATGACTCCAAAATATTGAGCACTAACACAAGCCCTGAGAATATTCTAACATAAATAAGATCAGACTGAATTTGCACAGGCTCACCTCGAGTCTTAGCGGTAGACTCTATTATGAGAAATTGTTGCATTCCTTACCATAGATTCCTCAAACTTCTCAAACCAGTACCACAGCTACATTCTTTCCAAGATTTCAATAGTATTGAAAAGCGTTATAGAATCAGCCAGAGCTCATGCTATTTGTTTTGAGATGGTGAAAGACACCCTGCTCACCCTGACATGGTGTCAACAACAATTTTTGTCCCCGCAAAAGCCAAATTTTAAAGGATAAAACCATCTCCTGCTGTTCTTCGGGTTTTCCCTTAGTAAACAAGGCTTTGGCAGGCAGTATAGACTAAGATAAGCCTTCACTTATTTCCATTGCGGTCCTATGCAAGGGTGTGGCTACATAGAGGGACATGTTGATTTACTTTCAAATTGGTAATTATCAAATACTCATCTTATCACAGCATTTTTATCACAGTTAAATGAACTTAAGTTTTACAAAGCTTAGGCTTTGGCAGGCAGTATAGACTAAGATAAGCCTTCACAGATGTGCATTCTGATTTTAGCCTTCACTATCTGCTCTCCTCTTAACCCTTTCCTGTTTTACAAAATTTTGGACCTGTCCAAATTCAAAGGTTTTGCAGACGAAAATTTAAAGTGGATTTAATTTGAAAAATAACCATTCAGTAAGGTAGAAAATAGTGTGGAAAAAGAAGAAATTGCTTGTAAGAAGCAATTTCTTCTTTTTTCACAATGTTTTCTCAATAATAAAATCATAGGCACGTAAAAAGCAGGGATTAAACAGCAAAGAGTTAATTATAGCTGGAAAACCTTGAGTCAGACTGATTAAAATGTCACCTAAATCTTTTCTTTCTTTTTTTTTGTAGAAAAGTAAAATTCAGCAGGATAAGAGGTAAAGATAATGATTAGTCTTACCGGACATCTATAATTACCTTTACCTACCAATAAGTAATCATTATGGGTCATAAAAAACCTATAACGTTATGACTGACACCATTCTTATCTGATGGGGACACGTGTTTTCTGCACATTTGGGCACATAACTCTACAACCAGTCTAGTTTTTCTGGCTTGTGGGAGCCTATCATTCTCATTGGCCAACACAAAGTAAGGTTTATAATGCACATTGTCCAATAAGAATGATTGTTACAGAATTTAAAATTCAACTGATATTAAGTTAGGCTTATTCAGACTTCCTTCCTGTCCTGAATTCAAGACTTAAATTCAAGTTAATAGCTGACTGAAAAATTGGCTTTGATATCATGCATCAAGGCTGGAGTTACTATTCTTTGAACTTTTTTGGGCATTAGAAATTCATACTAAATACACACAATTTACTCATGTGGTCAAGATTGATTTTTAAGCCTTTTTTTCATGACACTATGTTTTCTTGTGCTTTCTATTCCTTTTAAAATATACAAATGGCTTACACACCTTTTGTAATCATTGCCATTATTGGCACTGACATAGAGAATAACATGTTACTGTCTTAAAATATTAATGTTATTAGGTTGAGGTTGAGAGAATTTATCAAGACGAGACCTGATAACATTGATATTTTAAGACACTTACATGTTATTCTATTTATCATGCAACCATTTTTCAGCGCTTAATCATAATAATCCCTTAAAAATAAAAGAAATTCACATGAAACTTTATGCAAATTGTTTCTAAAAATAGACTGACTGATATCATGTTATCAGACAGGTGATATCAGGTCAATACAGGCTTCATTGCATGATAAATTATTTTTCACAGACTACTGAAATACTAAATACAGAAATATCAAATTATTTTCAAATGAAACTGAACTTCTGCAGAATATTGGTGACCACTGTTCACTTCATTAGCTTTTGTATATTATTGATGACATCTTTGGCTTATTCAGTCATTTCTTCTTTCACTTGCACACTAAATGGAGAATAATATTATTACTGTTTACGTAGCGCAGTGGCTAGTCTAATCCATTGACTGGATAGTAAAGAAAATGTGACCAAATAAAACGTGGGAGTTTTTATTGATATCATTGACCTTAATAAGTCGACATTCCAACAAAACATATTGGTTTTTAAACTTTGAACTTGACCCTGACTTCATTAGGCAATTTCAGGTAACCTATATTTGTTACATGAATAATGAATGACCCCAAATGTCTCCAAACTATGTTGTCATGTTGACCAATAGCATTGTGATTATTTGAAATGTGGGACAGATTATTTTTGCCCATAAAAATTCAGCTGATATAGGACCATGACAGCACCAAAACACCTTGCGTTTTCTGTGAAATTTTCCCAACATCAATACTATTATTCATTTATAAATTTTACATGCAGAAAAATGTAATTTTACTATTTTACATCAAGAAAATAATACTAATTTCAGAATTATTATCTTGCTATAGTTGCAATTTCTTTTTTGCATTGATGTGTCCGCTAATAAATTCTGATGGGGGAGGAGTTATATAGCATATAACTCCTCCTCCATCAGACTTAAACTATTTGAGGCCACATCAATGTGAAAATGAGATTATTTTATTAAAATAAGGTTTGTGCAAGCATTATACAGAAATATTTTGAATCATATATTACAAATTTAGAAATGTGACTGCTTGAAATGTAGAGGTTATCTTTATTAACCATCCTTCAATTTTCCATCATTTCTGCATAGCAATTCAAACAGAAAGAAAAGTACAATTATGAGGAATCAGATATAACTCATAATCTCATATATATTAATACCCAGCCTTAAATTACGACCTAGACCTTAAAAATATTATCTTTTTCGTATTCATTTAAGTCTTACAACAATATCAAGTGGACCAAAAGAAACGTGACCATTTGAAATGTGGGAGATATTTCCTAATTGACCATAATGAGCTGTCATTCGGAGACGAGGCCAATATAGCACAAGAAAAGTATCATAATACATTCAACTTCAAGACCACCGCTGACATTAGGCAGGGGCTTAGCTTACAGAAACTAAAGTGCACGCAAGAATATGCCAAATGCATAATTTAATGGCTTGGCATTAAACGGTTGTAACTGCCTATAAATATATAGACAGTTATAACTGTTTCATGCTGGGCTATCAAATTGGTGAGCAAAGCACCAACTGAGGAGGCTGCGAGATATAGCTTTACCAGATTATCAGAGAGAGGGTTAGTAGTTAACCCTTGTCATGCTGATTAAATTTCGGCTAAACAAGAGAACCGCCTACGGGTGCCTACGCTTGGCTGTCGAGTGCTGGATGGTGGGAAAAAATCTAAGTAGAAAAAGGGGCATTATTTTCACAAAATGCATCTAGAGTTATCCCCCTTGATAGTATAGGTTGCTCTTTTGATGGTGAACATGTGTACCAAGTTAAGTGAATGCCTTCAGTAGAACCAGAGATATAACAAAATGTCAATGTTTTCACACGACAACGACAACACGGGGACTATAGCAATAACTCGGGTTTTCTCCATAAACAGTCGAGCTAAATATGTCATCAAAATCAAAGGGCAAAAAGCACTGAAAGTACCAACTGTATGTCAATTACTTTTTTAAAACAAGAGCCATCAGAGACGGATTATGCTCCCCGAATAAGGCATTGTCACAAAAACAAAAGCCATGTTGGACATGGACATCCCCCGCGAAGAAAGCTTGATAGTAAACTGAAACCTAATAGATAAAAGATTCTTTTGTACTGTCAAAGATTTGCCTCCTATAAAATCTAAGTAATAAAAATAACAAAATGTCAATGTTTTCGCACGACTATGACGACACAGGGGCTATAGCAATAACTCCGGTTTTCTCTGAAAACAGCCGAGCTAAAAATGTCATCAAAATCAAAGGGCAAAAAGCACTGAAAGTACCAACTGTATGTCAATTACTTTTTTAAAACAAGAGCCGTCAGAGACGGATTATGCTCCCTGAATAAGGCATTGTCACAAAAACAAAAGCCATGTTTGACATGGACATCCCCCGCGAAGAAAGCTTGATAGTAAACTGAAGCCTAATAGATAAAAGATTCTTTTGTACTGTCAAAGATTTGCCTCATATAAAATCTAAGTAATTAAAATAACAAAATGTCAATGTTTTCGCACGACAACGACGACACGGGGGCTATAGCAATAACTCGGGTTTAAAACAGCCGAGCTAAAAATGTCATCAAAATCAAAGGGCAAAAAGCACTGAAAGTACCAACTGTATGTCAATTACTTTTTTAAAACAAGAGCCGTCAGAGACGGATTATGCTCCCTGAATAAGGCATTGTCACAAAAACAAAAGCCATGTTGGACATGGACATCCCCCGCGAAGAAAGCTTGATAGTAAACTGAAGCCTAATAGATAAAAGATTCTTTTGTACTGTCAAAGATTTGCCTCCTATTAAATCTAAGTAATAAAATAACAAAGGGAAATAACTCCAAAATTATGCTAGCAAGAGTTGTAATTCAGGTGTATTGCACTTCTCTTCCATGAGATCTATCCACCCATAAAGATTCAAGTTGATAGCTACTATACTTTAGGAGATATGCTCCAGACAAAATCTAAGTATAAAAATAACAAAGGGCAATAACTCCAAAATTATGCAAGCAAGAGTTACAGTTCTTGTGCACTGCACTTCTCCTCCATCAGATCTATCCACCCATAAAGTTTCAAGTTGATAAGTTATTATACTTCAGGAGATATGCTCTGTGGTCATATTGCAAGGACTCAAATAAGGTGTAATCTTATACAGCAAACATAAAGGTAACAAACATTAAACCTCCTTTTTGCATGACATATTTTTAGACACAAATTTCAAATAGTTTATGGTAAAGGGCATCTGATTTGCTACTGAAATGTGAAATTTCATCAAATTCTGAGCATAAGACTAGGAGAAATGAAAGAATAACTGTATTTTACGCGCTAGCGTAAAGGTAACAAACATTTAGCCCCCTTTTTCCATGATATATTTTTTTTACTTTAATTTCAAATTGTTAATAGTAAAGGGCATCTGATTTGCTACTACAATATGAAATTTCACTAAATTCTGACAGTTAGACTAGGAGAAATTTGGGAAAAACTGCTTTTTACCCTAAGTCCCCTTTTCCTGTGACGAGGCCTCAAATCAAAAACCGTCACAGGTGCATCATCACTATATCATAGGAAGTTCACATGGTAAGTTTCATTTGATTTGGCCAAAGGGTAATGGAGAAATAGGTGGGGATGGACGGACGGACGGAATAACTATTTCACATGCTAACGTAAAGGTAACAAACATTTAGCCCCCTTTTTCCATGATAAATTTTTTTTTACGTTAATTTCAAATTCTTTATAGTAAAGGGCATCTGATTTGCTACTCAAATATGAAATTTCACTAAATTCTGACAGTTAGACTAGGAGAAATTTGGGAAAAACTGTTTTTTACCCTAAGTCCCCTTTTCCCGTGACGAGGCCTCAAATCCAAAAAACCTCACAGGTGCATCATCACTATATCATAGGGAGTTCATATGATAAGTTTCATTTGATTTGGCCCAAGGGTTATGGAGATATAGGTGGGGACGGATGGACGGACGGAAGGACGGACGGACGGACGGAAGGACGGAAGGACAGACGAAGCGACAGCTATATGCTCTCCCTTCGGGGAGCATAAAAAATAAATCTATTGACAATTCTGGTTGGAAAGTGAGATTTAGGTGGTGTAGACTAACATCAGACTGCACATATGTGCAGGCTGATGTTTGTCAAAAGCTCCTGCCAATGCAGGAATATTCCGGGTTCAGCATGACAAGGGTTAATGTAAATTTAAATAACCTACAGTATAGGACCTACAGCTCTGCACCAGAGTTTTTTCTTTTTTGATTTTTCAAATTAAAATTTTACTTGTCTCAAATGTATACAGACAGTTACAACTAGTCTGTAACAAAGCGGACTGATACCCCCCATTAGTGTTTTTCAATAATGAAAAGCCATTTTCCATCAAAGGGCCATAACTCTGTCAAAAGTCAATGGATTGTAATCAAAATTTCAATGGCACATCTCTGGTTGATAACAATTAGACCTTTAAAGTTTAAATGAAATCTGCCCATTAAGTTGCTGAGAAAGTGATGGGATACGAAAAAGCTACAGATGGATGGACTGACAGATGGACTGACGGACCAACCAACAGACTGAGCGACAAACTGACTCCTATATACATCCCAAACAAGGTTGAGGTTGGGGGTGTGGGGGGGATGAGGTTATATAAGTAAATTCTAATTTCTAAGAAGAGGGGGTGTTGTGATGGAAAGGCCAAGGGGCAAGGCCAAAGATCCATCAATTATCCACCCATTAGTAGCGGACAGCTATTGGAAAGCTTGCAGAAGTTGCAAAGACCAGGGGCCCGTTTTACTAAACATCTTACAAAAACATTAATTGTAAATCAAAATCAATAATCGAATCTGGTCTTTTCATTCATTGATGGATTCTGCCTTGCAATATCTCATTGAAATCGTCTTTAGAAGACGATTCCAATGAGATGTCTGATGGCAGAATTCAATATCCAGTTACAACTATAGCAGCAACTTTAATATTTAACTTCCGCAAAAAATGATCGTAAGATGTTTAGAAAATGGGCCCCAAGTATCAAACCCAGGATCTCATAATAGACACTATGACATGCTATAGTGCGGTTTTATTGACTTGAATCTGACCCCTGCTATTTAGATGAATAAAAATCTGATTATTCCTACTTGACTTTGCACATGCTTTCATAGGAATGAATAACAAACGATATTGAATGTATTATACATTTTGTTAAGTGATAAAATATGTTGGTAATTGTTATTTAAGCATTTTTTCCACAGAGGTCAAATTCGGGTCAATTTAACCAGGCTATACCAGCTATTATATGTACAGAGCTACAGATAGCGGGGGTATTTTGGATTTTATGGTAAAAGTGTTTAATAGTACAATCTTAACATTATTGTTACTTATTAGAATCATTTTATCAAGACGATTTTAATGAATACCCACAATATAGGGTTTCATTAAGTAATAAAAATTTAACACTGAACCCTGAATATTTCTGCTTTTGCAGGAGCTATAGACAAACATCAGCCTGCACATATGTGCAGTCTGATGTTAGTCTACACCACCTGTTTCTTCCTTTCAAACCAGAATTGTCAAAAGATTTAGTTTTTCAGATAAAAAATGACCTACAGTTGGTACTTTCAGTGCTTTTTGCCCTTTGATTTTTATGCAAATTTTTAGCCAAAATATATTCAGCATGACAAGGGTTAATATTGGCTTTACGCTTTACCCCCTCGCATCTGCACCTCTGCATGTAACTCTTTAGCTAAAGCATTTTGTTTGCCGGTCTATGAACTTGCAAAATTAAAACTTAATAACTTTCATTAAGACATGCATGAATGTGAGTTTTTGACAGATTTTATTGACCTTACACCTGCATTTTGTGGTTATTTTAACTTTGTCATTCACAAGACAATTGATCTGCAAGTCATACATCTATACATACAGAACCTGCCTTGACTTTTCAGATTGAAGAGCACAGCCCTTACATTCCAGCAGGATTTGTTTGTTTGTTTGAATGGGTTTAATGCCGCTTTCAACAATCTTGCAGTTATATCGCGGCGGGCGGAGCACCTAACAATGGATTCCTGGTATTTCTTTTACCTGTACTACCATTACACCCTTTCCTAGCCTCCGACTGCTATCTCACATAGGTTTACGATTATCTACCCATTGGTGAGAGACAAACGTCGGAAAGGATATTTGACGCCACCGGGGATCGAACCCACGACTTCCAGATTGGAAGTCTTATGCCTAACCAACTGCGCTATGGTGGCGGCTCATTCCAGCAGGAACTCAGTTGTGTTTAAGCCTAACTTAAATTTCACAAAAATATGCTCTTCACAACATGATGTTCAGGACTGTGGAATTCCCATGCCCTTGTTCTAAACAGCCTTTTCTATGTACCAAAAAGTACATTTTGCTAGGCCACATGTCCGTGGACAAGTAAATACTAGCTAGGTCCACTATGTGAAAATTTGAAAATGTGAAATATTCATAGCATTCTTTTTCATGGAATATCAATGGTCAGAGTTACAGAGATAAGGCTATAGGGATTTCAAATCCTAATATTTCAGTAGTCCTTATTTAAACATTATGTTGTAGGTACTCCTTTGAATCTTCTGATACGAGACGATTCAAAAGAGTATACACAACATTTATGTTCTTTGGGAAATAAAGATTTTAGACTGGTTTTACCCCTCTAAATAGGGCCTCTGATTGATACAAAGAGACTCTCTTATTCTAAATACAGGGGGAATGTATAACTGATCTAAAATTCAAAGAAAAAGCATACTTTTTTGTACTCTTTACTTTTTGCTTTAATTATTGGTAAAAAATGGGTGAGTTGAATAAACGGGATTCTTTATTCACAGAAGTTGGTATCAAACAGTGCTAATAAGAAATTTAAGGATCAGTATAGGACATATTCAGACTTTTAAGGCTCAAAATCAAAACCTGCATTCAGAATAACAAAACATGGCAAACTGTTTGCAAATTATACCCCTCTTTGCATGTGCACTTGCATGCAAAGAGGGGTATATTTTGCAAACAGTTTGCAGTTTTGTCATCCTAAACTCAGGGTTCAGGGGCCTGTTTCATCAAACATTTAAGACGTATTTTTGTCTTACCTATGACTTACTACATATCTAGTTCAAAAATCATGTATCACCAATCTATCAATACTTATGTTAAGTAATTCTTGTTGTTACTGCATCGAAAGTCACCAGTAAGACAAAAATATGTCCTAAATGTTTTGATGAAACTGGCCCCTGGTGTATGAGTCAAACAAGCAGCTGCATACTGTTTTGTCGCTCACCCAAAACCGTGTCACAATTGAAATCCCCGTTTTACGATGACGTGCAAATGTTGACAAGTTCATGACTCCTTCGACAAACTCAGTTCATAAAACTGCGGTCTTAATTGATGTATTCACCTCATTGTATGATTGACGTATGACACGATGTTATGTCGTCAGGTTTATTACGATTAAATGATCTTAAACAGCCAATCCTAAATTCTAATTAAACAAATTTAAACCATTATCAAATTTTGGACTACCTTAAAAAGCATACGGTCTATGCCAAATGGAAGATAATCTTGGCCTTGCCTTTTTAATCAAATGACATGTCAATAATTGCATTAAAATCAAAGGTCTGAAAGCACTGGATGTACTAATTGTGAATCAGAATTTATCGTGAAAATATAATTTAAACTATTCTTTATTGTAAAAAAAGATAATCAGGTGTTATGGATTTAGATCAGACTACACATACCTGCAGGCTGATCTTTGTCATTACCTCTTGCTAAAGCAGGAATATTCTATGTTCAGCATGCCAAGGGTTAAGAAGTATACTGATAAGAGGAAGAATTTAAATGTGACCCATCACACGAAAAGGGACCATCTGGGAATTTTGTGAAATGAATATTTGAAAAGAGATTTGCACCAGCACAGGTAAACATGAGGTCCCTTTTCAAAAATTCTTTCACAGGAAGGTAGATTGATCATTCCAGATTCAGTAAATTAGCAAAGTGCGAAAAGTTTCATCACTACTCAGTCTGTGCAGGTCGTGCAGTCTGACTAGGGTTGACGCCGCGGCAATAGCGCAGTTGGTAGCACGCGGGACTTCTAATCCAGGGGTCTATATTCGCACGGGTTCGATCCCCGGCCGCGGCACTTATCCTTTCCGACATTTGTCTTCCACCAATGGGTAGATAATCGTAAACCTATGTGGAATAGCAACTGGAGGCTAGGAAAGGGATGTGGTGGTAGTACTGGTGTGAGAAATACCAGGAATCCATCGTTAGGTGCTCCAGTAGTCGCGATATAACTGAAAAATTGTTGAAAGCGTCGTAAAACCCCAATTCAATTCAAATCAAACTGACAAGGGTTGACACATAATGTACAACCCAGATGGTCCCTTTACATGTGACGGGTCACAAATGCTCAATATTGACCCTAAAGTCATGTTAAATGCAGAAAATTAATGTTCGTTAAGGAGACATTGTACTTGTGCAAGATATACCAGGAATTAATTGTTAGATGCTCCAGCCAAAGAAATATGACTGAAAGGTTGTTAAAAGCTGTGTTTAACCCCATTCAAACAAACAAGATGTGTTCTTGAACATGAATTTCCCAAAACAACAATATTTTAGAAATTTGGCCTTGATAGATGACCTTGACCTTGTCACATGACCTTGACCTAGGGACCAGTAGATGCATATCATAAAGATCAATCATCATACCAAATGTGAGCATTGTATCTGGAATATCCTAGAAGTAATTGGAAAATTAAGTTTTTGGTTAATTTTTGCAGACAACGGTAAAACAATGTCCCTGATCTTTAGACAGACAGACAGATGGACAGAAAGACATACAACAGTTTAACAATATGCCCCGAATCTTTTGATGTGGGGGCATTAATATCCTTATAAGTAAACATTGTCAATAATTACACCATTAATAATCATACATTCCTATTCCTATTATTACCTTCATTTGAATAAATTTTTGAGGATTTTATATAGCATGTTAAACTTATGATATTTTTAAGTCAAGAGTATATAGATGAACAAGTGAGTGACCAAAGGTCAATTTTGTCTTCAGATTAAATTAACTCGACCTTTGATTATTCACTTTAACTTCTACACTTATACTCAATAAGCAAATTTGGAAGGACAAATAGATTCATGAACAGATAGACAACCATAAACCAGTATTCCCTTATGAAATAGGCAATCAAAAAATATACGATATTCCTATATCCCCTTTATTTAGCTTTCTTTTCTTAAAGATAGATAACTCTTCTTCACTTCATTCATTTGGATAAAAATATTTCACAGAGTAAGCTCCCTTCCATTTTTTTTCATTTTACACAAGAGAGGTGCCCTCAAGAAAGGGTGTTACTGCTATTATAGCTGGTTATACCTCTTGGGTTTCAAATTATATATTATCAGGAGACAAATTTCAGAAAGAATTTTTGCTGTGGCTGTTGATCGAAGAAAACACCATGATTTTGATTTCATTGTGCTAAGTACTGCATTTTAGCAGCAGTTAGTAATATGGCGCTGTTTTATTGATCTGAATCTGACCTCTGCTATTTAGATGGATAAAAATTCTGAATATTCCTACTAAGCTTTAAATCTAAGACTCAGTCTTTACTTTGCGCTTTGTAGAAAGATACTGGCTTAAGATGTCTTTAAACTGACAGGCAATTATCTACCATAATAACGCTATGTGGCCGTCTAGGCTGCTTTATGTTGTCCATTCACGCAAAGTTAAAATTGTTGGAAATATCACACACACTCATTTAAAATCTCTCGCTCTAATTCTAGCCGCCGTCATAGCGCAGTTGGTAGTGCGTCGGACTGTCAATCTAGAGGTCCTGGGTTCCATCCCCAACAGCAGCACTCATTCTTTCCGACTATTTGTCTCTCACCAATTGGTTGATAATCGTAGACCTATGTGATATAGCAGCTGGAGGCTAGGAAGGGATATGGTGGTTGTACTGGTGAGAGAAATACCAGAAAACCATTGTTAGGTGCTCCAGCCGCTGCGATATAACTGAAAAAATGTTGAAAGCGGCGTAAAACTCTGATCAATCTATAGCTCTAATTCTACCTGAAGATGTGGTATTTGTTATGAATTTGAGAGCCCTACAACAGTGCCTTATTCTTACTGAGAGAAACTGTAATGTCATGGTAACAGATATTAAATTCAATAACAGACTTCATGTAGAAAATAGAAAAAAAACATCTTCAAGAAACGTCTTGCAAGAAATTAAAGACCAACCAGGTAGATTTTAACCCTTTTCATGTTTTGTACAAGTTACAAATTGCAAAATTTTATTCATATTGTTATTTTCAATTGAGTTTTATGCCGCTTTCAACAATCTTTCAAATATATCACAGTGGCTGGAGCACCTTACAATGGATTCCTGGTATTTCTGTCACCAGTACAACCATAACATCCTTTCCTAGCCTCCAGCTGCTATCTCACATAGGCCTACGAATATCAACCCATTGGTGAAAGACAAATAGTCGCAGAGGATGAATGCCCCTGTCGACAATTAAACCCAAGACCTCTAGATTAACAGTCTGACGCGCTACAAACCACGCTATGACTGCAGCTCTTTTATTTATAGTCAGGGCTCTTGGCTGACCCTTAAACCAGGTTTTTGAAAAGGTCAGACGTCTCTTTAACCTATAAAATTCTTACTCATGATTAGCTCTTTCTTGTCTTTTAACCCCTTTAATCCTTTGCTGTTTCATCCCTGCTTTTTACGTGCCTGTGATTTTATGATTGAAAAAACATTGTGAAAACAGAAGAAATTGCTTCTGACAAGCAATTTCTTCTCTTTCCACACTATTTTCTACCCTACTGAATGGTTATTTTTCAAATTAAATCCACTTTAAATACTCGTCTGCAAAACCTTTGAATTTGGACAGGTCCAAAATTTTCTAAAACAGGAAAGGCTTAAAATCCGTTTGACCAAAAGAATTTAAAGGTTTAAGGGGTCAATGACTTCCTTATTACAAACACTAGCACAATTCCTGATAGTTTTTAGAGAACATGCATGTATTAATATTAGCAATGACACTATTGCTATTCCTGATGTACGAAATGCTTTGACAAGCAATAAAGACTAAGATCAGCCTAAAAACAAGAGGACCATGAAGGTCCTATATCGCTCACCTGAGTAAGTCAACTCATAACTTGTCAACAATGTTATAAATGCCAGAAATTGTCTGATGTACATTTAGGGTGGATTTAAAAGAAACAGATTTTAATTTCCTCCTACTGCAATTTGATTTTCCTTATAATTGCAAAAAAAGTTTTTGATGGAATTGAATTCACGTTTAGTAGACCTAAACCTTAAGAATATCCCTGCCATGTTTAAGATATGCCAAATAGTTAAGGCGAAGATTAACCTTCTCTAATTTTTTGGCAACATTTTTACATTTCCAATACCATGTAAACCAGAGATTTTGATTGAATAAAATTGTTTTTACAATTTTGGTAGAGTTCCACCCAAAGAACATCCTTGCCATGTTTCAGCTTAATTAGCCAAGTGGTTTAGGAAGAGAAGAATTTTTCTAAGATTTTCAGCCATTTTCGGCCATTTTTCAACCTTTCCGTTACCATGGAAACCAGAGTTTTTGATGAAATTAAATTCTTTTAACAACTTTTGAAGAGCTTCACCCAAGAAACATCTCTGCCAAGTTTCAGCTTGATTGGCCTTGTGGTTAAGGAGGAAAATATTTTTTTCTAAGATTTTCAGCCATTTTCGGCCATTTTTCAACCTTTCTGTTTCCATGACCACCAGAGTTTTAGATGAATATGAATTCTTTTAACAACTTTGAAGAGCTTCACCCAAGAAACATCTCTGCCAAGTTTCAGCTTAATTGGCCTTGTGGTTAAGGAGGAGAAGATTTTTTTCTTAGATTTTTGCAATTTTCAACCTTCTGTTACCATGGAAACCTGAGTTTTTTTATAGAATTAAATTCTTTTAACAACTTTTGAAGAGCTTAACCCAAGGAATATCTCTGCCAAAATTCAGCTTGATTGGCCTTGTTGTTTAGGAGGAGAAGAATTTTTCTAAGATTTTCAGCCATTTTCGGCCATTTTTCAACCTTTCCGTTACCATGGAAACCAGAGTTTTTGATGAAATTAAATTCTTTTAACAACTTTTGAAGAGCTTTACCCAAGAAACATCTCTGCCAAGTTTCAGCTTAATTGGCCTTGTGGTTAAGGAGGAGAAGATTTTTTTCTTAGATTTTTGCAATTTTCAACCTTCTGTTACCATGGAAACCTGAGGTTTTTTTTATAGAATTAAATTCTTTTAACAACTTTTGAAGAGCTTCACCCAAGGAATATCCCTGCCAAGTTTCGGCTTGATTGGCCCAGTGGTTTAGGAGGAGAAGATGTTTAAAGAAATTGTTGACGGACGGACGGACGGACGATGGACAGACGACGGACAGTGAGTGATCACAATAGCTCACCTTGAGCACTTTGTGCTCTGGTGAGCTAACCAGGGACTCGTTGAAAATCACAGTAAATACAAGTTCTGATCACCTAGCACATGGTGTGAACATTAACTCTTGTCATGCTGACCCCGGAATATTCCTGCTTTGGTAGGAGCTATAGACAAACATCAGCCTGCACAAATGTGCAGTCTGATATAAGTCTACACCACCTGTTTCTCAATTTCAAACCAGAATTAACAATAGATTTAGTTTTTCAAATAAAAATTGGCAAACAGTTGATACTTTCAGTGCTTTTAGCCCTTTGATTTTGATGACATTTTTTAGCCAAAAATTAGTCAGCATGACCAGGCTTAAGGAACATCAATAATTATGGCTTTTTATTTGTTATTTCAGCATTTTTGAAAGAAAATTATATCTGCAGGGGCGTAAAAACATAGCAACTCATTGATAATTGCAGTAAATACGAGTTCTGGTCACCTAGCACAAAGTGTAAACATTTAGTGACATCGATCAATAATCCACTACTTCCTTCTACTGTTTCATTCACGACCACCAGGAGTATTGAGTTTCGCATTCTGGCCTAATTCTTACAATATTCCGTCTTGCGACATCGTAATAATCCAGTTAGTGGGACAACTTTTTCCTCCCCCCTGTATTGGTCCTGATTCATTCATTTAATGCATTCCCTTACAATTACACTTTTTGACAACACCGGTAAAAAAAGATGCTTAAGCAAATATTATGGAAAATGAAGAAATTGACTAATAATGATTTTTAAATTTATGTAACCAACATTATTGAAAATGTAGATATTCCTTGTTACAAGCAATTACTTCATTGTCTACAATGCTATTTTTTTCTCCAAATGACAAAATTCTGAACATTTTCATGAACAATTACTTGCAATCTGCAACGTCTTTCAGATAAGCCTAGTCTAAACATAAAACTTGTCCAGGGGTGTTAAAATACAGATTTTCTCCACTTGTCTCTAGACTAGTGAAAGAATGGTTTCTTCATAAACTAGAAAGCCATGAATGGCTTGAGTCGCTCCACAGGCTTGAAATTCTTTGTAAAGCAATAATAGTTTTGACTAGATTTTTAGATATTTTGGATTCTACTGATGTTGAAAATGATTTTCGAAGTTTCAACTAACTTACATATAGAATATGACATCTGTCCATAAAATGCATATTTTCATTTGATCACAATAATTTTTGGTAGACTGATAGAGGGTCACTCAAGGATCATTTATATAAAATTTCATTGGTATCCATCATTTAGATTCTGAGAAAATGATTTTCAAAGTTTCCACTATATAACACATAGAGAAATGACCTCCGCCCATTAAAAACATATTTTTCACCCAATCACAATAATTTTTGGTAGACTGATAGAAGGTCCCTCAAGGATTATTCAAGTGAAATTTGGTTGATATCCATCATTTAGATTATAAAAAAATGATATACAAAGTTTCCACTATATGACATATTGAGAAATGACCTCCGCCCATAAAATACATATTTTTCATCCGATCACTATTATTTTTGGTGGATTGATAAAGGCTCACTCAAGGATCATTCCAGTGAAATTTGCTTGATATCCATCACTTACATTCTGAGAAAATGATATACAAAGTTTCCACTAAATAACATATGGAGAAATGACCTCCGCCCATAAAATGCATATTTTTCATCCGATTTCAATAATCTTTTGTAGACTGATAAAGGCTCACACAAGAATCATTCATGTAAAATTTCATTGGTATCCATCAATTAGAATCTGAGAAAACTCACTTTTTACCATATTTGGAAATTAGCCACGCCCATTAAATCCATGTTTTTAATTGGATCAAAATTTCTTGAACAACTTTGAAAGAGGGTCACCTAAGGATCATTCCTGTGAAGTTTGGTTGAAATTCATCCAGTACTTTCTGAGGAGAAGATTTTTAAAGAAAAGTTTACGAACGGACGCACGGACGCACGGACGGACGCACGACGGACACAACGCCATGACAATAGCCCCAGTGGCTTTCAGCCAGTGGAGCTAAAAATAAAGTTTTCAAACCTATGATACAAACATTAGGCTAATTAAACTATTATTACCCTTTCCTGTTTTACAAAATTTTGGACCTGTCCAAATTCAAAGGTTTTGCAGATGAAAATTTAAAGTGGATTTAATTTGAAAAAAAAAAACAATTCTGTAGGGTAGAAAATAGTGTGGAAAAAGAAGAAATTGCTTGTCAGAAGCAATTTCTTCTTTTTTCACAATGTTTTCTCAATCATAAAATCACGGGCACGTAAAAAGCAGGAATTAAACAGCAAAGGGTTAGATCTTTTCAGTATCATTCCATGATTTGCTCTGGTATTTACTTGTCCAGTGACATTAGTGGCCTCAAAATGTACTTGTCCACAGGTAGAAAGGCCTATGTCAGATAATTCAGACATGGGAATATTGAACACTCCTGTTGTCTATTCACCTTTTGTGGACAAGTTCTGTTAGGTGCATAATACAAGAAAACCATCTACTTGTAAGGCAGGAAGTGAAAAAGAATTTGTCTGTGAAATAGGAAATGCCCCTGAAACAGCAAATCTTATAAACTTTGACCTTGACAGATTACTATAACATTGTATCTGCAGATAAATATCTGCAAGTTTTACCATAATGCACAGTATGAGAATTGAATTATGAATTAGAAAATTCACAATGTGAAGTTGTTTGGTTAAGTTTTGCAGAGACAAATACTGACAAACAGACAGACAACAATCAATCAAAATACCTAATCTAATCTAAATCTAATCAAATTGGAACAAAAAAGTGCTTTTCCTTACCAATTTTGTGGGGTTTTATGAATAAGGCCAAGAGTTTACCAAGATTATCAGTTCCATATTTTCCAATCAATGGGACCTACTATACTAAACAGGTGTGGGTGGGACAGAAAGAGATATTGGTTTCCAAGTTCATTGAGGAGTGCCTGTACATCTAATAATTCATGGTCATTGTACCTTGATTTGGCTTGTTTGGCCTGTTGTTGGACAACAAATAGCTTAAGAAGAAAAACAACCCTAATTTTTGCTCTTTTTCTTTTGTTTTTGATTTTTAATACCATGTTACCAGGTTAATTGGACCTAGAAAGAAACCTGGTGTGGGTGGGACATGAAGAGCTATTGGTACCAAGTTTATTGAGGAGAGTCTTCTACATCTACTAATTAATGGCTATTGTCCCATGATTTGGCTTGTTTCGTAGGGCAACAAAAGTGACTGAAATACGAAGCAAAACAACACATATTTTTTCTGTTATTTTATGTACTATTTCTCTGACAATTGGACCAAGAAAACAAACTTAGTGTGGGTGGGACAGAAAGAATTATTGGTTTCCAAGTTCAATGAGGAGTGTCTGCCTAAACAGATAATTTAATACTATTATTTAGGTGTCCCGAAGTACATTGGGACCTTTAACAAGCCCTGCTTTCAAGATAAAACAAGTGCACTACCTACGGGTGCCTTTGCTCAGCTGTTGAGAACTGGATATTGAAAAAGCCTACACTCAACTGTTGAGTGCTGGATGGTGAAAAAAATCTAAGTCGAAAAAGGGGTATGATTTGCACAAAATGCATCTAGAGTTATCCCCCTTGATGGTATAGGTTGCTCTTTTGATGGTGAACATGTGTGCCATGTTTCAAGTGAATGCCTTCAGAAGAACCAGAGACATAACAAAATTTCAAAGGTTTTGCATGCAGACAAGCGCAATGACGACCATGACACCGAGGCTAATGCAATACCTTGGGTTTTCTCTGAAAATCAGCTGAGCAAAACATCATGGCAAACTCTTTGCAAATTATACCCTGCTTTTTAAGGTACTAGTGTGCAAAGCAGGGTTATAATATGCAATCAGTTTTCTGTGCTTTGTTATCCTTTAGAAAAGAATCAAATAAGACTGAGTGTACCGTATACCGAGGGCCCAACACATAACTGTTGTAAGTGCCAATTTAATTACTAGCACTTACAACTGCATCTTGTGCCCTCAATATTGATGGCTCAGCGTGTATCAGTTGTAACTGTCTTTAAACATATAGGCAGTTACATCTGTTTTGTACTGAGCCATCATAAAAGCTTTTACAATTCCAGAGTCATTGACCCCTTAACTGTAAATTTCTAGGAGTTAAAGCTTGTTGCAGAGGTCAAAACAATAAAGGGAGAAAGAAATATTAAAATATCTCTTGGTTATATTTTTGCAACATTTTAATAAGTTGAAAAGCCATGAATTAGAATAAAGCTTTTGCTGTTCATGAATAAAAATATTCATTGATCTTGCATGAAAATCAAACAATTTTTCTATATCTTTCATGTAACAAGAGTGCCAGAGTCACAATAAACACCACCATATTATTGAACAACAGAATACTGCCAGAGCCACAATATATGCTGTCATATCATTGAACAACAGAATACAGCCAGTCACAATATACTGCCATATTATTGCACAACAGAATACTGCCAGAGTCCAGATATATGCTGACATATTATTGAACAACAGAATACTGCCTGAGTCACAAAATACAATATATAAATTGCATTTCAAGAACTCTTAGGTCTAGAGCTGGATCAAGAACAGCTATTTAATTCCTTTAACATTCAGTTCAAGAAGTAGTTGTACAAGAACTTACGAAGGGTTTTGAACCCTTTCTAGAACAAGGAGTTCTTTAACTGCCATTCAGAGGACTAGAACCTTCAAGAACCAGTCCTTAAAATTTTTCAGACAAAATTTTTGGGTACAATTTAGTTCTTAACAAGGGAAGCAACTACACCCAGCTTTTCCATAAGTAGTATTGGGCAAATGTTTTCAAATCACAATTGATAATCAGTTTTTAGTTGGAAGAGTAAATCAACTAATGATGGATTGTATAATTGTTTTCTTCAAAAAATAATACAGCACTCTAAGTATCATCCTTTGAAGAATAGAATGTGAAAGTTTAGTTAAAACTTATGACCTGAAGACTCTTTCTGAAGATTTTTCTTCCAACTTCATGACCAAGTGTGAAATAGTTGTAACTGCCTATAAACATATAGGCAGTTACAACTGTTTCACACTGAGCCATCAAACTGATGTCAGTATTGAAAACTATATACATGTATATTGAATTACAAAATTTCTTAGTAGATTATCACAATCGGAAGCCCAAATCAACTGATTATCAATTATAATCGATTAATCTACCCATCACTATCCATTAGCTTCCAAGAGAGAAGTCTACATTACAGGAGTTAGGCTAGAGGTATGGACAAAATCCCTTCCGCACATAATCCCTCCCGGACATTATCCTCCAGGACAAGAGCCCTCCGGACATAACCCCTCCCCAAAGGGGTAAATCACTCCCACTTGGGGGGTTTTGGGAACAAATTTATACTTTTATAACTCTAATAGGCTGTTGTGACTTGTTTTTTTACAATACATTTGTATACAATCGATGAGTCAAAATAGCTTATTAAGTTGTCAGAATTACCTCTCAACACCTGAACTGATATGTAGATCAGTTGGTAGAGCAAAGGACTTCAAAACAACTGAAGGTCAATCTAGTGGGTTCGATCCCCGGGTTGGCAAATTAATTAACTGGTTGTCTTTCTGAGACAAAAAACCGAGGTCCTATGTGATGATGCTTACACAGAGCATGTTAAAGAACCATGGCAGATCTCAGTAGTAGTTTTGTCATGTATCCTTGCACTATCCCCCGTAATAATTAACCATCCTCTGGGGCATCAATCATATGGGCATCTGCTACTGTAGCAGCGATAAATAAACGAAAATACACAGGGGCAAAAAATAAGAATTGAAAAACAGTAATGGAAACAACATCCTCTTTTCACTCTTTTTAAACAAGAAATTTATCATTAAGACTCCTTTTCCTGTGATATGGCATGGATCCTTTCCATTTTCAAAGGGGTTCATCCATGTGACTTGACCAACATTCTGACCAAGTTTCATGAAGATTGGGGCCTTTGGGCCATATTTCTAGCCTCTAGAGTGTAAACAGGAAAATTGTCATTAAGGACCCTTTTCCTGTGACATGGCATAGATCCTTCTCATTTTCAATAGGGTTCATCCTTGTGACCTGGCCATTGGCCAACTCTCTGGCCAAGTTTCATGAAGATTGGGCCGTATTTGTGGCCTCTAGGGTGTAAACAAGAAAATTGTCAGTAAGGCCCCTTTTCCTGTGATATGGCATAGATCTTTCCTATTTTCAATAGGATTCATCCTTGTGACCTGGCCAACATTCTGAACCGGTTTCATGAAGATTGGGCCATATTTATTGCCTCTAGAGTGTAAACACTAAGATTGTTGAAGCCTGAAGACAGTCTACACACGACACACAACGGACATTCAATGATCACAAAAAGTCACATTGAGCACATTGTGCTCAGGTGAGCTAAAAATATAAGAAAAAAATAAACTTTGCATTTAAGTTTTCCTTACCATTTTCTTGCAACGTTTTGCACACAAGTGCATCATTCATATATAATATATAGGGGAGGGCTTTTGTCTGGGAGGGCTAATGTCCGGGATGGATTATGTCCAGGAGGGATTTTGTCTGTGAGGGATTTTGTCCTACACTCGATAGGTTATATCCTCTCAAAAGCTTCATGTTTTGTGTCTCCTATGATCATGCCTTGAATACCTGTTACACTAATTTCAGCAAGCTGAGTCCCTAGAAGCAGAGGTGATTGGGTAGCACAATTCCATCTTTTCATGCATAAAGTTAATTAATTGTAACAGCCAGAAATAAGCAAGTATGCCCAGATTTTTATCAAATATCTGCTACTAATAGTGTAACCTTGCTCCACAGAATCAATTTTCAAACTAATTTTACCTACTACCAAATTAATTATCTAAATGCTAGATGTTCAAATCTAATTTGATTACTGATGTCATATTGCTGGGTCAGCCCTACTCTAATTTAATACTTTAGAGCCAACCCTTGATATCTATTTTCTTAAGCATGTCAATTTTATGAACAATTTTAGACTAAAATAAATAAGCACTTTTGAATTTCCAGGGGGTCAAAATTTTTGTTGAAGGGGTCAAAATAATAGTTTAAGTGTAGGATAGGTAGATATTTTTTGATATGCTGGTTGACTACTTTAATCATTCCTTCATGCCTTGAAAAGAGATTCAAATTTCATGTGGATCTCTTATAAATATATGAAGAAGACAATAAATTCTAGTAGACAGCCTCGATGACTGAGTGGTTTATAAAGTGTTGGTCTCCTGATCCAAAGGTCAGGGGTTCAAATTCTGGTGACAGCTGGGTGTTCCCTTGGGCAAGAAAATTAAAAGCCAATCCCAAAACCCCTCAAATGGGGGTGATTTACCCCCAAACTGAAACTTGTATCCCCTATTTTTGCAAACAGCCTTCTTTGTATCTTATAGAGGGGGTTCACGCATGCTGTAAAATATCTATTTTTACCCCCAGATTGAAGCAGCAGTGGGAACACTGTCAATGCCTCAGTCCACCCAGCTGTAAATGGGTAGCAAAAAAAAAATTGACTGCCTTTCTCACACAAAAATGATAACATCTAGAATTTGGGGGATTTTTTACAATAACCAAAGCGCATGAATTACCACATTTGTCAATTTTTGTGCTGAAATCCCCCACATTTTTGAAATCCTAGAATAAACTCTGAGGAATGCTGCTTTTGCAAGTCTTAAGTGCTCAAATAAATAGCTCACACCTTCAAAACTTTCTGATGAGAGTCACATGAGCCCTCTGAAGCTCAACTTAATAAAAGAATTGAAGACTATTTTAACCCTTTGCTGTTTAATCCCTGGTTTTTACGTGCCTGTTATTTTATGATTGAGAAAACATTGTGAAAAAAGAAGAAATTGCTTCTGTCAAGCAATTTCTTCTTTTTGCACACTACATTCGACCCAACTGAATGGTTATTTTTCAAATTAAACCCACTTTAAATTTTTGTCTGCAAAACCTTTGAATTTGGACAGGTCCCAAATTTTGTAAAACAGGAAAGGGTTTAACAGTTATTTCTTGCTGCTTCGAGATCTACCATCAAACCAAATTTTAGCATAGTATCTTGAGTAGCCTTGAAGTAATTTGCAATATTATGTTCATTAATTAAGTTTTACAGACAGCCTAGCAGATAGACTGATGGATGGACAGATGGACAATGTCATAACAGTAAAACAATATGCCTAGATCTTTCACATGAGGGCATAAAATACTTGCAGAAACTCTGTTGTTGGTACTTGTTCAAATTGGCTCATCAAGACAATCAAACTTTGAGTACCCACAACATCATTTTGCTGTGTACTTCTGAAATAATATTGATCTGAAAGCACTGTGTATACCCATGCAAACACAGCTTCAAAAGTCTCAGAAGTTTCTTCTTAGCTTGACAGGTTATCTAATTAAAAATAAGTATTAGTTATAAATTAAGGACAGTTCTGTCTTGGATGACCCTGGTTTATGTTTTTGGCAATAAATTGAAATTTAAGCAATATTTATTTCATAGAAAACAGTATACAAATGGATGCAGGATCTCATCAGAATGTGATCTTGAAAAAACTCATTTTTTTAATTAAATTGACCCCAAACCTTGCATAAATTGCCCATCCTAGTTTGATTGTTTATGTATAGTTTATGACCTACATTTCGGTATTAAAGAGTGGGTGGTGGAAAATTATCGTGACCTCAAATCGGGGGCGTAAGGCGGCATCCCTTTGATGTATACGAAAAGTGACACGCGCTAGATAACTGGTATTGAACACCGGGAAGGGATTAACTAACGGTATATCTTATCGGACCCGATCTGTCATGGATGAATGAACACTAAACGTACCTGAAGACAGTCGATCTTCCTCTTAATTCTTTGTAAATTGGCGTTGTAATTGAGCAAAATTTTCAAAACAAATATTCTACAAGGTGTCCTAATTCCATTCTAGCTCAGTTAAACAGCTATGTAAATCTCCTGATTAAGCCTTGAGAATCACGTCAAACATCATCATTCGCCAAACTGTGGTCTATGTGTCCAATCAAGTGTAAACAAACTCCTATGCACTCGATTAAAATGTTTAAATTGTGTGTCTAACACCCACGCAGACAGCCATTTTGGTTTTTCTATCGCAGGTGCGCGCTCCAAGGCGCATATTCGTATCAGTAATATTTGCAGCTCTTTAGTAATTTTAATTATTTTCTCAATCAACTCTAGAGAAACGTCCTATTTCTACATGTTTCATGAAAACTATGTACTGACTTGTACGATGTATCGTCAATACACCAGACATTTGAGCGGCCATTGATCGTTTCTTGCGCGTTACTAGGAAACACATTTGCGTAATAGAGTGACGTCATACAAGGAA
The DNA here is from genome assembly GCA_948146395.1 of Fragum whitleyi. Classification (NCBI taxonomy): domain Eukaryota; kingdom Metazoa; phylum Mollusca; class Bivalvia; order Cardiida; family Cardiidae; genus Fragum; species Fragum whitleyi. The sequence continues at coordinate 11,290,711 of OX411558.1, forward strand.
GCGACAATTTGCAGACACTTATCGAGTCTAAATAAAACAGAACGCGAAGCTAACTCACCGCAAACCCATGTCCTTAGTGACGTTTCTATGAATTAACTCAATCCACAACTTTATTCGAGTCATCTCCTCAAATCATTATTTTAGACCCTCCTTCAAACCTTTACTATCTAGGATAAGCAGACGAAAAGTATATGACGGAATCAAAAGTTAATAAAATAATTAAAAAGATAAATTAAAAAGAAAATGATGATTACTATTTATTTGTTTTATTTCCAAAAATCTAGATTAAGTTACTGAACACTGACGAATTAATAGGCCCCTAGATCTAAAACTAGGGTCGAGTTAGGCCAGCCACTATCTAGAGTATTTTCATACAGATATGAAATTTAAAGTCAAACTAATCTGTATGAATACGCTAAGCAATATATTATTTGTCTCAATTATTTCGAAGCGTTAAAAGCAAATGTTTCATTTTCCACAATTGTTTTGAAACCGTTTTCTATCGTGATTGGCGTCAACATTCGGAACACCACTCGGACATTTCCGTAAACTGCAACAGACCGAGGTTGATCGTGAGATTGGCCGAGTGACGGTGTTCCGAATGGGGCGTCAAAAGTAGGACTTTGCTGGAATCACCGGGTTATATAGTCCGTTTGACTTCTATATGGACCAACATTTCGCCGAAAATCTCAGAAATTAATTAATGAAACGCATATTTTTCTTGTCACATCATTTTTTTACAGCTAATACCATGACGAATTTTGTTTTTCAGAATTTTTTATTGTAAAATAATGATTTTGTCCGTCCGTCTACATGTTAACTTCCAGCATTTCATACCTACTTGTTACTGTATTAAACGGAACAGCGAATTGTATAACAAAAAATAGTACTGATTTGCATAGGGGCCGATTCAAAAGAGTAAGATTTTAAGTGAATTGTATTACTATAAAATCGAGTTTTTCAATATAATTAAGTTTGTCTAAGATTTTTGCTACCGTTGGATATCAAATCTGTGTATATTCTCTCTTTCTTCAGAAACTGTTTGACCAGATAATTGATTATTGATTTTATTCATTCTGAGATGAACCCTATATTTACATGTTAAGACCAATCAAAAAGCATTATTAAACGAGATAGTTGGGAATTTCACGAGGAAAACTTGATGAAAAGGCGAGTACTAACGGTAAAAATCACGTGCTATTTAAGTTTAGAATGACATGACCGTCGATATGCTAATTAGCATGTCCAAATAAGGAATAATGGACATTTCATCTGTCAAAAGTTTAGTATAAAACCACGTGTTTTTACTATATATGTTGACATTTTCTTTCTATTGAACAGCCTCCATCACCCCTCGTGTTTAAGAACGGATAATGCGAAATTATTAACGTTAACTAGATAGACAAAATCATTATTTTGAAATTATTTTATTTTCAAAAAATATTTTTTGGAATGGTATTAAGCTGAAATTAAGATTTCACTACATACAAATCCTTTATTCAAACGCAATCTTATGTAATTGATGAAAAGGTTGGTCCATATAGAAGTCAAACGGACTATACTTCATTGCTATTAAATCAAAGGATTGACAGTGCCGACTGTTGTCTATTCTTTATTTGAAAATTAGATCCGTAAACATTTAAGTCCGTTTGATTTTATCTATGATGATCTTAACACCACTTTCAACACTATTGTGGTCAAATTTCCTTGGCTGATGCACCTTCCCATGGATTCCTGTGATTTCATAACACAACGACCAAGTAATTTCAATCATTATCATTATTCTTTAAAGTTTATTTCCCCAATAAGAGAAGATGGATTTACATGATATATATAAAAAAATAAAACATGGATATGAAAGCAAAAATACAAGATTTCGCGTATAATTACGGCAATTGCATATCATGATGTTTGCGGGGTAGGAAAGATGAAGGAGATAGACAGACAAAATAATGGATAGAAAATATACATAGTTGAATGATTAGGGTAAAAGCCTGAGGAAAAAATGATACGCGGGAAAGATGTCGTTCAAGCGGATCGGCAAGAGGGGCCGGTTCAAATGAACCCGGACCTCCTCCCTGAAGTCCAATTATTTCACTTTCATACAAAATGAATTTCCTGCTGTTCAAGACACATCCCTTTTGTGAATAAAGTTTTGGCAGACAGTAGGCTATAGACTAAGATCAGCCTGCACAGTTGTGCAGTATGATCTTAGGATACACTGTCTGCCTTGTACGTGATTTCTGTTGGAAAATCATCTTAAGGCAGACTTGATGATATTTCAAACAAGAGGACCATAAGGGCCCTAAACCGCTCACCTGAGTCTAATTGGTCTAGTGGATCTCATCTCATCAATTTTTAAAAAGAGTAATCAAAGGAACATTCTAGTAAAGTTTCATTGAAATTGGCCTAGCGGTTCAGGGGGAGATGTGGTTCTAAGATTTCGGGCTCAAAATAAGCCCCGTCCGCCCCGCCAAGCCAATGTTCATGGGCCAATCAAAAATTCGCAAACATTTTTTGAAAAGGGTCACCCAAGAAATCTGGTAAAGTTTCACTGAAATCGGCCCGGTGGTTCAGGAGGACTCGGATGGCGTTCAGCGTTTTCGGGCTCAAAATAAACCCCGCCCTGCCACGACCATATTTATAGGCCAATCAAAATTTCGCGAATAATTTTTAAACAATGTCACCCGTAAAACATTCTGGAAAAGTTTCATTGAAATCAGCCCAGTTGTTCAGGAGGAGATGCCGTTCAAAGATTTCTAAGTGAAAAATATGCCACGACCTGCCACGCCCATCTATATGGGTCAATCAGAATTTTGCGAACAATTTTCAGAGGGTCACCCAAGGAACATTTTGGCAAGGTTTCATTGAAATCGGCCCAGTAGTTCAATAGAAGAAGTTTTTAAGATTGTTGTCGACGCACGACGGACGACTGATTCGGGGTGAGCCTAAAAGCTCCCCTTGAGCACGTTGTGCTCAGGTTAGCTAAAAATAGATCGTTTGTTTGGAAATAATTTAAAATCAGCTAGTTAAGGGCTAAAAATTGTGTAAAACCAGCCTAACGATCCTCACCTCTTTTTTTTTTTTTTTTTTTTTTAGCGCATGTTCGAATCTCGTTTAATGGTAATCGTAGACCTATGCGAGATAGCAGCTGGAGGCTAGGAAAGGATGTGATGGTAGTGTTGGTGAGAGAAATACCAGGAATCCAAGGTTAGGTGTTCCAGCCGCCGCGATAATGTCTGAAAAGGTTAAAAACTTATCGGTGGATTATGTTTGATGAAAAACATATATGATGAACTTAATAATTCACCCGGCTTGCGTCATATACACAAAGCAACAAGGACATTCTGTCAAACACAGCCATTCGAGGCTGACTCAACTCCCGTCCGTGTCCACCAACAACCGTGCGTAGGCCGTTACGACAAATACGTCATAATTAGGGAGTGTGAAATGAGATCTGTCATACATAATGTTACGTACACAGGCAATTGTTTCATAATCAAATTCATGTTTAATATGTTATAATAGTAACAAGATTGACAAAAAACGGATTATAAAACATAGTACTGGTTAGAGAAATACAAGGAATCCATTGTTAGGTGCTCTAGCCACCGAGATATAACTGAAAGATTGTTGAAAGCGGCGTCAAACCACATAAAAATCAAACTGATTATGAATTTAGATTGCGGAACGACGATACTAGCGTGCCCAGATTGAATTCAGATATTCGGGTGCCAAATTTGAATCAATGGTACTTGTTTCATTACCCGATTTTTTTTCAAATAGTTCATTATGTAATAGTGTACAAGTATTTAACAAGTCGGATTGTAAAACAATTGCATGTGCTTCAAAGTATCCGTGATACAGTGCCCGGTACCGACACTAGTCTTCTCAGTTAACGATTTACAGTTCTAAATGAGCCTGTGTGTGACATTTCCAACAATTTGAAACGTTTGACGGTGCAAACATTGAGTAGCGTTGACAACCACATACTGTAAATTTAAAGTTACCTGATGGTCTACATATACTTTGAGACCTTATCTACCTACTAAATGCATAGTGAAGACTCTGGTCAGACTATGCGGATGCACAGGCTGGTCAGAGTCTTTGCTTTGCGCATATTTGAAATTGTTGGAAATCTCACGCACAGGTTTTAATTTTAGGGAAATTTAAGAAGAGCTGTCGGAGGACAGCGAAGCTCGACTATTCCTAGTGCTAGATAGTAAGCGTGAGCAAGTAAACACAGACATTGGAAAATCAATTAAATGAAAGTCAAGAGAACAGAATATTTGTATTGAGACTGATATTATGGTCACAGAAGCATGTGCAAAGTTTCCAAGCAATAGCTCAAGTAGAAACAGATATATAACAGATATGCAACAGTTGCACGTAAAAATCTGATCCGTGATAAATTCTAAGTCCGAAAAGGGGTAAAATTCCGTTAAATTCAATCAGAGTAATGAATCTTTGTCTAGAGGCTGATATTTTGGTCACAGAGGCATGTACAAAGTTTCCAAGAAATAGATTTAGTAGAAATATAAATCTAACACATTTGAACTGAAACCCCAACCAAAGCATTACGCCGACGCTGACGCCCGGGTGACCGGAATAACCCCATATTCTAGGAATGGTCGAGTTCAGAATAAATCTTTGGTCTTTACAGTGGCGGATTCCGTGACAGGGAGTTTGGGGTTTCATATTTTCACACAAAATTACAAATAACCATTCTGCCTTTATGACACATTCATGTTGTGAACAAAAATGTTGAGACTAAGATCAACCTATAAAGTTGTGCATTCTGAAGGATTCAGTAGCATACACTGCAAGGGCGTAGCTCCCATTACGTAATTTACGCAAGTGCATAAAAGATATAACCCTCTGTTGAAAAATATAGTTGACTAATGATCATAACATCGCAACTACAGCTTATTCAAGCTGTAGTTACGATGCTTTGATTATTTACCAACACCCAAATCATTAAAAAGGAGCGGACGGAGGGCATTCAAATTTTTTCACTATTATCATTTCGCCTTTTTCCTATTCTTGTGGTTGTCGTCTTCTGACTGCGTATAAATTCCAAAGTCCTAGATACGCCTATGCACTGCCTGCCTTCTCGATCTTTGTGAAAAAAAAATCTTGAGGCAGTGAGGTGTTATACGTGCGTGCGTGCGTGTGGATAAGGGGTGGGATGAGGGTGAGGGGGCTCTCGCTCCCAGTGGGTGTTTTTCAAAAACCCGGTACATATAAAGTGCCACATGATTGGTTAATATTCGACAAAAAGGACACTGACGACAACCATTCGGAACACCACTCGGCCAATCTCACGATCAAACTCGGGTGAATTCGGAACACCACTCGGCCAATCTCACGATCAACCTCGGATGTACATAGACGGACTATTTTTAAAAATTACGGGAAACCCTTAGAAAAACTCGATGACGTCAGATAAAATGGCGTTAGCCCTCGAAATTTTGAGTGAAAACATTCGACGTCGTCAACGCTACTCGTTTAAGCCACTGACGTGAAACCATCATATCCTTATTTAAATATCTCTAGATTCTTATAAAACGGCTGAAAAAGCTTAATTTTTGAGAATGATTCGTCATTCTCAAAAATTAAGACTTTTCAGCCGTTATTTACTGTAAAAGATATCAATCTACAGCGCTAATTTTTCTTACACTGTTTCCGCCTAACAAAATGCACGTGTTACATACCCATCCGCCTTACATACATCCGAGGTATGTTGCAGTTTACGGAAATGGCCGAGTGATGTTCCGAATGTGACGACCACGCAGGCGACACCAAGGCTTACAGGCTATCATGTCTTGAAATTGACACATATCTCAATCGAAACCATTCTCATAACGCTTTGCGCTCTATTCATTCCAAACCGTCACTCAAAACATCAAAAACGCGAAAAAAAAAAAACAAAACAAAAAAAAAAACCATTTAACCCTTTGCTGCTTAATCCCTGCTTTTTACGTGTCTGTGATTTTATGATTGAGAAAACATTATGAAAAAAGAAGAAATTGCTTCTGACAAGCAATTTCTTCTTTTTCCACACTATTTTCTACCCTACTGAATGGTTATTTTTTCAAATTTAATCAACTTTTATTTTCGTCTGCAAAATCTTTGAATTTTGACAGGTCCAAAATTTTGTAAAACAGGAAAGGGTTAAAGATTTGCCCCGGAATCGTTACAAATGCCACACACCTTCACTCAAATGGAACGGTCAAACCATTCCACGAGTTCAATAGCTGGTGTGCGGAACTTTTAAACTGTTTGATTGGTCCGTAAAGACACGAAACTTTATTCATAGACCAATTAACCTATAGGGATGTAAAAAATAATGCGATTTTCGTTCATAGGGAACGAAATTAGTGATAATATGTTGTATTACTTTAATTTCATTCAAAATCCATTCATCCCATTCATTTAATTTCATTCCAAAAATCATTCCAACATCAGTTACATAATGTTCTTAAATGTTAGAAGAGGTGCGTTCTTTTAAATTAAGGTGAAAATTCCCGCTAAATAAGATTATTAAGACGTCATAAGAAACGATTTTCAATGTTTTGAGTTAAAACATTCGACGTCGTCAAGGCTACTTCTTTCAAGCCAATGAAAAACCAACTTTGTTTCCTCATTAAGATATCTTAATATTCACGCTTTAAAATCTTAATCTAAAAAACGCTACATCTTAAAAAATCTAAATGAGATTCTTAAGAATCTTAATCTAAGAAACGCACCTCAGTACTCCATAATTACTACGAACACACAGCCAATCTAATAACATATCCGTTATTGACCAACATTCAGAAAAGAGGACAACGAGAATTGAGAACTGAAAACTTAACGTCTAAATTGAAATCCAAAAATGAAACCTGTTAATCTGCCGTCTCGACTTTCCTCGAACTTTTCTTTTATTCTATTAATGAATGGCAGTTAATGTCAAAATATCAAACGAAAAACGGTGTCCACTTCGAGAAACGTCCTTATAACCCCAAAGAAAAGTAAACCAACATTAAGTAGGTACCATAAATAGATTGTTTTTATTTGTTAGTGCCCTTTTCTGTCACAGCAAGAATTTCCAGCTTCGCTGCTATCTCGGTACCAAAACAGTAGAGCTATTGTCACAACATTTGCATCGTCAAAATTAATTTCAATTTTGGCGTTGGTGTAGGCGCTGTTTAGCGTGACAAGTTTTGAACACATTTTTGGTTTACTTGCCTACATTCTTTCTCTAATCTTTCATTTAAAAAAAATCTAAAATTAACCAACTTCTTCGATCTAAAATACATATTTGCCTGTGTGTGGCATTTCCAACAGTTTTCCAAAAGATATCGAGAATTCTAGACAGCCACGAATAGTACATAAAAATGTTCTACAATTGTCAGCTGAGATCATAAGTTGGTAGCAATGTATTGAGTACGTAGTTAAGGTAGTGGACCCGTAATAGTTTCGCAACATTGCGGAACACATAATCTTTCACTATGTTGACCGAGGTTTCCTAATGAAAATCATTAGGAAACCTCGATAAACATTGTTAAAGTTCATTACATCCGGAACATTTTGGAACAATTACGGGTCCACTACCTTAAGACTTTGACCAGACTGAGCGACTGCAGAAGCGGATCCGAGTCGTTAACCTTGCGCATATGTGAACGTGTTGGAAATATCAAGCACATGCTATAGTTAAGAACATCGTAAAATTCACTCTCTTTCCAATCAAACCTATTCTAAATGACTCACTCAGCTCTCCATCCTATCATTCCAAACACCCACTCAAACCATTTAAAAACGCTCCAAAATCACTAAAATGATAAAATCGAAAACTACATTCAAAATAAAATCCAAAGCGCTTAAAGCGCTGATGACATGGGTTATAAAGAGGCAGGGTGTCATTTAAAGGCATGCACTTCAATTTTTTTAAATCTTCTTAGCAAGGCTTTTTAGGCGATGGAAACAAAGGGTTCTATTTACCAGCAGGGATTGTAAGCCACAATCCGAAATCATTTCAAAGGAAAAATGTCGAAAGGTATGCTCACTATATATTTTGGCGATAAAGTAAGATGTGCCAAAATATATCACCGCCAATTATTTGTAATTGAAAAACCGCCAAATGTGGACACGGCCAATATAAAGCCGTTTTATAGACCTATTTTTTGCGCGCGTGGGCACAAAAAAGCAACGTTATACACAAATTGTTCGGCTTTGACTCGATTATCTTTTTCCAAGGCAATTTCCAGGATACAGGGTTGTTTCGTATGGCCTGCTAAACCAGGCCAAAAACGCGAGTTGCGCCTGTCTGCAAAGCGGTATCGGGCGTAGTAATCTATACCTTGGGAATTAGTTGTTTTGGCGGACGCAGCGCTATATAGTGAGCATACCGTTCGACATTTTCCTTTGAAATGATTTCGGATTGTGGCTTATGATCCATATACGTAAATTAAACTCTTGGTTTCCCACGCCTAAAAAAGCCTTTCTTAAAAGATTTAAAAAATTGAGTGCATTCCTTCAAATATCACCTTGCCTCTTTGTAAACCAAGCATTCAGCGCTTTTAGAGATTTGATCATAAATTTAGTTGAGTTGATTGGTTTGCCACTAGTCAGTCAATTTACCCATTCGATTATTCCGTCTAACAATCGTGGTAATGTTTTTTTTCTAAGGGCACAAGCCCGTCGGCTCTTTCTTTTACATTTAATTGAATTCCTCAAGGAAGATGTATTTTACTGTGGAAACACAAGAAATTGATAGGGTCAATTTCTCCCTTTCCCACAATATGGTCCGCCCTATCCTCATACCCCATTATTTTTTTAATTTTTACCCTAGGTATATATCAAGTTACACTCATGTTGATTTTTTGCCTGCAACCTGCTCCAAGTTGGCCCAGTCTAAAATTTGGTCGTCTGTCTAAGGATGGGACAAGAATTTTTTTAATCTAAATTTATTTTAGAACACACAAAGTACTTCGTGTGGCACAAAAGATGATGACGCATATTAGACCTATTTTTTGCGCGCGCGTGAGCACAAAAAAGCTACGTACTAGTACGTAGTACACACGTTGTTCGGTTTTTGATTCGATTATCTTTTTCCTAGGCAATTCTAGGATACAGGGTTGTTTCCTATGGCCTGCTAAACTAGGCCAGTTGGCACAGTCTAAAGTTTTGTCGTCTATTTAAGGATTTATGGATTTAAAATTTTCTAATTTTGATTAATCCATTACAAGACAACAAATGTTTACACAGGTCCAAATTGTAAAGGGTTGCAGATTACTACAATATATGGGCAAACTAGTAAAATTTGTAGCAGAAAGGGTAGATAATATTAGGGAGAAAGGAGAAAGTGTTAGTTAGCATCATTTTCTTCTTTTCCCTCGTGTGTTGTTTCGTCTATTCAGTTCCCTCGCATTCAGTACTATCAGTACTTTGATTTTAGCACAGCGTAATATTATGCAAGCACTGTGTTGAACACACAAAGCACTTCGTGTCGCACAAAATTTGATGACGTATACTAGACCTATTTTTTGTGCGCGCGTTGGCACAAAAAAGCTACCTAGTCCACTCTTTGTTCGGTTTTTGACTCGATTATTTTTTTCCTATGCTATTTCCAGGATACAGGGTTGTTTCCTCGCCTGCTAAACCAGGCAAAAAACCCCAAAACGGATAGATAAAATCCACGATTTCCTTGACGTTATTGAATTTGTCAGCGTACGATGGGTTCGTGAAGACACAGAAAGCTATTTATGGAACCGAATGCATGCTTTATTAAAGGGGAGTAATAATTATTGGATTAGCTCCCTTTAATATCACTCCAGTATATGGATTATAAACATTTTCTGTGGAACTATTACGGGTCCACAACTTTAAATTCGCTAGGCACGTTCTTATCCCACATAAGGATAGGAGGAAGAGGCACGTTCTTATCCCACATAAGGATAGGAGGAAGGACATCTGATAAAATTATGCCATCTGCATTGTTACCTTAGTAGAATAAGACTCGTTTTTTGCGAATCAAAAACTGTTGAAATTCCGAGCTGCTCGAACAACATCGGTCGTAGAAAGAGGGGTGGCTATAACCTCAACATTGTATTCTTATTCTCATTGACGACATTCTATAAACGCCCACCTATGAAATCCTAGACGACATAGCTCGCCCAACAAACTGACCAACGTTCACGATAAAAACGTTTTTCAAACGTTTCAGAAACTGTACACCGCTCTGCATGTACTCTTACGTGCAAAGCGAGTTACAATTTAAAACGTTTGCAAATGTTTTTGCATCCCGAACACAAAGACATTATTTAGAAAAATCGTCGGTGGGTGACTTAAGGTAATGGGGCGTATAAGTTCTGAAACGTTTCCGAAGAAATGAACTTTAACAGTGTTAACCGAGGTTTCCTTATGATTTTCATTAGGAAACCTCGGTCAACATTATGAAAGTTCATGAGTGCCGAATTGCGGATCTATTATGTTTCCAATACCTTAAATCAATTAATATGTGAAAGAATATAGAATTTGTTAGAGTTTTGCAAACACAGGTTTAAATGTGGCAGAATTTCCAAAGTCTCTATCTATGTAGGGGGCATAAAAATAGCAACCATGATCAGGCTGCGCATACCGAGCAGTCTGTCAACGGTTTTCAACTTCCGCACTTCCAAGACATTTCCGTGATGGGTCACATAGGAGGTCGTGGATCTGAACGCACGGCAAAGACTCTGGTCAGGCTGTGCAGATGCACAGGCTAGTCAGAGTCTTTGCTTTGTGCATATTTAAAATTGTTGGAAATGTCAAACACAGGCTCAATTTGTAACGGTTTTACATAATAACTTTTGAAAAAAATTGTAAAAAGGGAAAAGGGTAACTTAGAAATATTCAAACGAGTTCATGTAAGCCTATATATTTTCATCGAACCTGAAAATGGTATTGGGGAGAATTGGGTACAGAGGACTGGCAGAAAGAGGTGTAAAACTTTCTTACAGTCAAACCTCTTTATGTCGAACTTCAGGGGACTTACGAGAAAACTTCGAAGTACAGAAAGTTTACTGCTCCGAACTGGGTGTTGATTTTGTTTCGTAAACAAGAAAACACCAAAACTTTGATATTCTTATATCTGAATAAAACTCAATCAGATAAATAATCGTAATCGATACAGATATGTCATTGTGTTAATTAATGGAGTTGACAGATCGAACGGCCTGAAAGACTGGCATGATCGCAATTTAAATCCTTTAAGTTTGAGGCTCGTCGTATACAGGTGCATATGCGCACAAACAAGGGTGATGGGAACTTTAAATTGGTACGACGTAGGGGTAAATATCGAGCGATAGAAAACGACGTATGAAGGTTGAAATACATTGAAATACAGAGAAATTCAATCGGAACTTGAAAATACTTCCACGTAGGAATAACTTCGTCTTATGGACATTGGAGATAAAGATATTTCACTGTATTCGAAGTATTTCATAAATGGGGTTTCATTCATTTTCTTGGATTAGAACCGACCGTTTTAGATATAGTTTTTCAAAAAAAAACTTGAAGCCTCTAATTAAATCCCATCCCCTCAAAATCAAGGTCACAAACACTGGATTTGTGCACTTTCCCAAAATCAAATGTCAATATTTTCGACAGATCATGCTTATTATAGGCTACTGATTACATTTGATTTTTAAATGCACTTTCCCAAAATCAAATGTTAATATTTTTCGACAGAACATGTTTATTATAGGCTACTAAAATAAAAGATCGACCTTAATTTTTCATTTTTCACCTTTTGTTTTGGTGATGACTAAGTACTTGTAAGTATATTGCTTTTTGTCTTTTTTTTAACCAATACCATTACCGATGGCTCATGTTTATAGGCAGTAAAAACTGTTTCGCGCTAAGCCATTTATATATAGTGAAGCCTCTAGTAAAATCTCATACCTTTCTAAAAAATGAAATATGATAATTCTGGTGGATCCCGGGATTCTATTAGAGCTTTAACGGTACTAGGTTTTTGCACTAAGCCATTGAATTATACTTGGGGATCTATTGTTTCTGTCAACTAGTCGCAAAATGATATAGGAATCTCACCCTGGATGGAAAATGATGATTAGGTATATATGAATTTCAAATTTTAATTTGCAACAACTTTCAAATTATAAATAGAGCCTATGTGTGACATTTCAAACAATTAAAATGTTCATGACGTGCAAACATTGAAAAGCTTAGACAGCAACAAACTGAAAAGATATAATTACCTGATGGACTCCAGATAAATTGAGACCTTATCTTTCTCCTAAACGCATAGTGAAGACCCTGGTCAGATGCACAGGCTGGTCAGAGTCTTTGCTTTGCACATATTTGAATATGTTGGAAATGTCACCCAAAGGCTCAATTAAATTGTCCATAGTTTTGCTGTCTAGAAATGAGTCCATGTGAACAGAAATTACCCTAGTTTCAAACACCTGCGACACTGTTTTACCTTTTCATAGCAATAGTCATAAAACTTGTGGTGTGGAATACCTAACAAGAGGTCAACGCAAAATATTGTAAGCGATATCATATAACCACCCTTTAATTTCACTCAAAACTCGCTTCTTCCACTCATTTCGAAAACATTCCAAAATTATTCACTCTGTCAATTTTACTATATTACTACCTGTATATCTGCCTACAAAAATTAATTGTTTTCAATAAAAAAAAACACTGGTAGTAAGAGAATATGACACATACCTTGAAAGAAAATTTAGAAGTCAAAATAGGATATTTTCATTTTTTTGGCGTCAAAATCTGGTTTAAGTGTCAAACACCGTTCTTTAAAAAGGTCACAAGATTGCAATAAATTATTTTTTTCTTTTTGCAAAATTATGAAGAAAAAAATAATAAAAAATATATTAATAGATATAAAAAGTTAAATAATAAGGAACAGTTTAATTCCAAGGCTAAAAGTGGACATTTCCATTCAACTGCTCCGCAGTTTAGACTGTGAGATTTTTTTCAGGTCCCTTCATCAATGTTAGTTTTAGGAATGTTGAAATTCAAATACCTGTAAAATTTAATTCTGAAAACATCCCAGCACATTTTTTTAAACTGTCCAATGATTATTGTTCATATTTTCAAATAGATAAACAGACAATTTGCGGCAGTTCCAGGATTTCTGTGAAGGGGATTTGAACATTCAAAAAGGGGGTTGGTTTTCATATTGTTGCACAATTTAAACCCTTTTCCTGCTGAAATTAAATATTGTTTAGATAAATTTCTTATTTTTTTTTAAAACAAGGAGCGCTTCATTTTTCCCCACAAAAATCAAGTAGAAGGCAGTATATGCTTAGATCAGACCACACAACTGGGCAGGCTGATCTTAGTCTATACTGCCTTTCAAAGCTTTGTTCCATGCAGGTTTATGTCAAGAGATTGGTTAATTGAAATTCTATATGAAAATGAAACAAGAGCCATGTCAGACATGGCCATCCCTCGCCATCAAAGCTTGATAGGAAACTGAAGGCTAATAAATTAAGGATCCTTTGTATTGAGCTTCCTTACCACAAGTTCTACCATAACGCAAAGAGCAAGAGTTTAAAATAACAAAGGGAAATAACTAAAAAAATATGCAGGCAAGAGTTATAGTTCTTGTGCAGTGCACTTCTCCTTCATGAATTTTTTCCATGTATAAAGTTTAAAGTTGAAAGCTAATTAACTTTCAGAGATATGCTCTAGACAAAATCAAAGTATGTAAAATAACACAGGGCAATAACTCCAAAAATATGCAAGCCAGAGCTGTAGTTCTTGTGCACTGCACTTCTTCTCCATGAGAATTATCCACCTATAAAGTTTCAACTTGATAGTTTTTATACTTAAGGAGATATGCTCTGGACAAATATAAGTATTTAAAATAACAAAGGGCAATAACTACAAAATTATGCAAGCATGGGTTTAAATACTTGTGCATTGCACTTCTCCTCCATGAGATTTATCCACCTATAAAGGTTTAAGATGAAAGCAAATCAACTTTTAGAGATACGCTCTGGACAAAATCTAAGTATTTAAAATAACAAAGGACAATAACTCCAAAATTATGCAAGCAAGGGTTGTAGTTCTTGTGCATTGCACTTCTCCACCATGAGATTTATCCACCTATAACACTTTGATCCATACTGATAGAACATAGGATTAAATCATTTTGTCGGATAAAGCCATTTGAGATTGATTGTTTGAATGGAATTTTACGACACTTTCAATATCTTTTCAGTTATATTGCAGCTAAAGCAATAAGCTTTGTTTTAATGACCTGACATTGACCCTTGTCCATAAGTTGAATAAATATCTCATAAGTCCCAATTAACATGGCATATATCAAGGCCAGCAAGGCAAGGGTCAATACTTTACTACTGGTTTTTTTTTCTAAGTAAAGTCCCTTTTTACCATATAAGGAAACTACCACCTCCTATAAAAGGTATATTTTTCATTCAGTCAAGATGCCAAAATCTAAAAGAGGGTAACCCAAAATTATTCATGAGGAATTTGGGTGAAATTCATCCAGTAGTTCCTGGAATGAAAATTTTAAAAAAGTGAAAGTTTACAGACAAACAAAAGACAGACAAACACCCTGACAATAGTCCCTATGGCCAGAGGAGCTAAAAATGGTTTTATGGCGATCAAGTTCAGAAAGGTCTAAAATTGTAGCCTTCAGATAGTTTATGAGCTAGACTTGCTGAATCAGTAGAAATTTAACACCAACACATCTTAAAATTGGCAAAGAAAAACGAGACCAGCTGAAATCCTTTATATATTTTTTTTTTTTATTTTTGAAAATAGTAAGATAAAATATTGTATTTTAACATTAAAGCGATGTACATTAAATGAAAGTTTTTATAATGTTTGCATTTACATTTTCGATGGCTCAGCACAAAACGGTTGTAACTCCCTATATACATGTAGGGCGTTTCAACTGTTTTGCGCTGAGCCATCCAATTTTGATGTGAAAATATTCACAAAATGTATAATTAATTACTATACAAGATAACTTTAGACTGGTCTGATGTGAAAGAGGTTGTAGACGACTAACTAAAAGTTATTAAAATCTTTTATCATTTTTCCTTTTTGGTAGAAAACATTGTGGAAAATGAAAAAAATTGTTTGTTACAGGCAATTTTCCTAATTCTCAACAATATTTCATATCCCTCTTTCTTAATTTGAAGAATTCCAGTAAAGGGAATTGTGTAGATATAGCATACCTCACTTGGCCAATGCACTTGTGCAAAATAGCGAATAAATGGAGCCTGTGCGTGACATTTCTAACAATTTGACATGTGCATGAATGCCAACATTAAGCATCAACGACAGCCACAAAGTACAAACAGAAGATTGTCTGAATGTCTTAAGACACTATGAGATATTATGTATCTTCAAAGCCCTAAGTGAAGACTCTGGATAGACTGTGCAGATGCATAATCTGGACAGATACTTTGCTTCACGCACATTTGAAATTGTTGGAAATACCACGCACAGGCTCAAATATTGTTTGAAAATATTTTTTCATTCTACGTTCAGGGTGGATCAGTCTGTGAATACTGCACTGATTGACCTGGATCAATACTTTGATCTTTGATTGTCGCTTTTAGAATGACGAGTCTCATTTTCATTAAGTCTGCGTAGAATTATTTTTGAGGTGAAAATATTTCTTATGATCTTTCTAATCTCCCCCATTTAATAAAGACAGAATATGAGAACTTCAAAAGGTATACCCTTATATTTTATTACTTAATTTAGAATTTGTAAGTTTGATCCAAAATATGTTTGTTTTGACAATGACTTAATCCTTGTTATGCTGAACCCAGGCTATTCCTGGTTTGAAAGAAGTTATAGAAGATGATCTGCCTGCACTAATGTGCAGTCTGATCTTAATCTAGACTACCTGAAATTCCTTTTTTTAAACCAGAAAATTAACATGGAGTTCCAAGATGGTCCATCTTTTGAGTGACAGCTTGTATATTTTTTTTATGGAGTTTCCAGATAGGATTTTTTATCAAATGTCACATATGATTTTGAAGAGTTAACACAATAATTTGTTGGAAGTGCAAAGAGTACCAACCATGGTAAGACTTCATGGGCTGCTCATCAGGATAGATACATAGAGGATAATCGTTTGTTTCAGTGTAAGATCGATTTATATTCATTGAGTGAACAATAAAAGCTATATTTTCTTAGAGTGAAAATATAGCTTTTGTTGTTCACAAAATGAAATATTTATCGATCTTACACGAAAAACAAACAATTATTCTATTTCTTTAATGTAAAAATGAGACAAAATGTGATATTTCTAGGACATATTTTCGTAAAGCGTGTCATTTTGCGCGTGATTGCCATGCAACGTTCATTGTGACGTCACTTATTTCGCCCCACATTGATGACGTCAGATAGGATGAAATGCACAAAAGCAGGGGATAGGTTTTTGATAATTTCACTGCTTTTGCATTGAGATTATCAAGTGATAATATACCGTTATTTCTCGATAAACCACCGAAAAGCATTAAAGAAATAAGGGATAATGGTTTGTTTCAGTGTAAGATCAATTAATATTTCATTGAGAGAACAACAACAAAAAAAAAGATATACAGTCAACTCTTGTTATAAACACCATGTCTGTTCCCGACAAAAATGCTGTTAAAACAAAAATGTCTGTGTATTGAAAATCAACCCTTAAACTTGAAAGTTGCCATGTATTTACAATATACACTGTACAGCACAAAATATACTCTTATTCTACCTTTGAATATAGAATAATTGTCTAAAAGACTTAAAACTGAATATTGAAACTTGTTAATTACCACTTTTTGATTTGAGGAAATCTTTGATAGATTTCTGTCTTTTATTGTGAACAGTTCTCTACAAAATGATAAAGTTTCCAAGCATTTTGCTGGTGGCTCAGCCTTTTTTTAATCAAAAAAGATCAAAGCAAAATGTTCAATCAAGATATTTGCATAATAATCAAACTAAAATAATGACTCATATGCCAAGAAAAGGCCAAGTAAAGGATGGTCAAATTGAACTCGGCGTTGGATGCAAAGTGCATACGAAAATGTCGATGTAACAGATGTCAGATTTGACTGTATTTTTTTTTACGAGTGGCAGAGCCACAAGTGAAAATATAGCTTTGTTGTTCATGAAATGATATATCAATTGATCTTACTCAAAAAACAAACCATAAATCTATTTCTTTAATGCAAAAATGAAACATTAATATGAACTTTTGAGGGACAAATTTTTCTACAGCTTATCATTTCACACATGATTGCTATACAACATTCGTGATAATGTTACTCATTGTGCTCTACTTTGATAACGTCAGATAAGGTGAAATGTACAAAAGCAGGGTATAAGTTTTTATAGGGTTAATTCACGTTTTTAAGGGCGTTAACATTTGCAGAGACCTGAAAAATGGCTTAATGACCGAGTGTGAAGGACAAGGACAAGCATTTTGAGGGTCTCTGCATATGTTTAAGCCCCCCAAAAAACGTGAATTGACCCTATTATTGCATAAAAAGATGGATTAGAGTATAAAGCAAAAAGAAATTGCAAAATTATTTCATAGAAACAATATAAAATCAGTTACAAACATTCTTATATCCTGGAACCATTGCATCACGCATTACACCTTCCAATTTAACATGGGATTTAGAGCAACTTCTTTAGGTATGCTCTATATAATGCTAGACATGAATAATTTTCACCCATTTTACTTATCAATGTATACAGTCTTCTAGATCTTACCTTTATAGTATTTTAAAGAGAAAGCATGAAATATCATTTTAGGACAAACTTATATTGAAGAAAAAAATTAGAATCATTGAAATTGATTAAAGTGTATAAGCCCAAATCACAGATATTTAAGTTAGAAAAGCTGGGCGTTAACAGCAGGTGAATTTACTGATTAATCCATGTTTTCTCCTGTTTAAGTGCCAGTTTTGTCTGTTAACATATGTCATTAATGACCTGAAAACGTACATTTTATGCCCTAATAACAATTATTATATGACCTACATAGTGGGAGTGAAATAACGCCGTTGAATATTTTTGATATTACACGGGTGTTATTACATTAGTGGAATAACTATGCAAATGAGCTCAGAGCGAAAAGCAAGGCTATTTTGTAACCGCGAACATGACGTCATAATCTATGTTTTGTGACATCATTTTTAAAAGTTTTGCGGAAAATTGAAACGTTGAATTTCAAGAATCTTGAAGATTTTTCGCTAAAATTCGGGTCATATTATAAACAGAATATAAAATTTGTGCTCATAAAATACAGAATTTATTAAACTCGTCATCTAAAACAGATAAAAACTCGGCTTAGCTTCGTTTTTATCTGTTTAAAGATGACTCGTTTAATAAATTCGGTATTCAATGACCACTCTTTCAATATCCTCTATATATGCCATGAGTTTATCTTTGTTATTTCTGGATAATCCAACAAAATTCAGTGAAGAATTTTAAAAATTTCAGAATTAAGAATGATCAATCTACACAGGTAACTTCAAATATATTAAGTGCATTAAGTTTTGAAATGCAACCAAATAGTTGATCTCTGTTTTTTTTTTTTATTATTTTTTCATTAGACTTTCAAGATTATCTGTTTTCTTATGACATGAAATGATGAATCAACTTAAACTATTTTCACAGTTATTCGAGGTCAAAGAAAAGAGTGGCACTTGTTTTTTCATGTGACCAGAACTGCATCATAGAACGATCTTCTAATCAGTAGTTGCACTGCCTTATGGCCTTTTCCAAATAAGTCAACACAACAGTGTAAATCCACCCATCATTTAATGGCAGCTTTGTAATCTTCAATCACAGTCCTCAGATCTTCAAAGGCTTCCTGGAATTGTTCCTACAATAGATATTAAAGACATAAGGGAATCACAAGTAACTGCCCTAAGTTCAGGATCACCCAACGGTGCAAACAGTTTTCCAATTGTACCCCACTTTGCATTTGCACTTGCATGCAAAGCGGGGTACAATTTGAAAACTATTTGCAGCATTCGGTGATCCTGAACGCAAGGCTGGTGGTGTCTGTATTCAACATTCAGTTTAATTCATCAGCAGAGCTACAGCCAGAAGGAGTACTTTGGTTTTCAAATTTAAATATTTTCTTTAGTCCTAACTTAAATCCTATGTTGGTGGTACTCATTTGAAATGTTTCATCAAGAAGATTCTAATGAATACCAAAAACATAGAGTTTCATTATGAAATAAAGATTTTAGACTGGCTTTACACCCTCTTATCTGGACCCCTGCATCAGAGGAGTATCTGATGGCAAACAATCACCTTCGAGGTGCGTTCGTTAGTGCATGATTCATATGATTCTAAGATTCTTATTAAGATTTGTAAGATAAAGCGTTCAGTAGAGCGAGATTTTTAAGCCGCTTAATAGGAATCTTTACATATTTCAATGAGGAAATGAAGATGGTTTTGTATTGGCTTAAAACTGGTAGTCATGATGACGTCAAATGTTTTCACTCAAATTCTCGAAAAATTGTTCATTATGACGATTTAAAAATCTTATAAGGGGGATTTTTCATCTTGCTCTATTGATCACACCTTTGTTGTGATGGTATTACATCACAAGATAAATTTTCGAAAAAGGGAGAATTTTATCCACTTTTCAACATTGAACATGTATTTTTGTAGTTTACAAGTAGCAAATCTATAAATAGCCACAGGAAGTGTGACACATTTCTGTCACACTTCCTGTGACTTTTCATAGACTTGTCCTTCAAAATTTGCTAATGACATGTAGCCGTATTAGTAAAAATAAGAATTATAATGGCATTCTGTCAAAATTTTATAATTGTGATAGTTAGTCATCCCATCCCAACTATTCATATCAATTTGTTAATTCATGTTAACAGAACTTATATGGATGGTCACACTCTGAATGTTGTGATGAAAATGAGATATATAACTCAAAAAACTGCAGTTCACATACAGTTTAAATATCTCTTTCAATATCTTTTAAAGGATTGGGAAGCTTGCATTTTTGATTATCTATAACAAGACAACACAATATTAAAAATATCCTAATTGGGAAATATCAGACACAATTTAAACAAGAGATGTTTGTTAAACATTTATGTCCCCTATAAGAGAAGGTCCATGGCCTATTCTTTGTTGATTAACTGAAGGCAATAACTCAAACTAGAGCTGTTTGATTTGCTCAACAGGCCTGAATCCACTGATATGATGAGATGAATTTAAGTATTTTTAAGTGTGTTTTGACTCTTTTTTACTACAAGAATGATAAGTCATATGCTGAAATATTTCCGCATGGAGAAAGTCATGATCAATGAAAAACATAAAGAAAATTTGACCTACACCAGTTTAATACATATCATTACTCCTATCACAATACTGTTTTGTATTCAGATGAAGGGTAACCAAAGGAATGATCCATTAAAATTTGGTTGATATCCATCATTTAGGTTCTGAGAAAATGATTTTCAAAGTTTCCACTATATATAATATAGAGAAATAACCTTTGCCCATAAAAGACACATTTTTCATCTTATCACAATATTTTTTTGTAATTTGATTAAGGTTCATCCAAGGATCACTGATGTGAAATAACATTCATATACATGAGTTAGGTGCTGAGAAAATGGTTTTCAAAGATTCCACTAGAACATACAGAGAACTGACCTCTGCCCATAAAAGACATATTTTTCATCTGATATTAACAAAAAAAATTGTAGACTGGTAGACGGTCACTATAGGAACATTCTAGTGGAATTTGGTATATATCCATTGGTTAGCTGCTGAGATTGATTTTCAATTTCTTAAACTATATAACATATAGAGGAATGACCTACTCCCATAAAAGACATATTTTTAATCTGATCAAATTATTATTGTAGAATAATGATAGAGGACCACTAAAAATCATTCTGGTGAAATTTGGTTGATATCAATCAGTTTGTTACTGAGAAAATGATTTTCAAAGTTTCCACTATATAACATATAGAGAAATGACCTCCGCCCATACAAGACACATTTTTCATCCTATCACAATATCATATATCAATTGTTTTGATTCTGAGAATAGTAACTTTTTGACATATTTGGAAATGAGTCACACCCAATAAAGCCATGTTTTTCATTGGATCAAAATTTCTTTTAACACCTTTGAAACAGGGTCACCCAATGATCATTCCAGTGAAGTTTGGTTGAAATTCATCCAGTAGTTTTTGAGGAGAAAGTTCTTAAAGACGGACACAGCCCCATGACAATAGCCCAAGTGGCCATCAGCCAGTGGAGCTAAAAAAATTATGAGTAGAATTATGGTTCTTGTGCACTGCACTTCTCCTTACTGAGATCTATCCATCTGTGGAGTCCTAGCTTGCTAATATTTTGAGATATGTCCTGGACAAAAAAGACAACAGACAAGTGCAATTCAATATACCCCCTATTCTTTGGAGGGGGGCATAATGAGAACACGAATGTGGCTTGTCAGGTAGTGCGGAAAGTAATGACCCTTGTCAGACTGCACAGGCTGACTAGGGTCAAAACTTTTCACAAATTTGTTGATATTTAAATGTAGAATGATCATTCTACTTTCACATGAAAGAATTTTGGCAAGGGACCTCTGGTTGACCTACACTGAAATTAATCTTTTTTTTCTTTAAATGTCATTTTATAGAGTTCCAAGATGGTCCCTTTTCAATTGATAGGTCACAAATGGAGACAAGTTCACCATTTCTGGGTAATTATGCTTGACTGCAGGTGCTAGCCAATTATTTTTTACAAAAATAAAAAAAATAAAGATGTGTTTGACCTCCACAGATGACCTTGACCTTGCAACATGACATTGACCTTGGTACCAACAGATGCACAAAGTTCATTAGTTTACCGTGTCAGCTCCATGTCTCCAGTACCAATGTAGATAGGCCCCTGCATCATACATGACCTTTGACCTTTCACAGACAAAGGTCAAATACTCCTCCACGGATGAAGAATTGGCTGCCAAAGTCAGACATGTGGAGTTCTTTGAGGAGCTGGTATTGAGACGAGCTGAAAAATACAAAGTATCTTTTCATTAATACATGACCTTTGACCATTGACATACAAAGGTCAAAAACTCCTTTATGGACGTAGAGTTGGCTGCCACAGTCAGGCTTGTAGAGTTCTTAGAGGTGCTGGAAAATACAAAAAAGTCATTTTAATTATTCATATTGAGGGGCTAGAGCATTTATCATAGCTTTGTGCTTATCCCTCAAAATGATCTTTCACACACAAAGGTCAAACTGATGAAATCCTAGCTGCGACAGTCAGGCAAGCAGAGTTTTTAGAGGGACAGGTATCCTGACATGCTGAAAAATAGAAAGATCGATCAATTGAGTAATTTCAATTATACATGACCTTTGACCTTTCACTCACAAAGGTCAAAATATTCCCTTAAAGCTACCTGACACAGTTAAGTAAGCAGTTTTTAGAAATGGATGTACAGTTAAATGTGTATAAATCGACAATTTATGCCGACACCAAAAAGCAGTCATTAGAGGGAATGAACAGTTAATACATGTTTTGTTTACATATAAGAAACATAATTTTGATTAGATGTGTATATAAATGCACATTTCTCAATAACTCTTAGTTGATTAAACTCAATAAAATTGTCTCATTGAGACGATTCTAATGAGTTTTAACAACAGAGGTCTCATTTACAATAATTTATAAACCAATACAAGAGCCATGTCAAACATGGCCATCCCCCGCCGTGAAAGCTTGATAGTAAACTGAAGCCTAATAGATTAAGGATTCTTTTGTACATTAAGAGATTGACCCCTACAAAATCTAAGTATTAAAATAACAAAGGACAATAACTCCAAAATTATGCAAGCAAGAGTTGTAGTTCTTGTGCACTGCACTTCTGCTCCATGATGTCTATCCACCCATAAAGTTTCAAGTTGATAGCTATTATACTTAAGGAGATATGCTCTGAACAAAATCTAAGTATCAAAAATGACAAAGGGCAATAACTCCAAAATTATGCAAGCAAGAGTTGTAGTTCTTGTGCACTGTACTGCTCCTCCATAAGATCTATCCACCCATAAAGATATGCTCCAAACAAAATTTAAGAATCAACAAGAGCTTCGCAGAGCGGCGCATATATGCCCGATGGGGCTTGTCAGTAACCTTGGCTTGTCAGTAACATGACCTTGAATGATAGCTAGAAAAATTGCAGACAGACAGACAACTGGGGCCATAACATAGTATGACCCTTTGAGTGTAAATTGAAAATGGTTTATGCACAACTATACGCCAAACAGATATTTTGCAAGTTTCAGTTCATTCCAATTCAAAGTGTGACCAGGTGCTCACAAAAGAAATATAGTGAAATTCAAACAATTCAAGGGCAGATTATACAAGAAAGACCCAAGCTTTTTGAATTTCTGAAGTCTTAAGTTCAACAAAATATCAGGGTTACATTGTGGCAAGATTCATTTCAATCCAATCAAATTTGTAGGAGTTTTGCACACACACAAACACAAAAAATCTGTAATTTTAAACTATTTTGTGAAGTCAAGGGCAGATAAATCAGGAACTTCTTAACATGTGAAAAATATTTAGTCCTAGGCACAAATAGACAACCTACAGAGTCATTGTGGCAAGTTTCCTTTTATTCCCATCCAAAATGTAGGAGAAAGTGAGCTGACATTTTTTATTTATTTTTTTCCATTCAACTCAAGGGCAGATAATTCAAGATTTCTCAGGAATGACTGGAGCATTTTGAATCGAAAAGTCATATGCACAACTCGACATCATAGAGAGCATTCGTGTCTAGTTTCAGCTCATTTCAATTGATAGTGAAGGAGCTGCACACAATAAACAGTGATTTTCGTTTAATTCAAGGGCAGATAATTCAAGATTTCTCTGGAATGACTGGAGCCATTTAAATTTCTAAGTTCTTTACACAACTAGACATCAAAGAGAGTAATTGTGTCTTGAACCCTTTCAGTGCAATTGGCTTTTGGAGGAGTTCTGCGCACAAAACATATTGATCAAAATATAGTGATTTTCGTTAAATTCAAGGGCAGATAATTCAAGATTTCTCAGGAATGACTGGAGCGATCTGAATTTCAAAAGTCTTATGCACAACTAGACATCATAGGGAGTAATTGTCTTTAGTTTCAGCTCATTCCCATTGATAGTTTAGGAGGAGTTGCACACACAAAAAACAGTGATTTTCGTTAAATTCAAGGGCAGATAATTCAAGATTTCTCAGGAATGACTCAAGCGATTTGAATTTCAAAGGTCTTATGCACAACAAGACATGAAAGAGAGTAATTGTGCCAAGTTTCAGCTCATTCTGATGGATAGTTTAGGAGGAGTTGTGCACACAAAAATTGCTAACGGACGGACAGACAGAGGGACGACCGGGGCCATAACATAATACGACCCTTCGGGCGTATAAAAATGACAAAGGGCAATTACTCAAAAATTATGCAAGCAAGAGTTATAGTTCTTGTACACTGCACTTCTCCTCCATGAGATCTATCCACCTATAAAGTTTCAAGTTGATAGCTATTATACTTTAGGAGATATGCTCCAGACAAAATCTAAGTATTAAAAATAACAGAGGGCCATAACTTCAAAATTATGCAAGCAAGAGTTGTAGTTATTGTACATTGCACTTCTCCTCCATGAGACCTATCCACCCACTAAGTTTCAAGCTGATAGCTATTATACTTTAGGAGATATGATCTGGACAAGTTTAGTGATGGAGCCTCGGATCTATGGAATGACGGATGGAGACCATTACTATATCCCTCCGCCGAAAACGCTGGGGGATAAAAATGTTCTTTTTAAGATACATGTATTTGTTGCTTTCATGGACTTATTAAACTAAAAACCAAGTCACATTGTATGAATACAAGATGCGGATTCATACATTAATGTAATTAGGTTTTTAGTTTCACACCTCCATGAAACCAACAAAAAGTCTCTTCATTTCTTAAAATCTAATTTCTTGAAGCAAAAATGTAAAGATTTACTTTCAAAAACATGTATTATTTGTGGGATTCCTTTCTGCAGAAGCTTACAAAAACATTTTCATTTAATACTTAAACCAATTTATCAGCCAATCAGAATAGATGAGTCTTGGTGAACATAACTAGAGTTAAATTATATAATGATGAATGGTTGCCACATTCAGAAATAAACCAATTATGCCAAGATTGAGCTAACATGACTGTATGAAAGTCAAAATGGGATGAATTAGACTGTCGCAAAGTGGACTAATACTCCCCTTTAAGTGCTTGTCAATAATGAAAAGCCATTTTCCATCAATGGGCGATAAATCTGTCAAAAGTCAATGGATCGTTAACAAAATATCACTCGCACATTTCTGCCTGATACTGTTCACTACTGTAAAGTTTAAATGAAATTTGCCCATTACTTGCGGAGAAATTTAGCGGACAAGAAAATGCAACAGCCAGACGGACAGACCAACATGCTTACTCCTATATATTGTGCGCTTTTATTGACTTGAATCTGACCCCTGCTATTTAGATGAATAAAAATCTGAATATTCCTACTCCGCTTTGCACATGCTTTCATAAAAATGAATAACAAACGATATTGAATGTATTATACATTTTGTTAATTGATAAAATATGTAGGTAATTTAATTATTATTTAAGCATTTTTTCCACATAGGTCAAAGTTGGGTCAAATTAACCAGGCTATACCCCCTAAACATAAATAAAATCAGGAGAATATGACTAAACCATTACCGCTTAGACTTTTCCAATCTGGTGAAAGATATAAAAGAACATATTGTCTTCTCATAATGTATTTGAAAATAGATATAATAACTTGTAAAAGATATTCTTCAACCCTGTAAAAATACAGATTTTTGTCCACTTGTACCTGGACAATTCAAAGACAATTTTCTACTTGTCCAGGATTAAACTGAACTTTTCGTAAAAAAAAAAAAAGAAAACAATAATTTTGAAAAATATTGTATTCATAGAAGAAAATGCTGGAATCCAGTATTTTCTTCTTTGAAAACTTCCAGCATCTTCTTCATTGAAACAGCCACCGTCATAGCGCAGTTGGTAGTGCGTCAGACTGTCAATTTAGAGGTCCCGGGTTCGATCCCTGACAGCAGCACTCATTCTTTCCGACTATTTGTCTCCCACCAATGTGTTGATAATCATAGATCTATGTGAGATAGCAGCTGGAGGCTAGGAAAGGATGTGATGGTAGTACTGGTAAGAGAAATGCCAGGAATCCAATGTTAGGTGCTTCAGAAACCATGATATAACTGAGTTGTTGAAAGAGGCTTAAAACTCCATTCATTCATTCAATCAATCAATTCATTGAAACAATTTTTCTACCTTTTTCTAGAAACATTATCAGTCTCTTATAATCTATTCAGTACCATTCCAAGATTTGCTGTTGTATTTATTTGTCCATGGACAAGTGGTCTCAAAAAATACATTTGTCCACAGTTTTTTTTCTTACCTGACCAAAGATCCACAGGGAAAGGGTTCCATGCCACACAATTATATGCCTGTCTAATTTTAGACATGACAGAATCTGCATGGAGATGAAAACCTCCTGTCGAGTCTCCTCTAGCTACAGCCAGGGTGGCCAGGCTAGAAAACTTGTTTTGAATTAAGGAAATTTATTTACAACAGTTCACTAATGTACACATAATTCTTCATTTTGCTGTTGGTACACATAAATAGACTAAAAAGTTATTCTAGAACAATTTGATCTTGACCTTTGACACCCACCTATTAACCTTTCACATGGCATGCTTACTCATTAAGGGGAAAGAAAATTGAAGAAGTTATTTTGAAAACTACCCATAAAAGTAGGACCATCAGGAATATACATGTATTAGAATTTTATGTTTGGACAGATAAATATACACCATTCTCTAATATAAGAAAACAAAAGGGCCATAGTGGCCCTAAATCGCTCACCTGAATGAACTGTCAAAAATTGTTTAAAGTAGGTTTAGAAAAGATGAAGAATTCTGACCAAATATCAGGTCGGTTGGGCAAAAAATGATGCCTCTACACTGCTTACAAGGTTTTCTAAGATTTGATCCCATGACCTCATTTTTGACCCCACTTGACCCAATTTCGAACTTGTCCGAGATTTGATCAAGACAATCATTCTGACCAAATTTCAGATTGATTGGGCAAAAAATATGGCTTCTATAGTGTCTGCAAAGTTTTTCTAAGATTTGACCCCGTGACCTCATTTTTGACCCCACTTGATCCAATTTTGAACTTGTCCGAGAATTCATCAAGACAATCATTCTGACAAATTTTCAGGTTAATCGGACAAAAAATATGGCTTCTAGAGTGTCTACAAGGTTTTCTAAAATTTGACCCCGTGACCCAATTTTTCACCCCACTTGACCCAATTTCTAACTTGTCTGAGATTTGATCAAGACAATCATTCTGACCAAATTTCAGGTTGATTGGGCAATAACTATGGCTCCCAGAGTGTCTAAAAGGTTTTTCTAAGATTTGACCCCATGACCCGAATTTTTGACCCCACTTGACCCAATTCCAAACTTATCAGACATTTCATCAAGACAATCATTCTGAAAAAATTTCAGGTTAATAGGGCAATAAATATGGCTTCCAGAGTGTCTAAAAGGTTTTTCAAGATTTGACCCCATGACCTCATTTTTGACCCCATTTGACCCAATTCCAAACTTGTCCAAGATTTCATCAAGACAATCATTCAGACCAAATTTCAGATTGATTGGGCAAAAAATATGGCTTCTATAGTGTCTACAAGGTTTTTCTAAGATTTGACCCCGTGACCCCATTTTTGACCCCACTTGACCCAATTTTGAACTTGTCCAAGATTTCATCAAGACAATCATTCTGACCAAATTTCAGGTTAATCGGACAAAAAATATGGCTTCTAGAGTGGTTACAAGGTTTTCTAAAATTTGACCCCGTGACCCAATTTTTCACCCCACTTGACCCAATTTCAAACTTGTCTGAGATTTGATCAAGACAATCATTCTGACCAAATTTCAGGTTGATTGGGCAATAACTATGGCTCCCAGAGTGTCTAAAAGGTTTTTCTAAGATTTGACCCCATGACCCGAATTTTTGACCCCACTTGACCCAATTCCAAACTAATAGACATTTCATCAAGACAATCATTCTGAAAAAATTTCAGGTTAATAGGGCAATAAATATGGCTTCCTGAGTGTCTAAAAGGTTTTTCAAGATTTGACCCCATGACCTCATTTTTGACCCCATTTGACCCAATTTCAAACTTGTCCAAGATTTCATCAAGACAATCATTCAGACCAAATTTCAGATTGATTGGGCAAAAAATATGGCTTCTATAGTGTCTACAAGGTTTTTCTAAGATTTGACCCCGTGACCCGAATTTTGACCCCACTTGACCCAATTTTGAACTTGTCCAAGATTTCATCAAGACAATCATTCTGACCAAATTTCAGGTTGATTGGACAAAAAATGTGGCTTTTAGAGTGTCTACAAGGTTTTTCTAAGATTTGACCCCATGACCCCATTTTTGACCCCACTTGACCCAATTTCGAACTCATCCGAGATTTCATCAAGACAATCATTCTGACCAAATTTCAGGTTGATCGGGCAAAAAATGTGGCCTCTAGAGTGTCTACAAGGTAAATGTTGACGACGGACGACACACGACGGACATCACTCGACCACAAAAAGCTCACCTTGAGTACTTCGTGCTCAGGTGAGCTAAAAAGAGGCATAACTCTAAAATGCTTTCAGAATTATCCCCCTTCATAGACCGACAAGTTCTTGTGATGATGAACATACATGCTTAGTTTCATGAAGATATCTTCGATAACAATAGAGATATTACCAAGGTTAAAGTTTGTCATGCTTACACCAACATCTACGCCAATGTCAATGACGAACAACACCAAGGGGATAAAAGTATCTCAAGTTTTGTCCAAAAACAGCCAAGCAAATAAAAGGATACAGGCCTTCCATCAGCATCATACTTTCTAACAGTTGATGAAAGTTGACTAGCCATACCTTCCCAACTTGACTGACTGAAAATATAAAATCATAAATATCAAAAGTAAAACAATTGTTAGTAAATATGAAATAATCAAGCTGACAATGTAGTTTAAGGTTGACCACTGATTGATTGATTAATTGTTCTGTTACAATTAAGTGCAATTCCGCTTCCCGAATATAAGCTCAATATCTCCAAGCGTTCAGAGAAAATCTTGAAAACTGATATGAATTGTTTGTCAGACAGACAGATGGACAGAGTGCAGACATAAGATCCACTTTGGTTTTGTTAATGGGAGACTTATGATAGGGAAAAGACTAGAAGAAGTCCATTTGCCAGGGTCCTTCACCAATCAAAAAATTAAAGTTATTAAGAGTTGAAGAGAGTATTTGTTGATTTCATTGAGGTATAATAATAATAATAATAATAACGACTTTATTTAAAGAGGCTACATATTTGGTTTCCCAATCTTCCATATGGGCCTCAAAATATCACATTTACAGAGATTACACAGATATTTACACAATGTTATACACAAACGAAAATTTATTAACCCATTTCAAAACAAGAGGGCCATAGTGGCCCTTAATTGCTCACCTGAATTAACAATCTGAAAATGTTTTTCTAAGATTTGGCCCCTTGACCTAATTTTTGACTCCACTTGACCCAATTCCAAACTTGTCCAAGATTTCATCAAGATAATCATGCTGACCAATTTTCAGGTTGATTGGGCAAAGAATATGGCCTCTAGAGTGTCCACAAGGTTTTTCTAATATTTGACCCCGTGACCTAGTTTTTGACCCAACTTGACCCAATTTCAAACTCTTCCGAGATTTCATCAAGATATTCATTCTGACCAATTTTCAGGTTGATTGGCCTAAAAATATGGCCGCTAGTGTCCACAAGGTTTTTCTAAGATTTGACCCCGTGACCTACTTTTTGACCCCACTTGACCCAATTTCGAACTTGTCCGAGATTTCATCAAGATAATCATTCTGACCAATTTTCAGGCTGATTGGGCTTAAAATAAGGCCTCTAAAGTGTCCACAAGGTTTTTTTTAGATTTGACCCTGTGACCTAGATTTTGACCCCACTTGACCCAATTTCAAACATGTCCGAGATTTCATCAAGATAATCATTCTGACCAATTTTCAGGTTGATTGGGCAAAAAATATGGCCTCTAGAGTGTCCACAAGGTTTTTCTTAGATTTGACCCCGTGACTTAGTTTTTGACCCCACTTGACCCAATTTCGAACTTGTCGGAGATTTCATCAAGATAATCATTCTGACCAATTTTCAGGTTGATTGGGCTAAAAATATGGCCTCTAGAGAGTCCACAAGGTTTTTCTAAGATTTGACCCCGTGACCTAGTTTTTGACCCCACTTGACCCAATTTTGAACTTGTCCGAGATTTCATCAAGATAATCATTCTGACCATTTTTCAGGTTGATTGGGCTTAAACTATGGCCTCTAAAGTGTCCACAAGGTTTTTTTTAGATTTGAACCTGTGACCTAGATTTTGACCCCAGTTGACCCAATTTCAAACTTGTCCGAGATTTCAATCAAGATAATCATGCTGACCAATTTTCAGGTTGATTGGGCTTAAAATATGGCCTCTAGTGTCCACAAGGTTTTTCTAAGATTTGACCCCGTGACCTACTTTTTGACCCCACTTGACCCAATTTCGAACTTGTCCGAGATTTCATCAAGATAATCATTCTGACCAATTTTCAGGCTGATTGGGCTTAAAATAAGGCCTCTAAAGTGTCCACAAGGTTTTTTTTAGATTTGACCCTGTGACCTAGATTTTGACCCCACTTGACCCAATTTCAAACATGTCCGAGATTTCATCAAGATAATCATTCTGACCAATTTTCAGGTTGATTGGGCAAAAAATATGGCCTCTAGAGTGTCCACAAGGTTTTTCTTAGATTTGACCCCGTGACTTAGTTTTTGACCCCACTTGACCCAATTTCGAACTTGTCGGAGATTTCATCAAGATAATCATTCTGACCAATTTTCAGGTTGATTGGGCTAAAAATATGGCCTCTAGAGAGTCCACAAGGTTTTTCTAAGATTTGACCCCGTGACCTAGTTTTTGACCCCACTTGACCCAATTTTGAACTTGTCCGAGATTTCATCAAGATAATCATTCTGACCAATTTTCAGGTTGATTGGGCTTAAACTATGGCCTCTAAAGTGTCCACAAGGTTTTTTTTAGATTTGAACCTGTGACCTAGATTTTGACCCCAGTTGACCCAATTTCAAACTTGTCCGAGATTTCATCAAGATAATCATGCTGACCAATTTTCAGGTTGATTGGGCTTAAAATATGGCCTCTAAAGTGTCCACAAGGTTTTTTTTAGATTTGACCCTGTGACCTAGATTTTGACCCCACTTGACCCAATTTCAAACTTGTCCGAGATTTCATCAAGATATTCATTCTGACCAATTTTCAGCTTGATTGAGCCAAAAATATGGCCTCTAGAGTGTCCACAAGGTTTTTCTTAGATTTGACCCCGTGACCTAGTTTTTGACCCACTTGACCCAATTTCGAACTTGTCCGAGAGCTCATCAAGATAATCATTCTGACCAATTTTCAGATTGATTGGGCTTAAAATATGGCCTCTAGAGTGTCCACAAGGTTTTTCTAAGATTTGACCCCGTGACCTAGTTTTTGACCCCACGTGACCCAATTTCGAACTTGTCCGAGATTTCATCAAGATAATCATTCTGACCAATTTTCAGGTTGATTGGGCTTAAAATATGGCCTCCAAAGTGTCCACAAGGTTTTTTTAAAATTTGACCCTGTGACCTAGATTTTGACCCCACTTGACCCAATTTCAAACTTGTCCGAGATTTTATCAAGATAATCATTCTAACCAATTTTCAGGTTGATTGGGCCAAAAATATGGCCTCTAGAGTGTCCACAAGGTTTTTCTTAGATTTGACCCCGTGACCTAGTTTTTGACCCCACTTGACCCAATTTCGAACTTGTCCGAGAGCTCATCAAGATAATCATTCTGACCAATTTTCAGGTTGATTGGGCTAAAAATATGGCCTCTAGAGTGTCCACAAGGTTTTTCTAAGATTTGACCCCGTGACCTAGTTTTTGACCCCACTTGACCCAATTTCGACTTTGTTCGAGAGCTCATCAAGATAATCATTCTGACCAATTTTCAGGTTGATTGGGCCAAAAATATGGCCTCTAGAGTGTCCACAAGGTTTTTCTAAGATTTGATCCCGTGACCTAGTTTTTGACCCCACTTGACGCAATTTCGAACTTGTCCGAGATTTCATCAAGATAATCATTCTGACCAATTTTCAGGTTGATTGGGCTAGAAATATGGCCTCTAGAGTGTCCACAAGATTTTTCAAAGATTTGACCCCGTGACCTAGTTTTTGACCCCACTTGACCCAATTTAGAACTTGTCCGAGATTTCATCAAGATAATCATTCTGACCAATTTTCAGGTTGATTGGGCCAAAAATATGGCCTCTAGAGTGTCCACAAGGTTTTTCTAAGATTTGACCCTGTGACCTAGTTTTTGACCCCACTTGACCCAATTTCGAACTTGTACGAGATTTTATCAAGATAATCATTCTGACCAATTTTCAGGTTGATTGGGCTAAAAATATGGCCTCTAGAGTGTCCACAAAGTAAATGTTGACGACGGACGACGGACGACGCACGACGGACATCAAGTAACCCCAAAAGCTCACCTTGAGCACTTCGTGCTCAGGTGAGCTAAAAACAATCCATCTTTATGATGTCCCTGAAGTAAAAAGCTTTCAAAAACATTGAGGAATTTGAAGAAATTGCTTGTTATTAGCAGTCCATTCATTGTCCAAAATGTTTTCTTTCCATGGAGACAAAGATTTTTAAAGTTTCATTAAATTTAATTTGTCATAAGCAGCATCTTTGGTCTAGACCATTCTAAATTTTGTGTCGTCTTGCATAGGGTTAATTGAATTACACAATGATATATCGATTATAAGGGCTAAGATTATAAAAAATTAATAGAAAAAACAATTAAACATTTTGTTGTTGCCTTATTCAATATACCTTTTTAGAGTGACATAACAACAGCTTGATGTTATACTTGCAATTAAGATTTTCTATTTCAATAATGGAAAACAATGTGGTAAGATAAGAAAGATGATGTCACCAACAGTTTCTAGTTATACCATTTTGTTTTCATATAGTGGACAGAGGGAAATGATTAAGACTGGTTCAAGTTATTAGTACTTTTAAGTGTTAAAAGTAACAAAATATAAATGTATTTCAACACTCATATATATATATAGATGAACCCATATACAAATATATGTATACATATACCTATATCCATACATGATGAATCATGTTTAATAATTCAAATAGCTGTTACAGAAATAATGTTGTTCTTTAAAATTAATATCATGTCATTTTTACATTTAAATGTTTGACAGAATAAAATATATAGAAGGAGACATTAAACGTTCTGAAACATTAGTAGCTAAAATGTTCCACCTAGAATTATCTTAATTGATACATAAACAAAGAATTTAAACAAGGAAAGTAAATAGCTTATATACACACAACATAGTAACTTTTGACAATAACATAAGTCCCGTAAACTGATTAGGGTGATTATCTAAGGAACAAATATATAAGTAAAATTGGTAAACAAATGCTTGTCTTAGGCTTTATGCCAATTACTCTTAAAGATTTACAATGTACTAGGCAGTAATTTACATCATTAGAAACCTAACTTATGTCTTATGAATGCCTTGAGGATATTTCCAACGTATGTAATTGGATTTGAATTTCCTTTTTGAATCAGACTCTCTTACTGATTGAGGTAGAGTATTCCATAGCTAAGGACCTGAATATTGAAAAGATTTTCGAAAAATTTCCAACTTTGGCATAGGCACTTTCAAATCATTGTTGGATGATGATCTTAGTCTTTTGTCCCTTGTATCAGATATTTGGATACACTTTGATTTAAGATATTTTGGACCATTATCTTCATTAATAATTTTGTACATCAGAAAACCTTTTGTATAATTGATTCTGTCACTAAATTTCATCCACCCTAACCTTTGGAAAAGCTCTTCTGATGGAGTTTCAATTGGTTCATTTAAAATTATGCGAGCTGCACGTTTTTGGAACTTAATAATATCATCAAGTCGCTCTTTGGTACAGTTACCCCATATGGTACAACAATAGTCAAGGTGAGGTAATATATATGCATTGAAGTATAGCTTGCGAACATCGAGACTTAAAAATTTTCTGATTCGCAATAAAAGATATAATAAAGAGTTACATTTTTTAATTGTATTCTGGACTTGCACTTTCCAATTTAACATACTGTCTACATGAATTCCTAGTAATTTTTCTGTATCTGTATACTGAATGATTTGTCCATTCAGTTGTATTTGCATATCTGATCTATTTTGTAGCTTCATTTGAGAATTTTGTGATGGAGATATATACATAGCTTTAGTTTTATCACTATTAATTATCATAGTATTCTGTTCACACCAAGTTTGTATCAAGTTGAGTTCAGACTGGAGTAAAGAATGTACATCATCAAAGGTTTTCCCAATAACTGTTATGGAGGTGTCATCAGCGAACATGTCAGCATTTGCGGTTTTCAAATGCAAAGGTAGATCATTTATATATATGACAAAGAGGAGAGGACCAAGAACGGAACCTTGTGGAACACCTGATGAGATGTTCCGAGGATCAGACAATTCTCCTGAAATACATACTTTTTGTGTTCTATTTGTAAGATATGACTTAAACCATGACACAGCATGATCAGACAACTTATAACATTGGAGCTTTTCAATTAAGACAGAATGATTTACTAGATCAAAAGCTTTAGTAAGGTCAAGAAAAATTGTTCCAACCAATTTCCTGTCATTAATTGCAGATATCCAGTTATCAACTATGGCTGTAAGGGCGGTTTCACATGAATGATTACTCCTAAAGCCTGATTGATTTGTAAACATGAGATGATTAGCTTCAAAATAATGTTTCAAACTATCTGAGACATGTTTTTCAAAGATTTTCGATAAGATTGGTAAGATTGATATTGGTCTGTAATTGTTCTTATCATGTTTTACTCCTTTTTTGTGAATTGGTGTTACTTTTGCTAATTTGAATTGTGTGGGGAACTTACATTTGGTTATACTTAGATTAAAGATTTTAGTTAATGGCTTTGAAATAACATCTGAACTAATCTTCAGAAATCTAGGGCTAAGGCCATCAAGTCCAGTACTTTTTGAGACATCAAGGCCATCTAGTTGTTTATTTATTTCATGTTCTGTCAGAAGAGGAATTTGAAAGCATGTTTTATTATTGAGTATTGAACTGTCATGGTTGTTAATTGCACTTTTGCAACTTTCATTTAGCCTATCTACAGGTGAAACTTTGGTAAAAATATTTGCAAAAAAGTTGTTGAAACAGTCTGCCGCATTTTTAGGGTCCAATATTAGGGAATTGTTTTCATCATTAATTAATAGTGTATCTGAAAATCTCTTTTTTGCTGATAGGTCCTTTAGGTTTTGCCAAAGTTTTTTAGGGTTTCTTTTATTATCATTTATTGTTTCAGAGTAAAAGTTCTTTTTTGCAATCATTATTCTAGACTTTACTTCTTGTCTCCAGTATTTGTATTGAACAGTATTATTATTTTTCTTAGCTTTATTTCTCATTCCGATGGCTGAGGAGATACTCTCACAGAACCAGTCTGGCTGATTTGAATGTTTAACTCTTCTCTGCTTCAAAGGTGCATGAGAATCTAGCACTTTCAAAAACATTTGCATCGATAGCATCATCTGGGTCATCAAACACATCCAGATCAGACCAGGGCTCCTTCTCTAGATCAGAGATAAATGCATCTGCATTAAATTTCTTAAGGTTGCGATAAGTGATACTAGAATGAA
Source organism: Fragum whitleyi (assembly GCA_948146395.1). Classification (NCBI taxonomy): domain Eukaryota; kingdom Metazoa; phylum Mollusca; class Bivalvia; order Cardiida; family Cardiidae; genus Fragum; species Fragum whitleyi. The sequence continues at coordinate 11,326,683 of OX411558.1, forward strand.
CCGGACCCTTCTTTTCTTTAAAGTTTGATATTCTTGAAAATTGTATAGGATAATGGTCACTTAAGGAAATAACTGGTACACCTACATTTCTTATCTTATCTGATTTGTTTGTATAGACATGATCAATGATTGAGGATGAGTTACATGTTACCCTTGTGGGTTTGTTGACAAGTTGTTGCAAATTAAAATCATTGAGAATCTTATTCCAAAGTGTATTATTTGTTGAAAAATTTACAAAATTGTAGTTAAAATCACCAAAAAGAATGATTTCTTTATCTTCATAATAAATCTTTTCAAGGATGTTTTCCAATTTTGTATTCCAGCTTTGTAGAGAGGATGGAGGTCTATACATATACCCTATTATAAAGGGCTTTTGATATTGTAACTTGATTTCTATCCATATAGCCTCAATGTCCTCAAGCTCTAAGTCCATTCTTTGAACACAGGGTATGAAGTTTTTGACATATAAAACTATACCCCCTCCATTTGATGAATGATCACGTCGAAAAAATTGGTACCCTTCGAGTTGAAATTCATTATTTGAGTACTTGTCATTTAGAAAAGTCTCTCCTAAACCAAGAATATCAGTTTTGCTATTTAAATGCATAAAATTTTTTATCTCATCAAATTTTGGACTTAAATGACAGACATTTAGGTGCATGAAGTTTAAATCATTGTTATCATTTTCATTCATATGAGTTTGCTTGGTGTTAAAAGGATTAGAATCTGAGTTTGAATTTGAAATCTGTACTTTTTCTGAGTAAAAAGGAGAGTTATTTAATTCTACATCTTTGCATCTACTCATAGAAACTGAATTTAATACATTGTATACAGATACAGAGATAGCACTAGCAGCACATGTACATTTTTCTTTGTTACACTCAGAGCATAAGTTAGAAAGCAAAAGAAATGTATTTTTGTGAAATGAATTACATGGATGTATGTTTAAATCAGAACATGAAGATTGATTGAGAGAGTCATCTAAAAATTTGGCTTTTTCTGCTTTGCCAGTACTTCAAAAAAGATGACAATGCTTCTGTTTATGTCCCTCTCTTTGACAAGCAGAGCATGTAATAGGTTTGCCATGAAAACATTTTTCTGTGGTATGATTTTGTTCTCCACAATATCTACAGCAATGCTGAGCACTTCTCTTAAGAATGCCAACCTTGCTGTCCATATTGTGAAGAAGCGACAGAGTACCATTCTTGTTGAGATGAAAACAGTCTTTTTGAAACAAGGACCAGTTAACATCATTCTTAACAATTTGTTTTTGACTCTCATAATGTTTAATATGTGACCCGAAGAAAAAATTTTCTTGGCTGATATAAAGAACATTATGACAGTGACACATATTCTGAAGCCTAATATTCATTTCAGTTGGATTTACATCATCTCTTGGAAGGATGCCAGAGACAAAGACACTGCAACCTGAGTTAATTTTACCCTTTACGTCAAAAAGTAGCCTATCAAATCTTGACTCTACTGTGTCATAGTCAAAACCACTACTAAGGTCATTTCCACCAACTTGGATTATTATATTGCTATACTGTCTGAGATTCATTTTATTTAAAATTCTGTTTAAAGAATCAACTGTTGCACCTCTATGAGTTCTAACATGAGTGTGACTTAGACTTCTTGTCCTGATCCCTTTTAAAATTGAGGAGCCTATTATCAAAGTCTTGTGTTCATTTTCACTAATACGGCTTGATTTCAGTTCTCGTACACTTTCTCTTTCTGCAGGAGGGAGGGGTACATTGCTCACATCCTCCAGAGAGATTTCAGGCAAGACCTCAACAATATCTGTCTGTTCAGGTTCTGTTTGCTTGGATTGACAGGTGGACTCAATTATAGGAAAATGTTGGCAGTCATCAGTTTGAGTGGATACACTTAGCATCTTGGATTTTTGGCTAAGTAATGAAGAAATTATTGAGACTTGTTTCTCAAGCTGAACAATCTTCTCCTTTAAAAATGAGAGTTCGTTATTATGAACATTTGTTTCGATTACACTAGAAATTTCATTTAGATGTACATCACTACTTGCAAGCTGGTCAGTTGTTGTTAGCAGTAATGATGATTGATCAGCAAAGGAATCATTTTTTTCATAGTTTTCTGGCTTGAATTCTGAAATACATTCTGGTAAGGGAGTAGATGATCTTGGTTGAGAGTCTATTACTTTCACCCTTGTTTGCTGATTGTCACAATGTAATTGATCGAGCTTAACTTCCAACAAGAGGACCCTGAGGGCCCTAAATCGCTCACCTGATATTTCAAGTAAATTATCATTAAGACTCCATTTCCTATGATATGGCATGAACCTTCCCATTTTCAACAGAGTTCATTCTTGTGACCTGGCAAACCTTTTGATCAAGTTTCATAAAGATTGGACTATATTTGTGGCGTTTGGAGCTCCTACGAGAAAATTATCATTAAGGCCCCTTTTCCCGTGATATGGCACATATACTTCCCATTTTCAAATGAGTTCATCCTCATGACATAACAAACATTCTGACAAAGTTTCATGATGATTGGACCATATTTGTGGCTTCTAGAGGGTAAACAAAAAAATTGTCATTAAGATGCCTTTTCCTGTGATATGGCACCGATCCTTCCCATTTTCAATAGATTTCATCCTCATGACCTAACAAACATTCTGAACAAGTTTCATGAAGATTGGACCATATTTGTGGCTTCTAGAGTGAAAACAAGAAATTTGTCATTAAGGCCCCTTTTCCCGTGATATGGCACAGATCCTTTCCATTTGACCAATTTTCATAAGGGACAACCCAAGGAATATTTCTGCCAAGTTTGGTTGATTTTGACCCATAAGTTTAGGAGGAGATGTCGTTTAAAGATATTGTTGACAAAATTGTCATTAAGGCGGCTTTTTCTGTAAAATGGCACAGATCCTTCCCATTTTCAATAGACTTCATCCTCATGACCTAACAAACATTCTGACCAAGTTTCATGAAGATTGGACCATATTTGTGGCTTCTAGAGTGAAAACAAGAAATTTGTCATTAAGGCCCCTTTTCCCATGATATAGCACAGATCCTTTCCATTTGAGCAATTTTCATAAGGGACCACCCAAGGAATATTTCTGCCAAGTTTGGTTGATTTTAACCCATAAGTTTAGGAGGAGATGTCCTTTTAAAGATATTGTTGACAAAATTGTCATTAAGGCGGCTATTTCTGTGAAATGGCACGGATCCTTCCCATTTTCAATAGACTTCATCCTCATGACCTAACAAACATTCTGACCAAGTTTCATGAAGATTGGACCATATTTGTGGCTTCTAGAGTGAAAACAAGAAATTTGTCATTAAGGCCCCTTTTCCCGTGATATAGCACAGATCCTTTCCATTTGAGCAATTTTCATAAGGGACCACCCAAGGAATATTTCTGCCAAGTTTGGTTGATTTTAACCCATAAGTTTAGGAGGAGATGTCGTTTAAAGATATTGTTGACAAAATTGTCATTAAGGCGGCTTTTTCTGTGAAATGGCACGGATCCTTCCCATTTTCAATAGATTTCATCCTCATGACCAAACAAACATTCTGACCAAGTTTCATGAAGATTGGACCATATTTGTGGCTTCTAGAGTGAAAACAAGAAATTTGTCATTAAGGCCCCTTTTCCCGTGATATGGCACAGATCCTTTCCATTTGACCAATTTTCATAAGGGACAACCCAAGGAATATTTCTGCCAAGTTTGGTTGATTTTGACCCATAAGTTTAGGAGGAGATGTCGTTTAAAGATATTGTTGACAAAATTGTCATTAAGGCGGCTTTTTCTGTTAAATGGCACAGATCCTTCCCATTTTCAATAGACTTCATCCTCATGACCTAACAAACATTCTGACCAAGTTTCATGAAGATTGGACCATATTTGTGGCTTCTAGAGTGAAAACAAGAAATTCGTCATTAAGGCCCCTTTTCCCGTGATATAGCACAGATCCTTTCCATTTGAGCAATTTTCATAAGGGACAACCCAAGGAATATTTCTGCCAAGTTTGGTTGATTTTGACCCATAAGTTTAGGAGGAGATGTCGTTTAAAGAAAAAGTTGACGCCGTGACGGACAGACGGACAGATGGACAGACGGACAGATGGACAGACGGACGCCGGACAACGATCGATCACAATAGCTCCCTTGAGCACTTCGTGCTCAGGTGAGCTAAAAAGTCAGTAACCCATGACATATAATCATATCCTTGCACCAGAATTCTTGATGTTGAAGGGAAAAGGGTTACAGTTTGGGTCCAAACCTTATAAATAAATCCATTACGGTAATCACATTTGTTCAGGGTAAGATTTTTGTCCAAGTGAGATTTCACAAGCTCAAGTATTTTATGGTCAAAAATTAGAGTGCAGCTTCCTTGGTTCTGTTGAACTGTAATATAATCAGACCAAGTTGGTTGTTGATGTTCTTCTTTTTCTAAGGAGTTTGACTGGGGGTTTGGTGAACTGTTGGCATGTTCATTAACGGTACAGTTTTCTGCTGCTTCAGTGCTCAGATCTCCAGAGGTAAAGCCAGAGAATGATGATTGAATACTCCCAAATAAAATTGAGGCTAAAAGATTTAAAGATGTAGATGCCATTCTGTTACATATTGAAAAAGGATAGAGTCAAATAGTAATGTAACAATCTATCTGGTAATTACAGTTTTAGCACTAAGTATAATCCACTGTTCAAATAAAACTGGACACTCTGGCAGAAAGTCATTATTGAAAAGAGGATAAATGTTTATTTGCACAGAACAAATAAAAGATGACAGGTGTTAAATCTAAACTTCTCTAGTTTATCAATTAAATTTAAAAGTTTTCTTCAAGTATTTCCAAAATTCACCAATGAACATTAAATCCAGTTAAGTCAACACATAGCATAAATAATAATGAACAATTTCATATAACTTTGGTCAGAATCCAATTTATGTAAGTTTTCTTATAACATGGAAAGATCAGAGCACAAAAAACACGTCTGCACAGTTTGACAGTCAACTCCACTCCAAGGTATGAAGCTACAAATCAAATCATATTGTATGAATATGTGAAGTGAATTCATTCATGAATGTTATTAGATTTTTAGCTTCATACCTCCATGAAATCAACAAATATTCTTTCCAAATCTTATAATTTGATATCATAAATCAAATTGTAAGATTCATCAATAATGAAAAGAATTTCATGTATACAATGCATACTCAAAATTGTTTTCATTGAGGGTTAAAACCCTTTTTTTTAACCAATCAGAATGCCAGAAAATTGATAGAAACCATTAATATTAAATCATACGTCAATTCTATAGTTTTTGGGATACAAAAAGACGGGACAAAAAGAAAATGTCCCTGATCTAGCCATGCTTGGGATTAACAATATAGGGATGAGTGTCTTTTTCACTGCTTTTGTTGGAGTATAAAGTGCAATTGCCTTAGCACATGGCAAATAACACCCATACGGCGTTATGTTTAAGCCATGTGCTAAGGTAATTACACTTTATACTCCAATAGACCAGTGAAAAAGACACTCGGTCCTTTTAGTTGCAATCCTCTAGATCTAAGAAACAATTACCGTAAAATACTTGGCTAAATATTAAAGTTTCGAATCTACTTTCTGCGCGTATAGATTACACAATCTATTTTTAGATTGTGTATTTTTCTTTATCGCTATCGAAGTTAAATGGCATAAAGTTAAACAAATGGTAAACAAATAAACGACATTTTTACATTCGTAGAGGAACTTATCATCAAAAAAACATTTTTGATAAGTCATTTTGCTTTTTAAATTGACCTTTCGTGATTGGGCTCATTGGGAGGGTTGCTTGATGGTCTTCATTGCCTGGCTGTAAACATCAACTCAGAATCAGAACTGCATGTTTTTGACCATAAATTCTTTCAAAAATAACTGAATTTCTAATATATTGAATAACATGATGTCGAAGGGGAATGAGGGTTTTTCGTGTTCCTACAACACAGGACTTGCAGAACGATGGTTTCCTGAAAGACCTATTGCATTTCATACAGAAATAAAGTGCAATGGGTTTCCCCACGTGATGCAATTTAAACCAATCAAAATTCTTTATTTTATTAGATTGCAATGATTTATTCAATATGGCTAGTTAATATAATTGATTTTGAAAAGGTAAACAATAAACTGCACTGACCTTCTATTAAGTTGATTAATCTCTACAAATTTCAGATTTGGCATGGGACATATAGATCTGATCATTTCCCAGGGCTCCATTCCTAAACTAAAAGCTCTGTAAAAAAGATATTTGTATTAAATTGGATTTTGGACTGATAAAAAATCAAAGTAATTTCAAATGAAATCTTAAATAAGGTTAAATAATTTTAAAAAATTCACATTAAAAAGTGGAAGAGAATGTAATAAATATAATATTCATATTATCAGCAATATTTCAGTTCCCCACAATGTTTTCACTGGATGATGATTCAGAGCTACAGATTGAGGGGATATTTTAGTTTTCAATATTAATATTTCATTATTCCTAGCTTAAAGCTGCTCTTGCACAGATTGAGAAAATGTGAATTTTAACATTTTTCGTAAAATCAATCGGAATAAACTACCCCATCATGTTGAAGCCTTTAAAATAACAAGATTCAATCTGGTAATGCATCGAAAGAGAGACCGTAATACCCGAATATAGGTTAGATTCATTCTAAAAAATAAAGTGACTACTAACGCTAAAAAAATTATTCTTCAATTTCAAGCCAACTATTTTTGCTTGACATTCGGCATGTTTGTCTTATTCAATCAAAGATTAAGGTTAAAGTATTTGACAGCTAGAAACTTCATATCAATACAGGCAAAAAATGAAAGGTTATTCACGGAAAATAACGATTTTGTAATAAATAGACTAGAAATAAATAGACTGGATACCTTACTGAGCTTGCCACTTCGAAAAAATAAGTTACAAAATTATTGAAATATGTTGTTTCTAGTGCCAATGCTTTGGGCCATTCTTCATAGTCTAAAAATACACACATTTCCAAAACTTAAAACAAGTTTTGTATTTTTTCTATGAAAAACTGTGCAAGAGCAACTTTAAATCCTATGTTATTGGTACTCATTTGAAATGTCTCATAGAGACATAGGGTTTCATTGAGAAATAAAGATTTGAGACTGGCTTTCCCTCCTCTTATCTTGACCCCTGATAATTCATGAAAATTGAGAAATCTTTCAAAACTTGCGAAGAAATTTATGATTTAAAGGGTCTGCGCATAACTAATATAAATACCTAAAAACATATTGGCACTTCAATGGTTTTGTGCTTACCCAGCAATATATTCTTAGCAATCATTTACTAAAACACAACAATATCCAAAATTGACTTTGGAACAAGTCATTTTCTATGCTTCAAAAGAGGCAGGCATTTATCAGGGCATTTTTTATGAACTTTGATGATAATTTTTACATAAGACATAGCAGCTTGGGTATGGAATGCTTAAGAACATACATTTATAATATGACCTATGTCACGGGAGTGAAATAATGCCATTGAATATTTTTGATATTACACAAGTGTTATTACACTAGTGGAATAACTATGCAAATGAGCTAAGAATCTACGGCAAGGTTGTATTTTTGTTGTGAAAATGACTTCATAATGCATTTGCTGACGTCATTTCATAAAGGGAGTGATATGTTTCACGCAAAAAAATCAGGTCATATTAAAAAAAGAAAATCAAATTTGTGCTCATGTATTACCTGAATTCATTAAACTCGTCATCTAAAACAGATAAAAACTGGGCTTAGCCTTGTTTTCATCTGTGTATAGATTACTTGTTTATTAAATTTGGTATTCCATGACCACTCATTTAATATCCTCAAAGTATCCATCATTTTCTTTCTTTCTTTTTTTTCTTCAAGAAAATTTGTCTAAAAACAGACCTTAAGATATATATCCTGGCAAAAGTACAAGTGTAGTATTCCAACATTTATGTTTGCTCTACTTCTTTTGGCAATCCGTTGGTAAGAAAATAAATTATCACATTCCAATATAGATATCCAACTTACGTCTTTGTTTTAAGTGAGTCTGTAGGAAGGAAAACACCCGCTAATTGACTAGCGATGACATCATTTAAATTAGCGAAAGACACACTACTGTCCCCACTTTTCTTTCTCTGAACTCGGTACAAAATGTCATCATTATGTGTTAATATTATAGAGTCAGTATTCCTGAAAAAGAATTTTGAATATACATGTAATACTATGGAGGTTAACATTTTGTTATAGTGTAAGATAGGCTCATTTTTCATTTTGCAGACAACAAAAGCTGAATTTTCTTGCACTAAAAAACTAATCACTATTCTATTTCATGCAAAAATGAGATTAACATTGAAAAAGTGTCTTATTCAAGTGCCTTAAGCATTGCTATAATGACATAATAGGGAATAATAGGCCCACTTAGAAAACATCTAATGGGATAAATGAACAAAAACAATGTATAATCTTTTGGTGATTTCACTGGTTTGGGAGATAGAATTACAAGTTATAGTGTAACAATACTCTTGGATAATCTTTAACCCAGCAGTTTCTCCCTTTTTCTCAATGTTTTTCCTTTAATTACTTTCATTACATAAAAGTTATGGTTTGTAGCAAAATAGTAACACAAAGTAAAAGCATTTCTTTCTTTCTCGGACAACACATTTTTCTTATTTTACGAATAACAAATATTGCATTCTTTTAGGTTTTGGTTTTTAAGACTATTGTCAATTTCATTGTCATTTAGGCAGGTTTTTTTTCCGGAGAACAGTTCATTTATAACTTGACCTGGTTTTTTTTTTTTCAAAAAATCTAGAAATTCCTGATATTCATTGATCAAAATGTTCCACTAAACATTACGCCATTTGTAATATGGAGGACCTGTAGAATGGTGTCCTTTCATTCATTATGACATTGTAGCTTATTATGTTTCATTCCCACATTGCTATATGATTGCAGATCATTTGCATTGTTATTGCTGTAGTATAACATCATTCCTGTGATATCGAAAAATATTAAAAAGGGTTATTTCACTCCATCAATCTATTTCAAATAGTAAAAGCCATTAAAACTATTTCTTTTGTTTCTAAATTTTATACCAATCAAAGTCAGAATAGGTTGTGGATCAAATGTAGAAATGGATATAATTTGAAATAATTTCATATTAGTTGCATCCATCAAAATTCATGCATTCTAACTGGATGAAAATTTTTTCCTTCCTATATGAAAATAATTTTGAGCAACCATTCATTTTGTAAGCTTGCACACAAAATAGTCTCACTGTCTGTCTCAATGTATAAAATCTTTACATTTTTGCTTCTTTATATCAAATTATATGCAATGAAGAAAAATTATTTTGGTTTAATTGGGGGTATGAAACTAAAAACTTGATCACACTAAAGTATGAATCTGCTCAGTGGTACAAAATATTGAAGGAAAGGAGAAACAAACAATTTCTACTTTTCAATAATGATTTCTTTCAATTTCTTTGAAAGGGGGTTAACACCACTCTTAACAGTTTTTCATTCATTTTGAGGCAGCTGGAGCACCCTACAATGTTTTCCTGGTATTAAATTTTAATATATTAATTTTTTTCCAAGCCTCCAGCAACCATCCCACTTAGGTTTAAGACTTTATCTTATAACTATACAAATATCCGTATGATAACATCCCGTATGATATTTTTTATGATATCACATAGTTATTTTTAGAACATGATATAATTCGGTTATTTTTAGAAACTTGCATTTCAGTTAGAAACGCCGACGAAAACAAGACAAATATAGGTTATAAGATAAATATAATACGTACTAAGTGTATTATATGAAAAAATATCAAACTCGGTTGTGAGAATTGATAATTGTCTCGGCAGAGCCTCGACAATTTTCAATTCTCCCAACCTCGTTAGATATTTTTTTTCATATAATACACTAAGTACGTATTATATATATCCACCCCTTTCTGGATAAACATCATATTGGTCAGACAAAATTGAACGGAATGATGGACAGACAGTCTGATTAGCTAACCGACGCAATAACCTACATACTCCAAATACTGTTGTAACATGATAAGCTGGCTAGACAAATGAGCCTGTGTGTGACATTTCCAACAATTTCACACCTGCGCATTATACAATCGTTGGGTAGCGTTGCCAATGACACAATTCAATACTGATAAATGCGGACTGTATAAAGATGGATCAAGACCATATATATAATGTATTAATATATAGCACATAGTGAAGACTCTAGTCAGACTGTGCGGCTGCACAGGCTGGCCAGAAGCTTTGCTTTGTGCACATGAGATTGTTGGAAATGTCTCGCACTGGCTCAAATGATGTCATTAGAAACAGTTATACATACAGAAAGCATTTTGACCATAATTATTTGAAAGTTGCTAATAAAATCTCTAGCAAAGTTTCAACTTGGGAGACGGTGAAATGGCGTTAGAAAAAAAGAACTTGATAATATGAGAGAATAAATCTCGAGTACCCACGTTACATTAACTTACTGTATTTGCCCTAAGATTTCGGTAACTTGAAAACAGATTTTTTTTTGTTCTGAAATCCATTCTTATAGATTGGAGTCATAATATTTTTATGTAGCTACCATATTTCCTCTAATGATAGCGCCCTCCCTAATAGTAGCAGCCTTACTTTTTTTAATAAGAAAACCCACTTTAAATGCCTAAACTTAAGGAGCTTTTTCAGACTTATACTTTAATTTGAGATGAATTTCCTTTAAATATTTATATGATGTTATGATGTTTCGTACCAATCATATGCAAAAGAACATGCTTTAAGAAATTTTTCTCTTTTTTTCTTATTTTTGTATTTAAGAAATAGAATTAATCATTTGTCTTTTTATAAAGATCAACAAAATTTCATTTCATGAATAACAAATGCAATATTTTAACTAGTGACTCTGTCATTCATGAAAATATAGATTTTGTTGTTCACTCAATTATGTATAAGTTGATCTTAAGCTGAAACAAAAAATAGAAGAAGTATAGTCCTAATATTCTCATTGATTTGATCCAAAACATGTAAATGCGTCCAAATAAGGCTAAGTAATAGGAAAATACATCTTGCTCGAGCCACCACATCTACTGAGCGACCATTTTAATAAGTGACCCTTTTCAAAATCCCCTTCTTTAAATCAAAATATCTTAAAAAGTAGGTATTGAAATCAAAATAAATGAAAAGATTTCCTATTTTTTTCAAACTCACCAGAATCATCTCAGTGAGAAGATTCTATTATTAACAAAGAACATTGAGAGTTCAGCAATATATACATTTTCAATAAAAAAAATAGGTTTCTTATCTGCTAACAAAAGGTGTATTAACCCTTTCCCGTTTTACAAAATTTTGGACCTGTCCAAATTCAACGGTTTTGCAGACGAAAATTTAAAGCGGATTTAATTTGAAAAATAACCATTCAGTAGGGTAGAAAATAATGTGGAAAAAGAAGAAATTGCTTGTCAGAAGCAATTTTTTCTTTTTTCACAATGTTTTCTCAATGATGAAATCACAGGCACGTAAAAAGCAGGGATTAAACAGCAAAGGGTTAAGCAGCCATTTTCTTTAATGACCTTTTTCGTGGTCCTGTTAGTGTTCCCTTTAAAACAAGTTTTACTGTATTTAAATCCTGATCAGACTGTACACCGGGGGCCTGTTTCCTAAACATCTTGCGATCATTTTTTGCGCAAGTCAAAAATTAAAGTTGCTCCTACAGAAGTAACTAAATATGGCATTCTGCCATGCATCATCTTATTGGAATCGTCTTCTTTAGAATATTCCAATGAGAAACTGCAAGGCAGAATCTAATAATGAATGAAAACACCAGGTACAAATTGTGATTTTGACTTATGATCAATTTTTTCATAAGACATTAAGTAAAACAGGCCCCGGGAGAAAATTGATCAGCACTGCATTCAGGATCACAAAATGGTGAAAACAGTTTTCCAATTATAAACCGCTTTGCACGTGCAACTGCGTGCAAAGCAGGGTATAATTGGCTTGCACTGTTTTGTTGTTCTGAATGCAGGGCTGGTTCTCTAATGTTTGATTGGACCTGTGTGTCAAAATCAAATTGGGTTCAAACCGTAGTCTTTGTAAACTGATTTGCTATATGCTTTAGCCATTTTGAGTTAAAATCAATGGTAGGTGGCTGCTTAAAGAGAATGTTACAGTTATACTAATGTGAGAAACATTGGGAAGCCATGGGCAGGTGCAATTACAACTGAAATATAATCTACATATGTGCTATAAGCTACATTTAATATTATGTAAACAAATCTATTACAAAGTTAACCCTTTCCTGTTTTAAAAAATTTTGGACCTGTCCAAATTCAAAGGTTTTGCAGACGAAAATTCAAAGTGGATTTAATTTGACAAATAACCATTCAGTTGGGTGGAAAATAGTGTGTAAAAAGAAGAAATTGCTTGTCAGAACTTCAAGCAATTTCTTCTTTTTCACAATGTTTTCTCAATCATAAAATCACAGGCACGTAAAAAGCAGGGATTAAACAGCAAAGGGTTAAAAGAGTTGAATGAGTTCAGAAAAACAATCAGGTGTGGTGTCTGTGGTCTAGAGGTAGAGCGTCCGCCTCTTGACCCAAAGGTCCTGAATTTGATTCCCGAGAGCGGCTATCGATCTAGGTTCTTTCATTTTCCCACACATTGGGCACAAGTTTTGGTGAAATTTCAAGGTAGCAGAATTGAGAAGGATTAATCTTGTAAATAAAGTTGAAAGAACTTGCTACCCAATCACTGTCAAATAAGTAGGTTTAAAACCAAAAAAAACAAAAAAAAAAACAATCAAGAGAACATTTTTTTCTGGTGGGAAGGGTGGATGGGTTGGGGTTACATTTAGCCAAGTTCATTCATTTAACTATTAGTAATTGCGACAATGCACTGAGCTAAAGAAGATTCAGCCATATAAAGGAGAAGTGAAAAGTGAATACATAACTTCAGATGAGTTTGATTCAAACTCAGGTCATTTTATATTTCATTCAGAAAGGTCAAAGGTGCAGCCAAATGTCTTGAATCAAAGTTGCTAATATCAAGCTAACACATTCAACCTGGGAGACTTAGTAAGAATTTGTGTTTATTGAAGAGTACAAGCCTATAATTTTCAATTTGACAATTGACGTCAAAGAAATTGGCTATTTCAAAACAGTCTTATTTGGGTGAGCAAGCACCTGAGAATAGTGGCCAAACTGCTGTAAACTATCAGCTCAAGACAACAAGTGCAAATTTGCTATTAAAATTTTAATTGAATAGCAACAAACTACAATATCCAGCCAGCTGTCACGTAAAATGGTACATTGTGTATCCCCTAAAGCCATCAGGCAAGGCAGCAAATTTATAACAGGTAAATATTCAGTTACAAAGCAGCAAAATCCAGTATGCAGCCAATTTTGCCTTGCTTTGAGTGGCCCCTAGATAGTTTTTACTTTAATTTCCTCGTTGAAAATCTTTTCTTATAAAATTCCAGATGCAAAATATAGTTTATATTGGGTCATTTTAAAATAAGCTCTTATATAAACAGATTTTCTTAATTTCATGAGGTCATTCAATCACAAATAAAAGTCAAAATAAAACTATCCCTAATTAAACCCGATTTACTATAATTTTTCTATGTTTTTGTGTTCTTGTACAGTGCTACAGATAGAGGTTGTATTTTGAATTTTAGATCAAAGTTTTTCAAAAATCATAGCACAAACACTATGTTGGTGGCGCTTATTGAAATTGGTTTGTCGAGACAATTCAAATGAGTAGCAACAACATAGGGTTGTTGAGAAATAAAGATTTTAGACTGACTTAGCCTGCTTTATCTGAACCTCTTGAGACAAAAATGGTCAACAGAAGGACCGACCTACCTACCGACAAGTGCAAAGCAATATACCCCCTCTTCTTTGAAGGAGGCCATAATAACAATTGGCAGATACAACTTTTGCACTGAGCCATCAATTTACCTTTGTAAAGCAGCGAGGGTGAGAAGGGAGTTATAATGCTGCAGAGGGCTTTCCCCACTAACACACGGGGCCACCGTACAGGTAAGCTACAGATAGAAGGGGTATTTTGTTTCTAAAATTTCATTTTTCCTTGCTTAACCCCTATGTTATTGGTTCTCATTTGAAATGTCTCATAGAGACAATTCAAAAGAGTACCAACAACATAGGGTTTCATTGAGAATTAAAGATTTGAGACTGGCTTTCCCTCCTCTTATCTTGACCCCTGATAATTCATGAAAATTGAGAAATCTTTCAAAACTTGCCAAGAAATTTCTGATTTAAAGGGTCCGCGCAAAACTAATATAAATACCTAAAAACATATTTGCACTTCAATGGTTTTGTGCTTACCCTGCAATATATTCTTAGCAATCATTTACTAAAACACAACAATATCCAAAATTGACTTTGGAACAAGTCATTTTCTATGCTTCAAAAGAGGCAGGCATTTATCAGGGCATTTTTTATGAACTTTGATGATAATTTGATGAAACATAAGACATTTGAATTGTCTCGACAAACCAATTTCAATAAGCACCACCAACATAGTGTTTGTGCTATGATTTTTGAAAAACTTTGATCTAAAATTCAAAATACAACCTCTATCTGTAGCACTGTACAAGAACACAAAAACATAGAAAAATTATAGTAAATCGGGTTTAATTAGGGATAGTTTTATTTTGACTTTTATTTGTGATTGAATGACCTCATGAAATTAAGAAAATCTGTTTATATAAGAGCTTATTTTAAAATGACCCAATATAAACTATATTTTGCATCTGGAATTTTATAAGAAAAGATTTTCAACGAGGAAATTAAAGTAAAAACTATCTAGGGGCCACTCAAAGCAAGGCAAAATTGGCTGCATACTGGATTTTGCTGCTTTGTGACTGAATATTTACCTGTTATAAATTTGCTGCCTTGCCTGATGGCTTTAGGGGATACACAATGTACCATTTTACGTGACAGCTGGCTGGATATTGTAGTTTGTTGCTATTCAATTAAAATTTTAATAGCAAATTTGCACTTGTTGTCTTGAGCTGATAGTTTACAGCAGTTTGGCCACTATTCTCAGGTGCTTGCTCACCCAAATAAGACTGTTTTGAAATAGCCAATTTCTTTGACGTCAATTGTCAAATTGAAAATTATAGGCTTGTACTCTTCAATTAACACAAATTCTTACTAAGTCTCCCAGGTTGAATGTGTTAGCTTGATATTAGCAACTTTGATTCAAGACATTTGGCTGCACCTTTGACCTTTCTGAATGAAATATAAAATGACCTGAGTTTGAATCAAACTCATCTGAAGTTATGTATTCACTTTTCACTTCTCCTTTATATGGCTGAATCTTCTTTAGCTCAGTGCATTGTCGCAATTACTAATAGTTAAATGAATGAACTTGGCTGCATTTTAAAATAAGCTCTTATATAAACAGATTTTCTTAATTTCATGAGGTCATTCAATCACAAATAAAAGTCAAAATAAAACTATCCCTAATTAAACCCGATTTACTATAATTTTTCTATGTTTTTGTGTTCTTGTACAGTGCTACAGATAGAGGTTGTATTTTGAATTTTAGATCAAAGTTTTTCAAAAAATCATAGCACAAACACTATGTTGGTGGTGCTTATTGAAATTGGTTTGTCGAGACAATTCAAATGAGTAGCAACAACATAGGGTTGTTGAGAAATAAAGATTTTAGACTGACTTAGCCTGCTTTATCAGAACCTCTTGAGACAAAAATGGTCAACAGAAGGACTGACCTACCTACCGACAAGTGCAAAGCAATATACCCCCTCTTCTTTGAAGGAGGCCATAATAACAATTGGCAGATACAACTTTTGCACTGAGCCATCAATTTACCTTTGTAAAGCAGCGAGGGTGAGAAGGGAGTTATAATGCTGCAGAGGGCTTTCCCCACTAACACACGGGGCCACCGTACAGGAAATGATGTGGTTTAATGCGTACTGGTCCCTCATGTGTTCTACAAGCCGGGAACCAAACCCAGACCCTGTTCCTCCACTCAAACTGTGCAGCATGATCAGCCCATTAAAACAATCACATCTAAAATATATAGAGGATAATCTTTTGTTTCAGTGTAAGATCAATTTATATTCTTTGAGTGAACACCAAAAGCTATATTTTCACGAGAGGCGGAGCCACAAGTGAAAATATACCTTCTGTTGTTCAAGAAAATGAAATATTAGTCAATCTTACTCGAAAAACAAATGATTATTCTATGTCTTCATTGCAAAAATGAGACAAAATTTGAAATTACTAGGACATATTTTCGTATAACGTGTCATTTTGCACTTGATTGCTATGCAACATTTATTGTGACGTCACTTATTTTGCCTGCATAGATGACGTCAGATAGGATGAAATGCACAAAAGTTTTTGATAATTTCACTGCTTTCGCGTTGAGATTTTCAAGTGATAATCTACCCTTATTTCTCGATAAACCATCAAAAGCATTAAAGAAATACAATTATTTTTTCAATGGGATTTAATACCGCTTTTAACATATTACAGCAGCTGAAGCGCTTAGCTACGGGTTTCTTGTAATTGTAAATTTCACATCAGTACTATCTCAACACCATTTTTGGGCCACCGATTGCTTTTCTCCTTTAGGCTTAAAACTATCTATTCATTTAAGGGGAGGTAAGTGTTTGAAAAAAAACTATCTGAAATGAACCAATGACCCCTCATTAGTAATTAATTATAACACAATGGCATAAAACGCATAATTAGAATAAAAAGAATTTCATTCACAATAATATTCATATGTCATGTGTTTTACTGTGTACACAGATAGCTCTGCCCATTTATTATACTCAACATCATATTTTGCAAGAACATTGATGCTTTTGATGTCTTATAACCCACATGCTAAATGACGCGCTTTGTTCTGTGAAATTCTACCAACGTCAATAGCATTACTTGTTCATTATTTTACATCCAAAAGAAATTTATGAAATTATTTTAGACCAAGAAAGGGGTTATAAAACCAAATTCAGAATTGTGATCGTGTAATAATGGATATAATTTCATTTTAATGCCCTTGGATTTTATCCTTGCATATATTGAGGGGTCAGTGCAACACTATTGTAAATACCTATAAATAAATAGGCACTTACAATAGTGTTGCACCGACCCCTTGAATTATCTCCTCCCCTATCAGACTTTTTTTATGGACAGATCAACGTGAAAATAAAATATTTTCATAAATTTACTATTACTGCTCTATGGCTCTATCAACAGTAAATCCTGTGAAAAGTAATTCAGGGGAAAAGTGCCTGCCAAAGTTTATGTATATGGACTAATAATTTAATTTAAGTTATGATCATCAAGATCTACGCATTCTGTTTGGCTATGGAGTTGGTTTTATTCCTCAATGAAAACAATTTTGAGTATGCAACTATAAATGTACACTTCCGCACTCTGTACTACTTTTACTTAGCCAATGGTATCTCAAGAGTAATCTTTAAGTAACTTTTAGATAGGACCATGAGCTCCATCGTCAAATATCGAGATTAAAGACCTTTTGATGCATTCAAAGACAACTTTTTAAAGATTTTCTTTCACATTTTCATGGTTGCTACCACAGAACCAGAAATTTCAACTAGCTGTGTAAGTTTTTTATCTTATATCTATACAAATATCAGTGTGATAACATCCCGTATGATATTTTTTATGATATCACATAGTTATTTTTAGAAAAATGATATCATGTGGTTATTTTTAGAAACTTGCATTTCAGTTAGAAACATCGACGAAAACAAGACAAATGGAGGTTATAAGATAAATATAATACACATTTAGTGTATTGTATGGAAAAATATCTAACTCGGTTGTAAGAATTGATAATTGTCTCGGCAGAGCCTCGACAATTATATATTCTCCCAAACTCATTAGATATTTTTTCTCACACAATACACTAAATATTTATTATATATATACCTTTCAACTTCTTGTCTGATTGCCTCTGTTGTGTCATCCAATAAATGGTCATCACCTGACAGTTGTAGTCCATTATATCCTAGTGAACAAGAGCATTGGAATAACATTAAATGTACATTTTAACAGGTTTTCCCTTCAATTCTAGAATAATTGAACCCTTGTAATGCTGGACCTGCAATATTCCTGCTTGGACAGGAGGTATACAGTGCATGCATTATGTTCAATCTGATCTTTGTCTTTGCTACCTGAGTTTCCATTTTATAAACTCATAAAAACGAAAAACCATAATTTCAGAATAATTATTTACTCCAAATTATTGCATTCAGTGCTTTCAGCACTTTGAACTTGTGGCAACTTTGTGGAGGTTTTTGTTCTGCATGACAAGGCTTAATTAACTAAGAATGTGACAAGAGCTCAATTGAGTATCAAGCCATTTTTTCTGCAAATTATTCTGTCGAGATTAGAAAAGCTTGGTGCCAACAACCAGGGACAAATCATATGGTTTCAATGTCTCAGTGCGGAACAGTTGTAACTGCCTATAAACATATAGACAGTTTTGAGTGGTTCGCGTTAAGCTATTGATTTGTAAATGGGGACAGTGGGGTACAATATGTTTCAAGGGTCCATTTTACTAAACTTCTTACAAAAAGTCAAAAACACAATTATGGTGTTTTCATTCATTGTTGGATATTGTCTTGTAATATCTCATTGGAATCCTCTTCATAAGATGATTCCAATCAGATTATGCATTACAGAATTCCAAATAAAGTAACTTCTGTAGAAGCAACTTTAATTTTTGACTTTCGCAAAAATTGAAATCAGGCCCCAAATGCCTGCCTCCCTTATACTGGTTTTCCAGAAAAATAGGTATTTTCACCTCTATAAAGCTAAATAAAATCTTAAAAAATTCTTAATAAAACTGCATTAATCTGACAAAGAAGGAATATTTTGTGTTCAGCAAGCCAAAGGTTTATAAGTAACAATATAAGAGGTGCTGGCTCAAAACTATTGCAAGTGCCCAAATAGTTAGGGACACTTGCAATAATTTTGGGTTTAACCCTTGACATTGACTTCTGGCATGCATGCAAGACGAAATGTGAGTGACATTTCGAACAATTTCCCAACTGCGTGAGGTACAAACGTTGAGAAGCGTTTACAACAACACAATGCAATAATAATACTTGCTGACCAAATGAAGATGGATTAAGACCTTAACAATCTATATAGCGCATAGTGAAGATTCTGGCCAGAATGCAGCTGCACAGCCTGGCCGGAAACTTTGCTTTGCACTCATTTGAAATTGTTGGAAATGTCATGCACAGGCTCTTATGTTAGTCAACATGTAAAAATTGGTAACCTGCTTTTCACACAAAAATCAGATTACAATTTTGACACATTCGCAAATCTTTTGCCATTCTGAACAAAAATCAGACTGTTCCCAAATGCAGTCAGTTGATAATTACCTAATGCCCAGTTAGTGCCCCTTCCTCTCTTTCCAACAATTACCGAGCTTCTCCTATATGGTTGACCTTTTAGTAATTTGGTGATGACCTTCCTCTCACTATCCACACATACTGCCCTATGTTGTCCGTCATTGCTGATAAAACTGTGGCTGAAAAAGACATAACCATCAATAAGAAAACCATATATATCACAAAGTTTTGTGAATAAGAAGTAAAAAGGACACCACCTTAGGAAATCAGAACTAAAAGCAGGGAGTCCAAATGATCACCAAGGAACACTGTAGAAAAGAAGAAATTGCTTGTTACATGCAATATCCTCTTATACGCATGGTTTTCTCTAAAAATAAAAGTTCATGAAAGCTTTACATATATCTTTATATATCAGCTGCTGTCATGTAACTACTCTTGAAATATGTGCAACCTAATCTTCATCTCTACCACCTTGTTTGCCTTTTTAAACCAGGAAAGCTTAGAAAATTCATTACAAATTAAACATTGATTCACAATAAGCGACTGAATGCGCATGTGTGGGCCACATCTCATTTTGTTCCGAACAAAAATATCATTGTCGTCATAGAATTAGTGTTTCCAGTATTTTTAGAACTTTTAATAAGGTTTTTATTCAGCATAACAAGTGTTCAAGCAATATTACCTATGTAAGACTTCTTCATCCTTTGCTATTTTTTTCCACAACACATTTCCTATCTGATTACCACACTGTCCCACTTGTACAAATACAGTTGACATCGTGTTATTGTTGTCAGCGGCTAAAAATATTCTGCAAATAAGAGGATACTAAAATTTATTAACCCTTTGCTGTTTAATCCCTGCTTTATATGTGCATGTGATTTTATGATTGAGAAAACATTGTGAAAAAAGAAAAGAGAGGCGCTTGAGCGCCTGATTCGCTCCACAGGCCTGAATATCTTGATAATGATTATTAGAGGATGATAAGGCTGTTAAAAATAAGGATCATTCCAGTGAAATTTGTTTGAAATCCAAAAATAAAAATTTCAATACTAACAGAATGTTACTGCATAATATACTGGTATTTTGTCCACAAAATTTTGGTTGTAGATCTTTCCGCTTTTCATTAAACATCACTATAAGGGTGTTACTTCACAATAATTGTTAGTCACCAAAACAAAATTCTATCTAATAATAATACGAAGTAAAATATTAAATCCAATATTTTTATTCTGCCCAATGCCTTAGAGGAGTCAACTCAGCTTTTTATTCCCCACTCTGAACCTCAGTAGGCCACTTTACACCACTTGACCTCTTTGTACAGAGTCACCCTTCATTTAACTAAACTGACCAATTCTAAGGGGGTATCTCAGGCTCCCTATTTCACCTAATTTTCTACACATTTGGATTCTAACAAAGCTTATGCTCCATCTAACCTACAATCTTTACACCCATTAAATTTAATGAGTCTAATAAAAATTCATCATTTAGGTGATACCAAAAGGGTGGTAAAATATTCACTTTATATGTTGAAATGTCCTCTGCCAATATAGAGCATGCTGTTCATCTAATCAAATATTTTTTTCAGCCTGATACAACTTCACAGAAATAAAATTTCTATGATATGTGGTTGAAATCCATCTGTTTGAACTTTGAAAAAAGTTTGTTAACCCCATATTGGGTATTATACCATATAACATATCAAAAGAAATGACCTCTGACAATAAAATACATATTTTGTATCTGATCACAATAATTTTTTGCAGACTGATAAAGTATCACTAAAGAATCATACCAGAGAAATTCAGTCAATATCCATCTGTTAGATTCTGAGAAAATGAGTTTCAAAGTTTTCACCATATAACATATAGAGAAATGACCTCCGCCCATTAAACACTTATTTTTTTATCTGTTCACAATATATATTTACAGACTTGTAAAGGATCATTAAAGAATCATTCAAATGAAACTTGGTTGTTGTCCATAAGTTAGGTTCTGAGAAAATGAGTTTCAAAGTTTCCACTGTATAACATATAGAGAAATGACCTCCGCCCATAAATTACACGTTTTTCATCTGATCACAATAATTTTTGTAGACTGATAAAGGGTCACTCAAGGATCATTCCAGTGAAATTTGGTTGATATTCATCGATTACATTCTGGGAAATTAATTTTCAAAGTTTCCACTATATAACATATGGAGAAATACCTCCGCCCATAAAATACATACTTTCCATCCGATCACAATAATTTTTGGTAGACTGATAACGGGTCACTCAAGGATAATTCATGTTAAATTTAATTGGTATCCATCAATTAGACTCTGAGAAAACTCACCTACTACCATATATGGAAATTAGCCACGCCCACTACAGCAATGATTTTCAACCGATTAAAATTCTTTGAAGGAATCTGATAGAGGGTCACCCAAGGTACATTCCTGTGAAATTTGATTGAAATCCATCCTGTACTTTAGGAGGAGAAGATTTTTAAAGTTAAAGTTTACGGACGGACGCACGCACAAATGCACGGATGACGGACACCACGCCATGACAATAGCCCACTGGCCGAAAGAGCTAAAACTTGCTTCTGACAAGCAATTTCCTCTTTTTCCACACTATTTTCTACCCTACTGAATGGTTAATTTTCAAATTAAATCCACTTTAAACTCTCGTCAGCAAAATCTTTGAATTTGGACAGGTCCAAAATTTTGTAAAACAGGAAAGTGATGAGTCACTTACAAACAGGTAAAAATGAGGCTTTACAGAGTTTTATCTGTTTTAGATGATGAGTGTTATAAATTCAGTATTTGATGCACAAAAATTAGACATCTTTTTTATAATAATGTTATAACCTGAATTTTTGTAATAAACATACATGTGATATTTCCATGGACACTCATAGGGAGATTTAGGTAAAAATATAGGGAGATGGGGTCTGAAATAGGGAGATTTTTACGCAACACGCGTTTCGGCATAAAACTGTAAATATTTTTTCGAACTGTGTGTTTTGGTCCCAAAAATTCAATATACCTTACAAAAAAGTATCCTTCTGTTTACTTATTTTGAAATGAAATATAACAAAAAGTAAATATAAGCAAGAATAAAAGTTTCTTTTTTTTTAATGTGTTCATTTTTGATACTGCAGACATATAAGTTAATAAAAAATAATCACTTGAAAAAATATTGAGACAAAAGGATGCACTAGCTTACAAAAACTATTTCATTGTTTGCCAAAACATTTTTACTTTTAAGACTTGACTGGGAGACAATGATCAACATTTTAAGATAAACTCTATAAAGTATAAAACAATATCAATCATATGAAAAAGATTGAGGCAAAGGGTGCACAAGCTTACAAAAACTTGTACATTTTTTGCCAAAACATTTATCATTTATCTATATTTCTGACTATACTAGGAGACAATGACCCAACTATTAAGATAAAATCTATAAAATACATAACATTATCAATCATATGAAAATATTGAGGCAAAGAATGCACTAGCTTACAAAAACAAATCCATTTTTTGCCAAAACATTTATCTACTTTTGAGTAGACTAGGAGACAATGCTCAACATATAAAGATAGAATCTATAGAATATATAACAATATGATCAATAACTTACTTATCAAAATGATTAATTTAAAAAAAATACAAATATACTGAGTGACTCCTTGTTACACTAATATAAGGTTTAAAAATGGCCTTTAAAAGGCTAATTCATTTTTTGTCAAAATATTCTGTTGAATTGATATTTTATACCAGACTAAGAGATACTGCACAAGAAATTCAGTTATTCAAGCTATAAATTATTTTTGAATAAATAACAAGTCTTTTTCTAACAAAATTCAATACATGATGAGTGAGATCTTATTTGTAGAAAACATTTCTATGGCAAAGATGAAATTAACATGTAAAAGGCTAATTCATTTTTGACAAAATATTTTCTTCTTTTTGTGTCAGTATTGTAGCTTCTGCTTTGTGGGTATGGAGTTAAAAAATCAAAATCTATCTTTCAATGAGTAACAATTTTATAAAATAAATATTCATAATTTACATGTTTAAACAGTGTGATCTTTTTCAGAAATAATTTGGCCAAAGATGAATCAAGCCTAGAAAGGGCTTATCCATTTCAACCAAATTGTTTCTTCATTCAATTTCACTGATAAAGGACATTAACTATGCTTTATTCAACTACTTTACTAATGACCTGCTTTATACATTGTGCATGCAGACTTGGCACTTGTTAACAATTCTGACGTTGGTTTAAACTGGTAGCAGTAACAATCAGTGTTCAGTTTACAGGACAAAAGTGATGTTATTGTATTATTACACAGGTTACCCCGGGAGTCTTGCTGAATCTTTCGCAGCATGCTGAATGTCCTCTCTGCTTCTGCATTGCTATGGGGTAGACTTAGAGCACAAAATGCCACTTTACACAATGAGTCAAATCTATACCGACCATTCGGGAGAGTAACTCTTTCCATGGCTAGCCAGAAGCTGTCTAGTCTTGTGTCACTGTTGAAGGGCGGAAGGTCTTCTGAAGGGGACAGTTGGTAATCTTGGAACTGGTCTCTTAGGCTGTCTGTTGTCGTCAATCCAAATCGATGGGCGAGTTGAATAACTGTGATTAGAAATACATTACATAAATGAATATTTGGTAATTTGGTTCTAAATGCAAGATTTTGAGTGATATCCCTATCTGCACAAAATATCAATCGATTAAAAAGTGAAAAATTAAGCTGCTTTGTAAATTACAACATCAAAAACAATCACTCTTTTTGAGAGCGCTTAATTTAAAAAGGTATTGGAAACAATTTGAAAAAAATGACGACAGTACTTGGGTCTGTTTCTGTTCCAAAGGACATCCAAATGAAAATTCAACACTTCATTTTTTTTAAATTTTACAATTTATCAATTGTTGCCTGAAACTTTTTTTAAACTTGACAAGTCTGAAATGTTGTTTTCTGATTGTGTGTTGAGGGAAATTTTTCATACACAAAAGTGAAAGTTACATTTTTATTATAATCAATTAATTCTAAATGACTTCTTTGAAAATTTGCCACATTTCATGGCTATAGGTCAACTGGTTCTCAAGTGGTGTTACAATTAAATAAATTATAATAATTACCTGAGTCAGGCTGGACACTGTCCTTCGATCCAGGGTTAACAAAGCTAAGGGTCTTCAGGGTCGGGTCTTTGAATGGAAATTTCTGAATGAGTTTTTCTGTAGCTTCTACGTAGAAAAGTCTGGTATGTCTGAGGAAAAAATACATAATAATTCATTGATACAAACAAATTTTGCAAGATAATATTTGATTGTTACTTTATCATCAGATTTCAAGTTTGATTATTGTTGTTGTTGTTTTTCTTCTTTCAGGCCTCTCAGCATCGGGATAAAGGCAATCAGATACAAAACCGAAGTTGGGTTAATTTCTTACAATGTTAAATTATCCTATTAAGTGTTAAGTTTAGACCCGATAAATAAAGACCACCTTCAAACCAGCGTTATCTTGTTTTTTCTTGTTCAACATAGATTTCTTTGATAAACTGAATACCAATAGGCCTTGATCAGTCCTCAGCTGTTTATAAGTTATGCTTCAAAAAAACCTTACCTGAAGAAGGATTTCACTTTTTCTGCAGGGAGGTCACTGTTCTCGGCTAGGTACCTCCTGGCCTCCATGCCAACAGCCAGGTAGTCATCAGGAAGTTGGTTTTCTGGGTTTCTGAAATTCACTTGTGTCAGGTCTGGTTCTGTTTTAATGATTGACGTGGAAACAAACTTCCCAAGAAATTTTCGTAGTAATCTGATCATCTCGGTCTGTAGATGCCCAATCATGGATTCATCTGCCTGTATAACAAAGAAGTGTACATGTATCAAGTATCGTAGATTTTTTCTTGGGTGACTTACATGTTTTTTTCTTCATTTTCTTAATTTATTTTTGTTCTTTTCAGTCTCATCATTTTCCCATTATGTTAAACTAGTTTTAGGTTGTTCAATAATGACTGGATAACTTCAAGATTAAACCTTCAAATTAGTTTACGATTTCAAACCCTTTTCTTCCAAATTTTTCCTGCTACTCAGTCTGTTTGTTTTATCATTGTCTTGTTTTGGTTAATTTTTTACCTTTTCTCTTTATAACATTTACAGCTCAAACTCAATTTTGGATCAGTAATGACTTTCATTGGTAGGCGTTAAACCTTATACCCTAAACTCAGAACAGCTTGAAGATACAAGAAACTTAAAGAATCTTGCATTTAGTTTGAAACAAAAATTGGGAACAGTACACAACTTGGAGGGATACATTTCTTGTATGCATGACATTTTCAATGACCTAACAAAAATATCATACCTGAAACGTTGTGTTAAACTCATTTATTGGACCAAGGATGAATTCCAAAAACATATAATACAGTCGCATTTCTGGATTGGACAGCCACTCAGCACAGGTCTTCACCTTGCCTGGTCTCTCAATCTCGTCATGGCTGTTGAAGTAGCTTTGGAGAGCTTCCCAGTGGTGAAGGAGTCTCCCCACACATTTCTCAAGGGACAACCATCGTGTTGCGCAGTGCTTGATTATCTTGAGGGTCTCAGTCTCTGTGAAAGTTAGGAATTCTTTGTACTCTTCCCTTCTCTTGGCACTAAAATTCAAAAGCAACATAAAAAATAGAAACGTTCGATTTCAATGCTTGTTGATGTTGAATGTAGCTATGGTATTTAATTTCCATAATTTGATTTTAATCTTAATTTGTATAAAAGCAACAATATTGTTTTACTGACAAAAAGAGTTCAGTAAGGGCATACTATGTTAGCCAATGCAAACACTTGGCTGAAATCAATGGTAATATGAGTATGGGGTTATTCAACATGGCATAGGAATAAAGCATTAGTCTTTACCTATTTATTTTACATTGATAGGGAAACAAGTTCTTACAACTTAGATTAGTCCCTCTCCATTCTGCTTCCTGTGAGATTCATTAGTACTCACACCGAATGTGTGGACAAAGATAGATAGACACTCTCGGGATTCAAACTTAGGACGCTCTACCTCTAGACCACAGACACCACAATAAATGACTTGGAAGATATGCTTTAAAAAATGAAATAAACTCAATCTTGCCTATGATTAAAATGGAAGTATGTCTCAATCAGGAGATCTTCGACAGGGAGCGGTATTTGCTTGACACCGGCACGGCACACAAGGTTGGCTAGATGACACACACACCCCAGGTCAAAGACGTTGGGTTGGACTTCTCTTATTCTTGATAACACAGAGTTGTTCTTTCCAACCATAACACTGGCATTGTCTGAGCTGTAGCCAATGCAGTTGCTCCATGGAATGTCTCTGTGGCTGCAAAAATATGTCTTCTATTAATTTTTTTTGAAAAATTAACTAAGTACCAACAGGTTACTTTTTAACAAACATTTATTATTAGTAGGCCTATATGACCTTGACAATTGACCTTGGTAACAGCCAAGATGATAACACTGAGATCCATCAAAAGACCAAGCATTTATTATCTTCCTATCTTAGTTCTGAAGAAATTTTTCACCATGACAGCTTATCTTAGTACATGAGCTGAAGCATCATAGAAAGACGACTTTCAAAAATAAATACAAAATACTCAAAATTTATAAATGAATATAACATGCCACGTGTAGGCCTCATATACCTTTATTTTTCATCTAGTAAAAAATATTCATTTTAAATTTGGTTATTAGTTACTACCCCCCTCCCCAGCCCCAATATTCGAACCCTTTACCATAAATCCGCCACAGCTTTTCATGGTCAATGTCTCCAAAACAAATAAGTTTGGCGAGAGGTAGAACGTCGTGATTACAGCTTTTGAACTATTCGATGGGCGGCCACATCTCGTTATTTCATAATCCAAGTCGTAAAAAGCATTTGAAAATGGGCTAAAACATCGTCAGTACAGCTCTAGATTCTAGTAGAATCAATGACGGTCGGCCAAAACGTCGAAAATGCAACTTCATTTAAGCTGTATATTCGCATTTTGCCGCCCATCGGCGATCATTTTTATCATTTTAATAGATCTAGTTATTTTTCGAAATGTACCTGTCCCTGTATGTCTGTAATTGATACTCGACTGTTCAAAAACCAACTTCCTTATATCACTGTATCCTATCTATATGTAATTTGTGTTGTAAAGCCACGCATTTTGCTTCAAAATACCAATGTAAATCAACGTAAAGGACTAGACAGATAGACTGTTTTACCGTGTACCAAGTCAAAGACTACCCGTACATAGAGACGGAGTTGACACGTTGCTATGGGGATTGCATACATTCGTGCGTGCCACTGGTTATGTTAACCCTTTAACAAGGCCTTATACAGATACAAGTCCGACCACAGAAGAAATTGTTTAATCTCGAGTTAACTTAAAACCGGCTCAGGGTTCACAATTAATAGTATGCAAACGTTTTACAAAGTTGCCCTCGCTCTCGTGAACTGCAAACGTTTGAAAAAGGTTTTAGTTGCGTGAACGCAGGGTTGTTTTAAGTTCAACAATGAGAAAACATTTCTGTTGTGCAATCGGGATTTGTATTTTAAATTAAATGGATAATTTAATCTTCTTATTTTTTTTCTTTTTCTTTTTTTTGAACCAGTTGTCCTAGATCTATCCGATTGCGAAACAGTGCAGGTTTAGAAATTCATATGCACTCACAAGAATTAATAGGATAAATATATAATAAAATATATATATATGTGAACTGTGACAAAGGATACCCACCCACTCCCCCTTTTTAATGATTTGTATGCTGGTGAATAATCAAAACAACGTAACTACAACTTAAAGCTGTTGTTACGACGTTTTGAACATTCACATACGATATTTTTGAAAAAAAAAGTTTTTTTTTTTTTGTTCACTTTCATCACGATAGTTACGTTATTGAAATCTTCTACATAAAAGGGCAAATATCCTTTTTAAGTCATGTTATCGTCAAATAGGAACCCGAATCTTGTATCTACAGCTGAGACCAATCTGCAGATACTAGTTTTTCTTATGCTAAGCGATATTTGTATAGATTTCACGATCTTTCTCCATAGGGCTTAACCGCAGTATTTGCCATAATTATTCGAGTTATGATAGTTATAATTGTACTGATAATCTTATACGAGGGATCAGCGCAAACCTATTGCATGCATATATATATATAGCAATTACAATAATTATGCGCTGGTCACTCGATTAAGTCGTATTTTTCTTTAAACCCATTTTCTATCTTCGTTTTGTTTTGTTTTTCCACAATTTCTTTAAGTGTAATACATGTTATGTCTTACTTAATGGTGTCCTTAACTAGAGGCCTTACAAAAAATGGCTCAGACGAGATTTTCTTGAAAAATAAAATAAAATACTCACATGAAGACTTGGTTCAGACTGTTGAAGAGGGTTGCTCCTGTAGCGATATTACAGATGGGTAAATCCAAAAATCTGGTGGCTACTCTTTTCGCGTTGCGATCTAACACACGAACGAGAATTGTCATAGATTTGTTGTCAGACTTGTCATTGCTTTCGTCAACTAATATCGAAAACTTCTCACTTTTACACAAACTAGTAACCTTGTCATCAAAATGTGGTGCTAATGTCTGATTTAGGATGTGGGTAGTTTTGGTACGACGGCAAGAAAACTTCTGCGCTGTTTCTGAGTCTGGAAACATTTCTTTGACAAGGTCACAGAAATGGTCAGCCACAGATAAGGGCAGATTGTGCTCAGCTATGAAATATGAGAAAAGAACCTCTGCTTTTGTGACGGGGTCTGGTTTGGAGAACATCTGCTTTAGAGTTGGCGTTTTTTTAGTGGTAGCTAAGTTAGATTTGTGCGAGTTTGTTGTAGAATGTTTCGACACATCATTCTTGCCACCGTGTGACACACTAAAATGCAAGTTACATGCAGTGCAAAATGCATATGAATCACCCTTAGAACTTTTCTTAACCCACGGTAATTGAATGCGCCACTCTTCCCTAAAACATGCCACATACTTTTTCTTTTTAGACGCAGAACGCTCCGGAGAGCCAACTCGCTTCGCCATGCCACAAACTTTATCCAACAGAGATTAAATGGATATTAATTAAATCATGATTGAAATGCACTTTTTATACCCTTAATTGCAATCTTCGTTAATTCAAAGGTGTGAAAATCAATCTTAACAAGCAATTTTCAATCAAACGAAAGGATTAAGGAAGATCAATATTACTAATTGTCATAATTGGCTTCGTATACAGGGTGAAGTGTGATTGGTAGCACCTTATTGTCTATACTACACTGATTTAACCGTGAAAAATCGATAACTGTAGTACCCGACGTTAAACGATGACACTTCCAGACAGATAAACAACAGTCTGTCGTTAACGCTTTACTCGTTATCGATTTTACGCTCGCGACTTGACCAAACGGCCCGAAGTTTTCGCATTTTTAGCCTCCATTTTTTTCTCGTGTTTAAATTTCTCCAGATCGGGAGAAATGGTTTCCCGATCGGGAGAGCGGGAGGAAGGTTGAAATATCGGGAGAATACGCCGAGATCGGGAGATATCACATGTATGAATAAAACAAGGCAATTCCAGATATTTATTGATTCAAGTTATTCCTTGAAAGATATAAAGCCGTTTGTCAAATGACATCAGAAATTTTATATTGACATTATTTTCACAACAAAAATATAACATTGCTATCCATTCTTTGCTCATTTGCATACTCATTCCACTAGTGTAATTGCACCTGCGTATTATCAAAAATATTCAACAGGGTTTATTTCACTCCTGTGACATAGGTCATATCAAAATTCTTTTTTAAAAATAGTACTATTCGCTTCAATTATTTATCAATGTTTCAGCAATAGAAGAAAGGGCAGGGATCAACACCAACAGTGTCCTGGGGCCCATTTTAAAAAACATCTTAAGATCATTTTTGGTGTAAGTCAAAAATTAAAGTTGCTTCTACAGTAGTATCTAAATACAGATTTCTGCCATGCATCATCTCTTTGGAATTGTCCTCCAATGAGATATTGCAAGACAGAAACAAACAATGAATGAAAATACCAGGTACTATTTGTTATTATGACTTGCGATTATTTTTTCACAAGAAGTTAAGTAAAACAGTCCCCTGGGATCCCGATAATCCCAAAATATAAGGGATCCAATAAGAGGAAGAAAGGTATTCCTTTAGGATCCTTCAGTATCCTTTTTTTTTACTTCAGAAAATTCTTAGGATCAGGCACCACAATTTCCAAGCCAAGGTCCTAAAACTCTACAAATGTAAGGAACATTAAGTCAGGGATACTCAACATACACATGTATATTTAGGGTCTGTGATTAAGAGGAGTGGTAGAACATTGGCTTGTAATACTGTAAATTGCTATTTCTTTTAAATCTCTTCATGTTTAATGAAGAAAGGGATCCCTGCCATGACAACTACAGTTCCTGCTGAACCCCATTGAAAAACAGTAAGAGTCAACAACTGAAGGGCATCCTGAATAATCTAAAGAATACTGTGCACAGTGTATTTTGGGGGTGGTTTTATGGTTTAGTTTTGGCTATATTGGCCAACAAGCTAACATGTGCCTAAATTAATCTACCGCTAATATTCTTCATAAAAAATTAAAAGTCCTTCCTTATGAGCACAATATAACTTCGCGTGATCAAGGACTGTGTATAGTGAGAGTCCCTGGCGTGATGTATAAGTCAATGAGCCAACTTATTTCTGGCCCGCTTTCGGGTAGCATGTAGACTGGTCTCACTATCAAATATCAGAAAAGCCTTTTCTAGGCTATTCTAATAGTCTTTACTTGGATCAGTCTAGAGCTGGTAGCCCGCTGTCTGAGAGATACTCTGATAGCTAGCTGGCACAAATACCCGCCCAGGGTGAGAAATAAGTTGGCCCAATGTTAAAGACAAATGTGAGAAAAAACTGGTAGACGAAATATAATAGAAATGACAGGTGTGAAAACAATCTGTTTAGTTTGTAGAAATTACCCGAACAAATTATACTATCTTTGATTTGAAAATAAGATGTGGTGTTATAATTTGGTAGTACATGTATGTAGGATGCTCTTAAATAAATCTCTGCCAAAAAAATCGAAACACAAAATCGCCAAATGTGGACACCACTAATATAAAGCCTTTTGCAATTTATGCCTTCTCAAAACTATCTGTTGCATTGCGAATTTTATCATTGCAATAAGTGAATACAGGGTTTTCTATTACAGTTGTTCAGGCAGTAGCGGATAGATAACGAAATTATCGAAGTGTGTGTTTCTATTACAAAACAAAATCTATATTGTGTGGTACGAATTTGTTGGAAAATCTGTATTCTTTTAATTGAAACCAATTTCGGGATAGTAATGTTGTTTATACGTCAGATAAACGCTTTCTGCACACAGCACTAATTAGGTCAATAGCGGATAGGTTCGGGTAATAACGGATAGGTAGTTGAGGGAATGTCTCAAACGTGACAGAGACACTATTTCACCGTTTTTAGGTGCCGAAAGAGCTGTATTTAAGCGATTTTGATCAACAAAAGCTCGCAGATCAAACTCAGACAGAAAATTTACAAAAAAAATAAGCAAATTTACATTATTGAAAAAATGGACAGATTAACAGACTTTGAAAACATTTTGGTAATGCAGAAAAATAATCATTGGTTTGATCCTACAACCTCGTAGCTGCAATTTTTATTTAGCTCTAAAATTTTAGAATTAGAACGACAACATACTGCTTTAACGATCGTACCTTTGATGCATTTCTCACACAAAAATGGATAACAAGAAATTCCGAAAAACAAATATATATGTTCACCAGCCTATAATTTCTTAAAGAAATAATTGCGCATTCGTACGGATTCCCCCAAAAAGATTTGGCTTCGGTCATACTGTGCAGCTCGTGTTCAAGTATTCTCTTAAGCAAACACATACAGTATCCTGCCTGGCTTGGTAATTAGTCCAGTGATCAGCAAATTATCATAGATGGGGCACTCGAAGCAGTGTTTTGCTCCCAGAACCTAGGCGCGATTGCGGGCCACTGCAGGCCTAGCGACCACCACTGAGCCGTCCAAAATTGCCACTCGAGGGCTGGTAACCTGCCTAGCGATCGATAGAAATGCGGGGGGAATTCTGGGGGCTGGGAGCAAAACACTGCTTCGAGAGCCGAGCTGTATTCGCTGCGTAGCTAGCATCGTGGCTCGATCGCGTCGAGATGGGACTCAGCGCGAATCGTGCTTGCTCCGCCGCTATCATCCACAGTCTCACCAAACTCGCCACGATTGTAGGGCTTGAACAGAGCAACACGAGGGTACCTACAACATAGGGATCGGTCCATTGTTTCGAGTCCTGCATCGAGTGTTTAACTCGCGTGAACATTTCGTCTCGGCGCGATCGACCCACTGCCGACCTATCGACGGCTAATGAGCTATCCAAAATTGCCGCTCGTGGGTTTGTAATCTGCCTAGCGATCGATAGAGATTTGGCGCAAATTCCGGGGTCTGGGGGGCAAAATATGCTTCGAGGGCTGAGCTGCATTCGCTGCGCCGCTTAAATCGCGGCTCGACCACGTCGAGGAGCGACTGCAGTGCGAATCGCTCTTGCTCCGCTTCTATCCACCGCAGCCCCACGATTGTAGGGCTTGAATAGGGCAACACGAGGGTACCTACAACATAGGTATTGGTCTATTGGTTCGAGCCCTGCATTGAGCGTCTCACTCGCGTGAACAATTCGCCTCCGAGCGATCGGCCCACTGCCGCCGCCTGCCGACGGCCACTGAACCGTTCAAAATCGCCGCTCGCGGGCTGGTAATCTGCCTAGCGATCGATAGAGTTGCGGTGCAAATTCTTTGGTCTGGGAGCGATATCTCCGGTTAGCTGAGGCCGTTTAGCCGTCCAAAATAACGGCTCGACGGACCCATTCACTGCCTAGCGACCGATAGAGATGCGGGGCAAATTCGTGGGTCTGGGAGCAAAACACTGCACTTGTCTTAGTCTTAAACAGCTGTAATATTTAAAGAGAAGAAGTCGTTTGTGAATTCCATTGTCATAAAAAATAATTGATCACAGTAAATGTTTTAGTCCTCACAATAAGTTTTTTTTACTTTTAGTGGCTTAAAAAAATCAGCATACCCCAAGCAGTGTATTGACGAATAACTTTATTTGTTATAAAAGTTAAAATAACTCATTTAACCTGAACTGACTGTTTCATACTTTATATTTGTCTTTTTCAATGCATTGAGAAAATCTGCATCATGATTTTTAGTTTTTTGGCAGTTGATGTTCACTTTGAGACAGCCCCCGTAAAACCATTTCCACTCGCAAGAACTATCCGTTACTACCCAAATCGGGAGATGTTTCTATCAGGCGATATTTTAGTTAATTTTGGACAATTTTCTATCCAGATGTGTTGATATAGTGGGAAATAGGGTAAGCTACAAAATGATACCAAAAACTTGTTGATTGGTTTTGATTTACATGAACATTACACGTCCGAGCGCCTGCTATTGCATTTACTCTGGACCTGAAAAATGCAGCTTCCGGTTACCTCGTTTTGGTTGCAGAGAATTGAAAGTACAAAATCAAATGTAAACAAAAGAGAATTTGGCTAATAAATACCTTGAATATTAAATTATGTCATGGTAAAATTTATTTCATTGAAATTATCAGTTAAATAATATAGAGATCGATTTAGAAACAACCTATCCGCTATACCCCAAAATCCGCTACTGCCTAAACAACTGTACCTCCTGTTTCTTGGAATTAAGACCCCATATTTCTTTGAATTTAGCCTTCCACTATTTTGAAATCACCCCTAACTTTCTTGAGATATTTCTTTGCAGGGGGGGTTATTTTGGCCTCGTCCTGTATGTATAATTTTTTCTGTAATGGATATCAGTGGGTGATTATAGCTTTTTTAAATTTTCATGAATTTATCATTCCACTTACACTCTGGGTGAATCTTCATATTTGTGACTCTGCTGTACTTTTGTAAGAAATGACAGGAAGCTATTGGTTATCCATTAGTATCTGCCAGCATCATAACTGTATATAAAATGTTTTTGCAGTGCTGACATTCAAAGCTTATTCGATTTAGTTACCTACCGTACCTTGATCTAATTTGGAACTCTTCTTTCCGGAAAACATTTTTAGTCATTGACGCGAAAACACATGACAAAAAAGTCACGAAATATTTCGTAACTTTTTGCAATGATAATTGTTTCTAGGTTTCTAAAGATAGTTCCCTCCAGAAGATCAACTATTTTTGTAAGAATGGCACACAAATGCTTAGTTAAAAATCCAGAAGATTGTGATAGATTAGAAGTAAGCTTGGAATACGGCTACAGAGGAGGCACGAGCCGACAGTACAACGCAAACAGGTTAAAAAGCGAACCATTGTCTTGCGTTTTAACAAGGCTTGGTACTAGAATTGAAAGTCAAATTAACAAAGGAAACAAGAAAAGAAAACGTAAAGATGAAGAGACTAGTAATGAGAACGAAATTAAGATCTCTATTCACATTAAAAAACTTGAAGGTACGAAAGTTATTGATGACGAAACTCCAGTCTCAGATGCTCTGATAGAAGGTAATGCAATTGTTATTGATGGTACAGAATTACCCATCATTGTCAATCCACCAACATGTGCCAAAATCGGACTACCAGAATCAGTCATGGTTGGATTTCCTATTTTTCCTATGGTTCAGCTTGAATATGTTGACAGAGACAAATGTGAATATAGTTGGCACCGAATTAAATATGTGACAGAAAGTCTTTCAAATGAGCCAAATAGTAAGAAGAAAAAGAATCAAGAAGAAGTAAAGACAATAAAAGAAAGCTGTACAGTCTCTAGTGATTTGATTTATAGTCCTGTGATAGAGGATATTGACTATTTCTTACAGCTTACGTGTATACCAAAGGCTGAAGAAAGACAGGGTAGAACTGAATCAGCAGTTACAAAGTTTGAAGTAAAACCCGGACCTGGGATATGTCCTTTTGATCATAGACATTTATATACTCAGAAAGAAGCTGGGCCTGATGAGTAAGTTACACAAGTAAAGAATAAATTACAAGGGACATTTTTCTTATTTGCTGATGCAGATTAATAGATATGTACGGAATCATTCAATACATTATATACTTTAAGTATTCCCAGTCTGATTTGAACTTCAGATGAGCCGCCGTCATAGCGCAGTTGGTAGCGCATTGGACTGTCTATCTAGAGGTCCCGGGTTGATCCCCGATGGCAGCACTCATTCTTTCAGTTTATTTGTCTCCCACCAATGGGTTGATTATTGTTGACCTATATGTGAGTTAGCAGCTGGAGGCTAGGAAAGGATGTGATGGTAGTACTGGTGAGAGAAATACAAGGAATCCATTTTTAGGTGGCTAGGTGCTCCAGCTGCTGCTATATAACTGAAAAACTGTTGAAAGCGGCACAAGACTCTGGACAGTCAATCAATTAATCATTAAACTTAAAATGATTCAGATATGTCATCTATTGTGATATGTCGGTTAAGAAATTATTTTTTTGTTTGTTTCTTTGGAGGCAACAGTAGTGATTTTTTTTTTTCTTTTTTTAAGAATTCTGTGTGATCAAAGCCTAGGTTATGCTGAAATAAATACATTCAAAAGTTCTAACCCTTACGGTGTTTGATATCGCATCTGCCGGAGGGCTCATGTTTGACCCCCAAACCAGGGTTTTGACCCCCCCCCCCCCAAAATCTGAAAATGTCCCATTTTGACCTCTTGAATTTTCAGTCTGGAGGGTCATTTGTCTCCTAAAATTGTCTGTATGGGTCAAACCAGTAAAATAGGGGATAATAAGTAACTATTTCCAAGTAATGCCCATTTACTTCTTCAATTTTCTCCTTAATATTTTTATAGGAGATTCATATTTCAAATTCATTTAAATAACTTTTTTCCTAATTTGCAGCAGAATGAAGATGCAACTTTGATAAATTGAAGAGGTCAAAATGACACCATTGATAGAAAGTTTTGGGGTCAAAACCCTGGTTTAAGGGTCAAACACAAGCACTAGTTTTATTTTTATCATATTTATTGTGCCTATCAGCTTCCCTTTATTTTCAGAATAAGAATAGTGAGTTACAACATCCTAGCAGATCTTTATGCTGATCAAGACTTCTCGAGAGATGTTTTGTTTTCTTACTGCCCACCATATGCCCTAGCTATAGACTACAGAAAACCTTTATTGATCAAAGAAATTCAGGGTAAGAATTAGGGGTGGAAATCTAAAAATTAGGCAGGGTTTGACACTGACGGGAGTTCAGGAGTCTGAGACTCCTTGATTATTAGTTTTGGACTCCTTCATTTTGCAAGTAAGGAGTCCGATGGACTCCCAGTTTCATATGAGAATATTTTTAAAAAGCTTGAATAGGGCAGTTCCCTTTTCATCTCTTTTCAACACTGTGGATGTTCAATACATTAGTTGTTGAACTTGAAGATAATATTAGCTTGCATCTAGTAGTATTGAAAAGTAAATCATTATTTTTGGGGAGAAACTTGTTGAAATGAAGAAATTGCTTGAAATAAGCAATTCCTTTCTTTTCTACAGTGTTCTCCCATAATGAAAAAACAGACTCCTTAGTTTAAGTTTGGACTCCTTGATTATGTAAGATAGGAGTCCAATGGATTCCTTACTCAAAGAAGTAAGTATAGATTCCTGTTAGGGTAAATCTGAAAATAAATCATACAACTTAGTAACTACAAGAATTAACTCAGATATTAACACAATTTGAGACTGGTCAAGAGAAGTTTCAGAAGACATTGTTTAGTTGATGAGACTTAAGAAATTGAACTTTTTGGAAAGAAAATTTTTAAGATTGGAAGAAATTACCTAACTTGTGTCATGCTGAACCCGGAATATTCCTGCCTTGGTAGGAGCTATAGATGAACATCAGCCTGCACATATGTGAAGTCTGAAATTTGTCTATACCACCTGTTGTTCCTTTTTAAACCTGAAAAGTTTAAGAAATGAACTTTCAAAATCAAATGCTGACTGACAAGTAGAAAACACAGAACTGTCAGCACTTTGATTTATATATAATTTTGCCAAGTTTTTTAATTCAGCCTGACAAGGGTTAACACTTGTAATTATGATATATTAGAACATGGTTTCATCATGCTCATCTATAGGGACTTAATATTTGTAAATTTAAATTCAATTGATACATGTTATTAAGAATGATTATGTTTTTAGTATCATAACTCTATTAATTATAAAAAAAATGTCTTCATTTCTTAAAATTGAATTGGGTTGAAAAAAGGAAATATTGTACATGAATTAATTGGACAATACATATTTTAGGTTTTATTTTTTTGTGCCTGTAAGCATATCAAATAGCTGTTTCTTAGTATTGTTCATGGATTCAGGAGGTATAATATATATCTCACACAATTGGATTGCTTGTATATAAGTTACAAAACTAAAAAAATGATAATATTGGAATAAAAAATTGAGAAGACTGGCCACTGGCACTAAGTGTTAGTCAATATTTTATGTATGAATGCATATACTTTTACATGCTAAGAAAGAAGTATTGGCTAAGATTAAACTGCAAATGTATACATTCCCCAAATTATAGCAGGGATATGGAATCCCCATGTCTGACTTGCCTGACACAGGTTTTTCTACCAGGGGACAAGTACATTTTTGAAGGCCACTTGTCCTTGGACAAGTAAATACCAGAGCAAATTGTGGAATGGTACTAAATACATATAGATTTAATAGATTAGTTAGCCTGTTTTTATCATAGGGTAGAAAACATTGTTTTTAATGAAGAAAATGCTGGGTTCCAGCATTTTCTTCATAATAAACATATTCTTCTCAATATTCATATATATTCTTTTTTTTTAGGACAGGTTCATTTTGATCCTCGGCAAGTAGTAAATCATCTTTCACTTGTCCTGGGACAAGTGGAGAAAATCTGTATTTCCACACCCCTGAATTACAGGAATATAACATGTTCAGCATGACCAGCCCTGTGTTCAGGTTTACAAAACGGTGAAAACAGTTTGCCAATTGTACCCCACTTTGCACATGCACTTGTGTGCAAAGCAGGGTAGAATTAGCTTACTGTTAGCACCGTTTTGTCATCCTAAATGCAGGGCTAGTTTTACCCTTCCCATGCTGTTCACAGTATACTCCAGCTGTACACAAAGATTTAGAAGAGAGTATAGACTTAGATCAGCCTGCATATACATGCAGATTAATCTAAGCCTGAAGCTGCCATCAAAGGGCAGTTGGTAGCACATTGGACTGTTAATCTAGAGGTCCTGGGTTTGATCCCTGACGGAGGCACTTGTTCTTTCTGACTATTTGTCTCTCATCTAGGGTTGATAATCGTAGACCTATGTGAGATAGTATCTGGAGGCTTGGTGATGTTTGTACTGGTGAGAGAAATACAGGAATCCATTGTTAGGTGCTCCAGCCGCCTGATATAACTGAAAAAATGTTGAAAACATCGTTAAACTCCATCAATCAATCAGTCAATCAATCTGATCTTAGTCTACTCTAACTGATATTGACATAGTTTATTGAGGTAAAATTTTAGTCGAGATTGGTTGAATTGTCCCCAAACTTGGTAATTAATTTTAAACAAAATCAGGGCTTTTAAATCAGTGTTTTGACCCTTGGTAATTTGTTTCAAACAAAATTTAGTTTCAGCAGAAGAAGCTTTGGATAACCATCAATTTTGTTAAAATTTCAGGATATAAATCTGACTTGATATGCCTTCAAGAAGTAGACACCAAAGTGTTTCAGAATGACTTGATTACCTCCCTTGGTATGATTGGCTATGAAGGGTTTCACCTGGAGAAAGGGGACACCAGAGAGGGATCAGCAATATTTTATAGAACATCAAAATTCAGGTAATTACTCCCCTTTATGTGATTTGATTACCTCCCTTGGTATGATTGGCTATGAAGGGTATCATCTTGAGAAAGGGGACGCCAGAGATATTTTAAGAAACATCAAAGTTCAGGTAATTACTTCCCTTTATAAATGACCTCTTGAGGGGGCAAGGTTCGACACTAACTACTTTTCAACACCAGCCTGATAGACCTGTAAGCCCTAAATCTTTCAGGTCCTCCTTGATGAAAATAGGTGCTGCAAGAAAAGTATAGATAGTACATGTATTAAGGGATTTAAGAATATATTGTAAGAAAATCAGTTTGGAAAAACAGTTTGGAAAAAGAAGAAATTGTTTGTAACAAGCAATTTCTACTTTTCCAGATATGTTTTCCGTGGGGTAATGAAATTATTAGTATTGGAAATGCAACTTAAAAGAAAAATGGATATGATATGGCCATTACTTACAGGCCTAAAGGCCTTTCAACATGGTGACTTCTATCAATCCTCCCTAAAATGTACAGGTCTCAGGCCCAAGGACTGGTGTAAGTGTCGATCAAATTTGATTACTTCAACTATATTCAAATAACTCTTTTATTGTGGATTGGTCGCACACATTCTTTCGGACTGTAAATTTGTCTCTCACCAATTGGTTGATAATCAAAGACCTATGTGAGATAGAAGCTGGAGGCTAGGAAAGGATGTGATGGTTGTACTGGTGAGAGAAATACCAGGAATCAATTGTTAGGTCTCCAGCCGCCGTGATATAACTGAAAAAATGTTGAAAGCCGCGTTAACTCCATTCAATCAATCAATTTATTGTGGATACTTTTTGGAAACATCTAAATGAGAAGATTCCAGTAAGTAACCACAACATAGGCCTTTAATGAAAAATAAAGATTTTAGAATGGCATGACTTCTTCTTATCTGCACCTCTACATGACAGAATGCATATTTAAAAAAAATGATTAATTTACAGAGGCTCAGATAAGAGGCGGTAAAGCCAGTCTAAAAATCTTTATTACCAATGAAATTCCATGTTGTGGGTACTCATTGCAATTATTTAGATACGACAATTCAAATGAGAAACATAGGGTTTGTGCACTCATAATTAAAATATTTTATTCTAAAATCCAAAATACTTCCTGTGTCTGTAGCTGTGAATTTATCAAATGAGCCTGTCTGTGACATTTCCAACAATTTGACATCTGCATGAAGTGCAAACATTTAGCAGCCCACTTAGTCTAAGTAGAGGATTACCTAAATGACTACACATGCTTTAAAGCCTTATCTGTCTACAAATGGCTTAGTGAAGAATCTGGTCAGACTGTGCGGATGCACTTTGACCACTTTTGAAATTGTTGGAAATGTCACACACAAACTCAAATTAGATTTTCATACTTTGACTTTATTCTCACAAGGTTATTAGAATGTTGTGGAGAAACGATCACCAATGTTTTAGAGACAAACAGTGTATGTCAGGATATTGTGAAGAAAGCTTACGAAGTTCCTGATCTCAAAGAAATAGTTCAGTCCAAAAAATCTGTGATACATGTAAGTTTGCCTGGATTTAGAATTATTTCGTCTCATTGGCTGGAGAGAATATAGCAAGTTTCGTTATATATACATCAAGTTGATGTATTTCTATAGTTATAGGATTTTTTTCTTGTTAAAAGGCAGGATATAGATATATACCACTGCTGAGGCCATATCAGCCCACAAGGTTGATATGATCATACTAAATGAACAGATATTATATTATTTTTTTTGCCCCCATATCGAAAGATTGGGGGCATATTGTTTTACTGTTGTCTGTCTGTCCGTCTGTCTGTCGGTGTCTGTCTGTTGCAAAACTTAACCAAAAAACTTATCATTGCCAATATTTTCAAGGCTATTCAAGATAGAAGCCTCATATTTGGCATGATGATAGATCTCAATTATACGTATGTGCTGATACTAAAGTCAATGTCATATGACAAGGTCAAGGTCATCTGTCAAGGTAAAATAACTTGAAAACTTAACCAAAAAACTAAACATTGCCAGTATTTTCAAGGTTATTTAAGATAGAAGCCTCATATTTGGCATGATGATAGATCTCTATAATATGCATCTGCTGATAGCAAAGTCAAGGTCATGTGACAAGATCAACGTAATCTATCAAGGTCAAACTTCTTAAAAAAATTCGTTTAAACCTAGCATTGCCAATATTTTCAAGGCTTTTCAAGATAGAAGCTTCATATTTGGCAGGATGATAGATCTCATTAATGTTCTCTAGTAGATATCAAGGTCAGGGTCATGTGACAAGATCAAGGTCATTTATCAAGGTCAAACTTCTAAAAAACTTTACCTTAAACTTTACATGTTCAGCTCATTCAAGCCTATTTTAGATACCTTTCTCATCATTTGCATGATGAAACATCTGAGTGATGTGCATCACTAAGTGTCATGGTCAAGGTCATATAAAAAGGTTTCATGTTGTCTGTCAAGGTCAACATTTTAAAAAAAATTGTTGTTACGGGGGCATTTGTGTTTCACAAACACATCTTGTTGTAATAAATGTTTCTATTTATAGTAACAGAATGTTATAATTGACCCTGTTTGTGACATTTCCATCAATTTGAAATGTGTGTAAGGGGCAAACATAGAGGAGCATAGACAGCCACATAGTGTAATTACACAGTAAACTGATGGTCTATAGATACTTTAAGACCTTATCTAGCTACTAAATGCATAGTGTAGACTCTGGTCAGTCTGTGCCAATGCACAGGCTGATCAGAATCTTTGCTTTGCGTATATTTTGAATTGTTTGAAATCTCATGCACAGCTCAACAAGTAGTGCATTTAGCAGCTGGTTACTAGGACAAAATGTATGATTGTTCAGCCCTGTGTTCAGGATGACAAAATGGTGCTTACTGTCAGCCAATTTTACCCAACTTTGCATACAAGTATGCACCGTTTTATTTTCTTGAATTTAGGGCTAGTGTAAGAAATAGCAGGGAAGCCATTGGCTGGTGCACCAGTCATCATAATATACCTGAAATACTCAGGGCTTGTGTTAGCTTTTTAAATTAGGGAGTCATTGACCCCTTAACCATAAAATTCTGGGGGTCAAAACTGATTTTGAAAGGGGTCATAAAAGAGCAAAATTAGTCTATGTAGTAAAATGTATAACTGAAACAACATAAACAATAAAGTGTAGACACACTTTATTGTTTATGTTGATCATTTATATAGATCCTTTGTAATAGTAAGAAGAAAATAATTGATGTATATAATATTTTGGATTGCTAAGGTTTCACCCTTGTAAATTCAGTAGGTCAAAATGACCCCCTGCAGGAAATTTTTGAGGGTCAAAATGTAATATTCGGGAGTCAAAACCCTGGTTTAAGGGTCAAACACGAGCCCTGAATACTGTTGAAAAGGGAATTAAACCCGATGCAAACAAACAGATGGACCCATTTATGATAACTTATAATGAACATCAGATCTAGCAGAGGTGTACAAACAGAGGTTCAAATGTAAAAATTAAATCTGATACCTTAACCCTTTCCTGTTTTACAAAATTTTTGACCTGTCCAAATTCAAAGGTTTTGCAGACAAAAATTTAAAGTGGATTTAATTTTGAAAAATAACCATTCAGTAGGGTAGAAAATAGTGTGGAAAAAGAAGAAATTGCTTGTCAGAAGCAATTTCTTCTTTTTTCACAATGTTTTCTCAATCATAAAATCACAGGCACATAAAAAGCAGGGATTAAACAGCAAAGGGTTAAAGTAATATAAAAGGCTGTTTTAAATAAAGAATATCATCATAGAAGATAAAGCTTTGAACCTTCTCTGTCTACCCAGTCTGATCAGGGTTGGTAAAATAAGCTCTTTCTAGATTAGCTCTTTTGGGCTGTGTAGTAGGAAGCTCAGTAAGTAGTATGTTGGCCTCTAAAACATGGGGCTTTGACTTTGATCCTTGGCAGTGGCACACTTCCCTTGCATCATTTTGCCTCCTACTTATGGGTTGATAACTGTGAACCTTTGTCAAATGATTAGCTGTAGGCTGAAGAAGAACATTACTGTAGTTTTGTTGAAAGAAAGGTTAGGAATCCATGGTTAGGTATTCCAGCTGATTGAAAAAAATGTTAAAAGAAGCATTAAACCAAAGTCAATAAAATTAAACAATTTTTTGGTTTGATTGATGCAAATCAATTTGTATATACAAATGTAATTTTTCATTTATTCACAGGTTTTAGTCTTGGAGCCAATTAACAGACCAGATAAAGTTCTACTCATTGCTAACACCCATCTATATTTTCATCCTGATGCTGGACATATTAGAATGATTCAGACTTTAGTAGCAATGAGATATTTAGACACGCTGCTTAAAAAATACAGCTCACAGGTAATGTATTTATGGAATACGAGACTGTGATTGATATTTAGACTCCCCAACCTACAAAGTAGAGGGGGGTATATTGGTTTCACCATTTCTGTCTGTCTGTCCATCCATCCATCTGTCTTTCCATCCATAGACCTTTTCGTTTCCAGATTCTTAACTCAAGAACCAAGCCACCTAGAATCATGAGACTGCATATAAATGCTGCTTATGACCCAAGGAAGTGTTCTATTATTTTTGGTTCACATAGGTCAAAGGTCAAGGTCACAGTCATCCTTTGTTTAATTTACAAAGTGGTGAGGGGTATTAGTCTGCTTTCTGACAGATCTAGTTCCAACAATTTCACCATAATGGAAAGGCATGGTTTCACAAGAGGTTGAATGTCCTCATCTCAAGAGTGCAGAATGAAGATTTTGATCAGACTGTGCAGATGAACAGGCTGATCTGAGTCTTCACATTGCACAGATGTAAATTTCACACACAAGCTCATATTAATAACACCTTATAACAACAGTGTTATGCAACTATAGTATGAAGGTTTTGCTCTCTTGACGAAAATATTTACATATTAATACAAAAGGATATAAAGATCTTCTAAATTGATCGAAGGTGAAGTTAGGTACGAGGGGCCTGTTTTACTAAACTTCTTACAAGAAAAATAATCTTAGGTAAAAATCACAAATTGTACCTGGTGTTATCATTCTTTCTTAGAATC
Organism: Fragum whitleyi; assembly: GCA_948146395.1. Classification (NCBI taxonomy): domain Eukaryota; kingdom Metazoa; phylum Mollusca; class Bivalvia; order Cardiida; family Cardiidae; genus Fragum; species Fragum whitleyi. The sequence goes on from OX411558.1 coordinate 11,371,055, forward strand.
TGCCTTGCGATATATCTCATTGGAATTGTCTTATGAATCCCCTATGAAATATAACTTTTTACACCTCTGAAGATGGACATAATTAACCCTTCTCATGTTGAACCCGACATATTCCTGCCTTAGCAGGAGATATATAGACAAACATCAGCCTGCACATATGTGCAGTCTGATCTTTGTCTATACCACCTGTTTTTCCTTTTTAAAGCAGAAACGATTCAGATATTATATTTTCAAAATCAAATGCTGACTCACAATTTGGAAATACAGAGCTTTCAGCACTTTGATTTATATATATATATTTGCCAAGTTTTTATGCCCCCGTATCAAGAGATCGGGGGCATATTGTTTTACTCATGTCCGTCTGTCTGTCTGTCTGTCTGTCCGTCCGTCTGTCCGTCTGTCTGTCCGAAAACTTAACCTTGCCAATATCTTCAAGCCTATTCAAGATACAAAGCTAATATTTGGCATGATGATAGATCTCAATAATCTCCATCCGCTGGTACCAAAGTCAAGGTCATGTGACAAGGTCAAGGTCATCTGTCAAGGCCAACTTTGAAAACTTAACCTGAAAACTTAACCTTGCCAATATCTTCAAGCCTATTCAAGATACAAAGCTAATATTTGGCATGATGATAGATCTCAATGATCCGCATCAGCTGGTTCCAAAGTCAAGGTCATGTAACAAGGTCAAGGTCATCTGTCAAGGTCAAACTTTAAACTAATCCCGAAAACTTAACCTTGCCTTTCTCTTCAAGCCTATTCAAGATACAAAGCTAATATTTGGCATGATGATAGATCTCAATGATCTGCATCAGCTGGTACCAAAGTCAAGGTCATGTGACAAGGTCAAGGTCATCTGTCAAGGTCAAACTTTGAAAACTAACCCAAAAACTTAACCTTGCCAATATCCTCAAGCCTATTCAAGATACAAAGCTAATATTTGGCATGATGATAGATCTCAATGATCTGCATCTGCTGGTACCAAAGTCAAGGTCATGTAACAAGGTCAAGGTCAACTGTCAAGGTCAAACTTTAAACTTAACCTGAAAACTTAACCTTGCCTTTATCTTCAAGCCTATTCAAGATACAAAGCTAATATTTGGCATGATGATAGATCTCAATGATCCGCATCCACTGGTACCAAAGTCAAGGTCATGTAACAAGGTCAAGGTCATCTGTCAAGGTCAAACTTTGAAAAAAAAATGCCGTTACGGGGGCATTCGTGTTTCACAAACACATCTTGTTTTTATTCGGCTTGACAAGGGTTTAACCCATCCAAATGTCTGTCTTTCCAAATGTCTTCTTTTGAACTTCAATACTATTTAAGATTCAATACCCATATGTAGTAGTATCATGATTGATCTTGATAATGTGCATCTACAGATACTGAGGTCAAAGTCATTAGACAGGGTCAAGGTCATCTGTCATAGTCAAAATTTTAAAAATTACTGTTTTTGGGGTTGTCATGTCTCACAACACACATCTTGTTTATTTGGTTTCACTGTGTCTCATTTGGGTACATATACATGTACCCATGCTTCTCTCTCATAATTCTAGAACAGTAATTGTCCGTGATGGTACATGAACTTAAATCATCTGAATACATTGGCTTTAAAATGGTAAAGGGCATGTACCAATCAGTTTTGCATTGTACGAGGGTGAATAAAAAATTATGTAGACTTATGTTACAGAAATTTTGGTTTTTCAGATTTTGAAAAGAAATCTACACTTTCATTTTATTAAGGCATTTTTCTGTTAATCTTGTAAATTTGAATGCAAACCATTTAGTTTGTCATCTTCAGCTACCATTCTAAAACATGTAGTCATTTTGTACTAGCACACAGTAACAACGTCAATCTGACGCTATGGTACTGGCGATTTCAATTGAAAGTCAGCACTTTTCAAAATACCCAACAACGCTTCAACACAATTTCTGTATGGCTTCATCCAATTAACAAGTACTGTGATCATACCAATCTGATCCAAAATAATGAACTATAGTGTGTAATGAGTGTTTAAGATACTGAACTAATGTTGTAGTGTGACAGCTAAAAGTTCCGACATTGAGGAAACCTTTCCAATTCTCTAAGTGCCATTCTTTAAAAAACTCCCTCAATTAAAAAAAAAAAACATTTTAAAACCAGTTAAAATGAAGATATTTGCTTATATTAAAAGAATCTTTACCATATTTATAATTTGAACATCCTGGTAAGGTTTTTTGAAGGTCCAGTAGAACTTAATTATTGCCCGGTTGTCTTAACCTGCACCGGTACCGTCATTTCGACAGTCAAAAATTGACACATGCCTTAAGCTTACTGACTTTGAATTAGAAAATACCAAATGTATTATGCTTAAATTCTAAACATCCTTACAGATTACATTGACACCTAAATAGACAAAGTTTGGAATTGTTTGGTATTAGGAGTAACGTTACCAATTGGGTTGCGCCGGTGGCGCCTTCTCAGGAATATCAAACAGTGGATTTTTTTCATCACAGTCATAACCATCTTTTGTAAATTTAGTATTATGTCAATATTGAATGGTTTGAGACATGTACGAAGTTTTATTCATTTCTGTCGGGAAATTTCGAAGTTATAGTAAAAGTCTACATAATTTTTTAATCCACCCTCATACATATTGTTTTATGAACATTTTTTAGAACAACTCTGTTTGATTTTCAGAAACCAACTTTGGTATTTTGTGGGGATTTTAACAGTACACCAAACCATGCAATCTACCAGTTTATGACAACAAAATCTGTAAAGGAGGATCACATTGATTGGAATGATGGTATTGTAACACTTAATTTAATCACCAACACTCTTCCTCTGAATTCTATTTCACACAATTTATCATGAAAGTTTTTGCAGGCTTTGCATGTCTGAAACTCACAAAGAAGTAGCAAGGGAGACTGTGTGTGACATTTCCAACAATTTCAAACCTGCATGACAAACAAACTTTGAATAGTGCTGAGGGCACAATGCAATAATGATATATGCTGACTACATGAAGATGGATTAAGGAATTTATCTATCTAAATAGCGTATAGTGAAGATTCTTGTCAGACTGTGCGGCTGCACAGGCTGACCAGATACTTTGCTTTGCACACATTTGAAATTGTTGGGAGTGTCACACACAGGCTCATACGAGTTTCAGTCAAATAAACCAGCTTGAAATCTATTTGCGATTAGTTTTAAGGACTTTTTAAATAGGTTTATGTCTTTCAGACTTTGTTTACACATTTTTTTGCAGTATATTTGTCATAAGAGCTTCAGAATACTAGTTGAACCTACCAAAACAATGTTTATGTGAGAATTAGAATCTGTAAGCAAAGGCTCGCTGTTCCCCCTTCAGAGGAATTACTAAGGGTGAAAACATGGTTTTATACCTAAGATTTTCACAAAGTTCTACTTGCTTCATATCATTATAAGAAACAGTTAAAGTGACTCTTAAATATGCAAAATTCTACTTATGATTTGCTTTATTTGTCTTTTTTACCCCTTTAAATTCGGACTTTGACACCCAGAATTTCTTAGGCGAGGAGTCAATGACTCCCCAATATCAAACACTAACATGAGCCCTGGGTCAATGCATTTATTTCTATTTGGGAAAGAACATATTTTCTTGTTAAAAGAATGATAATTATTTTTTTCTCAATTTTATCGGCATTTAGGCAGGATTTCTTAGAGAACAGATCAGATATATTTTTAATCAATCACTTGAACCTTTTCCAGGTGGACCTAGCCAATTTGTTCCAGAGATGAATTTCACCCACAATCTTAATCTAGGCAGCGGCTGTGGTATACAACAGTACACAAACTATTCCGACAAATTTAACGGACATTTAGATTATATATTTTACGATACAGACAATTTTGAAGTGTCGCAAGTTATACCTCAGCCTGACCATAGAGATGTAGAACTCAACACAGCGATACCCAGTATAGTGTTTCCGTCTGATCATATAGCTCAAGTTTGTGATCTAAAGTGGAAATGATTATAAGGACTTAAGAAAATCTCCCTTTGACGTCATATTAAGGTAGTGGACATGTAAAAGTTTCAAAACATTTTTGAAGTTATGAACTGAAACAGTATTAACCGAGATTTCCCTAATGATTTTCATCAGGAAACCTCAGTCAACATTGTGAAAGATCATAAGTTCCAAAATGTTGAGAAACTATTAGGGGTCCACTACCTTAATCCTTGTCCTACTGAACCTAATTTTTGTTTCAAAGAAATCACTTATTACGGGGACATTTCTACCAATCTGATTCAAGAGGATCCAACATTAATTCAGTAGAAAGCAGGCAGTGTAGGCTAAGATCAGACTGCATGTTTGTGCAGGCTGATGTTAGTCAATACTGTCTTTCAAAGCTGTATTAGGAAAAAGATTTTGTTAATAATGGGATCCCAGATGGCAGAAATCATCCTTTCCGACTATTTTTCTCCCATCAATGGGTCGATAATCGTGGATATGTATGAGATTGCAGCTGGAGGCTATGAATGGGTGTAAGCGTAGTACTGTTAAGAGAAATACCAGGAATCCATTGTTAGGTGCTCCAGCCGCCGCGATATAATTGAAAAATGTCTAAAGTGGCCTAAAACCGAGTTCAAACAATCAAATTAACACTGGGATATAAACTTTATCGGAAATTAATTAAATTTGAACGGAAATGATTTATCTGAAAAGGCTTACTTTTGGTAGATTTAATTTATTGCATTTATAAGAATGGAAATCTTTCAAAGTTTTGATTAAACTGGTGTAATGATTATTGAGTTTCTATAATATTTCTGTTGTCTTTTATGTGCACCTCTTTGACTCAACACAAAATAGTTGTAACTGTCTATATGTTTATAGGTAGTTACAACTGTTTTTTGCTCACCTGAGCATGAAGTGCTCAAGGTGAGCTATTGTGATCGTAGAATGTCCGTCGTCCGTTGTCCACAATTTCTTTAAACATCTTCTCCTCCTAAACCAGTGGGCCAATCTTGATGAAACTTGGCAGTGATGTTCCTTGGGTCAAGCTCTACCAAAGTTGTTCATATAAATGAAATCCAACCTTAACTTTCCCTTTACCCTTAACAAAAAGGGTAAAAATATGAAAATCTTTAAAAATCTTCTTCTCTGAAAGCAGATGGCAGACAGCTTTCATATTTGTTATGTAGCATCATCTAGTGGACCTCTACCAAGTGTGTTCATATCAAGACCCTGGGGTCATATTTGGGCTTTGCCCGGGCCAAACCCTTTTTACATAGAATCAAAGAGCGAAATCTTTAAAAATCTTCTTCTCTGAAACCAGATGGCAGACAGCTTTCATATTTGGTATGTAGCATCACCAAGTGGGCTTCTACAAAGTTTGTTCATATCAAGACCTTTGGGTCATATTTGGGCTTTGCACGGGTGCATCCCTTTATCTCTTATGAGCACTAAGGGTAAAAAAATGAAAATCTTCAAAAATCTCGACCTGGGCGCAACCCTTTTTACATAGAATCAAAGAGCGAAAATCTTTTAAAATCTTCTTAAATCGAAACCAGAGATCACACTGCTTTCATTTTTGGTACGTAGTATCACCTAGTGGGCCTCTACAAAGTTTGTTCATATCAAGACCCTAGGATCATATTTGGGCTCGACCCGGGCGCAACCCTTTTTTACATAGAATCAAAGAGCGAAAATCTTTTAAAAATCTCCTCTAATCGAAACCAGAGGGCACACTGCTTTCATTTTTGGTATGTAGCATCATCTAGCAGGCCCCTACCAAGTTTGTTCATATCAAGAATTTTGGGTCATATTTGGGCTCCACCCGGGCTCATCCCTTTCAGCTCATCTGAGTAGGATGGGTGAAAATAGGAAAACCTTCAAAAATCATCTTCTCTGAAACCAGAAGGCAGACAGCTTTCATATTTAGAATATAGCATCATCTTATGGACCTCTTCCAAGTTTGTTCATATCAAGACCCTGGGGTCACATTTAGGGTCCACCCAGGTAGCATCACTTTTTTACATAGAATCAAAGAGCAAAAAGGCATATCTGTCTTGCTCTTCGCTGAAAACATTCCATGGTATTGATCTTAGGCAAATATTTTCTTTTTGACATCTGCCTATCTAATCAATGTGATGTCCCAGGGGTCAAAGAGACTCAGGTGAGCGATCTAGGACCATCTTGGTCCTCTTGTTTGCTTAGCCATGGATATATGCCCTATTGCCATTGACCATTTATCCGTTATGTGACTTCTGTTTTGCTATGTCTGTTGTCTACAATTTCTTTCAAAATCTCCTTGTAAGCTGGTAAGCTAATCTTGATGAAACTTAGCAGTAATGATCAAACTCAAAGGTTGTTAAATATTTGAAACTCCCCTCAAACTCTGGTTGCAGCAACAATAAGAACATTTCAAAAATTGTCATCTTTGAAATACATGGCAGACAGCTTTCATATTTGGTACAGTAAAGCTTGTGTTAAACGACCGCAAATGGGACCACCAAAAAGTGATTGTCAAAGAAAATGGTCGCTTAATACACATTTTGTTTACAAAAACGGAACCTGAAATTCTCAATAATCATATGGTGTTAAAACTCTATAAAATCATCTCATTGAGACAATTCTTGTGAGTCTTCACAATATAGGATTTGTTTACAATAATTTTCATACCAGTGATTTCTACTTTTTCTGATATTTTAATTTAAACAGTGGATTAAATAGAGACTAAGAGCTGGTCGCCCAAGCAAGATTTCCTGAATTTAGTATTATCTATTGACTTACCACAACAAGAATCTTCATTTGGTTTCCCTAGATTTCCTATTTGGGCTCTACTTGGGAACATACCATTCAACATAAAATCAATGAAGGAAAAACTTTACTTAAAACAATGCACAAGACACCTTTTGTATGTAGTATTAACCAGGGGATTTCAGCACAGTGTGTTCATAAAATGCTTTTGTGGTCATCTTTTAGCTCTGGTGGGAGAGCATTACACTTTACATGGAAACAAAAAAACTAGTCTCAGTCTCTAGGATATGACGAAGTACATGTATGTACAAAGAAGCTCCTAGTGGACATGTGCTAATCTTATTTTTAGCTCCACTGGCTGAAGGCCACTGGGGCTATTGTCATGGCAGTACATCCGTCATGCGTCCGGTAGTAAACTTTTTCTTTGAAAATCATCTCTTCAGATACTACTGGATGAATTTCAACCAAACTTCACAGGAATGATTCTTGGGTGACTCTTTTTAAAAGTTGTTCAAGAAATTTTGATCCATTGAAAAAAACATGGATTTAATGGGCATGGCTAATTTCCAAATATGGTAATTTTAAAAGATTTTTTTCAGAACCTAATAGATGGATACAAATTAAATTTTACATGAATGACTCTTTGATGACCCTTTATTAGTCTGCAAAAAGGTATTGTGATTGGATCGAAAATATGCATTTTATAGGCGGAGGTCATTTCTCTAAATGTTATATTGTTGAAACTATGAAAATCATTTTCTAAAAATCTTAAGTGATGGATATCAACCAAATTTCACTGGAATGATCCTTGAGTTACTCTTATCAGTCCACCAAAATATATTGTGATCAGATGAAAAATATGTATTTTATGGGCGGAGGTCACTTCCTTTTGTTATATAGTGGAAACTTTGAAAATCATTTCTCAGAATCTTAATTGATGGCTATCAACCAAATTTCACTGGAATGAGCCTTTAGTAATCCTTTATCAGTCCACCAAAAATTATTGTGATCAGATGAAAAATATGTATTTTATGGGCGGAGGTCGTTTCTCTATATGTTAAGCAAGTGGAAACTTCCAAAACCATTTTCACAGAATACTAATGATGGATATCAACCAAATGTCACTGGAATGTTCCTTTGGTGACCCATTATCAGGCTGCACAAAATTACTGTATTTGGAAAAAAAATATGAATTTAACAGGCAGAGATCAATATTCTTTATATTATTCATCAATCATGAATTTTTCTTTGCAGAAATATTTTAGTATGTGACACTAAAAAACACTTTATTACTTGTTTGAATTATTTTCCCATGACGTTGACAAAATTGCAGTTTTCTTAAACATCCTTTTCACTGTTACAGCCACATTATATTGATTATCAAAGACTCATAAGATCCTGACAGCTATTTTCAGCTTCATGATAACCTTGCATCTTTATTTGACAACAGCGTGATTTTCTAGCGATCTAGGGTCAGGTGAGTGATTAAGGACCATCATTGTCCTCTTGTTTTATGTGCCCTTGAGTTTGAGAAAATTGCTTTTTTCAAATTTTTATTATTACTCCAATGTTCATCTTGGATATTATCACTACAATATCCATCAATTAGTAAGTTAGTCAATCAATTGCTTTCTTTTGCTTTGATTCAATCAATTGCTTTCTTTTGCTTTGACCACATTACTGCTTTTAAATTTGTGTTTGCTCCAAGAACCCAAAATATTGAAAAATCTTGTCAAAACTTCGATTTTCTATTACAAGAAATTCAAACCTGTGGAGTGACTCAAGCCATTCATGGCTTTCTAGTTTTAGCGAACCTGAGCATGAGGTGCTCTAGTTAAGCTATTCTGATTATCCAATGTCCGCTGTTATTTGTGCCTAGTCCTTCATCCACAATTGCTTTGAACATGAAGACAATCTCCTCCTTAACTGGTGGGCCAATCTTGAAACTTGGTAGGAATGGTCCTTGAGTCAAGCTCTAACAAAGTTCTTCAAATAATTCAACCCACCCTTAACTCTGGTTTTCATGGCAAAATAGGGACACAATAAAAGAATTTAAAAAAGTCTTCTCTGAAAGCAGTTTTAATATTTGGTATGTATCACCATCTAGTGGACCTTTATCAAGTTTGTTCTAAGCATCACTCATGATTATATTCTCACGGCAACCCAATTTTATATAAAAAACAGTGAATTCTTTAAGATTCTTGTTCTCTGAATCCTGAAGGCAGATACTATCATATTTGGTTGGTAATGTCATCTAGTCACCCTGATGTTTTTAGCTCACCATTGTGCTCAAGGTGAGCTTTTGTGGTCATTGAAAGTCCGTCGCGCGTCATCTGTCAAACAGCATCAACATTTTAAGTGTTTACAATCTATAGGGCACAAATATGGCCCAATCTTCATGAAACTTGGTCAGAATGTTGGCCAAGTCACAAAGATGAACCCTATTGAAAATGGGAGGGGTAAATGCCATATCAGGGGAAAAGGGGCCTCAATGCTTAATTTTTAGCTCCACTGGCTGAAAGCCACTGGGGCTATTGTCATGGCTTGGTGTCCGTCCGTGCGGTCGTAAACTTTTTTCTTTAAAAATCTTCTCCTCAGAAACCACTGGATGAATTTCAACCAAACTTCACAGGAATGATCCTTGGGTGACCCTCTTTCAAAGTTGTTCAAGAAATTTTGATCCAATGAAAAACATGGATTTAATGGGCGTGGCTAATTTCCAAATATGGTAAAAAGTGACTTTTCTCATATTCTAATTGATAGATACCAATAAAATTTTACATGAATGATCCTTGGGTGACCCTTTATCAGTCTACCAAAAATTATCGTGATCGGATGAAAAATATGGGCGGAGGTCAATTCTCTATATGTTATATATTGGAAACTTTGAAAATCATTTTCTAGAATGTAATTGATGGATATCAACCAAATTTCACTGGAATGATTCTTGAGTGAAGCTTTATCAGTCTTCCAAAAATTATTGTGATCAGATGAAAAATATGTATTTTATGGGCGGAGGTTATTTCTCTATATGTTATATAGTGGCATTTTTGAAAATCAACATCAGTAGAACCCAAAATATCTTAAAATCTAGTCAAACCTTAGATTTGCTATTTCAAGAATTTCAAGCCTGTGGAGCGACTCAAGCCATTCATGGCTTTCTAGTTTGTTTACACTCTAGATGCCATATTTATGGCCAAATCTTCATGCAACTTGGTCAGAATGTTTGCCATGCCACAAGGATGTACCTTATTGAAAATGGTAAGGATCCATGCAATATCATGGGAAAAGGGGCCTTAATGATTATTTTCTTGTTTACACTATTTAGAAGCCACAAATATGGCCTAATTTTCATAAAATCTGGTCAGAATGTATATCTATTCAAAAGGATAATCCCTTTTAAAAATGTTTTGTCAAATGAGAAAATACAGGAAAAAGGGCCTTTATTATCTTTATAAACTCTAGGGGTTATTTTCTCAGTATTTCAGTATGTTTGTCTTGTCAAAGGATGAATACCCTCACGAAACTTGTTTAGGAAAGGCCAGAAACTTATGCAGGGATAATAGGAATAGAATTATGTCTTTCTGTGAAAATATAATGGTCATTTAATAGTCTTTAAAGTATTTCATTTTGCTAAGGGAGGAGTCAAAAACTCGAAGGTGAGCGATATAGGACCATCATGGTCCTCTTGTTATTCATGTCGTGCACCTGTGTCAAATTTGGACTACACCCGAGTGTTTCCAATAACATTGTAATAAAGAGAAAAATCTTCTCTGAAACCATCGGGGAGACGATATGCATATTTGGTATGAAGCGTTTTCTAGTGGGTTAGATACAAAGTTTTTTCATGTCGTATCTCTTAGATCAGATTTGGGCTTCCGCATGTGCGCCTGCCATGCTACATAAAAATAAAGAAGGAAATGTTATTTTTTTCGAATTTAGTCCCTGCCCGACAGTATGGTATTATATTTATATTATAAATAGAATAGGAAATATTTCAACCACAATCTTCATTGAAGTCAGTCTAAGATATTGAAATTATATAGAAGCTTGAAAGCCAAACACAAGAATGCCATATTCTTCATTGGTGGAGACTTCAACATACCTGATGTAGACTGGGTGAACAGTTGTGTTACAGGATCTGCACACTACCCGAAAAGAGTCAGCCAGACCTTTCTGGATATAGCACTAGATATGGGACTTGAACAGATGGTAGATTTTCCTACGAGACAACAGAACACCCTGGATCTAATTCTCACCAGTCACCCCGCCTACAAGATAAGATGCAAACCACTACCACCGATTGGGATGAGGAGTGACCATGATATCGTGCTGTACAACACTGCCCACCAGCCTGTCAGAACCAAACCCCCAAGACGAAAAATATACCTCTGGAAGAAAGCCAACCTCGAAGGTATTAAGCTGACACTGTCTACATTTGCACAGCAGTTTGTCCAAGATGAAACCCAATCTATCGAGACCATGTGGAAGACATTCAAAGATGCCATCGAGTGCACCATAAATGAGCATGTCCCTAACAAGATGTCAAGGTCACGATCCAACCACCCATGGGTCAACACTGATGTCAGAAGAGAAACCAGAAGGAAACAGAGAGCCCATAGGAAGGCCAAACGCACCAAGAAACCCTCCGACTGGCAACGTTACAAACACCTTCAGGCATCCACACAGGCATCCATTAGGAAAGCTCACCACACATTCATGGCGGACATAGTCAGTAGTGACTTCAAGGAGAAACCCAAACGCTTCTGGTCCTTTGTAAAAAGCCGTCGTCAGGAATCATCTGGAGTCTCTGCTTTAATTGATAAAGGAGGCTTCCTGCATAGTGAAAGCTCCAAGAAAGCTGACATCTTAAATGAACAGTTCCACTCGGTATATACAAAGGAGGACACATCCACAATCCCAGACAAAGGAGAGAGCCCACACCCATCTATGGACAGGATTACCATCAATCCCACTGGTGTAAACAAGCTGTTAAAGAACCTGAATCCCAATAAAGCTGCAGGACCTGATGGCATTCCCACTTTTATCTTGAAATCCGCAGCAGATGAACTGACACCAATATTGACTAAATTGTACCAGGCATCTTTGGACAGTGGCGAAGTACCCAACGACTGGAGAGAAGCATGGATAGTCCCACTATTCAAGAAGGGTGACAAACACCAAGCCTCCAACTATAGGCCTGTATCGCTGACCTCAGTCGCCTGCAAGATGCTAGAACACATCGTACACAGCAGCATCATGAAGCATTTTGACCTTCACCAGATTCTGTGTGATAACCAACATGGTTTTAGGCGCCGCCGGTCATGCGAGACACAACTTATCACCACAATCCAGGGAATAGCCAGTCGTCTTCGTACAGGCCGCAACCAGGTTGACGTTATCCTCCTCGACTTCGCTAAAGCGTTTGATAAGGTACCCCATCAGAGGCTTATCTACAAACTTCACCACTACGGAGTCAGGGACACAACACTCACCTGGATTAAGTCCTTCCTTACAGATCGTAAACAGCTGGTTCTCCTCGATGGTTGCAAGTCTCAACAAGCTGACGTTATATCCGGAGTCCCACAGGGAACAGTACTCGGCCCTTTGTTATTCCTGGCCTATATTAATGACCTGCCGGAAGCAGTTTCCACATCCGAAGCCCGCCTTTTAGCGGATGACTGTCTTATGTATAAGCACATCAGGAATGACAGAGATGCTGCTGACCTTCAGAGTGACCTCTCAGCCCTCGAAGAATGGGAACAGAGATGGCAGATGAAGTTTCACCCCTCGAAGTGTACCGTACTACACATAGGGTCCAACAGAAAGCACATAAAAGAGCACCAGTACACGCTTCATGGCCACACGTTGGAGGCAGTCGACAGTGCCAAGTATCTGGGTGTCACGATCAGCAATGACCTGTCATGGAAGGATCACGTGAATGCCACTGCGGGGAAGGCCTCAAGGACTGTAGGATTCCTTAGACGCAACCTACGGGAGTGCACAAAGCCGGTTCGTGAGGCTGCGTATACTGCATTAGTCAGGCCAACACTGGAGTATGCAGCTTCTGCGTGGGATCCTCATCTCTCCGAGGACATTAACAGACTGGAGCAGGTGCAAAGACGGGCAGCCCGGTTTGCACACAATAACTACACAGACAAGACTCCTGGATGTGTTACAAGAATGGTAAAGGACTCGGGTTGGGAACCACTGGCCTCCAGACGAAGAACCCAGAGACTCACCATGTTGTTCAAGATTCAGAACAACATAGTTGATGCCAACTCCAACGACATTCTTCGCCGTGGAGATGCGCGCACACGTGGAAGTCAACGCCTTTACCAACCAGCTGCCACCCTGCGAGCATACAAATACTCCTTCTATCCCAGGACCATACAGGATTGGAACCTCCTCCCAACGGATGTCTCCGATGCTACAACAATCGAGGAGTTCCGGGTCGCCTTAGCCGAGCACACAGCAACCCAACACAGGAGCGAATAACCGGTTGATGGGTGTACATAGTTTTAATTGTAACATAGTCTTTTAAATGTACATAGCCAACAGAAGATGTGACTGTCTCATCCCATCGCAGGTCAAGTTTACATTCTTTTCAAGAATCCTGACCTAAACCGGAAGAAGATCTCCTTGTGGGCATCTGCCTCACGCTATCATATAATTTTGATGTCCAAGAGTTATTGAGACTCTGAGGAGCGATCTAGGAGCATCAGGATCCTCTTGCTGTGATATTCTAGGGTTCAAAGAGGCTGTTGAGTGATACACGACCACCATGATCGCCTTGTAAAAATCAAAGTCAAGTGTTTTTTCTTTCTACCTGTAGCTCTGCAATCAATTACAAATTTCGAATAATCTAAAAAAATATTTATGTAAAACATGATCAAGAAATAAAAAAAGACACTTCCAATGCAATATTTTTATATGCAATGACCACCCGGCGAAAGACAAGGCATATGTGTATTTGATCACCCCTGGCATAAATCTGCATCTTGAAACGTGGCAGTAATATTCCTCTCATGATTACAGAGCGCTGTGAACAAGAACAATAACTATACCTACCTTATCTTTTATCATGATTGCCCTTTTGTTGATTTTTTGACTTCAATTAATTTTTTTCCCCAGTCGACACAAAGCAGTATGACACTTTGCCACCTTGTTTATGCATCATGTAAGTAACAGACACCATCTGTCACAGGGTCTCATTATAGAAAATCAAGAGTAATTTCTGCAGGCCTGCAAATGGAATTCAAACAAGACTTTAGAACCTGCCGGGCGTTCATGATAATCTGAGGTTGCAAACTGTTTGATATTATACCCTGCTTTGCACTTGCACTGAAAACGAACCTTGTATGATCATTATATTCGATAAATTGTCTGTACTTTTCTCGTTTGTTAACATAATAAAGCCTTATGCAGGTCTTTACATCATGATTGATTCGTTTCTTTACGTTTTTCCCTATCACAGTAGCAGAAGCTCCACTAAAACCCTCATCTAATCATTTCAGTAGATTCAGGCATGCGGGGCCAATCAGCTGCTCAAGCAGCTCTAGTTCATTAAAATTTTCACCTGCGTTTAGATATCGGCGATCAGTGACTGCAAAAATATATGTGACCCGTCACGCGAAAAGGGACCATCCGGGAATTTTGTAAAATGAATGATTGAAAAAGAGATTTGTTCTAGCAAAGGTAAACCAGAAGTCGCATTTCAAAAATTCTTTCACTGGGAGGTAGATTGATCATTCTAGATCCAGAAAATAGGCACGGTGCTAAAAGTTTCGACCCTAGTCAGTCTGCGCAATCCGCACAGTCTGACAAGGGTCGACACTTTACGCACTACCCAGATGGTCCCTTTTCGCGTGACGGGTCACATATATATTCTTCACTCCATATAAAGAAAAAATACTGAGTATACCATGTGGAGTTGTATGAATTTTTATATGCCCGTCGAAAGACGTGTTATTGGAACACCCGTGGGGATCGGCGGGCGGACGGTGTCCTCTATTTTGTAAGGAGGATAACTCGTGACTATATGTTCGATTGACTTGATAGCCGTTTTTTTTCCCTCTCAAGATTAAGGAGCGCAATACACAAGAATTGCTACTGTATAGTTCCACAATTTAGAGAGAGTGATCAAAGGTCAATTTTGTCTATACAAGTATAGACAAAATTGACCTTTGACCACTCACTTAAACTTGTGGATCTATACCTTGCTTAATTTTTGGGCTTGTTTCCTTTTTGTTTTCATACTTAAACATCCAACAGAGTAAGGTGCCTATCTTGTGATAAGTTACCACCCTGTTTAAGGCTGTGAATACTTTTAAGGGTGCACTGGCTCGCAGTCGATACATGCTATCGGCATAGCAGCGATCTGTCAATCACGTTTCCGAATGATGCGGTCTAGGCGCCCGATTTTTCAAAGCTGCCTATCTCGGCGAACCATGGCCTCTTATCTATTTTACACGTCTTTTTACACTGCACACTCATTTCATCAATTTTCCAATTTGGCCCATTTTAATGTTTTTCTGTAATCTACCACATTCCAACTGTTCTAAAACACGTAAACGAGCGGAAGATGAATATCACTGAAAAATAAGTTTTTGTAGATGTCATCTCGAACAAATTTCAATTCCTTTTTGTGAGTACATTCAATATTGTCGGGGCTATCAATCAATTTTACGCCTGTGCAGAAATAAGTTTTGTGGGAAACATTGACATTATTATAACAAAGCAATATGGCCTGATGTCCGGTGTATATTTACGTTCACTTAAGGTAGAGACAGTGTAATACACGGCTTGATATCTGGATTTCACGGGATAATTCGTAACAAGCCAAAACCTTTGGAATCGACTTGCGGAAACAAAGATACAATGAATTGTCATAGCAACGCCTAAAAATGTAATATTCGGTATTCCCAAAAGTCACGACGTCGTGCGGGGAATGCCGAATTGAGCCGTTGAAGACCTCTCAACTCTTAAACTATTCCTTCTAATTGAGCTAAATCGCACAGGAATTATCCTTGGGACATGCCTCCTCCGACTGCGTCCTGGAAATTCTGATGTGAATTTTTGGCTGTCGAATCGGCCAAAACATCATATAGTGAAACGTCTGTAATATGCTAACCTGTCTTTAGAAGACGATTCCAATGAGATACTGCCAGGCAGAAACTAAGAATTAATGAAACAATAGGTACGATTTATGATTTTGACTAAAGATCAAATTTTTCGTAAGAAGTTTAGTAAAACAGGTCCCATGGTCACAGCAAAAGAAAAGCAGGTAAAACATAAGAAATGGTCATTTTAATTATAAATATCCACGATATATCCAGCATAAGCATATGCTTTCTCAGGACAGGTCCTTACACACATTTGGCGGCCGTTTTTAAAATGCCTGCATAACTGCTTTCTATGTATCGTAGCTTGAATTCTTTAACCTTGTAACTAAAGCTCGACAAAATCTGTTGTGGTGAGTTTTTTTTATTATTTTAAGACGAATATGTTTATTGTCCATGATTTAAACATGTATATTAAAAAATGGACCATGTCTTAATTTTGAGAATTTTTTTTGTTGGTTGATAAAATTAACATGCCGGTTTCATAAAAATAGGTAATACATCAGAAATGGTCAATTTAATCATAATCTACACAATATCCGGCATACGCATATGCTTTCTCTAGACAGGTCTCTACACACATTTGACGGCCGCAATTTGAAAATGTCTGCTCTACTGTTTCTATATATCGTCGCTTAGATTCTCGAACCTTGTTACCATAGCTTGTCTAAACCTTTAGAGACGAGGTTTTAGATTTAAATCGAAAATATCTATTGGCCGTGATTTAAAACTCATATCCAAAAAATGGACGATGTTTAAATTTTGAGGTTTGGTTGTTGGTTGATAAAATAAACATGCCAGGCTCATAAAAATAGTTATTGCATAAAAGAATGGCCAATTTAATCAGAAAAATTCACGATATATCCAGCATAGCATAAGCTTTCTCCGGACAGGTCTCTACACACATTTTGCGGCCGCATTTTTAAAATGCCGGCATAACTGTTTTCTATGTATCATCGCTTGAATTCTTTAACCTTGTAACTAAAGCTCGACAAAATCTGTTGTGGCGAGATTTTAGATTTTTAGACGAAGATATCTATGGTCCATGAATTAAAACATGTAGACAAAAATTGACCAGGTCTTAATTTTGAGGATTTGTTGTCGGTTGATATAATTAATATGCCAGTTTCATAAAAAAGGGGGGGGGCATGCATCAGAAATGGCCAATTTTATCATAATTATCCAAACTCTTTACAGCATAAGCATAAGCTTTCTCTGGACAGGTCTCTACACACATTTGGTGGCCATTTTTAAAATGTCTTCTCAACTGTTCTCTATGATATCGTCGCTTGAATTCTCGAACATTGTAACTATAGCTTGACAAAAGCTTTAGAGTCGAGGTTTTAAATTTAAATCGAAGATATCTATTGGCCATGGTTTAAAACACATATATAAGAAATTGGGCAAGATTTAAATTTTGAGGTTTGGTTGTTGGTTGATCAAATTAACATGCCAGGTTCATAAAAATAGGAAGCCTAATACATAAGAAAATGGTCAATTTAATCATAATAATCCACACAATACCCAGCGTAAGCATATGCGTTCTCCGGACAAGTCTCTACACACTTGTGGCCGTATTTAAGATTTCTGCACATCTGTTATAGAAGTAGCTTTTCTTTATATCGTCGCTTGAATGCTTATACATGGTAATAACAGCTTGACCAAAACTGTAGATACGAGATTCTACAATTAAATAAAGGATATCTATGGTCTATGATTCAATAAATACAAAATTTCGACCATGTTTCAATTTTGAGGTCCGGATGTTGAGTAATAAAATATGCATGCCAGGTTCATAAAAATGGGTAATACATTGATAGAAATTGATTGATCAATTTAATCCTTGTCATACTGAACCCGGAATATTACTTCTTTGGCAGGAGCTATAAACCAACATCAGCCTGCACATATGTGCAGTCTGATGTTAGTCTACACCACCTGTTTCTCATTTTCAAACCAGAATTGTCGAGAGATTTAGTTTTTCAAATTAAAGTTCACCTACAGTTGGGACTCTCGGTGCTTTTTACCCTTTGATTTTGATGCATTTTTTAGTCAAAATTTATTTAGCATAACAAGGGTTAATCATAATAATCCACACAATATCCAGCATAAGCATATGCTTTTTGAGGACAAGTCTCTACACACTTGTGGCCGTATTTATAATGTCTGCACATCTGAAATGAAAATAGTGTTTTCAGCTTTACTCTTATCTTTCTGAATTGAAACTTTTTTCAAACAAAATGCCAATATTTTTTTTCATAATAACCAGTTGGACTAAATATATGCCACGGTCATTTACCTCAGTAAATAAGGAGGAAGCAGGCACTAAAAGCTTAGATCAGACCTCATATCTGTGGAGTCCGATCTTAGTCTTGACTTTGTTAACCGAGCAGGGATATGCCGGGAATAGTGCGAACATGGTTAAATAATCTACATTTATATATTTCGTGAATGTCATTTATATGTTTTAGTTACCCTTTAAGAGGAAAAGTTATGAAAAAGAAACATACTTTGCTTAAATAGCAAGTAGATCTACACGTACATGTAAATATATATTGTACATTTTAATATACAAGTATTTTTAGTTACAACGGTGAAAAACTTCATTTTTCACTTTATATTGTATGATTTTATGCTCGTAGATGTTGGTCCAATTTTGATTTTGTACTACCAAGTAAGCGAAAACATATTGGTTGACAATTCCGAGGCGGATCCAAAATTACTGGAGGGTTAACATACAAACAGTGGTTTTGTTTTCCTAGTACGCGTTACATAAGTTCATAATCACCCTGCTGAATTGGAATGTTAGACAAATTTCTATTTGTTGACATATTTACAAGACTGTCGCAGGATATTTTTTTCACAAAAATAAAACAAGTAGAAGACAAGCAGTATGTTATTTAGATCAAGGCCCGAGGTTATCAAACTTTTCTCATTCTCAATTCAAAATTTTCTCAAGATTCAATTTAAGATTAAAGCTGTAATTCTGTTTAAATACCCATTTTAATGTATTAACATAAAATATGATATTAATAAGTTATTATAAGTAACAACTTATCAATATTATCTTTTATTTTCATACATTTATTTAAATTTAAAATTTGAGAAAATTCTCAGTTGAGCCCGAAGCAAGTTTTATAACCTCGGGCCCAGGAAGCACAGCTGTGCACACTGATCTTAGTCTATACTGTCTGCCAAAGCTTTTTTCAACACAGGAAAATATGAACAGTAGGAGAACGGTTATTTTAAATCAACGTGAAAATGAAACAAAATGAGCTTCAGAAATAGGGGGGGGGGGGGGGGGAGGTGGAAGCCCCCGAATCCACTCTTGATCCACGTGACTACCATTGCATCCCTAAAAACAAAATAATTTAATTGAGAGTTAAATTATTGAAAATGAGTCTGTGCATGACATTTCCAACAATTTCACCTTTGCAAAACGGCAAAGACTATGGTCAGTCTGTGCATTCGCACAGTCTGACCAGAGTCTTCACTAAGTGATTTGTAGATAAATAAGGTCTAAAAATATCTATTGATAGTCAGGTTAGTTTCAAGTTGCTCTATGTAACTGTCTGGACTGCGAATTGTTTGAATTGTTTGCAGTACGCACACATGCTGAATTGTTAGAAATGTCACGCACAGGCTCAAATTCGAGTGATGATAAAGACATGTCTAGTTTCTCAAAGTCTAGTTTAAGATGTTTCTTCGAAGAGAACTTTAACCCATTTTAAGCTCTGAAGGGTTCATTTTAGTCATCTACCTTGTCACCGAAACTTCTAAAAACAGAGCCTGTATCCCAGGTTTTCTGGACGTAAAGATACCCCTTTGCGCTTACCAGACATTGCGTATCCAGACCACCAAAACAGCCGACAGCACATTGAGGATGACAACATCCCAACATTCCCTCTGCATGACAAAGTTTGGGACTTCCGAAACAATCTTCATAGCATTGTAAATGGTGAACTAGGACAGAAAATAGTAAACAAACCATCCAAATTAATATTATTATTTACATGTCTAAGAGAAATTGATAGTGTAATACATAAAACAGAATGCTATTTATAATATGAATATGAAATAATCTCGTTGAATATTTTGGATATTACACGGGTGTTATTAAACTAGTGGAATAACTAAGCAAATGAGCTCAGAGCGAATAGCAACGCTATTTTGTAACCGCGAAAATGACGTCATAATCTATGTTCTGTGGCGTCATTTTAAAACGGCGTTATTAGTTTCGCGGAAAATTGAAACGTTGAATTTTAAGAATTTTGACGATTTTTCGCTAAAATTTGGATCATTTTATAAACAGAATATAAAATTTGTGCTTATA
The DNA here is from genome assembly GCA_948146395.1 of Fragum whitleyi. Classification (NCBI taxonomy): domain Eukaryota; kingdom Metazoa; phylum Mollusca; class Bivalvia; order Cardiida; family Cardiidae; genus Fragum; species Fragum whitleyi. Next base: position 11,391,234 of record OX411558.1, read on the forward strand.
AAATACAGAGTTTATTAAACTCGTCATCTAAAACAGATAAAAACTCGGCGCAGCCTCGTTTTTATCTGTTTATAGATGACTCGTTTAATAAATTCAGTATTCAATGAACACTCATTCAATATCCTCTATTTCTATTCCATTGTCAATGCATTCAGACGTCTAATTTTTTAATTGGTATGTTGCTGATACCATTACGAAAAATCGAACAACTAAAATAATCATTTAGACAGGATTTAAGACATCCGTCAGTTTCTGCGACCCGTTATTTGATAATAAACAATAACTTTTCCACATAAATATGATTCTGTAAAACGAAGTAGGAAAAAAATAGACTCTTATTAACCTGCGGCGACTGCGCACGCTGACTTTGGTCGAAACTACCGATTTTTTAAATTTATTTCGTGAATCTAGAATGATTATATTGTACCTTACCATTCACTTCTTTCTAGAATAAGTACAATGTAGTTTGGTTGAACTCCGCTCGATCCAATCTGATTTATTTTTTCTCAAATACTTATTTTACGGTGTTGATTTTTTTCATACAACGGGCCGTATTAACATTTGATTTCTTAATATCATATTTATTGTAGATCAACTTAAGTACTGTTGTTTTAGATATGCACTTCATATGAGGGAAAAGGCTACTTACTTCAAGGATCATAAATTAATTGTAGCATTTTTTTTTTATTTATGTATTTATTTTGGACCTTAATTTTAATAAAAGAATTTCATATTTCAATCTCGACTTTAAAATTGATCATGTAATTTAACATTTTAAATTATATTTTTAAAGTGGTATTGATATAAGAATAAACCACCGACCTGTTCTTAAGAAGCCTGGAAGTGCAACAAATTAGTGTGCACGAGAAAACAAAATTTATAATACTTTTTGATATTTGTATAGAGTAGATTGCTGCGGCTCGAACATAGAAATTTAAGAGTTCGTTTTACTAGTATTACAAATTTTTACCGAATTTATGCATGCAAATCGAATAATTGCGTTTCAGAGAGGGGTGCGTTTGAACATCCCGACCCCGCTAGATCTGCTACTGCACGATGGCGTTTGGATCATACGGTTTAAATGGTCCTTTCAAAAAAAATAAGGCTAATTTTGAGGATTGAAATGCAACCGCCTGTCCAATCATCCAACGACGACCGATTTACAGTGATAACATCACTTTGGTTGATAATTCTTGTCATGTTGATTAAATTATGGCTAAACATTTTCGTCAAAATCAAAGGTTACTGAAAGTTACCAACTGTAGGTCAATTTTTATTTGTAAAACTAAATCTATTGACAATTCTGGTTTGAAAGTGAGAAACAGGTGGTGTAGGCTAACATCAGACTGCACATATGTGCAGGCTGATGTTGGTCTATAGCTCCTGCTGAAGCAGGAATATTGCGGGTTCAGCGTGACAAGGGATAATTCTAAATCATCATTTATATAGACGTATGTACTTTTAAAGACGTTCGATGCCAAATAATTTAATTTCCGTTGTGCCAATGAAGATTCGTATATTTTAATCGGCCGATTTTTTTTTTCTTTCAACAATTAAATAACAAATATTGAATGGACGCTAATTTGAAACTTTGCACACAAACTTGGGTAGTCCTATATGCCATTGGTCTCATTGTTCAAAAATATTTGCATTTACACTTCAAGATATCTTCTTATAATAGATGAACATATTTATAAAAAAAAAAAATAAAAAAAAAATGAGGTAACTAATTTTGATCAAATATAATTAAACGTATGTCCTAAAAAAAAATAGCTTCGCGTATTCATACAATGTAATTTTGATATAGTTCCCTACACCCATAAATTAAAATAATATTCTCTTCGTCTTTTAAATAGGGTTATTTCACGATTCGGTCGTTAAGATTTGAAGAGACACGAAAACAGGTTTTACGCCCAAGTGCGAAGCACGAGTGCATGAAAGCATTTTGAAAGTCTCTGCAAAATTAATGTTAATGACCAAAAAACTTGAATTAACGTTTCGTTTTGCATAAAAAGAAAGACTTTACAAAGTACATGTTTTATTCAAACAGAGATTGCAAAATGATTCATAAGCACGCTTACAAACCATCTCGATATCCACGAATGTGTCGGAAAATTGCGTTATGCATCGCACCGTCACTTTTGTTTATGCCGACGTTGCTTGGTAAAATCATGATGTCACAAAATCTAACGCGGAAAATAGATCCCTGTCTTTATTAATGCTCTATATTAATGCAAGACATAGAAACTGGTAACGTGTATTATATCCCCAGACCGAGGATATTCAAGTGAAAAAGCCGGGCTTTAACGGCTCTTGAATTGACTTATTCAGCCACGTTTTCTACCGTTAGAGCCCGGAATATTTTCCGTTTACGTATGCCTATAACGACCCGAAAACATACATTCCATGTAATAATACCTGTTTGACACATGGTGTAACCAGATCCCCAGCAATGCGGGTTGCCGTACTCATCCACACAATTAGCTGCACACTGCCCACCTTTTGAAAGTAGAAAAGTAAGATATCGATGTTTCAGAGCGAAGCAGTTGTAACTGCCTATAAAAATACTAAATATAAAGCGACCAAGAACGGGACCGCCAAAAATAGGTCGATATATAATTGAAACATCTGAATGATCAGAAACGGCACTCAAACAGTAAAAAACATTTTATGAAGGGCATTCACATTGTCAGTTTGATGATGCTACATGTAAATATATAGGAATACCTCCCATTAAATTCACTCAAAATTCGCTCCTCACACTCATTCAATTTCATTCCTAAATCATTTTTGTTAACTGTACATGTATGCTAAATCATTTTCTTTCCTTTTGTTTTTCGTTGTATAATTGTATAAAGAGTAAGTTATTGAGGACATTTGACCATAAGCTATGTGATGTCAATCTCAATTAAATAAACGACTGCTATTTAATCTTGATCCAAGGTCCGAGTTTTGTTTTTTTAGAATGTTCAGCCATTTGCATTCGTGCCAACCAGAAATTTGTGGTCAGGTGATGCAATTTAAGCCTACCAAACTTCGTTTTATAAATTATTTCTTTCTTTACATATTTGTTTGTAAATGTTTATGTTTTTGACGATGCACCTAGTTTACATGTTTACATAATTGTAATAAAATAATTGTTTTATTCTATTCTTCATTTTATTGAATTATAAATAAAATTACTGTTTGATTCTGTTCTCCAATAGTCATTGAATAAATGAAATAAACATAAATGACCCCGTTCTTACATTGCTGGGACATTCCTGATTTTATAATGTTTACATTATTTGTCGTCACTTCCTCCCATCGTATCGTGTTTATATAGCACAGTGAAGGATTCACTAAGAACATAACATCGCCGTTAGATATTTCTGAAATAGAAAACGTATTTTAACCTTTGTCATTCTGTATGAAAATCTAAAAGGCCTGCCACTCAAGGGCTGCAATAACACGGCGCTCTTACGGCGATCTGAGATTTCCAGAGCACAGTTGAAACGCCGTGATATTGGCTTTTAACTTATAACTATACAAATATCCGTGTGATAACATCCCGTATGGTATTTTTTATGATATCACATAGTTATTTTTAGAACAATGATATATTGTTAGTTATTTTTAGAAACTTGAATTTCAGTTAGAAACACCGACGAAAACAAGACAAATATAGGTTATAAGATAAATATAATACGTACTAAGTGTATTGTATGAAAAAATATCAAACTCGGTTGTGAAAATTGATAATTGTCTCGGCAGAGCCTCGACAATTTTCAATTCTCCTAACCTTGTTAGATATTTTTTCCATATAATACACTTAGTACGTATCATGTATGATCGCAGCGGGAGAGCTGTTGGAACTTCGTGCAAATGCCTAGAACGCCGAAAATCGACAAAGAGCGCAATCCCTCTGTGCGCACTTTGGACATGCACACATAAAATTAATTGCCGTGAGATCGCGACGTAACGATATCACAGTAAGAGCGTCGTGAGATCGCGGTAGTAACGTCATGGGATCGCCAACTGCGCTGTAAATGCGCCAAGACATCGCAGTATGAGCGCTGTTTAAACGACATAACAAGGTGGTGTCCTTTGTAGGGCGACTAAACTCTGATCTATGCGATATCACGACGTCCCTACTGCGGTCCAACGGCATTCCTACAGCAATGTCAAGAATTGTCGGTTCAAGTACGAAGTGTATACATATTCAAATTGTTATAAAGAAATTAATTTAAAGGGTAATAAGCGTTGAAAGGCATGAATGTTTAACGAGTAAACCTAATTGCAACATCTTAAGAAAGATATAGAAAAAAACCGAATATTCTTAACAGGACCTTGCCTCTAACTATTTTACATTTGGCTTCTTTTCCTTTTCGTGCTCTAGTATGCTTAATTACACTTACAAACCCAACAAAGAACTGATAAGTAGGAATAATTTATATTTCAAAGTCTTACGAATCCGAGCATCGCAGTATACCCGCCATGGGAAGGCAGTAGACTCGCCACGAGACCGCGGTGCAGTTGACGTACCATCTCCATAAGCGCAGTAAAAGCGCCATAGGAGCGCAGGGAATCGCAGCTGACGCGCGTTTTACTAAACTTCTTAAGAAAAATTAATCGTAAGTAAATCGTACCTGGTGTTTTCACTCATTGTAAGAATCTGCCTTGCATTATCTCATTGGATTCGGAATCGTCTAAAGAAGACGATTCCAATGAGGTGAGACATGGCAGAATTTCATATTTAATCGCTACTGTAGAAGCAACTTAAATTTTTGACTGACGCAAAAAATGGTCAAAATGGTCGTAAGATGTTTAGTAAAACGGGCCCCACTGGAACGTACTTCATCGCCGTGAAAACGCAGTATAATCGCCACGGGAGCACGGTAGGAGCACCGTAACATTGCAAAACGCAGAGCATAATTTTCACCCGAAAAAAAAATGCATATTTCCCGCGATCCCACAGCGATCTGAAAAAATTCTTGATTGCCACAAGAAGCGCGGTGCAGTCGCCTCCTAGTTTGATAGGCCTTTTAACAACATTGCATTAACATCAAAATACTAGCAATACTGGATGAAATTAATGCATTTATATTGACACGTCTAAACATGTCTGGTTCAAAAAGGGAAGTCAGTTGATGTATTCACATAGACCAGACTACACACAGTGCTCGCTAAGGACTGCTGGAACAGACACCGACAGAGGGAAAAGATTTTGAAAGACTTATTCCACGGTTTCAATAGTATAAACCTACCATGCCGCGCTCAAATTTCCTGCAAATCTGAACAAGTACTGAAAGTTATCATCTAAGTTCTTCTGCCAAATCTTGACATAATTGACCTTTTAGTCGATGAGAAGAAAAATCTCGAGGACGAACATAAAACACGGAAGTGGGTCCCTAAATGCCAAAGTTCAAAATATTTATCACCGTGTCCTCAGGAGAGTTAACATCAAAGACCAATATATAATTATACGTGAGTTTTAAAAATGCATATCTGCGAGTAGCTTATTCGTAAAATCAATCAGTTGCGTACCTCTGAGCGCCGGAAGTTGTAGTTCTTCTATTTTCGTACCAAGCACATATAAGCCATAGTATCCACCTCGGTATCTCATTGGTCGTTCAGCTTTAATCAGTTTTAGACTGGTTAATGGAATTAACGCGTTATTAACCACGGCAATAAAAACGTAGCCCGTCACAACCTCGATATCGGATAGAAAGTCAAGGTCATAGTCGATATCCGGGTCATTAAGATGTGTTATCTCTAGGTTGCCATGGACATACGTGCACCCACTGTATTTGCTACGGATACTTTGATAGTGTTGTACATGGTCTCCTATTAAACTTAGTTGGTTGTGAGAACCGTAACATTCTGAAATAAGAAATGGTTCAAACATTTTTATGTGATCCAAAATACGATCGTGATAAAGACAGGCTGAAATCAGCCATAAATTATACATGTAAGAAAATTCTTAGATGGTAGGCCTTTCTTAATTAAAATATATTGATTTACCCTGCGTCAAAACTTGCAATTGAAAAAAAAAATGTTACTGAAGTTAGGATGACGTTTACTTTTTTCCACAAAAAACGTGGATCAAAAGGTAAGGTGGCACAAAACTGCCAGCACTTACCAGATAATAAAAACGGAAAATGGCGATTAACACATTTCACGAAAAAAAAGTCGAAGTTGGTTAGATATATGAATATGTTAAAACGAATTGCAACTAGTTATCACATATCTTTAAAAAATGGCGAATATCATGTTTCTTTTCTTGAAATTATTTTTGTCAAATTAAGGAATTAAGTTAACGCGACTTTTGTCGTATTAGTGTTCTGGAACTGCCAATGGTTACAAGATACTGGTAACGTGTTAGTCATTTCTTTTAAGGAAAATGTTTCACCTGACCATCTCTAATAACGCGACATCCGTCATCTTTTCCGGGTTTGATCCCCGACGGCGGCACTCATTCTTTCCGACTAATTGTCTCCCACCAATCGGTTGATAATCGCAGACCTATGTGAGATAGAAGCTGGAGGCTGGGAAAGGATGCGATGGTTGTACTGGTGAGGGAAATACCAGGAATCCATTGTTAGGTGCTCCAGCCGCGCTATGTAGCTGAAAAAAAATGTTGAAAGCGGCGTTAAACTCAATTCAATCAATCAACTTTCATCTTTTACTGTAAAGTAAATTACCTTCTCCTGTTAACATACGGATAGAAAGTGATTGCAGTTCTAGAGCACTATCACAGCAAAATTCATGTCAACCTAACTACCTGGCACCATCAAAATAACTTATCTCAAACGATTGTCCTTAAGGTAGTGGACCCGTAATAGTTCTGAAACCGTTTCAGGAGTAATGGATTTCAACAGTGTTAACCGAGGTTTCCTAATGATTTTCATTAGGAAACCTCGGTTAACATTGTGAAAGATCATGTTGTCCGAAATGTTGCAGAACTATTACGGGTCCACTACCTTAATTAAACCAGAGGTAGGCCAATCACAAAATGTAAAAGCCTCCGCATGACAACGACACCAAAGCCATATAGCAATACCTCGGGTTTTTAAAGTCACTGACAAGCATAGAGCTAAAGACCTAAATTGTACCTGTTTTATAATCAGTTTCCCTGTACGGCGTTATTTCCACTGCCGTTATGGCTATGACCAATTTCAAAAGAATCGCCAAAACGTATTCACAGCCTAGCATCATAGCGTCACAATAACAACTGTTGCTTACATTCCACTAGTTAATCGTCAATTGAGTAATCATGTGAATTGTACTGCTTGGCATTTAACACGGTAGAGATAGCAAAACTTTTTTTTAATTAATCTTTGTCAAACATTCCCGGAATATTCCTGTTTTGGTTGCAGGTATAGACAAAGATCAGTCTGCAGACACAAGCAGTCTGATTTTGGTTTACATCTCATCTAAGTGCTTCAATAGCCACATAAAAATGTTTATAAAAATAACTCAAAAACGAAACGAATTTCTTGCTAAGTAAAATGTTGGGTCGAGGAATGGGCGGCAAGGTAGACCATACATGAGCTGTGATATTTTTCAATATTTTCGCACGCGTAAGGATTCAGGGCAGCAGTATATGTGTGTAAATCCTTACGCGAGGCTATTGACACTGGAAAATCTGAAAATAGATCGTTTTGACTCCTAAAATTACTTTTAGGATGGTTATTTTGACCCTCTAAATATTCAATATTTCAACTTGATACTAGTGCAAATTATAATTGTATTACAATCAACTAAAAGAAAACGACAATAAGCATAACTTAACTTATTATTCAAACAGTTTTGAAGCCTAAAATTCTCATTTAAGGGGCCAACGCCTCCAGAAATTGAAAAGTTATAACACAAGACCTGGGCGAGTCTTTGCCCGTCAACAATGCGCTTTAACAGATTTAGTTTCTAGAACCCAAAATTCTCATTATAGGGATGAGTGTCTTTTTCACTGCGTTTATTGGGGTATAAAGTGCAATTGCCTTAGCACATGGCAAATAACGCCCGTAGGGCGTTATGTTAAGCCATGTGATAAGGCAATTGCACTTTATACCCCTATAAACGCTGTGAAAAAGACACTCTGCCCTTATAATTGCAATCCTCTTGGTCTAAGAAACTATTAAAATACTCGGCTAAACATTAAAGTTACGAGTCTATTTTTCTGTTTGTATTACACAATCTATGTTTAGATCGTGTATTTTTTTCTCGCTATCGAAGTTTAACGGCATAAAGTTAAACAAATGGTACACCAATAATCGACAATTTGACATTCGTAGAGGTACTTATATAATTTTGAAAAGTTATTCTGCATTTTAAACCGAAACTATCGTAATCGGGCTTAGCTGAGATGGTTGCTTGGTGGTCTTCGTCGACTCGCTGTAAACATCGACTCAGAATCTGAACTGCATGCTTTTAATCATTAATTCTTTCGAAAATATCTTAATTTCTAATATATTTAATATCAATATTACGATATGGAAGGGAACGAGGGGTTTTCGAGTTCCTAAAACACAGGACATGCAGATCGAAGGTCGGGGGTTTCCCGAAAGACCTATTGCATTTTATTATAGGGATGAGTGTCTTTTTCACTGCGTTTATTGGGGTATAAAGTGCAATTGCCTTAGCACATGGCCAATAACGCCCGTAGGGCGTTATGATTAAGCCATGTGCTAAGGCAATTGCACTTTATACCCCAATAAACGCAGTGAAAAAGACACTCGTCCCTTATAATTGCAATCATCTAGATCGAGGAAACTATTAAAATACTCAGCCAAACATTAAAGCTTCAAGTCTACTTTCTCCGCGTAAAAAATTACACGATCTATTTTTAGATCGTGTAATGTTTATCTCGCTGTCGAAGTGAAATGTCATAAAGTAAAACAAATGATACACAATAAACGACAACATTAAAATTCGTAGAGGTACTTATGACAAAAAAGCTTGTTTCTGCCAAATAAGTCTGTGTTTTTAAACGAAAACGGCGTGGTCGGTCTTAGTTGAGAGGGTTGCTTGACGGTCTTCGTTGACTTGCTGTTTTCTAATTTTACGTCCGCACAGAATCAGAACTGCATGCTTGTTATCGTAAATTCTTTCGAAAATATCTTAATTTATAATAGATTGAATGGAAATGTTGCGTTGATGATCGGGAACTAGGTTAATTCGAGTTCCTACAACACAGGACATGCAGATCGAAGGTCGGGGGTTTCCCGAAAGACCTATTGCATTTTATACAGAAATAAAGTGCAATGGATTTCCCCACGTGATGCGATTTAAACCAATCAGAATTCTTTATTTTATTGGATTGCAATTATACAGAAATAAAGTGCAATGGATTTCCCCACGTGATGCGATTTAAACCAATCAAAATTCTTTATTTTATTAGATTGCAATTATAAGAGTATAAAGAGTGGAAGGGACCGATCCTTTCATAATGACAAACGCTTGTCGCGCTGTTGTGGGCGGATTAAGGCAGATTTCAGGGTAGAACGTATTAATACAGGACTGTCGTTTTAAAAAAAGTAATTTGTGAATTCTTAAAGATGGTTAACTACTTAGCACTTGAGTACTCGTGAACAATGGGGTGCCGTGTCAGACTACCCAGCGTTAAAAATGAAAACATTCGCAAAATGTTTATTATTATCAATATTGCAATAATTTCTGAGCTTTATCTTTGAATGTGGACATTATCTTACATGCAATTAAATGAGATTGAGGCTCGTTCATTTCACGTCTTGACGTCATTTAGGGGCCAACCCCTTTTCGACCAAAATCAATATTTGCAAATATTCTCTGACTTACTTGGCCAATTTTTACGAAATCAGTTTCATTAAGAAAGTCCGAGAACGCTCGAGCTACGTTATGAAATCCCTTTTATGACAGACATATGAAAGTGGTTTTTTTTCAAAGTTCAGTTTTACAGCATTAGGCAAGAGTTGCAGACATTTTGAGTTTTGGACCTGCAATGACCCGCAGTAACTTAAAAAGCAGAGCGAAGATTTTTTTTCAAACGTCTGCAAAATGTATTTTCATCCGGAACGCATGCTATGTTGTATTAGGGAATAAACCGCTCGCATTTTTTCCATACACAATTTTCTCGCGAAACGTCCATTTTCTTTCAATCAACAATATTTACAGAGCCCTCTAAAATTATGGATACTATCTTCAATGAAAGATAGATTTTTCTACCGAACGGTTATATTGTCAAGTCTTTCTGATGTTACATTGACAATACGGCAAAATTTTTGCATTGGTGACCGTTTTTCCACGAAACAAAACTTAATCATCGTTGTTCCCAAGTTTTAAGTTGTTTCATTTACCTTATACGCTTGTTAATGTAAATCATAATAAAATGTTTAACAAAAATGTGCGTTCTGATTTGCTGATTTTTTTTTTAAACGAGAAATGAGATCGTTAAGGATTAAGGTATGAAAAAAACCTATTCAAATTTTTACGGTATGAAGCCGCTTTGAGTATTCATATAGAGAGTTTAGGTTTTCCCATTCATACTTCAATGAAAACGAACGCACACGTCTTTTCTTTTTCAAAATATTGCACGTATAGGCGATTCAAATGACAAGAATTTAGATTAACGTTTTTCGAAATGATTTCTATTATAAAACTCTAATTTTCAAATATGCACTTCGGGTTTTATATACATGTAGATATCACTATTTTGACCACAGCTGTATTCTCAAACATTCTAAGATCACAATTCAGGATAACGCATTTTAGTCCCATTCAAGACAAAATTGTGACCCTTCACGCGAAAAGGTACCATCTGGGAACTCTGTAAAATTAATATTTGAAAAAGATATTAGGTCCAGCACAGGTCAACTAGAGGTCGCAATTCAAAAGTTTCTTCGCATGAAGGTAGATTGAGCATTCTAAATTCAGAAAATAAGCAAAGTGCGAAAAGTTTCGACCTTAGTCAGTCTGCGCATTCCGCGCAGTCTGACTAGGATCGACGCTTTACGCACTACCCAGATGGTCCTTTTTTACGTGACGGGTAACATTTATGTCACCAAATTATCGAATTATCTATACAGTATACAATGCGCGATTTCGTTTCGGTTTCTTTATCAGTGTTCGATTTTGCACGTATCTGTTCCATTATCAACAAATGCCCGATGCGCACTCCTTTTTCTTTATGAATACGCGATATCGCACGATTCGGTTTCTTTATCATCAAATGCGCGAATTTACACGTTTCTTTTTTCCTATCAGATTTTAAGTTTTTTGTTTCTTTATCAATACGCGATTTAGGTTTCTTCATCAGGTTGTGATTTTACATGTTTTCACTTCTTTATCAATGTGCTATTTCGCACGTTTCCTTATTATATAATTTTCTAGACTATCGCAGCATGATTACAATTAAAAACACAAACACCAAAATTATATCAGTCGATTTTAAATGTTTTCTTTGAGATGTCCCACTTTATAATATTTATCAGACCTCTATTTACAAATCAAGAACAATTCTCACAGTCGCTCTAAGAAACTTTACTGTTGCAGGATACTGACAAGTTAATGAGAGAATATTGCACCTTTATATCCACTTTAAAATATTCTTAGTGAGGATAACTCTATCTTAAAATCGCAATTTCTCAACTAAACCCTGTGTTGTGTGTACTCATTTTAATCGTCTCGGCGAGACGATTCTAATGAGTACTTACAATATAGGGTTTATTGCAGGTTTTTACAAACATATTTTTCTTAAATCTAAATTCAAATCGTCTATCCGCAGCTAAGAAAATATTGACAACAGATTCCATGTAAACTCAAATATTATCATCAAGTGATCAACAAAGTTCACAATGCAGGCAACTTCAAAGCGTGACCCAGGAGACAAACTGAATAAATCCTAACATACTGTCTCAATTACAGAAAATAACAGTAATTTTGCCTGCAAATTACATTCAAACTAGAATTTAGAACCTAATTGTGAGAACGAACTTTCTGTGATCTTTTATCCGATAAAACGCCAATGGTTATCTTCGCGGCTACTAGAAAATGAAAGAAGCTTATTTTAGATGTTCACAATTCCAAAATGATTCTTTATTGTGCAAAATTGATTAATTTATGTTAAAATTTTAATTGTATTCTTGCACTTACCATAGTACACAAACAGGCATAAAAAACTTTTGTTTTGAGCACGGTCCGAATTGTGAGCTAAATCACCATTTTGAACAAGGCAAATATCTTGTTCAAACTAATTCAAGTTCTTTAATGCTTTTCGGTGGTTTATCGAGAAATAACGGTAGATTATCACTTGATAAACTCACCGCAAAAGCAGTGAAATTATCAAAAACTTATACCCTGCTTTTGTGCATTTCATCCTATCTGAAGTCATCTATGCGGGGCGAAATATGTGACGTCACAATGAACGTTGCATAGCAATCACGTGCAAAATGACGCGCTTTATGAAAATATGTCCTAGAAATTTCACTTTTTGTCTCATTTTTGCATTAAAGAAATAGAATAATCGTTTGTTTTTCGAGTAAGATCGATTAATATTTCATTTCGTGAAAAACAAAAGCTATATTTTCACTCGTGGCTCCGCCACTCGTGAAAATATAGCTTTTGTTGATCACTGAAACAAACGATTATCCGCTATTTTATTTACTTGTCATATCATTATTTAAGTTCTTTTTTTTTTGCTTGTAACTGTTGATATGAGTGTGTATACTGAACAGGGCTTCCTTATACTGTCTATAACTTTGTAATAATTTTTTATTGTAAATATTTGATAAATTCATTTTGAACTGGGATATCTTTTTGCATTAAGGTAGTCCACCCATAGTGAGAAGGTCGAAACGAAAGTGTTAGTAAAAGAAATGGTTGCGGCTAAATCCAAATATTGAGATATTTTCGTGGCGATTGAGGTAAAATAATATTGATTTTTGTTTTAACTTCGTAGATAATATTCTCTTTACCATATTTTTTTTTAAAAAAAAGTGCAGTGTCTAAAGCTTATGACATCCAAACTAATGTTTAAAAAACGAGAACTCGAGTGTTTAAAACATTAACTTTATAAAAAAATTCAAGTAATATCATGTGTCTGTCTAAACTTAAAGATCACTTCTTTATTGATAAACATTAGATACCCTCTCAAATCAGAGGGCTTGTTATACCTTTTAAGCTCACGTGAGCAAATCATACTCAAGGTTATCATATAATGTCTGTCGTCTGTCTGTGCGTCAATTTTTATTAAGGACTTTTTGAGGGCCAAACTTGTGGAAGAAGCCTATCGAAAATGAGAACGTTCCATCGGAAAACACGGGAAATGGGCTTTATAACTGTTTCCTTATTAGCAATGTATACTCAGCGTCAATGAAAAGTCACCAGGCACGGTGACGTGGAGCTTCGTTTAAACGTCCCATATTCAATTTATTATGAAATAATCAATAGGTTTTTTGTTAGCAATACATTGCTCTTTTAAACTAGAAAGCCATGAAAGGCTTGAGTCGGTCCACAGGCTTGAAATTTCGTAATAGCAAATCAAAGTTTTGACTAGATTTTTAGATATTTTGGGTTCTAGTGATGTTGAAAATGATTTTCAAAGTTTCCACTATATAACATATAGAGAAATGACCTCCAACCATAAAAGAATTTTTTTCATCCAATCACAATAATTTTTGGCTGCATGATAATGGGTCACCCAAGGATCATACCAATGAAGTTTGATTGATATCCATCAGTTACATTCTGAGAAAATGATTTTCGAAGTTTCCACTATGTAACACAAAGAGAAATAACCTCCGCCCATAAAATACATTTTTTTCATCCGATCAGAATAGTTTTTAATAGACTGATAAAGGGTCGCTCAAGAATCATTCCAGTGAAATTTGGTTGATATCCATTAGTAACATTCTGAGAAAATGATTTTGAAAGTTTCCACTATATAACATATAGAGAAATGACCTCCGACCCATAAAATACTTATTTTTCATCCGATCACAATATTTTTTGGTAGACTGATAAAGGGTCACTCAACTATCATTCCAGTGAAATTTGCTTGATTCCCATCCGTTACAATCTAAGAAAATGATTTTCAAAGTTTACACTATCATGTGACAACATTTAGAAAAAATGACCTCCGCCCATAAAATACATATTTTTCATTCGATCACAATAATTTTTTGTTGACTGATAGAGGGTCACCCAAGGATCATTCATGCAAAATATAATTGGTATCCATCATTTAGAATCTGAGAAAACTCACGTTTTGCCATATTTGGAAATTAGCCACGCCCATCAAATCCATGTTTTTCATTGGATCAAAATTTACACATCGAGGTCTTGAGTGGTTCAGGCTACAAGACTGTCGAAGTAGTTTTCGTGCTAGAATTGTTACACTTTAACAAAGAACACATTTTCCAAGCGAATGGCTACAATAATACAAGATATATAACAAGACAGACAGTGACAAAGATATGGAAATACCCCCGCGGTCGTGTGTCGGCTTGACAAGAAGTTCCGTCAGAGATTAATTACGAGGCGCCAATTATATACTCTTCAAAAAAAAAAAAAAAAAAAAAAAAAAAAAAAACTTTGACATCGAATACATATCTTTATTTAGGAAGACATATCTTTATATATTTTAAGTAATTCAAAGAAGGTGGAGCTCAGGCTTCTTTCCACTAATTGAAATCAGAATAAATGTTTCCTGATCAAAGATTCGAAATGATGGCGTCGATAAAGCCAGTTACGTCGAATGTGTCGCATCCACGACCTATTAAATCTTGCTCTACACTTTCAAATCCGGAGATTTTACGTCTTCAACAGACTAAGAATGTCATTGAGGTTGCGGTAGCAGTGAAATAACTCAAACGTCGTTGCGGTATTCGCCTTGCTATACGAACGTTGTTTTTACGTTTCAGTCTTATCTGGCTCTACACGTAAAGCAGCAAGTCGCGCAAAGATGATGCTAAATGTTGGAGAAAGTGTGTACCGAAACAGCAAAGTCATTTACAACGGTTTGTCTTATGAATCCTGTCTTTAAGCAACCTTTAGTATTATGACGTTGTTCCTTCGTACATTTAACCATATTTCAGTTCAATTCTGTGCAAGGACATTTGATTCATTTTGCTTTAATTTGTCCCCCATGTTATGACCTGGGATTTTTTTTACCGAAGTTCTTTTATACTTGGCCCACTAATAACAAGTAAAAAATTGCTCCAGTTTGGAGCAAAGGAGAAAGCGCTGCGGAAATGAAATGTTGTTTATTCAAATTGATTTTTTCTTCTGTTTATCCATGTTTTCCTATGATCGATTATGACAAAGTGTAATCGATTATCGTAACTCACTAATCAATACCACTGGATGATCATTACATCACTAGATGGGTTGAGATGGGTTTCTGCAGTCTTTTTGATTGGACTTTAAACCAAAATCCAGTCTCCATAAATTGAGCCGCCTCATGGGAAAAGCAACAATCTGCATATGCGAAAATAAAGGCATAGATCAGCTTTGCGGTAGCTCCGAAGCTGATCAGCGCCCTTGTTTTTGCTACACCGATAGTGCAATCCCTCTATTTTCTTAATACGAAATTAAGCTTCTAGTTATCTTCTGTCGCTTCACTGCCCGTTTTTTTTCGGACCTGGTCGAAAACCACATTGTTGGTTTTCTGACGTCGCGGCTCAATTATGACCTTAACTGTTGAGTAGGACGTACAACGCAAAATCAACCAATCCATTCTTGAATGTGAACTATTCTTTTCTTACAATATATGACTGACAGTTTTTTTGTGAAAGCATCGGCAAAAGCTCTTTTAAGATTAAATTCCTTGAAGGGAGTCATTATCTGTTGTTTATTGGCATTAATTAGATTTTGGGGTTAAATGAAAATGAACATTTTTTAAACAGCAATTTCTTTTATTAATGAATACAATGCATTTTGTAAAAACAAATAGATGACTTTGCATAACACACTTACTGACACATTGGTTTGGAAACCTGAAACGGTAAGTACAATAATTATGGTGTATGTTATGCAGTACACATGCAGTCTGTGCTTATCCAAGTTTTGAGGATATACCTTACAATGGAAGCTTTTGCAATTCCAGCACTAGAACATCTTGTTCTTTCTAAGGCTGGCACTTTGCTATTGTAAACAAACATTATTTTTTCACTATTTTTCTGATTTGGTCATGGAGTGTTAGTTGATGGCTGTGAATCAAACATATTGAAAAATCAGAATAAGTTGACAGCACATTCTAGACAAGGTTCACATGATATAATCAAATGTATACAGCAATCAAGAAAAATTCAACATTCATCTTAGAAACGGGGGTAAACTTGTGATATAAAATGTAAAAAGAACATGACTAGTAAAAGATGGCTTGTTTGTCTATGTACAACAAAATTTATATGAACACAACAATGGGCAGTATTTGAGCTCGCTCATGGGAAAAGTAACAATTTGCATTGCAGAAAAAAAGACCCAAATGATAGTACAATTCCTTTGCTTTCTGAATACGAAACTTCAAGCCTCTAGCTATTTTTTGGTGTGTACAGGTTGGTTTGTATTACCTAGTCAGGAAAAATGTCGGTTTCATCATGAGAAAGCTTATTTTGTTTTGTTTTTCATAAGCTTATAGTATTGTTTACCCAGCTCTTAAAAAGGGTATGGTAAAGTTAACCACCTGTTTTGAATTGAAATGCACTTTTGAAGTCAAATATATGAAAGGAGCGTTTGAAACAAATGTCAAAATATACATGTAAGTTGGTCCACTGCATATATTTGCTTGTCCCTTGCATATCTTATTTCCATTTTAGCCACTGTGTGAGAAAACCAACAATTTGCCATTGAAAGTAAAAACAAAAATGCAGATCAGCTTGGCAATAAACCACAAACCTGATCAGCGCTTTTGTTTTCGCTACACAAATAGTACAAGTCCTCTACTCAGTACTTAGGAAATTTCAAGCATTTAGATATCTTTTGTTGCTGCACAACCTGGTTTGTGTCAACCCTGGTCAGAAAATCAAATTGTTAGTTTTGTCACGCACAGGCTCATTTTTATGCTAATATTGCAAACATAAACTATACACACACACAGTCCTGGTAAAGAAAAAAAAAGTCCACTTTTCATTTTTCTCCCTGAGCATGTGCTATATTTTATTGGAGAAATAAAAGAGAAATTTTTCTTTTCTCTCTGGCAGGTTTCTCCCTGAAGTTTCTCTTTTCTCTCAGATTCTCAGAATTTAGTACTTTTTACCTTTACAGTTTATTTACCGGGACTGTACAATAAATTGTGAGAAAATAAACTATTAACAAAACAACAGAATATTTTAATTGCACATTTACATCTACATGCACTAAATGGCTTTATTAATGTAATTTGGAGGCTACATTTTGATTTGTGACTCTAGGTTTAAATTTGAACTAGAATTGTCAGAGAATCTGACTATAGCCCGGCTTCAGCGCTGTTACATTAGTAAATAGATGAGAAATGATTTATTTGGTGTTTTATCTCGGTGTTTGTGAAAATGTGGTTATGTAAATAAGTAGTCCCCAGACACGCTAAATCAATACGCGGGTAAAGAGGCAAAAAATCGAAAGGAAAAGTCAAGAACAAACACCGAGATAAAACACCAAATAAATCATTTCTCATCTATTTACTAATGTATAATTATTTCTTTACTCATTCGCATTAAATTAAATTTTATTGAAAATCAGACTTTTGATCGAATAAATAAATAATCTAAACATTATTTCAATGATTATTGCTTCTTGTATCGATGATCAACTCCTTTCGATTTTAATAAAAATACCAACCGTAAACAAACCAAACAACACATTAAATCGAAAGGACTAAGTCAAAAACGTAATTTAATTATGCGCTTATATCAATGAAAAACAAAATTTTACTAACAGAAGATATAATAAAAAAAAAGACAATAACATAAACCGAACATAAATTTAAACATTTCAGAAAAATCCGCAATTGAAAAAAAAGAATAACGATAAATTTTATTTCATTTTTAGATCAAAAAGCTCAAAGTAACGTTAATATGTTAATGCAGCGTCGGCTACGACCGATCCTTTAGATTGTTGGTCATTTTTTTCGAGATAAAAGAGAGTTCGTCATTTATAAAGTTTTTTTTTCCAGAAAAAGGAGTAATTAGCAAAATTATCAGCAACCATGTAAAATCTATCGCATTTTCAAATTAAGAGAATTGAAAAAAAGTATTTTTTTATTAGCAAAGACTTAATTTTTTGACCAGGACAATTTGCTTATATCAATAATAAACCAATTCACATGAACACTTAAATCAACATCCCAAACCCATCACAAATGGCGCAGCGCTGATGCGCAGCGCAATAAATTTAATATGAAATAAGGCAAAGCCTTAAAAGCGAGCGCAGCAATTTGTGTACTGGTTGATAAATCATTTGTTACGAGGGGGAAAAGGGGACAGAGAGAGAGAAAGAGAGAGAGAGAGAGAGAGAGAGAGAGAGAGAGAGAGAGAGAGAGAGAGAGAGAGAGAGAGAGAGAGAGAGAGAGAGAGAGAGAGAGAGAGAGAGAGAGAGAGAGAGAGAGAGAGAGAGAGAGAGAGAGAGAGAGAGAGAGAGAGAGAGAGAGAGAGAGAGAGAGAGCATATGTATTTTATAGTTTAGTGCGTAATCCCAGGATTTATCAGTTGCGAAATTAATTTTCAATTATCGCCCATTTCATTCTTTTATGCCTAACTGAAAACAAATTAAGTGAAGTAAGATTTTCGCAAATTAACTTGCACCTTACCTTTTATTCAATTTTATACTCTGGTAAAAAAACCCAAACAAACCTTTTGTAATTCCTCTCCTGGAAAGAGCTGAAGTCACCACAGATACTAGACTGAAAATGACTTAGTCATAGTGTAAGTTTATGTGAACAACAGACAAAAGAAATCATTATTTCTGGACTGGATGAGATTTCCCAAATTGTTAAAAAAAAAAAAAAATAAATAAATAAACACAAGATAAATCAATGAACACTAGGTTAAATTAATGAGCCCGTATTTCTATAGCAAGATTCAAATATCAATTTTTTATGTTCCGATTGAATATGGCCCACTTAACATTAGAAAAAGTTTCGTATTTGAAATCGTAGGTTTAGCAGACCTAAATTTCGTTCATTTAGATGAAGCTGAAAAACTTTTGAATACAATAACGTGATAAGAACTCGTCTTGATTAACATCAAAACATTTCTTAGGAACTGTTTGAAATTTCCCATAGAACCTGCATTTTCTACATAGATCTACATAGGGTAATAAATTTCACTGAATTATAAAATAGGCTAATATCTTGTCTATTTTATTCAAGTACCATTACATAACAACAATAATGTATTGAGTAAATGTATGTTTGTGATGTACAATCTATTTCTCCGATACTTAATGATTCGTTCATCAGTTAAGCGATGAAGTTTCATACCTCTATGAAATCGAGACATAACTTCTTCATAACCTCAGATTTAATTACATTTAGCAAAAACGTAAAGATTTATCACTAAAAGCAAACATTTTTCATGGGGCCACTTTTCGCAGAAGTTATTAAAAAAAAATGTGTACTCAAAATTGTTTTCAATCGGGCAAATAAGAATACATAAACCTTTTTGAACATTACTGGAATTAAACTATTATATTATCTTCAGGGTTAAAAAATCGCTCTTGAAAACGGGTCCTTGTACATGCGTCAACAACAACAAAAGACAAACATATTAACATAAACTTTACAAACAAGCATTTCCTTCTTTCCCACAATGTTTTCTCATGACCTGAAAAAATAAATAGTTATATTCTTGTTTTGGTTATTTCAAGGCAAATATAGTCACTCTTTTCTATATTAAACACATTGAAAATCGTAAGAAACATCTTGCATGTATAACAAGTCCTCAAGTCTATGATTGAAAAATTTAAATTTCCAGACTAAATTATTCGTGACGTCACTGTCCATTATTGATGACATCAAGAATGTTTGTGTTGACATTTTAATCTTAACATGCACGCATCATGTAAATCTTGGAGTTAAACATATTCCAGGTCGTATACGTGTTAGGACTAAAGGTAAGAATGTTAAAGTTAGCCTTGTCATTCTGTATAACTAACACTAATGAACATTTTGTGGGAATAACCGCGTGAATCGCTTCGGTCGGCCTAGCTTTTGGCTTTGTTTTGTTGCTTCCGGTAGAAAATAAAACTTTTATAGAAACCTCGTTTTAACGGGATAGCTTAAATTATTTTTCAATTTTTAAATCTTTCTTTTACGAACGATACATTGAGGTATTTTTCCGATACAATTTTTGACTTTTTTTTCTATCCTGCAAGTGAATTCACTCCGGGTGAGAAATGACACGATTTTTTTGTTTGACAGTGAAAATAGAATAGAATAGAATAGAATAACACACGTTACCATAAACGCTCGCTTCGCGCTCACGGCCTTCGGCCGTTCGCGAGCTGCGCTCGCTATAATGCTTATGAATAATGAGAGAAAGAGTGCTTTGGTTAAATTTTCAAAATTTCTATAGAGGGCAAATAAGATCCGTGACCAAGGTGAAATTTAAGTATCGTGAAAACTGCTTTCTAATAATTCATTCTTTTCTTGTTAATTTTCTATTATTGTCTATTATAATTTTGTACTACGTTCAAACATTTTTAGCTTGAAGTGCACATCAATGATATGTTTTGTGAAATTTATATTATAGCAACAATATTGTACTATATTATGCTATTAAAATATTGAATTGAAAATTGAATTGATTCCAAGTACGATTTAGAAGTGGCATTTCTTCCACAGCCTGATGAAGAACGTTTAGTACTATCTCTTGGGTCTGAAACTGCACGTGCTGTGTGAGAAAAGCAGATTTTACGTTATTAGACGTTGACGTCATTATGCAGAAACGCGATCTATTAATTCATTGAAATATGCCTGAATTTCTTAAAATACGATCGTTGTTTACAAAACAAGTTACTTCCATCGAAGAATTTGTCTTAGATAAGAATCAAGAGGACCATGATGGTCCTAGATCGCTCATCTGAGTCTCTTTGACTCCTGGGACATCACATCATTTAAAAAGAGTTTTATTATTTAGCTCGACAACGACTGTGAACAGTGAAGTGTGAACGATATATGGGGGTAATCTCGTAATGCTCAAAATCGAGTAAGGCCAAGATATGCAAAAATTTGGGTTCTCGCCCTAAGTCGAAAGATAAGGAAGCTAATTTAAAGTCATTAATTCATTATGAAAATCATCCTGACCCCTGGGACATCACATCAATTAAAACGGCAGATATCACACAGGAACTAATTTCTACACAAATCCAAGTTTTATGAAGTTTGGGCCATCATTGTGGCCTCTAGAGAAATAAAAAGAAAATTATCAGTAAGATCCCTTTTCCCTGTGATATGGCATGGATCTTTCCCATTTTCGATAGGGTTCATCTTTGTTGCATGACCAATATTCTGACCAAGTTTCATGAAGATTGAGTCATATATGAGGCCTCTAGAGTGTGAACAAAAAATTGTCATTAAGGCCCTTTTCCCTTGATATGACATGGATCCTTCCAATTTTCAATAGGGTTCATCCTTGTGAATTGGCCAACATTATGATCAGATTTCATGAAGATTGGGCTATATTTGTGGCTTCTATAGCATAAACAAGAAAATTGTCATTAAGGCCACCTTTTTCTGTGATACGGCATGGATCCTTCCCATTTCCAATAGGGTACATCCTTGCGACTTGGCCAACATTCTGACCAAGTTTCGTGAAGATAGGGCTATATTTGTTTCCTCTAGTGTGTGTAAACAAGAAAATTGTCAATAAGGCCCCTATTCCCATGATACGGCATGGATCCTTCCCATTTTCGATAGGGTTCATCCTTGTGACCTGGCCAACATTCTGACCACGTTTAATGAAGATTGGATGATATGTGTGGCCTTTAGAGTGTAAACACTTAAATTTTTTGGCGCCGGACGACAGACGACACACGGTGGACATTCAATGACAGTATTCACGAAATACCAATATTTTTTACAAGACAGTGGGTCTGGTAAATTTGAAAATTTTACCAGACCGAACTAAATTCCACCTGACAAAACAATAAAACACATTGTGTATGTGGCTAGATTTTATCAGTCAGTCGGTCCTGTATTCATGCCCAATATATCGGACCGGCATGACTTTTACCAGACATGTCAGTGGGACCGGCAGTATTTCGTGAAGTCTGCAATGATCACAAAATCTCACCTTGAGCACGATGTGCTCAGGCGAGCTAAAACATCTTGCACTTAATCATCTTAATGTGATTTGTTAAACTGATCAATGGTATACATGGCAAAAATATATACATCTGTCGGTTAAATGAAGCAAAAACGACAAAATACGGGTTCATATTATGCTTTCAGACAGTTTATATCTTCGCAGTTTCGGAAGTTTCATAGAAATTTTGCAATCGTCATGTGTCGAACAAACAACGAACCCAAAATCTATTTCTCTATCATTTCTAACATCAGAATGTTCGTCAGCAGTATTCATTTCAGTATCTTGTTTAAGCTTCATTTATTCTAAAATCTCCCTTCTCTAAGTTTTCTAATAAATGTAGTGTTTTCAGTTTATTTGCAGTATAAAAAAACATCTTTTTTGAATTAAATTGTTTTAGGGGTTAAGTGATCAAATTATAAACGTAGTATTACATATGCTTGATTCATACATATTTCCAATTAGATTCTAGATTTGCCAATAGTCCTCTTGAATTTAGATGCTGGAAATAAAGGGAAATGCAATCCTTATCGTTTCACAGAAAAATAATTGTACTTATTGATTTAAATAGCCGGTATTGATAAACAAGAGGACCAAGATGGTCCTAGATCACTCACCTGAGTCTCTTTGACCCCTGGGACATCACACCAATTAAATAGGCAGATGTCATAAAGGATATAATTTCTACACAAAAACTATTTGTTTCATGAAGTTTGGGCCAAAATTGTGGCTTTTAGAGTTGAAACAAGAAAATAATCATTAAGAATCCTTCTCCCGTGATATGGCATGGATCTTTCCCAATTTAAATAGGGTTAATCCTTGTGACCTAGCGAACACTCTGACCAAGTTTCATGAAGATTTGGCCATTTTGTGGCCTTTAGAGTGTAAACAAGAGGACCATGATGGTTCTATATCGCTCACCTGAGTTAGTCACTCGTAACTTGTCAACCATTGTTGAATACCAAAATTTGTTTGATGTACATTTAGGGTGGTTAAATTTTGTCCTACTGCAATTTGATTTTTCTTTAAATTTCGTAAATTTTCAACCGTTCTCTTACCATGTCAAATTCTTTTAACAACTGTAGTAGACCTACATGTTAAGAACATCCATGCTTAGTTTAAAACTGATTTTTTTTTTCAGGTAATATATGCCATTTTTAAGACTTTCCTTTACAATGGCAACTAGAATTTTTGAAGAAATGAAATTATTTTAACAACTTTTAAAGAGCTTCACCCAAGGATCATCCCTGCAAAGTTTTAGCTTGATTGGCCTTGTGGTTTGGGAGGAGAACACTTTTTCTAAGATTTTCAGCCACTTTCGGCCATTTTTCAGACATTTTGATACCATGGCAACCAGAGTTTTAGTGAAATTAAATTATTTTATTAACTTATGAAGAGCTTCACCCAAGGATCATCCCTGCCAAGTTTCAGCTTGATTGGCCTAGTGGTTTGAGGAAAGAAGACTTTTTTCTGAGATTTTCAACCATTTTTGGCCATTTTCAGACTTTCCGTTACCATGGCAACCAGAGTTTTAAATGAAATTAATTTCTTTTAACAAATTTTGAAGAGCTTCTCCCAAGAATCATCCCTGCCAATTTTCATCTTGATTGGCCCAGTGGTTTGGGAGGAGTTGAATTTTTCTAAGATTTTCGGCCATTTTTCAGACTCTCCGTTACCATGGAAACCAGAGTTTTTGATGAAATTAATTTCTTTTAACAACTTTTGAAGAGCTTTACCCAAGGAACATCCCTGCCAAGTTTCAGCTTGATTGGCCCACTGGTTTAGGAGGAGAAGTATTTTTTCTAAGATTTTCAGCCATTTTGGGCCTTTATGTAACCATGGCAACCAGAGTTTTTGATAAAATTAAAATCTTTTAACAACTTTTTAAGAGCTTCACTCAAAGAACATCCCTGCCAAGTGTCAGCTTGATTGGCCCAGTGGTTTAGGAGGAGAAGATGTTTAAAGAAATTGTTGACGGACGGACAGACGGACGGATGACGGACGGTGAGTGATCACAATAGCTCACCTTGAGCACTTTGTGCTCAGGTGAGCTAAAAAGAAAATTGTCTTTAAGGCCCATTTTCCAGTGATATGGCATGGATCCTCCCTATTTTCAATAGGGTTCATCCTTGTGACTTGGACAACAATCTGACAAGGTTTAATGATGATTATGCCATATTTGTGGCTTCTAAAGCATAAACAAGAAAATTGTCATTAAGGCCCCTTTTCCCGTGATATGGCATGAATCCATCCCATTTTCAATAGGTTTCATCTTTGTGACTTGGCAAACATTCTGACCAAGTTTCATGAAGATTGGGCCATATTTGTGGCCTCTAGAGTGTAAACAAGAAAATTGTCATTAAGGCCCCTTTTCCCATGATATGGCATGGATCTGTCCCAATTTCAATAGGGTTCATCCTTGTGACCTGACCGACATTCTGACCAAGTTTCATCAAGATTGGATCATATTAGTGGCCTCTACAATGTAAACACTTAAATTGTTGACGGAGGACGACAGACATTCAACGATCACAAAAGCTCAAAATGCTCATGATTTGAGCCTCCCTAAATGATAGATCCAAAAATACGCAAGTTCCTTTTGAGACAACCCCCTTTTGTTCACAGTTCACACTCCAATACTCTAATAGGCAGATGTCATAAAGGAGAGAATTTCTACACCAAACCAAGTTTCAAAAAGTTCCGGCAAAAATTGTGACCTCTATTGTGAGTTATAACAAGAAAATTATCATTAAGGCTCCTTTTCCCTTGATATTGCATGGATCCTTCTCATTTTCGATAGGGTTTATCCTCGTGATTTGGCCAACATTCTGACCAAGTTTCATGAAGATTGGGCCATATTTGTGGCATCTAGAGCATAAATAATTGTGATTTGTCATTAAGGCCCCTTTTCCTGTGATTTTGCATGGGTCCTTCTAATTTTCAATAGGCTTCATCCTTGTGACTTGACAAACATTCTGGCTAAGTTTCATGAAAATTGGGCTATATTTGTGGCCTCTAGGGCGTAAACAAGATAATTGTCATTAAGGCCCCTTTACATGTGATATAGCATGGATCCTTCCCATTTTCAATAGAGTTCATCCTTGTGACCTGGCCAACATTCTGAAGATTGGGCCATATTTGTGGCCTCTAGAGTGTAAACACTAAGATTGTTGACGCCGGACATTCAATGATCACAAAAGAGTATATACTTGATGTTTTCATTGGGCCATATATTTGCAGAAAGGACAGCCCTATGTTCATGATCACCAAACGTTGCAAACTGTTTTAAATTATATCCCGCATTGCACTTTAGTGCCGTACAAAGCGGGATATAATTTACAAATAATTTGAACCGTTCAGTCATCCCGAATGCAGGGCTGAATAGCCTTAAAAATATTGACAATGTTAAAATTTTTGGTTAAAGTTAACAGACAGAAAACAGTAAAACAATATGCCCCCGATCTTTCGATGCAAGGAGCATAAAAAATGAAAATTTGGATGTAGAAAGTACTTATGAGACTATTGATACAGTGGAAACAAAAGTGCTGATCAGGGCTCGAGGTTATAAAACTTAACTCATTCTTATCACATTTTTTTACAATTTTAACTAGAACTGTATTTCATTTCAGTTGTTGTAATATCAATATAAATGTATGAGCATCAAAGATATTATATTTTTGATTGTTATAAATAACAACTTATTGATATTATTTTATGTTCATACATTTATTTGTATTCTAAATTTGAGAAGGTTCTCAGTTGAACACGAACAATTCTTTATTACTTCAGGCCAAGAAGTGCAGTTACTTCACAACTGGTATGCTCTTCTGATTTTGCAAATGTCTATGGTTAGTTTTTACATACAGCGGCGGATCCGTGGTTTCTTTACAGGGGGTTTGATGTCGGCCTAGAATTCGAGTAATTAGTCCAATAGTATCCCTATCTGTATGGATATAGATAGGGATTCTATGGGACTAATTACTCAATAGTTTGTACTTTAGATGTACATGTATTTTGTTTGTAGAATTTCAAGTTCCTGTAATTTGAACACTTCAAAAAGGGGTTGTTTTTCTTGAGTTGCTAAGTTTTGATTGAAATTGTCCACTACAATTAAGTAATTTGGATACAGAGGGGGCTTTTTCAACCACCCTGAACCCCCTCTGTATCTGCCACTGAACAAGCCAAATCTCTTAAACACAAATAATAATGATAACAAACAATACAATCCAAGTTGAGCTTTATTTCAATTCAGTCATTCGAGCAAAATAAATAATACAAGCAAACCAATATGAAAATACACCATTCATTCTAAAACATACCACATAAAAATGTTTTAAAATATAATTTCTTACAGTGAATTTGTCTCAGATTTGTTAGATGTAGCTTGGAATTAATCAAATTTTGAGAAAATAACATATATACTGTCAAATTACCCAACCCCTTATTTTCAAACCAATTAAGAATTTAATATTCCGTGCTTTGGAACATTTTCTGGTCCTATTACCACCAAGTTTACCCAAAATGTTGTGGTTTTACGATACTTCAAGTAGAGTCTTAATGAATCAGAAAATGAACAAGTTCTTGTTGAGGTAATTTATCTGATTAACACATGCCAATCCAGGAGAGGGGACCAGGGGCCCGTTTTACCAAACTTCTTACGACAAAAGTGATCTTAAGTCAAAATCACAAATCTTACCTGGTGTTTTTATTCATTGTTAGATTCTGTCTTGCAATATCTCATTGGAATCATCTGAAGGAGACGATTCCAATGAGAAGAATCCATGGCAGAATTCCATGTTTAGTTACTACTGTAGAAGCAACTTTAAATTTTTGACTTACGCAAAAATGATTGCAAGATGTTTAGTAAAACGGGCCCCTGATGTCTGCAACTACAGTACCTCAGACATAATTTTCTTTAATGCTTTTCGATTGTTTATCGAGAAATAAAGGTAGATTATCACTTGATAATCTCAACGCAAAAGCAGTGAAATTATCAAAAACTTATACCCTGCTTTTCTGCATTTCATCCTATCTGACGTCATCTATGCGGGGCGAAATAAGTGACGTCACAATAAACGTTGCATAGCAACTACGGTCCACTACCTTAATGGGTATAATGGGTGTAATTTACGTATCTTTCTTCTCTTTTTTGTGTTACTCATTTTATCCCACCTCCTCTGTCTTTTCTATTGTCTTTTCAATTTTAAAACTTCATTCTATACACAAACATGGACAAATATACACAAAGGAATAAATCTTATTTTACTTTTTTTTTCATTTTTCTATCACTTGATCAGATTTTTTTTGTAAACTATGTTTTTTTAATACATGTTTTTATCAGTAGCTTCGTAACAAAATTATCTTTAACTACATGACAAAATTTAAGACTGCTCCAAATCAGAAAGTAGATAATCCTAAATTTATGGAAAATTCAATTAAGAGAGTATTTGTTTATTTCATTGAAGTATGAAACTAAAAACCTAATTACAATATGAATGAGGGGGCGTATTCACACACGAGTGTGATAAGGGTTTTTCGTTTCATACCTTTATGAAATCAACAAATATTATCTTCATCTCTTAAAATTCAATTTGTAAGTTTAAATGGGGTTTTACGCCGATTTTAACAATTTTTCAGTTATATCGCAGTAACAATGGATTCCTGGCATTTCTCACACTAGTACTACCATTACATCCTTTCAGCCTCCAGCTGCTATCCCACATACATATATGATTTATCGACGTATTGGTGACAAATAGTTGGAAAGAATTAGTGCCACCATCGGGGATGGAACCCAGGACCTCTAGAATGACAGTCAGAACCACTACCAACTGGGCTGACGTCGGCTTCTGATAATCTAATACAATGAAGCAAAAATGTAATCATTTGTCAGTTAATAAACAGTTTTCCTACAGGACTACTTTTTGCGGAAGCTCACAAAACAGCTGCACACTGAAACTCTTAATTGGGGAATAAAACCAACTTTTCAGCCAATCAGAATGCACGAGTATTGATAGATAGAACTAAAGTTTAATTAACCCTTTGCTGTTTAATCCCTGCTTTTTAAGTGCCTGTGATTTTATGATTGAGAAAACGATGTGAAAAATGAAGACATTGCTTCTGACAAGCAATTTCTTCTTTTTCCACACTATTTTCTACCCTACTGAATTGTTATTTTTCATATTAAATCCATTTTAAATTTTCGTCTGCAAAACCTTTGAATTTGGACAGGTCCAAAATTTTGAAAAACAGGAAGGGGGTAAGAAATCTTCATCTTAAATATCATCATTGTGAAGTATGGAGACAAACTATTGCCAATTTCCTCAATGACTTTCTTTGTTGTTGTTGACCTTTTTGGGTTTGTGTGTGGTCATTGTTTTAATGGATAAATATAGTCCTGAATTTTAACCTCTTGAAAAAAATGTCATTTCAAAGTCACTTATTAATCAATTATTCTGGTATTAATGTAAATATCAAGCTTTTGTTGCACCTGATAATTTCCTTCACTTTTTTTCTCTTCTTTTTTTTCTATTTTTTTTTTTTTTTTCATTTATTACTTGAGAGATATATTTAAGCATTTGTAAATCACAAAAACTACATCTATTAATCTAATATACAAACTCAATTTAAAATTGTTTAAATATCTAAATTTTCCCTATCTAATGGACAAATAAATATTATTTAAAAATTCTAAGATTAAATTAAACTTTAAACAAAAGAGCCATAGTAGCCCTAAATTGCTCACCTGAGTTTACTGTCTCAGAAGTAATCAAAACAATATATTTTGTCTCATTTCTAATTAGAACAAGCAAATTCGTTGAATTGATATCCCCCGCCGAACAAATTTTCATTGTCAATGAAGTTAATATCAAACTTAGGTACAGGTTATCTTTTATCTACATCAACCTATAGTTTTCAAGAAATAGCGCGTAAACGAATGTCACAATGTATGTATATGGCTTAAACAGTCAGGGGGCAGTAACTCTAAAATTCACAGTTGAACCAGGTAACCCCGACGATATGCGCATGTCCTCATTGTAGTGAAGCTGTGTGCCAAGTTTCATTGAAATCGGGTCTATAGTTTTCAAGAAATAGCGCGGAAACGAATATCACTATGTATGTATATGGCTTAAACAGTCAGGGGCAGTAACTCTAAATTCGACCGTCGAACCGGGTAACCCCGACGATATGCGCATGTCCTCATTGTAGTGAAGCTTTGTGCCAAGTTTCATTGAAATCGGGTCAATAGTTTTCAAGAAATAGCGCGGAAACGAATGTCGGACGGACGGACGGACATGGCAAAAACAATATCCCCCCCCGAAAATTTTTTTCGGCGGGGGATAACAATAAAATTGACCAACTAAAAGGTTGGTACAGCCAAAAATATGGCATCAAATGTGCTTCTGGCGTTTTTTCTAATTTTTGACCTCATTTTTAATCCCATTTGACCAAATTTTCAACTTCACCTAGAATTCATGAATTAAATTATTCTGACAAATTGTCAGGTTGATTGAGCAAAAGATTAGGCCCCTAGAGTGTCTACAAGGTTTTTCATCAAGACAATCAATCTGACCAAAATTTCAGGTTGATTGAACAAACAAATATGGCTTATAGAGTGTCTACAAGGTAAATGCTGATGACGCACAACAGACATCATGCAACCACAAAAGCTCACCTCTCAGTGTGACGTTTTCAACAATTTCATGTGTGCATGTGTGAACTCCCTAACCTTTCACAAAGACCCTTATGACCCTGAAATTTGGGTCCTTGGGACCATTATTTGTCAAATTAAACTAAAAATTTATGTTCTTCACCTTATTCATCAAAATAAATATGACTAAATCAGGGCTCGATACTATCTACTTTTTACTACCATCCAAAAGGATACCTATAAGACCGAAATTTTACAGGTCCTCTGTGAAAACTTTATCTATTTTGGAGCAGTTTAAAGAGTTAATTTAAGGAAAACAGTGTCAGAAAAAAAAAAGAAATTTCTTCTTTTTTCCCACTGTTTCAAATAAGGAATGAAAAAGTACCAGTATTGGAAAGGCAGCTTTTTTTTTTTTTTAAACTAGACAGTTTCGAAAAATATGGTTATTAACTCAGGCCTGAAGGACCTGCAACATGGCAACTTCTACAAGTCCTCCCTTAAATCTACAGGCCTCAGGCCATAGGACTGGTGTAAGTGTCAATACCTGGATTAATGATGATAGATATATCTCAAGATAACAATAGTTATATTACTCAATCTTTTTTGCATATCAGCATATTTAATATAACGACTTAATCCTCCAGACAAATTTTTGACAGACAACCCTAGAATAATCCTATACAGGTACATTGTAACCAGAGTTCGACATCAATGTGAGTCCGGAAGTCTTAGACTCCTTATCAGTTGGGACTCCTTCATATTGCAAGTAAAGGGTCTGACGGACTCACTAGATCAAATAAGAATATTTTGAAAAACAGATGAACAGGGCAAGTTCCTTTTCATCCCTTGTCAAAACTGTTTATTCTTCACTACAAGTTGTTGAAGACAACATTTGTTCTGCATCTAGAAGTAATTTGAAAGAAAACCATCTTGTTTGGGAGGAGGAACTTGTTGAAAAGAAGAAATTGCTTGAAATAAGCAGTTTCTTCTTTTCCACAATGTTCTTCCTATACAAAAAGTTGGTTGGTTTATTTGAATGGGGTTTTATGCTGCTTTCAACAGTTTTCAGTAATATCACGGCGGCTGGAGCACCTAACAATGGATTCCTAGTATTCCTTACACCAGTACTACCATTACACCTTTTCTTAGCCTCCAGCTGCTATCTCACATAGGACAATGATTATCAACTCAAGTGGTGAAAGACAATCAGGATGCAGGGTTTTACCGAGCTTTTCGAAATTGGGGGTCCCAAGGACTCAACCTTGAAAATATCAGGGGTCCCTGTCCTTATTTCAGGGGTCCCAACGAGACAAGTTGAGAAATTTTAATTTCAAACAATGGAACATTGTGATGAGTGATATAAAAAGTAATTTTATCATTTCCTCAAAATTCAATATTTCAATATTTCCGTTTATACATCAGTTAGAGTGCTTGTCCTAATCTCTTTAGGACTTTAGAATATAGCATATCACTTTGTTCCAGTGTGATTTTAGATTTTTGAAATGATTCAGTTGACTGGATATTATGACTATGAGTAATATTAAAGATCACTCAGTGAACGGATCTGATGTAGGAACGATGCAATATTGCAAAACATACAGTTATTTTCATAAGACAACGTAACCAGTGGTTGATTTTTTTTCAGCCTGAATTAAGTTAGTGTTATTTTTTTGGTGTTATGGTGTTTTACATACTCGTCGAGGACCAGAGCTCATTTCGGGGGAAAACATCGCTACATCTCAGTCATTAGCTTTTTAACAAAGTTAGATGACTAAATTGCTCACTAAAACACAAAACCCCTTTAACGTAAGGGTATACGACGGTCTCAGTAAGCGACGTATCAATTTTGTGTACAAGGAAGATTGACGAACAATCCGAATGAATTAAAAAAGCCCGATTCGATTTTTCAATCGAACAAAAATCTATCCTTTTAAATAAGTTTACTAAAATTCTTTAATGGTTCATAAACAATTCTTGTGGTTTTTTTTTTTTTTTTTTTTTTTTTTTTTGTAATATCAAAGTTATAGTTACTAATAGACTTTAAAATAATAGAATGCGATCTCAAATTGCCTGAGTACAAACAAGACCGTTCTCAGGCCGAGATGACCATGATTACCTGAACATTCCGTCCTCGAAAAGACAAAACAAGGGCACCGGTGTCATAAAGTATCTCTTCGAGAAAATTGTGCATGTTTGAATTTTTCCCCGATAAAGATTCATTTGCGTTTTTTAAAGTCATTTAGAGCCCTTTACCTGAAATTATTTTTGTGCGTCCCGTGGACTCGTGTTGCAAATAAACGTGCGTATAGACTGAATTTTATGCGTATATGGATGCAGAAATCTGCGTCCCGTAAAACCCTGAGGATGAAAGCCACCATCTGGGATCAAACCCGTGACCTCAAGATTGACAGTCTGTCATACTACCAACTAAGCTAAGACAATTTCCCAATAAGTTGGACTCCTTACTTTTAGTATGGACTCCTTGATTTCAAAACGGAGACCAATAGACTCCTTACTCACAGAAGTTAGAGTTAATCTCTGGTAACTATGACAGAGTTACAGATAGAGAAGGTATTTTGGTTTTCAGATTTAAGGTAGTGTGCCCGCAATAGTTCCGCAACATTTTGGACCACATATTCTTTCACAATGTTGACCGAGGTTTCCAATGAAAATCATTAGGAAACCTTGGTTAACACTGTTAAAGTTCATTTCTTCTGAGATGTTGCAAAACTATTACGGGTCCACTACCTTAATATTTCATTATTTCATACTTAAACCCTATGTTGTTGTTGTCATCGAGGCAATTCAAATGAGTACCCACAGCGTAGAGTTTCACTGTAAAATAAAGATTTTAGACTTGCTTTGCCCCCTCTTATCTGGACCCCTGCTATGGCTTGAATAATCTGTAGTTATGTAAAAAATTCCCAATCACTACAAAATGTTTTACAATAATAACGGAAAATGAAGGAGGCCAATTACATATTTCACTTCCATTGAAATACCCCCAATTGGATTAGGTAATAATTATTGATTTTAATGACAGCTGTGATTTGGTCCATTTCAAGGTAAGCCGTCCTGAAGAATGGATGAAACTAAAACTTTATCCTGCATGGTGTGTTCTAGCTCTCTTTCATCCAGTTTGAGAGCAACTTTAGACAGTCTTGCTTCCTTCCCTTTCTTCACGCCCAACATTCCTCGTGACTCTAGCAACGTTACGATACCCTGAAATTCTGACTGATCAACCGGCGACATCTGTCTCTTCTTACAGATCTTGGAGTAAACTTCATGTAACTGTGAAGGGGAAAAGGTTAATTATTAAATGATTTCAGTTTGCTTTGGATAAAAACCTTGAGCTTTAATAACATATAGGTATTGAAACATATCCATTCGACATTTAATATCGTTTCCAGGCAAAATCATTCTTATAATTAATCCTTGGTTTCCGCAGATAACATCAAATAGAGTAAAATGAAGACAGGGCAATTTCATTTATGAGATTTATCAAGTTATAATCAACTGTTATTTCTGAATAATCCATCAAAAAGCATTACACAGGGGTGTGGAATTCCCATGCCCGACTTGTCCAACTCGGGCTTTTGTACTTGAGGACAAGTAAATTTTTCTAAGCCACGTGTCCAAGGACAAGTAAATACCAGGGCAAATCTTGGAATGTTACTTATACTAATTAAGATAGAAAATCCTAATGTTCAAATCATAGGGTAGAAAACATTGGTTTTAATAAAGAAAATGCTGGATACCAGCATTTTCTTCATCAAAAGGCAATGTTTTTTTCAAATTTTTCTATTTACTCTTTAGCGCACAAGTTCATTTTGATCCTGGGCGAGTAGAAAATTCACTTTTACTTGTCCAGGGACAAGTGGAGAAAACTTGTATTTCCACACCCCTGCATTTAATACAATTAATTAGGACATACCTCCTTAAGTTGAATTTGTAAACAATTGCTATGTAAGATTTTCTAGCATTTACATGTTAAACAGTTCATGTAGGTTAATACTAAAAATTTGATTTATAGATTCCAAACCTTCACAACTTAAGATTTTTACAAGCCCATATCAATTAAAAGATAATTGTGAAAGTGAGAGGAAATTTAAATTTGCTTGTTCTTTTTCAGCATATTTTCATTTCAACTTTTATATTGTTACATAATAGCATTTGTTAATTGGTTCTTCATAGATCGGGGATTTGCAACTTCATTGATTGGGACTGGTTTTAATGATTGGCAATGGAACTTGTATAAAATTCATATATTCATATAAAAAAAAAATAAGTATTATTACTTTTCCAGTTGTAACTTCTTTAGTCTTCCCTTGTTTAAGCATCAACAATAAAGTACAGACAACTAGTTTTTGTTGTAATGGAATGGTCTCTTGTTGCTGTGCCGCAGCCCCACTACCATACACCTCTGACAGAACATTATTGATGTGAGATACCCCAATCTTTTTGGGATGGTCAGGTGCTTGCTTCACTGGGCTGTTGTTGACTGAAAAGTAATATAGAGTCTATTGCAGGCACTATAATGATAAAATTTTGATGTTCAATGGTGTGGAAAAATATATCTTTATAACTTAATACTTTGAAGGAAAAAAAATCACTTGTCATACTAAGAAGATTTTATTTCCAAAATGCTAACATGAATGAGAAGGTGAAATATGTACATGTATGGAAAACATTTAGAGTAAAGGCAAAAATGCCTTTCACTAACAACATCTTCTTTTACCTCAATGTTTTCTGAAATAAAAGCAGTATTAAATATTGTACTTTAAGTAAAATATGAGATGACATTAATGCTAAAAACCGAAGTTGAACAGAATACATTAAATGAGAGATTGGTTTTGTAATTAAAGATATATAAATAAAAGATGGATTTGTTTTCATTGCTTGTATGGGGTTAATTGCCATTTTCAAAATTATTGCAGTTATATTGTGGAAACTGGTGCATCTATCCTTGTTATTCTTTTTCACTAGAGTATACCCACATAATTTCATCACTTGTTCGTGACAGGAAAAAAATTACTTGTGTGTAATATTGACTTATGATAAATATGAGATAAAAGTTGGCCGAGCTGGGGATTGAAAATAAAAGTTGTGACTGTAATCTATAACTGAAAATTTAATCCTTTTATACTCACTTGAATCTCTAGATTTTAGAATTCTTTTACTCTTCATGTCTGTTTCTACAAGCTCAACTGCTCTACGACACACATCAAGGGCTTTACGCATGTCACCAGCGACGGCAGAGATCTTTCTGGCACAAAACTGGATGGCAATGGGGTCTACAATACTGGTACCTTCTTTCTCCATCTGAAGAGAAAATTTGGAATGTCATGTAAAATACTGTGATTGGCTAACCTAATACAGATTATTTAAGCGTTTTTTAAGTGCTATGGCAGTCATGTAATTTCATTTTTCCTCTGAGTAATCAATTTCTTTGTTTGATGTCTAGATAATATATGTAAAGAATAAGATATATTTGTAGCCTGTCATGCAAAAAGCGATTGATTGATTGAATGGAGTTTAACACCACTTTCAACATTTTTTCAGTTATATCACAGCGGCTGGAGCACTTATCAATGGTTTCCTGGTATTTCTCTCACCAGTACAACCACCACATTCTTTCCTGGCCTCCAACTGCTATCTCACATAGGTCTACGATTATAAACTAATGGTGAGAGGCAAGTAGTCCGAATGAGAGCCGCTGTCGTGCAAAAAAGGATCATCTTGCAGGGTTTGACATTAACTCAAGACCGATCCGACTATGTCTGCCTTTTGCTTGGTCCGGTCGGGTTGAACCTGCCAGATACAAGCCCGACTGGCAACTGAGCTTTTCGAAAGAATGATTGTCCTCGATGATTATTTTACTTTTCTATCATATCCGCTTTAGATGGCATGTGTAACCAGTCCGGGAAATCCTGCATGACTGGTTCCCTTTTTTATCTCTTCATTGAAAATGAGAATCATTAATTTTGAGATTCCAACTTTTACATGACTGTCATTATACAAACATTCGGCATAAAAACACAAATTTCTTACTTTTACAAAAAACATAAAGGTTTTGATGTCATGTTTAACAATCTTAATTAAGTTATTCCGGCCGTTTTTCATAATACGCAGAAACATGGTTTGCTAAAAATATAGTAATATTTCCAAAAAGAGGCCCAAACAACAAATGCACGCGAGCTGTATTTTCAATGCATGAAACCGCTGTCAATTGTAATCTTTAGTCAATTTACATAGCACAGAGAGATATTTGTTTCTGTGTATTTAGAAACCTGAAAATTTCCGAGGCTAGGTTTTACAATAATATGGTTATAAAGTTTTATGGTTGTTTATATTGACAATTTGACAAAATATCAGTAGACTTTGCTGCTTGTTTTACGGTTATGTCAAGAAGTAGAACTAATTGTTTGTTCTTGAAATTTACTTAGCAACTGAACTCACATTTTTTTAATCACGAAAGCAGACTACAAATAAAACTTATTCAACAGTTTTTTTTTCTTTGTAACTTATTACCAACTACTTACAAGTTCATTATGTATATTTTGTCAAAACCATTTAAAGTAAATGTTAAGGTGAAATAACTTGGAATAGTTTGGTATCTTCTACAGTAAACCATGTAATTATGCATTTCCTAACTTCTGATACAAACAATTGGCCAGGACCAGTGAACATTTGGTCAGGGCCAGCAGCTTGTGGCAGCAACAAGCCCGACTGTCTGGCAGCCAAAAAAAATTAATGTCAAACCCTGTCTTGATTTGTTTATATGCAGTTACAACTGTTTTGCACTGCTCAATCGATCTGGGTATGGCATAATGTGTTGACCTTAGTCTGACTGTGCAGAATGCGCAGACTGACTTGGTTTAACATTTTCACACTTTACTAATTTTCTGAAAATGATCAATCTTCCTTCATATGAAACAATTTTTGAAATGTGACCTAAACAACAATTAATCTCTTTTTCAAATATCTAATTTGCAGAGTCCCTTGATGGTCCCTTTTCGTGTGATAGGTCATATTTGTGAAACACTATCAATGCCAAGTACATTTGGCAAGTTTGACCTTGACATTTCAGATGAAAAATTCAGGGGTTGACACTAACTCCTGAGATTAGGGAGTCAATTGGACTCCTAAGAAATGAAATCAAGGAGTCCAAGCTCAAAGTAAGGAGTCCAAATTTTCATAATGGGAGAACATTGTGGGAAAGAAGAAATTGCTTGTTATATGAATTTCTTCTTTTTCACAATTTTGTTCCAAAAAAGTGTTGTTGTTTTTTTGTCTTCACAAAACACTACAGGATGCAAGCAAAAGTTTTCTTCAGCAACTTTTGTGGTGAAAAGATCTACAGTTTTGGCAAGTGTTAGACAGAACACTACTCTTTGCATTTCTTTTTCAAAATATTCTGATATGACCCTTGGAGTCCATCAGAATCTTTACTTGCAAATGGAAGGATTCAAAACTGGTAAACAAGGAGTCTCAGACTACTGGACTCCCCTTAGTGTTGAGCCTTGGAGAATTGATGAATATTAAAGTATTTTAATTAGAAATAAAGAATATAATTGATTTATTTTGACAATATGGAACTCACTTGTGTTCAAAATAAAAATGTTTGCAAAACATTTGAGCAGAGTATTAGCTTGACTTCAACAAACAAGGTCCAAAAGAATTGATTTAATTGGGATCCTAGTTGTCCTTTCTTAAAGTTTAAGAGTCCCTAGTTAAGACATAGACTGTTTCTTTTTAGCACTAAACATTTTTTTCATATGAATTTAGAGTTATTTGTTGGTTGAAGGTAAAGAAAGTATTGATCATATTTTGACTATTTGGGGCTAAACTTCAGGAAAGAATTGAAGAGTGTTAGCAAACTCTCTTCAATTCTTTTCAAAAGTTGATCCCCAGAGAGTCTGTCGCATCACACAGTTTTGAGGGTCCAGGCTATTTTTTTTTGTGTCTCAAGACGCGCAAAACCTGCATCCCTTAAAACCATGGTTTTTGAATTATCTGTAAAATGTAATCCCACTCAGTATTTGTGATTAAGTGCAAAGTGGGATGCAATTTCTGAAAGTTTACAAACATTCTTGTATCCAGATTACTTTTCTCAATAATTTTTTTATCTTGCATACCTTACTTACATTTCTAGATTTTAACCCTTGTCATGCTGAATAAATTTTGGCTATTAACTTTCAATCAAAATCAAAGGGCAAAAAGCACTGAAAGTCCCATCTGTAGGTCATTTTTTACTAGAAAAACTAAATCTATTGACAATACTGGTTTGAAAGTGAGAAACAGGTGGTGTAGACTAACATCAGACTGCACATATGTGCAGGCTGGTATTTGTCTATAGCTCCTGCCAAAGCAGGAATATTCCGGGTTCAGCATGACAAGAGTTAAGATTGGCAGAAAGCCCTAGCTGTACAAAATGTTTAATAAACTTTCCATCAAAAGGGTGGATAACTTGTCACAAAGTAGTTCTCAAAAATAATTGTACTTACCTCATGAATTCTGTCTTTCAATATTGCACATATTTGATCTTTAGTATATGGACTAAAGTTTAACAGCTGTGGTTTACATTTAGGCCGGGCCTGAAGTCTAGGCAATATTCTGTCTGTCAGATCTAGGGCATTGGCAATACCTGAAAGACAAAATATTATATTAATTAACTGTACTTTGGTTAGAAAACATTAATACCATTTCTTTTATGCTTTTTGGTGGATAACTGAGAAATATAGGTTTATTATCATCTAACCTGTTACCACAAAACCAGTAAAATTTACAGAAGATAATTCCAAGCTTTTGTTCATTTCACCTCTTTAACTGTATTTAACACTTGCAGTTATCTTGTAATTGCAAGTTCTATGACATGCTTTTAGAGATATTGAAAGATTGGTCACGGAATACAGAATTTATAAAACAAGTGATTTATAAACAGATAAAAACAAGGCTGTGCCAAGTTTTTATCTGTTTTAGATGACAAGTTTAATTAATTATGTATTCTATGAGCACAAATTTCGGAAAAAATTCTTGAAATTCAACATTTCAATTTTCAGCTAAACTCATAACGCCATTTAAAACTGACATCACAATATATAAATTATGACGTCATTTTCAAGGTTACAAAATAGCGTTGCTATTCGCTCTGAGCTCATTGCATAGTTATTCCACAAGTGTAATAACACTCATGTAATATCAAAAATATTCAATAGGTTTATTTCACTCCCACAGCCTAGGTCATATTATAAAACTTGTTCTCGCATTTTGTCTCATTAAAAAATTGATTAATTGTTTGTTTTGGAGTAAGATGGATAAATCTTCTATTCATCAATGAAAAAGAAAATGTTAAAATAAAGGTTTTGTTGTTCAGTCAATGAAACAAATATCAATCTTAGTTTTTGGCAATCGGTTTCAAATCACAATTGATTATTGGTTTTTTAGTTGGAAGAGTAAATCAACTAATGATCAATGGTACAATTGTTTTCTTAGAAATTAATAAAACAGCACTCCTAGTATCATAGAAGAATAGAATGTGACAGTTTAGTTAAAAACTAATGACCTAAAGACTCTGTCTGCAGATTTTTCGACTGACTTCATGGCTCAGCAGGAAACATTTGTAACTGCCTATGATAGGCAGTTACAATTGTTTCACGATGAGCCATCGAACTGATGTGTTTTGAAAACAATATATAATGGCTTTCATATATGTGTTAGGAACTGAATAATCAATCATGAAATTTCTTAGTCAATTATCACAACAAAAACCCAAAACAACTGATTTATGATTATAGTCGATTATTTTGCCAACCACTAATCAATCTGACATAAGAACAGGCACTTGCATACACAGATTTTGTTGAAGACCACTACTGGAACTCAAATACAGAAATAGTGAATCTCCTGAATTATTATCTTAAACATAGGATGTTACACATTGATAAAGATTATATAATTTCTCACCTATTAATACTAGTCTTGACTTGGTTAAGGAAGGCCACTCAAATATAGTGTAAACCAAACTTTGTTACATATTGATGAAAATGATATAATTTCTCACCTATTAAGACCAGTCTTGACTTGGTTAAGGAAGGCCACTCAAATATAGTATAAAGAATCTCCTGGTTTTTACTGTCAAGCTGGTCAATCTCATCTAAAACCATCACTCTGGAATAGAAATGAGAATCCTATATATTTTTCCACTGAACAAACAAGTTTTCATTCTCTACTTTTAATCTATACTATTTCATTTTAGTTCAATTTCAATGAAAGCCTAAGTTTATAAAATCACACTAAATCACCTACTCATGCTTTCATGTCTCTTAAAGAGAGGCAGTGGTTTCAACCCAATTCTACATCTGGGTGAATTTGGACTGGCTCTTTACCTTTTTTCGATAAAGACACACTCTGGCAAACAGTGGTGTTCGAGGTCATGAGTTGAGTACCTTTACCACTAGGCGATCAAGGCAGTCTCTATTAAATGTAAATCCTAACCAATACTCCTGTTTGTTTAATTTATTTTGTGAGTGGTCCCTTTATTTCTGTTATAGTGATGAAATTTTGTCACAATTGAAACACGGTTTACACCCATTTTCCAACACCATAATATTACTGAAGTAAGCAATTACTTAGATAAAAGAAGATCCCTGCTTTTAAAGAATTCAAAGTCCTCTCCTTTCTAAAGTAAAGTTTTGCTTCCTAATAGAGAATGATCAGAATTAGCATGTCAGCCTGTGATATTTGATGAAATTTTCCACCAATTTGACAATTCATCAACCCTTGCCATATTGATCTCGAAATATTCCTGCTCAGGCAGGTGGTATAGACAGAGATCAGTCTGAACACTCATGCAGTCTGATCTTAGTATATACCACCTGATTTTTGTTTACTAAATCCAGAAAAGTTTATAATAATTTTTATCAAAATATTTACTATCTTGAATCAGTTCAACAAGTCTTTGCAAACATTATTTGAATCTAAAATCCAAAATATCCCCTCTATCTGTAGCTCTGCTTTGATATCTATGTACAGCCGATATTGCTCGAGCGACCACGTGTATTAAGCGACCAATTTTATTAAGCGACCACCATAAAAAGACCCTTACCTTAAGCAAAATCTCCGAAAAAGAGGACATTCTTAACGAAAAACTGGTTATTATTGAATCTTATGTTGTTGGAGCCTATTAGAATCGTCCCATAAAGACGATTCTAATGGGTTCAAACATTATAGGATTCAGTATAACTTGACCAACAATCTTTAAATGCTATCAAAATATACCGTTATATTCACCATGATATTTTGTATTTAGCGACCATTCCGATAAACGACCGCTTTTTGGTGGTCCCCTGAGTGGTCGCTTAGCACAAGTTTTACTGTAATTCTGCCGAGGTTTTTATTCATCATAACAAAGGTTAAGGCAAAACACCAAATGTCATGTACTTACATAGAAGGACCTTCACTACAAAGACATTTTTCAACGGCCCTCAATCTCTCTTTAGCAGTAGGTGCATTTTTCCCAGTTATATCTGTGTAGAGTTTACCATAGACTGAAGAAGGGTTCTCTAAGGTCATGCAGTTTAAATATACGGTCTTACAACTGTGAGTGCTCTGAAACAGAAAGACATATCATATCTATATACATACAATTTACATGATTGTTTTAATTCATTGACAAAGTGCTGGAAATTCAAAGCTATTCTTAACTAAATTATATTTCTAATTCAAACAAAATGTAAAATATGAAATACTTGCAATTGCAATGGAAGCCAGAATGTTTTTGGAACACTAGATTTCATTTTTACAACCTCAACTTTGATGAATGAGCTTACTTATAATATTTAC
Organism: Fragum whitleyi; assembly: GCA_948146395.1. NCBI lineage: Eukaryota > Metazoa > Mollusca > Bivalvia > Cardiida > Cardiidae > Fragum > Fragum whitleyi. Next base: position 11,432,964 of record OX411558.1, read on the forward strand.
CATAAATGAAACCCTTTGACGAGCTATATCTTGATGCAAAATACGGGTATCATGCGCATGCCATCTTATATATTCACAAAAAAAGTTATAACTACTTGGGTTTACCACTTCGGTCAGATTGCAGAGACTAAAGCAGGCAAAATAACATGCTCAAGAGGGCTCAGAAAAATTATCTGACAAGCAATATTTATTTTGCCAACAGGATTTCTATCCTCAATGACAGTTTCTTTTGTCCCAACAAACACTACATACACTTTTTAGTCTTTTTCCTCAGATTAAGGAAGAGGTGTAAGAGGCCTGTTCATTTTGGGGAAATCTAAAGAGTTTTCAGAAAAATTTGGAATACAAGTTTAGAAACAGAAAGCATTAACCCTTTCCTGTTTTACAAAATTTTTGACCTGTCCAAATTCAAAAGATTTGCAGACGAAAATTTAAAGTGGGTTTAATTTGAAAAAGAACCATTCAGTAGGATAGAAAATAGTGTGGAAAAAGAAGAAATTGCTTGTCAGAAGCAATTTCTTCTTTTTTCACAATGTTTTCTCAATCATATAATCACAGGCACGTAAAAAGCAGGGATTAAACAGCAAAGGGTTAAAAGTACAATTCTTGCACCTTTTGCATTTTTTTTTTTTAGTTTTATTATTATATTATCATTTTAAGGTTTTATCAGTCATAAAATTAATTGAGATATTAGCAAAAATGCATATTGTACAAAACAAAACAAACAAACAAAAAAAATATGAAATGACAAAAATAACAAAAAAAAATGCTAATTAAAGCTGGAATTTGGGGGAAATTCATCTGCCACAAATGGAAAACAGCGCCTTTTTTTAAAATAGGCAATCTTGCTTTTTATGGGCAACTGTTTAAGAAAGAAAAACATCCTTTTTGTTCTATAATACATGTCTGAAATCAAATTTTTGAGGTCAAGGAAACAAGTTGTACAAGGTGACCTACCTTCAAATCATCAATAATGTGTGTCAAGACTGCAGTTTTTCCCGTCCCTGGGGCACCTGATATGTACAAACTTCCACCTGTCTTCTTAATCATGTGACCCTTCATAAACTTTCTAACTTCTTCCATTTCTATATCTCTTCCAATAAGCCTCTCTGGCTTAGCTGTGTGGAAAGACTGTTTGGCTTGGTTATATGGGGTTCCTATTTCAATTATACAATTTTTTATTTAACCCTTGTCATGCTGAATAAATTAAGGTTAAAGATTTTCATCAAATCAAAGGGCAAAAAGCACTGACAGTTCCATCTGTAGGTCAATTTTTATTTGAAAAACTAAATCTATTGACAATTCTGGTTTGAAAGTGAGAAACTGGTGGTGTAGACTAACATCAGACTGCACATATGTGCAGGCTGATGTTTGTCTATAGCTCCTGCCAAAGCAGGAATATTCTGGGTTCAGTATGACATGGGTTAACTTCTTTAATGAATTTGTGGAAAATGTCTTCTTCAGGGAGGACAGAAATGTATTGTCATTTTTTAAGAAAGCATTAGCCGAAAATTTATTAAAAGAGTTAAATTGAAGATGAATTCATTATAATCCCTTACCACTTGGAATACTTATCAATTTACATGCACTATATAAACATATTAAAAGCTTATTTTTCCCTTCAATAAAATACACTGCCCTCCAAAAGATCCTTCACACACATTTCATTTATAAGATTTTTAGCTTTAATCTTTTTAAACAAAGTTATAGATTAGTTTTTATTACTTAAAATCTGATTATTCCCATTTGAACGCTACTTTTGACGACAAAATGACTGTTGATAAAGATACTATTTTAGAACAATGTATAAGAGAAAATATTGAGACAAAAGGAGAAAATGCTGATTATCAGTGGAACGTTGTGAGAGACTTGTAAATAGCATGCCTAGATGCATGTTCAGGCTGTCTTACCTGCTAATGGGACTACACTAAATATTGACAGAAGTTGATCCCCTTGATAGAAAATTTGGCAAAATGGTGAACTATTCTGATTTTGTCGATTTTACATGATTTTGCCATTTCTGGTATTGCTTCTTAATTGAAACATTGCAATAAAGATATAATATATACATTTTATTAATAAAAATAATATAAAACTTTGTTTTAAATTACTTAAGCTAAAGATCTTTAAAAGAAGTGTCTGTGAAGAAACTTTTGGAGGGCAGTGTATATATGGGGTACCTATTTTAATTGCAACATGCAATTCTAATAAATAGCCAAATCTAAAGTGACTAAATCTATTGACAATTCTGGTTTGAAAGTGAGAAACTGGTGGTGTAGACTAACATCAGACTGCACATATGTGCAGGCTGATGTTTGTCTATAGCTCCTGCCAAAGCAGGAATATTCTGGGTTCAGTATGACATGGGTTAACTTCTTTAATGAATTTGTGGAAAATGTCTTCTTCAGGGAGGACAGAAATGTATTGTCATTTTTTAAGAAAGCATTAGCCGAAAATTTATTAAAAGAGTTAAATTGAAGATGAATTCATTATAATCCCTTACCACTTGGAATACTTATCAATTTACATGCACTATATAAACATATTAAAAGCTTATTTTTCCCTTCAATAAAATACACTGCCCTCCAAAAGATCCTTCACACACATTTCATTTATAAGATTTTTAGCTTTAATCTTTTTAAACAAAGTTATAGATTAGTTTTTATTACTTAAAATCTGATTATTCCCATTTGAACGCTACTTTTGACGACAAAATGACTGTTGATAAAGATACTATTTTAGAACAATGTATAAGAGAAAATATTGAGACAAAAGGAGAAAATGCTGATTATCAGTGGAACGTTGTGAGAGACTTGTAAATAGCATGCCTAGATGCATGTTCAGGCTGTCTTACCTGCTAATGGGACTACACTAAATATTGACAGAAGTTGATCCCCTTGATAGAAAATTTGGCAAAATGGTGAACTATTCTGATTTTGTCGATTTTACATGATTTTGCCATTTCTGGTATTGCTTCTTAATTGAAACATTGCAATAAAGATATAATATATACATTTTATTAATAAAAATAATATAAAACTTTGTTTTAAATTACTTAAGCTAAAGATCTTTAAAAGAAGTGTCTGTGAAGAAACTTTTGGAGGGCAGTGTATATATGGGGTACCTATTTTAATTGCAACATGCAATTCTAATAAATAGCCAAATCTAAAGTGCTCTTTTTCTTTAGATAAAATATATATTTTGTAGTGTTTTCAGAGCTACAGTAATTGATTTACTGCGAAATAAAGGGGCTTAAATATTCAACAAGAGCCATGTCGGACATGGCCATCCCCCCTGTAGAAGCTTGATAGTAAACTGAAGCCTAATAGATTAAGGATTCTTTTGTACTTTAAGAGAATGATCCCCCACAAAATCTAAGTCTTTAAAATAACAAAGGGCAAAATATGGAAAATTATGCAAGCAAGAGTTAATGTTAGTTTCAAGTTGATAGTTTTTAAAATTAAGGAGATATGCTCTGGACAAAATCTACGTATTAAAAAAAAATTAAGGGCAATAACTTCAAAATGATGAAAGCAAGAGTTGTAGTTCTTGTGCACTGCACTTCTCCTCCATGAGATCTATCCACCCATAAAGTCCCAAGTTGATAGCTATCATACTTCGGAGCCTCAGAACCTTGGAATGACGGAACCTCGGAATGACTGACGGAGAAAACGGCAGGGGATAATAAATACCAGGTAATATCAACAGGGGTGTGGAAATACGAGTTTTCTCCAATAGTCCCTGGACAAGTAAAAGCGGATTTTCTACTTGTCCAGAATCAAAATGAACTTGTCCGCTAAAGAGTATATAGAAAAATTTGAAAAAAACATTGCCTTTTGATGAAGAAAATGCTGGTATGCAGCATTTTCTTCATTAAAAAAAATGTTTTCTAGCCTATGATATGAACATTAGGATGATTTCTCTCTTAATTCTTTTAAGTAACATCCCAAGATTTGCCCTGGTATTTACTTGTCCTTGGACAAGTGGCTTAGAAAAATTTACTTGTCCTCAAGTACAAAAGCCCAAGTCGGACAAGTCGGGCATGGGAATTCCACACCTCTGATCAACCATGACTACAGAAGCATGGACAGTCTGTAAAATTGTCATTTTACAATATGTAACAACATCTCAGGAGTAAAATTACCCTGTTGAATATTTCTGCCTGATATTTCATGAGTATTTTAACACTAGTGTATTAAATATGCAAATGAACTTAAAGCCATCTTTATTTTCTTATCGTAAAAATTATCTCAGAATGGCTGTGATGTTGTCATTTTACAGTGTTATATGCTCCGCTGAAAATTTCAATTAATTTCAAGAGTTTTGTCTATTCATTGCAGATATTTGTGTCATATTATAAATAGTTTATCAAACTAGAATTAATAAAATACAAAATTTATCAAATGGTCTCATTTTTATCTGGTTATAGATGCCATTTAATAAACTAGGTATTTCCTGAACACTCAATTAATATCCACTATGTAATTAATGGGCCCTGCTTTTACAACATCAAATAGGCTTACTTGAACGAAAGCAATATAGATTTTCTTAATTCAACTGTTTTTGTTTTTTTGTGAGATAACCCAATCTACCAATATTTCTCAATAATCCATTGGATGTTAATTTATTTGTTTGAATTGGGTTTAACGCCACTCTCAACAATCTTTCAGTTATATGGCGGAGGCTGAAGCACCTAACAATTGATTCCTGGTATTTCTCACTACCATTAGGCCCTTTCCTAGCCTCCAGCTACTATCCAATACAAGTCTACAATTATCAACCAATTAGTGGGAGAGATATTTTGAAAGGATGAGTTCTGCCATGGGGCGTCAAACCAAGAACATCTTGATTGACAGTCAAACACACTACCACTGGGCTATGATGGCGGCCAAAGATTGTATTTTTAAGTAGTCCTTATTTGAATGATTGATAATGCACATCCAAACCTGTATTTTTCTGTGTCTTCTTCGCAGTAGCTTTCCTCTTCGAAGGACTTGACTCGATTATCTCTTTCAATGGACTTGCTGGGTTGTCTAAATTAAGTCGCCTATATGGACTTGAAACTGTCTTCTTGGGGCTGTTTTCATCACTCCTTGAAATTAATTTGATTGGAGTTTTCACTGGACTTTTCATGGGGCTACTCAGAATGTTCTTGGCAGGACTTTTGACAGGGCTGCTTAAAATGTTCTTGGCAGGACTTTTCTTTGGACTGTCAATGAGTCGTTTGAGGGCTGCCCTTCCCTTCAATGGACTTGATTTTACTGGGCTTACTATCTGTGGGCTGGCTTGAAACTGTCGTCTGATAAAGTCTAGAAAAATGAAAACATGCAGAATTTGTAAAAATGAATGACTATGGAAACTTATGATATATAAGTTTATGATTTTATTGTTATGCCATAAAAAGGTTATCATTTGGTAATCTGTCAAGCATTCGAGGGTTCAGTGCAAGACTATACTAAGTGTATATAAATGTATATACACTTAGTACAGTCATGCACTGAACCTTCGATGTGTTTTTTCATAATCAGGGGTGTGGAATTCTCAAGCCCGACTTGTCCAACACAGGTTTTTCTACCTGCAGACTAGTACATTTTTCTCTACGCCACTTGTCTATGGACATGTAAATACCTGGACAAATCTCAGAATGGTACTTAACAGATCTAAGAGATTAACTATCATTTTGTTTGTATCAAAAAGTAGAAAACATTATTCTTTATGAAAAATATGTTGAGTTTCAGTTGTTTTTTAGATCATTCGCACTCTCTTTTCTTGGTTTGAAATTGTCAGCATCACAAAACAAGATATCCCACAACAGTTACACAGAGCTACATATAGAGGTGGGTATTTCGAAATTCAAATTAAATTACTTCAACTGTCCTTGCTCCAATCCTATGTTGTGGGTACTCATTAGAATTGTCTCATCGAGACAATTCTAATGAGTACCCACAAAAAAGGGTTTGAATGAGAAATAAATATTTTAGACAGGCATTACCTCCTCTTATCTGTACCTATGACAGTGAAATACATTTCAAGAGGAACCTAAAAAACTTTTTTCTTTAATCATATTTCAAGAGCAGGGTTCTCCCTCTATGTTCAAAACTGGGGGTCATTTTGCCACATTATGACCCCCTTTAAACTAGATAAAGATTGTCTCTTTGACAATTTTGGGGGTCATTTAAAAAAAAGGGGGTCAAGATTCAAAGAAACAGGGGGTCATGGAAAACCCTGCAAGAGTTTATTGCAAGACTGTACTAAGTGTATATACACTGTAAATACACTTAGTAGTCTTGCACTGAACACTCAATTTGTTAAAAAGTTGACAAAAATTCATCATTCATACCATTGGTGTCATCAGACATTTTTGTCGCAGCCAATTTGGCAGCGAGGCTACTCCTACAAGGCGTCTCATCTCTTCTTATCGGCGACAAGTCATCCTCTTTCTTCTTCTTGACGGGGCTTGGTGTGCAAAATGGAGGCCTGGTATTGTCTTCATCTAAAATAAAATCTTGGAAATTGATAAAGAGGTCAAAAGTCTGTCATACTGTCAAAAATAGAAATATTTTAAATTTTTGTAAGGAAGAAATAATATCCCCCCCCCCCCCCCCCACACACACACAAAGGGTTTGTCCATAATGGAATAAGATTTTCCACAAAGGGCCATAACATTGTCAAAGGTCAATGAACGTAACCAAAATATTACATGCATATCTCTGCTTGATTCTGAACTTGCCTGTGAAGTTTGGGTGGTATCTATCCTTTAGTTGCTGAGAAATTAAGTGGAAACTAAAAGGCTGCAGACAGACAAGTAGACTCCAATGTTCCTCCTAAACATTAATTTCAGGTAACGTTTTTGGATATGATAATTACTAGACTCATAGGCTGCCCTTGGCTCAACTCTGGAAAGGAATTGAAGAGTCTTCAATGACTTTTGAATTTCTTTTGTGGAGCTCTTGTTATAGAGTCAAGTACTTAATGTACCTCAACCTATAATATTTGAACAACTAATGTAGTTCAAGGCTTTTTCTAAGTTCTTTGGGAAAAGGCACCTAGTGATCATTTGGGAAAAAAACTATTGTATTGAAAAAATTGCAATTTTGGGATTTTTTCATGAAAAAATATTTGTGTTATTTCTTGCTAATAATATCTAAATTTTCTTAAAAAAGGCATTTTCCTACAATTTTTAATGTGAACACATTTTCATACTATCAAGTTACAATTATGTCAGAAATAAGTTTTTTGGTTATTTCCATTTCAGTAAATTGGAGTTATTCGCCAAATTGGGGAATAAAATAGTGCCATTTCAATGGGGAATGGGGCCTTTATTGGGCTCCTAAGAGAAAGCAGAAAAAGCCCTGAAGTTATGTTCTATTTTTTTCGATTCAGACTTCTGAAGTAACAGAACTCTGAGCAATGACCACACTTTGTGTAAATTTTATTTACTGTTTTCAGTTTAGTCCTACCATTCTAAGTCCTTCTAACTTTATACTTGATAAAATACTGTTTGGGAAAAAAGAAATGGCCAGCACTAAGCAATGTCTTCCTTTTCCACCATATCGTTACTTCTCTAAATGTCCACAATCTCTTTCAATTTGGACAAGTCTAACATTTCAAAAACTGGGAAAGGCAGGGTCCGTGTTTGACCCTTAAACCAGGGTTTTGACCACCAAATAATTCCATTTTGACCGTCAAAAATTTCCTGTTGAGGGTCATTTATGTCTACTAAATTACTGTCAATGCATTCTCTGCAAGATAATGTAAATTATTTGTTTTCTTCATATTATTACAAGGGATCTATATAAATGAGTCAACATAAACAATAAAGTGTCTCAGGACCCTTTATTTTATAAATGTAGATTCGTTTTTGTTCAGTAAATCTATTTTAAATGTTAATCTGATAAATATATGAGTTTGCATGCTTTTTGACCCCTTTAAAAATCTAAATTTTATGCTCAAGGGGTTGATGACACCTGAAATTGATTGATTGATTGAATGGAGTTTAACGCCACTTTCAACATTTTTTCAGTTATATCCCCGGGATGGAGCGCCCATCAATGGTTTCTTGGTATTTCTCTCACCAGTACAACTCTCACATCCTTTCCTAGCCTCCAGCTACTATCTCACATAGGTCTATGATTATCAACCTATCGGTGAGAGACATATAGTCAGAAAGAATGATTGACGCCGTCGGGGATCTAACCCGGGACCTCTGGATTGACAGTCCGACGCCCTACACCTGCTCTATGACAGCGGCTCCTGAAAGTGAAAAGCTTGTAAAAGCCCTGAAAAGGTTGAACTAAAACAATGGTTACCATCACTGGATCTTTTCCTCGGAGATTCTTTCACTGGTTTGACTCTGTATTCCATATTCTCCTGGTTCTTTTTGGCATTTCTGGCAGACAATCTTGTTGCTCGTCCTGGCGATTCCAGCACATGTTCCTTCTTTACTTGTCTTGAGCGGGTGGTTTTCTTTACTGGAAACTCCAACTTCCGCTGTACTTGAGATGCCATATCTGGAAATATGAGGAAAAAGGCTTTTAAGTTGTTGTTTCCCACATTCAAGCACCTTTGGCTGAAATTGTTTCATAAATTTGGCAACACCTTAGACAGCATGTCTTTGTGCCATTCTGTAATATTTTCATCATCAATTTGACACTGAATGAATCAATATTATGAGCATTTTAAGTTATTTTGTTTGTTGAGAATTAAGTTTTACTGCTACATCTATGTAGATGCAAATTCTTGTTTCAAGCATCTCTTTTGTTAAACCCTTTCCATCTCGATTTATTTTTTAGGCCATACTCAAACACTTTCATAAAATCTCGACAGTTTCCCTTGAAAGCAAAAACGGATTTTGTTTTTTCATGCAATTTTGTGAAGAGGAAATGTAAAAATTTAAAACTGCTAGTATTATTTTATGTAATGCGACGTAAGGTTGGATAATGGAAGGGATCTAAACCAATCACAGCCGATCTTACAGATTACATTTTGTACATCGAACTTTGGGTAACAGAAATTTCTATATTTGATAATTGTCGTAAAATTTTCTTTTTCGGGTAACCTCATTTCTCTATCAAAACATCGCTCTGACTTTCTGGTCTATTCGCCGAATCCTCGAGGCCTTCCGATGCTCAATTTCTCAATTGTTACGATGATAGTGAGTTTTTTCCAATCAAACCACCGTTTATATTTCTTGGTTCTGTTCTTTCGGACATCTCATAATGAATCACAGGAGTGATCTCAAAGAATTTTTCAGAACTGAACACAGAAATATAATGTTTCCCCCCTCCAAACTTTTCTCATCGGATATGTGCGATTTGGAAAAGTGGTCCCGGGGCTGACCAAAATACGGAATTCCGTAATAATAAGGAAAACTTTCACCCATGGTTTTATGTGATGCAATCAAAATTGACTTTAAAATACGATAATCGTAGGTTGTATTTAATAGCTCTGACTGAAATTTGAGTCCAGATGTACAAAAAATAACAAACAACTGTCTGGGATTGACTTAAAATTGAGTCTTGCGGATATTTGTCAACCTTGTTGTTGTTGTTCTATTGATAAGCGCAGTTTATTTAGAAACAAATTTATTGCACCTGGAACCTATTTTATCCGATATAAGAAATAATCAGGAGCAAACATTGGGACAAAAAATAATCAAAATACAAATTAACAAATTAGTCTATCATTTCCAGGCTTTACCGCAATTCCGAAGTACACAAAGACGCGCCAAGATGTTGATCGAACCTTTACTCTATTCATAATTGATTTTTGATTGTGTTGATTTAGTGTTTCAATTCATGTACTTCTTCCCACTTTCTTTAATATTTGGAGAGTTGCACACAGTTATTCAGACGACCAATTTCATCATGTTTTTTTTCTTCCATTTTTCTTTCTTTTAGATAAAAAGAAATCTCGCCTGCAAATATGGTTGCAGTTAGGAAAATGCAAAGAAGGTATTTCTTAGGAAAAATTACTTAGTTACATCAAATTTAAAATTATAATCCTAATCAAAATATCCAAGAAATAAAGACGTGAGAAAATCATTGGCCACTCGTCAAATCCTTTTTCGGTACGACATCACTATAAATCTCTCGGGAATTGACCCCACTTCAAACGCGCTGCCAAACACCTGCACTGGTTGCAGGGCTCTTGTTTGACCCTTAAACCAGGGTTTTAACCCCCAAGAATCTGAAAATATCTTAATTTGACCCCTAGAAATTTCTCACAATGGGGGTCATTTTGACCCCCTTGAGAGGAATTACTAAGGGTCAAAACATGGTTTTACAGCTAAGATTTTCACCAATTACTATCTAAAGTTCTACAAATTAATTACTTGTTTCATATCATTATAAGATACAGTTAAAAGGACTCTTAAATATGCAATATTCTACAAATTGTTTGCTTTTTCTGTTATTATGACCCCTTTAAATTCAGATTTGACCCCGAGAATTTCTTAGGTAAGGAGTCAATGACTCCCAAATATCAAACACTTAACACAAGCCCTGGGTTGACGGCGTCAGTGTTTTCTCAACGACATGCTTTTCTCTCATGTCTACTTGGCAACCTTATTAAATTGCATAAACAGTGGAATATTAAACACAAAGCTGGCCTTCTTTGAAAAAGGTATTTAATGTTCGCATATCAAATTCATGTTGGAACTTTTAATAGTACTAATCAGCAACCTTTGGATTTGAGAGCTGTAAAGACGTAAATAAATTTCAAAACTTTTTTCAATTTTCATACAAATAAAAAAGGGCCACAGAAATAAGCAATTGATCAGAATTGGCCAGATGTACATGTATATCAGCATTCCCACTACTTTTTTTGAAAGTGGGTACATGTACCCACATGTCAAGTGAAAAGTGGGTACATAGCACAAAACTGTGGGTACATTGCTGAAACAATTTTTCCATTGTTACTTTGTAATAAAACAGTCTGTAATTGTATGCTTATTAATGTACAACTTAAATAAACAAATAAAAAACACTTATTTCATTTATTTTGTATTCTTTATCAGTAAACTCTAGCAGAAACAGAGTCACTCAGTGAACAATGAAAATCAAGGGAATGTTAAAGGGTTAACCCATTCCATACCAATAAAATTTTAGATCTGTCCAATTTGAAAGGAATTGTAGAGGACAATTCAAAGTGAGTGTAAATCAAAGTAACTATCACATACTGTATAAAACATTGTGGTAGAGAGAAATTGCTTGTAACAAGCAATTTCCTCTTTTTCCCAAAATGCTTTCCACGGCTATTCTTCTTCAGTAAATAAAAACGTGACATTGGGTGGGAATGGGTTAACTCTTCAATGTCAGAAGACGCATTTTGCGACCTGCAGCAGAGGACTTTGGAAAACATTAAGACAAAAGCTGAAAATGCTCACAATGTTTTCACTTGATACTTGTGAGGCCTTCGTCTTTGCACGAATGGAAAAATGTTTCAGAGTTGGTAAGATAAAATTGATCAAACAATGGACACAATCTAAAAATAGCTAATCAAAGTGTTAAACAATATGCCAACTTACCAGGGCTCTCACTAGGGTTTTGAAAGTAGGATTCCAGGAATCCAACTTCAGAAAAAGTTGGATTCCACACAAAAAAGTTGGATTCCATCATTATGAGGGTGGATTTTGTATCGTGCCAAACTATGATATTGAAACTACAATTTATTAACCCTTTACTACACAATCCAATGTTTTAGTCACCAGAATGGTTATCTAAAAGAAAACATTGGTTGAAAAGAAGGAATTGCTTGTAAAAAACATTTTCTTCTTTTATCCCAATGGTTTTTACATTTTTTTAATTTATTTTTGGAGATGGGATCAGTAGATGACAAAACTTTTCCCAGTTCAGTTTAAAACCATTGACTAGTACAGAGGCAAGTCTTTGAAACAGTTATATCTTTTTTTAGCCAGAAGTTAAAAAGAAGTCAAAAAAAGTTATTATTTATTTAGACTTTAAAAAATCTCAACATATACCGGTAAGTCTATGCCATGATTCTCTTTGCAGATGTTGTCAATTGAGCACGGCGTTTCAGAGATTCACCGCTAGTGATACTTCATTTCGTATTTTTCTGGAACATTTCTTTAATTTAATGATTATTTTTACTCAAATTACCGATTTTACAAAAGGTAAAAAGATTCGGTTCGAAGGACACGGACTAATCAATTACTCGTTACAAATAAATCGGGTCGATTATGTTGTCTTACTATTGCCTTCGTCTAATTGGGGCCCTGCTCGAATTCAATTTCCGGTATATAATTAGTGAATCAACTGCTTCAATCAATATTAATGGTTCACATGTTTCGTTTATGCATCAAAATCGCCAAAACACATCGCCGGGCAGAGTCTAGATTCCATTCATTGATAGTCAAGCTCCGCCTACAATGTCTACGAATAACCGATTACGATTGGCTGTTGGTGTCAATTAACGCCACGCCTACCGCACCCGTCTATCGGACTTCAGATATGGCTATTATTGATTTTTCCCGCGACAGTTAACTTACGTAAACAATCAAATACATGTTTAACACAGCCGAGAGGTCATAAGTCGGGATGCGTGCCTTAGAAAAACTTGTCTGATGTTGTTAAGGCCGAAGAAAGTATCAAGGGTCGTCTGGTGTGACATTCTGACCTTAAAAAACTGCAGAAGAAATTCGATGACGTCACACGAAATTGTATGTTTTCGACCGTTTTCATTTATGATCCCGAGTTAACAATGGCGTACGCTAATTATTGCATGTCAGCCGACCTGCTAGGTAGCTAGAGTAGGCAGCTCGAAATTATCCAATACACTTGGATGGGATAGATTTACGGCGATGTTTGTTTAATTATCGATATGCTCAGTTACCCTATTACTGGGGTATACTAATTACCGGTGTAGTAATAAATTCAGAATTTCAGATACAGAAATACTTCAGACCATGTTTAAAAATTTTAGTTAAACCTTTTTAAACAATAATTTAACTTGGTTGGTCCCTGATAGATCCTGTTAAAATTTTATAGCATCCATCTTTCAATTTTACTTTTTTACAGAGGAAAACAAAATTTGGACATGGTGGTGTATGAATTTCTCTTGTTAGACTTAAGTCAAGCAATGTTTGGAACAGAAGATATGATGAATTATACCTAAATAAGTCAAAGTTTGTACATGATGCATGGAAAGTCTACAAAAGGGTTTGTAATTTGTGAACTTCAAAGGTTTTCCTCAGTACACCGGTAATTGGTACAAAAGTAGTTCCGGCAAATCTTGAGGGTCATGTTGTTTCCAACCAAAGACTATTGTTGAAATGCGTTTCTCTAATAACAAAAGTGCTGATTTTGATAAAGGAATGATTTGGCTATGTGATGACATAAAATATTCTATGAAAAAATCAAGAGATTCTTTAACACAGACAGTTTTCTTTAAGACCACCGGTAATAGGGTCAAGGAGTATATATCTATTTCTTTGCAGAATTTGACACTGTTTTGACTCTATTTTTTTGTGCGTACATGTACCCAATATGTAAAACAAACCAGCGTGCAATTTCATTTTTCTGGGTGAATTACGCAGGTTTCTGCGTGAATGGGAATGCTGTATATGCGTTGATTCTAATGCTGACAATGTACTTGTACACTTTTGGATTGGGATAGCGACTGAAACATGGTTTTTGGATAATAGAAACCTCCGCTTAAAAGCATCTTTCTCCTGACAAATAGGTGTTTCTGGGTGTTTCTAATAAGCGTATTCCTCTGTATTTGGTTGGTTTATTTCTAAAAATTCCAAGTGATTCATTTTATATTTTGGTAACATAACTCTTTCAGAAAAAATATCTTTAATTAGTCATTTACAAAAATGACCCCCTAAAATTATAAATGACCCCCAGAAATAATTGTGTGACAGTTTAAAGCTATACGGAACAAAAGCCGCTTACACTGTCGAAAACATTATAAACCAAAGTAGCCTTGTGACCTGTGTTTTCGACCCCTTAAGAAATAAAACATTGCGCATGCGCAATCATAATGTATATTATTAAACTTTTGCGTAATGAAATTTTGAAATGTCATATGAACAGTCAAATACAAACTCAAAGATTGTCTAGGATAAATAGAAAGTGAACCTAGGTAGCTGTTCTAAACCAATCAATTGATTGTCTTGTCAATTCGACCCTTCTGATTGGTCAGGTGAATTATGGGTCCAGAGTTAGTTTTACAAAGCAGCTGAGGTTAGATAGGGGGCGTAAATGTTTTGGCGCTGAGCATGCGCAGGTGACATTTTCTATTTCTTCCTGTCTAGTTCGGGAGCCAAAGGGAAAGTAATCAACTGTTTTTGTTTTGTTCATATGTTAAATTTAATGTCTGTTATATTCATCATAATTTCTATGGTAACTATTTAAAAAAAAAAAGTTAAAAAACAAAAAAAAAAAAAACCATCGGTATTTTCGAATATCAGAAACTTAGTTTGAAAACACTAAACCAGTTACAGAACAGTCAGATGATCAATAAGCGTATGAATTTGGTAATTTTTAAAGGGTCGAAACGACAAGAAGGGTTGAATTGACAAGACACAGGCATACTTACGACTGCCAGCAGGGGAACCAGTCAAACCGGCCCCCGGTCAAACCGGCCCCAAAACGGTCAAACCGGCCCCCAAAAATAGTCAAACCGGCCCCTCAACTCAGAAAACGGTCAAACCGGCCCCGATTCGGTCAAACCGGCCACAAGAAATAGTCAAACCGACTCCTATTTATTTTCATCTTTTTGTTTGACACAATTATTTTACTTTTATATTTTGAACCTACGAACTTTTAAAAATCTTGGTCCATGATATACATATTTTAGAGTCCCCACATACAAACCTTAAGCTAAATTATATTATTTCATGCGCTAAATGTGTGTTGTAAAAAATGAATATATCGTGATATTTTGAATAAAAAATTGGCTCTATTGTACAGAATAATTTTGTCAATGTAATGCACAAGAAATGTGTAAAAGAACATAAAAGATATTACCGCGTTTGTCTTCTTTTTTACACGCTCTATGCATTGTTTGGTTTAACTCATGTTTTCTTAGTGTTTGATGGTTTAATTAATAACGCAATTAAAGGCCGATGCCAATCAATAATCTGTAAAGGTGTTTGTTAATCTAATTAATTGTACAATTAAAGATCAATGGTAATAAATAATCTGTATATCATTGAAAACATGCCTTTAATCTAACTCGTTTTCGGCATACAAACCTTTTTAATTTTGTTTCACGCTATTGAAAAATCAGTATGATTTAAGCATTCTTGTCGCAATTGCAATTACCAAATTGAATGATTATATCAATGCTTTAAATACCAACTAGAAATACCTAAATACCTAAAATTTAAGCTTGACGGTGTGGGTCAAACCCCGGCTGGCGCATTAACAAACTAATTGTCTTTCGGGTGAGACGTTAAACCGAGGCCCCGTGAGGCGGTGCTTTACACCGAGCACGTTAAAGAACCATGGCGGATCTCAGCAGTAGTTTCGTTATGTATTCTTGCACTATCCCCTGTAACAACTAACCGTCTTCTGGGGGCATCGTTCATATGGGCATGTGCTACGGTAGCGACGATAAATAAACGGAAATACACACACACCTAAATACCCCGATTAGGTCAGTTGGCAGAGCACTTAACTTTAAAACCGTCATTGAATTTCGACGTTGTGGGTTCAAACCCAGTCTGGCACACTAACAAATTAATTGTCTTTCGGATAAGACGTTCGAAAGCAGTCCCCGCATTAAAAAACTTAAGTGAAATGATGTTATGAGATCGGGGTAAAAATTTTAAATAGCGTAGCTTCGGATCAGTGCCTGAATGCTTCGAAGGATCAGGCAGCACGAAACTTTTGTTACTTCCTATATCTTTACAAGCAGTTACAACCGTGTCGCACCGATTTGTTGACCAATGCGATGCAAAAAACCAATTATGACTTCAATTATCTGTACCATTTGAATATTGTGCAAAGACACATATTCACTGTATGGCAACTATGTACACAACTTTGCAATGGTAGCTTAAAAATGGCGGATATGCATTTCTGAAAAAGAATGTGTCACTCACTTTTGGCACAAAAAGAGTTAAATATAAAAAATAAGTTCCCAATGAATATCATCTTGGTCAGAATCATTTCTTGATAAAATCATAGTGATTATTGATATCCGTTATCTTACTTATTTTAGATTTAATGCCACTTCAGCATAATTGGTAGGCCGCCTCCTACCAGTATGAATGCGTTTTGAATATGACCATGGCGGATTAGGGATACATTATTATAAAACCTGTCCAATGTTGTTTTTTTTTCAAAACAAAGAAAACCGTATAATGCAGCCTGGATCAAACAACAGTTTTTTCAAAAACTGTTTTGTAACTGTCAGACCACCTGACTTCAAAACCATTGAATTTCGACGTCGTGGGTTCAAACCAAGGCTGGCACACTAACAAATTAATTGTCTTACGGATGAGACGTTCGAAAGCTGTCCCCGCATAAAAAAAACTTATGTGAAATGATGTTATGAGATCGGGTAATAATTTCAAATAGTGTAGCTTCGGATCAGTGCCTGCATAAGCACGAAATTTTTGTTACTTCCTCATAAATCTTTACAAGCAGTTACAACTGTGTCGCACCGTGTCACCGATTTGTTGACCAATGCGATGCAAAAAATAACAATACTTAGATAATTTGTACCTTTTGAATATTTTGCAAAGACTCATATTCACTGTATGGCAACTATGTACACAACTTTCCAATGTTAGCTTAAAGATGGCGGATATGCATTACTGAAAAAGACGGCGTCACTCACTTTTGGTACAAAAAGAGTTAAACATATGATCCGTTTAGATGATCCTTACATTAAAGTTACAATCATTGAATAAATAATCCGTTGATACTCATGTTGCTAATAGTGGATCATTTTTTCAAAACGTTGCAATCGAACTGTAGTCCGCCATGTTTAAAATACCGTTGCAATGTCGCGTACAGAGTTTCCATACAGTGATATTTAATGTACAGACTTTATGAAAGTCACAATTGTTTTGACGGATCGAATTTGTTTTTGGGACCGCAACAAGACCGCTATTTAAAAATTAAAAGAAGTCTCTGGGTCTTACGTGAAATGCTTGTATACTTGAATAAACATTATGAAAAAAGGAACTTTTTGTATACCTAGTTCTCATTTTCCCTTAATATTTTCAAACCATATCGCACCATTTTATCATCCGATATGCAACCCTTTAAATTTGATACAGTCTATTTTCATCATTTCCTTTTAATTGTTCAGCCGAAGTATGTGTATATAAAGTCTTCTTTTGTAAGCTTCTTTACCATTATAAATCAGTGTATTGCAAAGTTGAAGAGCTATTAATCAGATCGATAATTTTCGCACCATAGATTCAAAGGTTAATCATTACGCGTGGCGACTGTATGTTGCAATCTTATCTATTCTATTATTTGACTAATTATACATTAACGCTTCAAAGAAGATTTGTACTCAAAATGGCTTTATAAAATAATAACTATACAAAGTCAACGTTTGAAAAAGAATAAAAAAAAGTTCGCAAATAGCCACATAAAAATTACATTACTAGTGACTGATTTAAAATGGTCTTTTGCTTATTATTTTCTTGATTATTTTGTTGATAATTTATGATAAAGAATTCGAGATATAGGCATTTTAAATAAATAAATAATTTTTTCGTAGTGTTTCTTTTTTTCTTAGACGACACTCAACACAATTTTCCAAAAAATATCACAGAGCATTGCATTTCTATATAATTATCACCCTTTATTGTCTTAATTATATTGGTGCCGGTTTTAGGGGCCGGTTTAACCGATGGAAAATCGATATTGGGGCCGGTTTGACCGATTTGGGGCCGGTTTCACCGGGGGCCGGTTTCACCGGGGGCCGGTTTGACTGTAAAGCGCCAGCAGACAGTTGTTTGAGGCTTTTCCAATCTGTAATTTTTGTGAGACTGCATAATCTAGATCGAAGACTATTAAATTCTAATGAGATTCTCTGAAATTTTTATTAAAAATATTTCAATCTAGTTAACACAACTCAGTCCTATTGCAGAAATCGAGTCATGGCATCAATAAAATGCTATTGGAACAGCACATTGAGCAAAGAGTAAAAACGCGATGAAAGTTTTATGAAAAAGAAAAATGAGTTTAAACAGCGATCGCCCCAAAATTCTTTGCTGAAGGTTGAAAGGTGTATAGATATACTGCAAAAACTCACTTGTTTCGTTATCTTTCAATAATTACCGGATCTTTGAAATATTTTTTTCCGTGCTTCAGTTCCTATTATTCTTTCTAAAGTGGCGCGAATCGGCAATACGCTGGTGCCCTATTTCATAGCTTCGATTTCAGACCGCGGGAACCAGTTTAATCTCGATAGACTGGGAGGTAGGCTATTGACTATAAATATGCAATCAAAGAATTTGCAGAAAGAATAGAATAGAATAGAATAGAATATGTTTTATTTTCCAATCAAGGGTCATTTACATGACATGATAATCACAGCATAAAAACATAACAACAACTGTTTAACAAAATCAAAGGATAAAAGAGGACATTAAAGTAAATAAGGCTTCATTCGGTTCATCTTCAAAACATGAAATTAGGAATAATAACCACAAATGAAAATGTAACAAAATTCGATAATGCCCTATTGCCTCACAACGAGAATTTGTCATCATAACTTCAAAACTTCCCAAACGTCAAAATTAGAGAATTGTGCATTATATATAACATAAGTTATTGTTTCTAAGTGAGAAAATGCTGATGATCAGCATTTTCTTCTTTAAGGTGTCTTCTATGGGATTGATTTACATCACGAGTTTTCATAGAAGGGTGAATCATCAAACCTGACCAACCCATCAATTGATAATACGTATTTATCTTGGAATATATTTCAGAAGGATGACGTTGTGATCCAATAGTGGCAATTTAGAGCAAGAAAATACAATTCTATACATAACAATTAAGTGTTCTCTACATTCAACAATTCATCAAGGTCTAACAAAGAAAGCAGCTAGGTCTAAAGTACTCCAATTATGTAGAGTGTATTACAGATGCTCTTTGATTATATATGTCAAACAGGAAGTCAGAGAAACGTAATAAGACATTAGAGTCTTCTGATGACATCAGCCAAATGAATTTCTGATGGTTCGATAGAGTTTTGAAATTTTTATTATTCTTTTCGATATCGTTAAAAAAGCATTTTCTTTGGGTATCGAATAATGTGCAGCACATTGAAAAGTGTATTTCATCCTCTACCGATTTTGAGGAACATAGATCACAGAAACGTTGATCAGATGGAATTTTCTTATACCTACCAGTTTCAATATTTAACCTATGAGCACTTATACGGAATTTGGTGAAAAAAGCTCTAATATCACTATTTTTTATCAATGATAAGTATGGTTCTCTGCAAAATCGTTTTTTGAATAACGAATATGTCCTTAACTTACCATTAACATTTTCAATACATGCATACCAGTCATTCTTATAAAGCTGAATCAGTTTGCTTTTGATATTACTAACAAAGTCTTTTTTATAACAGTCTTTCTCAGATGCGCCCACCTGTTTAAATACATGTTGTACACTAGCAGCCCAGCTTGGTCTATTGCTTATGTATAAAGAAGTACTTTCACGAAAGGCAGCGGTCAGTAAGGAGCTGACATTTTCATTTGCTAACCTCAGAAATGAAATCATCAAAGTCTACGCGACGTAAGTAAAACTCCACACAGCTATGCATAATAAGAGGTAGTCGTATTATAAATATTAGCTAGAGCACTTACATTTAATTAAATGATGTAGGGACCCTTCTAGTTGCAGAATGGCAACATATCATTGTATTGAGGGATTTATTCCTCGTAGTAGCAGAGTTTAATACTACCCGGCGGGGAAAGGGGTGGGAATAGGCTTTATTTTCTATCGTTTAATTATCACTTTTGGTCAATATATGAAAACTTATTTTAAATTTGGTTTAGTCCAAATCTCTTAACATGTGTTACAAAGCAACTTTATTGTCACTTTAGGGCATATTTTTCTAGATTTAAATCCGATAGCGCCCCTTTTAATGGAAGTATAGCAACATATTATTCCATTGCAGATCTTGATAATCACCCCGGGACGCACCGGGACACCCCGGGACGGTTCATTTATTAAATGTAGGCTATGAAATCATTAGACAATAAGAAATTGATTATATAAAAGTACATTTGGTTAAATATGAATAATAATTTCAACTTGTTGAATTGATTTTACACTGATTTTGATGATATCATTTTATTGAGACAGACACCCCGGGACACCTAACCGTTACTGATCGTGGAAAAGCATGCAATTTCATATAAAAAATCAAAACAATTCTTTTACAAATTTTACAATAAATAATTTGCCCTTAAATAAGAATAGGGAATGTTAAGTATTTTTCCAAGGAGTATTAAAAATTAAGGATGTGACACCACCCCGGGACTCACTTAAAGTAAGTAACCCTTTTTAAAGTGTATGTTTAAAATAAACCTCGCGACACGTTTATCAGTTTAATGAGAATTAGATCGATGTTTCGGGAAAAAGTTTTTTCATGAAAATAAATAATAATACAAAGTTAATCAAAGTGAAATAAGATTACAAAGTCGGTGTTTATAGACTACGTTGAATAAGAAATAACAGCCCTGGACTTAATGCAAGTGCAGATAGACCTTGCATTGTACCTGATTCTCGTTAAATAAGAAACATACCGGAGCTAATTTTATGTGCAAAAACGAGCCCAAAAAAGAATTTCTTGTAGTACAAAAAATCGGGACTAATTCCATATGCAAATACGAGCTAAAAAGCAATTTGGTAAAGGACAAGAAACACCAGGGACCGATTTTATTTTCACTGAAATCTTTGCTCACGATTTCTCTTGAAATAAGACACACACCGGGCATATATCAAAATACATACACTAGCTCAGAAACGATTTATCATCGGATTAAAAAAAAATCACCAAGAAAAATTCAAATGTCAGAAAACTAACAATGCGATTTCTCATAAAATAGGAAACACATCGGGCCTAATTTTACATGCATAATGAAACTCACAAAACGATTTCGCATAGGATAAGAAAATCCCGGGGACTAAAATCAATCGAACAGAAAACATACAAAACGATTTCTTTGGAAGAAAAAACACCCTGGGACTAATTTTATATGCATATTCAACTCACAAAGCGATTTGGCATAGGATAGGAAACGCCTGGGAACTAAATTCAATTGAATAGAAAACATACAAAGCGATTTCTCTTAGAAGAAGAAACATCCCTGGTCAATTTGATATGCATATTCAAACTAACTTAGCGATTTCGCATAGAATTAGAAACGGCAGGGGACTTAATTCAATTGAACAGAAAACATACAAAATGTTTTCTCTTGGAAGAAGAAACACCTCGGGACTAATTTTATTTGCATATTCAAACTCACAGACCGACAGTTTTACTGGATCAATAATGTATTGTCGTGTCGTAGATACCTTAAAAAACATTATATCTTAAACGGCTGAACATAAGCCGATTAAACGGGTAAATTTACTTGCCATACTGTAAAAGGTAGTAGTGTAGTTGGTAATTTTTTAGCCAGCTACTCTTTATCACCTTTTATTAGAAGTTTTAAAGTACAAGATCTTACCATTTTTTCAGATCATTGCATGCTCAAAATGAGTTTAAAACATACGTTGCAATATTGCAAGATATATCGAAAAGCAAACTAAAATTGACACAGACAAAACAAATAAATACCCGACACATTTTGCTGGTCAGCAGAGTCTATATACGAGTATGAAACAGCTTTAAATTCTATAGAAATACAAAAAAATACGATCATTGAATCTATATAGCATCTGATATGCAAGCTTTAATTGATAATATCACTGATATAATGGTACCAGCTGGTAATTTATCGTTACCTAAAAAGTCAATAAATATGAAAAAAGGGTCAGCTTAAAAGAATATATAAACAAGAGGACCATGGTGGTCCTAGATCGCTCATCTGAGTCTCTTTGATCACTGGAACATTACACCAATTTAAAAGGCAGATGTCATAAAGAAGATAATTTCTACATAAAAACAGGTTTCACAAAGTTTGGACCATATTCGTGGCCATTAGAGCTTTTTCAAGTAAATTATCATTAAGACTCCTTTTCCTATGACATGGCATGAATCCTTCCAATTTTCAACAGAGTTCATTCTTGTGACCTGGAAAACATTTTGACAAAGTTTTCATAAAGATTGGACCATATTTGTGGCGTCTGGAGGTCTAACAAGAAAATTGTCATTAAGGCCCCTTTTGGCGTAATATGACACGGATCATTCCCATTTTCAAAAGAGTTCATCCTCATGACCTAACACACATTCTGACCAAGTTTCATGAAGATTGGACAATATTTGTGGCTTCTAGAGTGAAAACAACAAAAAATGCCATTAAGGCCCCTTTCCCCATGATATGGCACGGATCCTTCCCACTACTCAATAGGGTATATCCTTGACACCTGACAAATATTCTGACAAAGTTTCACCAAGATTGGGCAATATTTGTGACCACTGGAGTGTAAACAAAACAATTGTCATTAAGGCCCAAGGTCCTTTTTCCATGATAAGGCACAGATCCTTCCAATTTTCAATAGGATTCATCCTTGTGACATGGCAAACATTCTGACCAAGTTTCATGAAGATTGGGCCATATTTGTGGCCACTAGAGTGTAAACAAGAAAATTGTCATTAAGGCCTCTTTTCCCGTGATATGGCACGGATTCTTCCCATTTTCAATAGGGTTCAGACCTAACAAACACTCTGACCAAGTTTCATGGCGTTTGGACCATATTTGTGGCTTCTAAAGTGTACACAAGAAAATTGCCATTAAGGCCCCTTTTCTCGTGATATGGCACGGATCCTTTCGATTTAGCAATTTTTACAAGGGACCACCCAACGAATATTTCTGCCAAGTTTGGTTGATTTGACTTAGAAGTATAGGAGGAGATGTCGTTTAAAGAAATTGAAGACGCCCTGACGGACAGACGGACAGACGCAC
Organism: Fragum whitleyi; assembly: GCA_948146395.1. NCBI lineage: Eukaryota > Metazoa > Mollusca > Bivalvia > Cardiida > Cardiidae > Fragum > Fragum whitleyi. Next base: position 11,456,044 of record OX411558.1, read on the forward strand.
ACCGGTTATTGATAGATCACAATAGCTCCCTTGAGCAGGATCTTTAAATGGTATTTTTATGATTATAGAAAATTGATAAAAGGTGTTAAAATATGCAAAAAATGCGTTTATAAGAAATATTTCAAAGTTTTCACTGAGAATTAAGTATTTTCAGAAATTTAAGGAATACAAAAATTTATTGATTTTTTTTTTAAAAAAAAAGACTATATAATAAAAGAATAACAGATTAATTTACTGAAGCTATGCAAAATGATCCCCAAACTGCATGGAAGCTTATTGATGAACTAAAGAATAACTCTGTCAATAATGGGAAGAATGATCCTATCAATCAGAAAGAGTGGTATGAACATTTTTATAAGCTTCTTGATAATGATGTAACAAAGCCTAGTGACGCTAAAAAAGAAGAGGTGTTATCTGAGCTCCATAATTTTGAATGTCAAAAATTAGGTAATCTTCATTTTCTTATCAATTGAAAAAGAATTATTGAACGCAAGTAAAAAGTTAAAAAAATCTAAGGCCAGTTCACATGATATGGTAAAAACGTTCTGATAAGATCAGCCTTACCACTTGGGATAAAAGAAGCCGTGAGTGCATTTAATTTGATTCTGATCTCAGGGCGTTTCCCAAATTCTTGGAAAGTGGAATCATTGTTCCTATTCACAAACAAGGCAGTAAATATGATTTTAGCAATTATCGAGGGATATCACTCGGAAGCTGTTTCTGGAAATTATTTTGCCATGCTTTTAATGAGAGTTTAGTCAAATATATAGATGGAATGTCATTTTAAATCGGAGTAGGTAGGATTTAGACAAGACTATAGGACTTCCGATCACATATTCGTTCTTTAAACTATAATAGATACATAGAAATGAATTAAATGGTAAAAATAGCAGTAAGATTTACTCTTGTTTCGTAGACCTTCATAAAGCTTTTGATACGGTGTGGCATCATGGAATGTTTTTGAAAATCCAAAAATCAAAATCGATGGAAAGGTGTATGACCTCATCAATTCAATGTATGAATTTTCAGTATCAAGGGTGAGAAGTTGTAGTTTTCTTACCTATTGATGTCACCAAAGGTGTACACAAGGGAATCGTATAAATCCCTGTTGTATTTAATACGTTTATAAATGGTATAAGTGATACTATACGTTTGTCTGATGTCCTACTTTTAATATTACAAAGTTAGTCATCTTTAGTACGCTGATGACTTATTACTTTTATCAACATCAAGCAGGTTTTTTTTAAAGCGATTATAGGAAAGACAGTAACAGGGAAAAAAAGAAACGGAGAAAAAGTAACAAAAAAAAAGTAACAGTTTTAATAAAATCATAAGTTTTTAACTTCTTTTTCCAAAATAACAGTATATTTTATCAAATATTCATAAATGAATTTGGCTTGTAAATATATATGATATTTTCATGTCTTCGATGTGCATTATGAAAGAAAAATTTCACAATTTAACAGCTGTTGGTGTCATAATTAAGCTTGTATGACAAGATGACCTGTTCGAAGGCGTAACTTCAAACACGCTAACAAGCTTGACAAAGTAATACATATAGGTGACATTATGTTAAAAATTGAATTATGAAATAATTAAATTCTATAAATTCAACAAAGCAAAGGAAAGAAAGTGAACCCAATATTAATTTGCCCCTTTCACTTCAAAGTCACTTGAAAATTTGTTTCTTATATTTGTATAAAAAACAATATTAATATTAAAATTATAGATATAGTTAAACAATAATTTTCATTTCTTTGCCTTGATTAATAAGTGAATTCAATTAATGATATTGACAGTTTGCAAACTAATCTTATGTCTGGTTTTCATTATTTGGTTATTCAAAAAATAAAGTATGTTTTGATAATAAATTTAATTGATGTTTATTTACACTATCGTGTCAAAGCGATGTTTTGATGGTTTATTTCTTATTTTTAATTGTTTGTACTCAATGATAATTATTCTAAGTATCGTTACCAACAAGCAGTCTGCACTTTCCAACCATTACTCCAAATATTTTAACGTGAAAGTATATTTCAAATTATCATGAATCTACACAAGAGTTCTGAGGGCGGAATAAATTTAACCATGAAGGTTTTCTGTACACCAAACCAGTAACAAGAAGGACTAAAGTTTAGTGGAAATGTTCCAAAATATCAAGTTTTGGGTGTAAAGCTAGCTTGAGAACAAGATTAGACAACAGCAACTCTGTTCCTAGTCAGCCACAGAACCATTTTAGTGAAGAAACCCAAGTTTCATTTTCCAAGTACAGAACGAACACGCGCCAAGAAGCCTCCTCTTCCATTGACAAGCCGTCACAGATCAGTCAATTCAGATGCCCGCTAATGTCCGAGCCCTCCTTCTAACTGAAGAGGATGTAAAACGTAAATCCAGAGGAGTGGAAAGTAGCCATTGGTCCAGAGCAAGAATAGTTTCTGTTATATGACAATGGACCTGACAGCAACTCGCAGATCATAGCCTTCGCAACAGAGAGTGGTCTTCGTCGCCTGTGTACCGCAGACACTTTATTCAAGGACGGGAACTTTGCTATGTCCCCAAGCTCAGTTCAGCCAGGTCTTTGTACTGAGAGTCCCTTATTCGACGTATCTGTGACACGTGTTTACGCCTTACTTCAACAAAATGCTCGTGCTGCCTATGATGAACTGTTCCAGGCAGTAGTAGACAAATGTGAAGAGCTTGGCTTTGAAATACAGTTACACAATACACATTGTTGTTACAGATTTCGAAGAAGCTGTTCTCCGCTCTGTACTTTCTGGAGTGTTTGGACGTGATGTCCAGAGTCACTTGACTCAAAGTACCTGGCAAAAATACAACATCTGGGACTCAGTCATTATTACAAGAGAAATGAACATTTTCGCCAGTTTTGTGGAAAGCTAGATGGACTTGCGTTCCTTCCAATTGAGAGAGTCCACGAAGGAATAGATTAACTACGAACAATCGCACCTGTGGAAGCCGAGGCTCTAGTCGAGTACTTTGACAGGATATACGTCAATGGTACATACAGAACTCTACAGCCTGAAGAGAATAACATCATACGTATGCGCCGAGTTCCTCCAAAGTATCCGGCTACTTTGTGGAATGTACATGTTGCCATAACAGACAATCCAAGGACAAATAACGTGTGTGAAGGTTGGAACAACAAGTATTTCAGCCTAGTAGAACAATATCACCCATCTGTGCGGAAATTGTTCCAGTGGTTCCAGAAGTGAAAACTCACCTATCAACACTATGCTTCCTCAAGATGCTGTTGGCAGGGGTGTGGAAATACGTCTTTTCTCCACTTGTCCATGGACAAGTAAAAGTCAATTTCCTACTTGTCCAGGATCAAAATGAACTTACCCACACAAAAATGAATTGATAGATATTGAGAAAACTATTGTTCTAAATGAAGAAAATGCTGTTATCCAGCATTTTCTCCATTAAAGAAATGTTTTCTCCCCTTTCAAACAAACGAAAGGGTGACTGTCCTCCAAAAGCTTTGCTGTACTGTATCAAGTGTTGCCCTGGTATTTACTTGTCCACGGACAAGTGGCATAGAAATATGTACTTGCCCGCAAGAGAAAAAGCCCAAGTCGGACAAGTCGGGCATGGGATTTCCACACCCCTGGTTGGTAACCAAACGAAGAAAAGTATCAGCCAAAGACTTGTACGTCTTCAGATACGCCTCCAGATCCTGTGTGAGGATTATGTGAATGAACGAAAGGACATGAGAGAGTTCTTGACAGAAATAGGACACAGCATTCGTGTGAATAAGAATTATGACGCATAATAATCTGTAAGTGAATTGTACATGCATTCAAAATGATATATTTGGCAATTAAAAATTGTAATTGAGTAGTGAGTGTTAGGAGTCAATAATCGTTAAAGTCTTTTTTTCAGAATTAAACTGAATTACTAGTGCTATATATTGATTTTAATGTGATACTTCTGAAGCCTGGAAGAATTAAAAAATAATAAGTGCTCATGATTCTAAGTGAAAGTGTGCTAAATTCCATTTGCTATTACTATTACAAACAAAAATTGATTTAATGGTGCTTTCTTATATATTCATTTATTCGTCGTTTTTTTTAAATATACTACCTTACTAACTGATTTGCAGTTGGTATTGACAGAAATTTCGTTGTGCATGTATTGCAGTCTAATCTAAGTTTACACCACCTGCTAGTCATTTTTTAAGTTAGAATTTTATTGTGAATTATATTTACTCAAAAAATTAAAGAATCGTGAACTGGACCATAAGTGCTTTATTCATCTTTATTCTCGTTTAGGTTATGACAATTTAATTACTTAGAATTGTTAACCCTTGTCAAACTGAACATATCATTGCAGTCTGATCTTAGTCTTATCTATCTGATTTTCCTGATCAATCAAGGCAATGTTGAAAAAGAAAAATAATGACCGAAAAAGAAAAATAATAACTCGCAATAAGTGCACCCATTGCCCCCATTACTTCAATTTTTACAACAGTTGTTGATTCAGCATGACAAGGGTTTACATTATGAAGGATTTATATCTAAAACAGGAATCAACTTTTTCTAGAAAATACATATTACTTTGTTGATTGGAATTGAAATGATTGATAAATTAGAAATTGTATTAAATAAATAAATATTTTGTTGATTGAAATAAATTCTAGTTTTGTTTTTGATAAACTCTCGTTTCAAAAAACAATAAAAGTGAAAATATTTTTTGAAATTATCAATTCAGTAGCATATTATTGCAAAAATGTTTCTATTCTTGTTTCCCCCTTCCCTGAATGGAATGACTGAAATAATCTTTTTCTGGATTTTATGGATAAACTATTTCTTACGTATAAGAGCAGAACTGTTTTTGGCCTGGTTTAGCAGGCAATAGAAAACAACCCTATATCCTAGAAATTGCCTATGAAAAAGATAATCGAGTCAAAAGTCGAACAACGTGTATACTACGTAGCTTTTTTGTTTACTCGTGCACAAAAAAATGGGTCTAGTATACGTCATCAACTTTTGTGCGATACGAAAGGCTTTGTGTGTTCAACGCAATGCTTGCACATCACTACGCTGAGCTTTAATCAAAGTACTGATAGTACTGAAGGCGAGGGAACTGAATAGGCGAAACAACACACGAGATCAATTTTCTGGAATATAACCTTGATTATTCACCTAGTCCTTATCATGTTTACCAGATATTTTCTTACTTATCACCTCCGAAATCACTGCTGTGTTAAAGATACATAGCTTTTATATTTGATCTTGGCGGATGACCTTGATAATAGGGAAAAGAAGAAAATGCTGCTAACTAACACTTTCTCCTTTATCCCCAATATTATCTACTACAGTCAAAACTGTGCGAGCGGTCACCTGAGAATAGCGGCCAAACTGCCGTGTGCAGCCAGCTCAGGTCCGCCCGCGCAAATTTACTCTTTAAAGTTACTGTGAATAACTGTGAACGTTTTGTTTTTCCTCTTCTTTGCATCAAAAATCGTGTCCTCTTGGAATATTTAATGATACACAGATAAAAAAAAATAACAGATTTATAAAATTGCCGTATTTTTGTTTAGGTTGATTGCGTGGAATAATCGCCGCTTATCGAAAATGTCTGGGGGTTTCCAAATGACGTCAACTAACGTCGTCAAGCATACCGGAAAACCCGACTTTGATTACACCCCGCGCGCGTGAAACAAATTGTCGCCAAATCCACAGGAACCCGCTTCTCGCTTCTATGAAAACTATGAACACTAAAAACGCCATATCTCCAGCGCATTTATACTTTCATGGACTGAACTCGAAATTGTCACCTTTTCTAATGAATAATAATGTATCTTAAGAAATCAGGAATATTATCGGTGTCAAAATCTTAAACATCATCTTTCTTACATGGAGTTTATTTAATTTTTCTGGTCCCTGTGACAAAATGCAACTCGGATACATAAGCTGTTTACATTCCTCATGTGAGAACATATTGATCGTGAATGACCAAAAAACGTAAATACCGCCATTCAAGAAATATTTAAATTATTTGGTCTCCTATCGCCGATTTTCAATGGAATCTTTTTGACACGAATACTAAATTTTCGGTGTGCCATCCGATGGAGTTATGATATTAACCAAATGTTGTTTGTCTCGGCGGTCGCCGGCGAGGAAGGGGGGGCGTATTTTCCGTTAAGCGGCCAACTCCCGTATGCGGTCGATTTTGTCACGTCCCGTGGGTGGCCGCTATTGACAGTTTTGACTGTAGTACCCTTTCTGCTACAAATTTACTTATTTGCCCACATATTGTATATAGGCTGCAACACTTTACAATTTGGACCTGTGGAAACGTTTTTGCCTTGTAATGGATTAATTACACGGGTTTACAGTCAAAACGGCCCGTAATTTGGTCAAAACGGCCCAAATCAGTTTTGACAATCGGTCAAAATGGCCCATAGTCAAAACGGCCCGTAATTTGGTCAAAACGGCCCAAATCAGTTTTGACAATCGGTCAAAACGGCCCAAACATTTAATTTGCTTTATATCTCTGCCGATGTGAAATAAATGTTTATTATAGATTGAAAAAATGGTTTGCATGAAGTTAATATCTTATGCAGGCCTATTTCTTTTACCAATGTGTGGCATTAAATAGGCAGAACTGATTAAACAACTTTATTTATGAAAAGCCGCTTTGCATTAGGTGGGAAAGTATAGTCCCATGTGAGCACACTTTTAAAGCACCGAATTCAATCCCGAAAATTACCTTTAACACGATTTGAATGTATAGTATATACATCAACAGGATTAAACCTAAAAATGACCCTTCCACATGCCAAAATGTGCAATTTTCCCCAAATCAGGAAAAATTCCCAATTTGATACAATGATATTACAAATAAGACGTGATATGTCGTAGTTCAGTTTAAGTTAAAAGGACTGAGGGAGAAACAAACCTTTATTCTGGCACTAAAATATACACGGAACTTAAGGTCTACCCAAAACAATAAAAATAAAGTACATCACAATTTTTCAGAAATTACACATTTTCCCCAATATGCCCTGTTTCCGATCCGTATTCATAATCCACATAAAATTAAAAACACACTGTTAACGATAGAGGTTCATGATAAAGAATTGGCAAACTTCACAGTTTGTAAGATTTTGAAGTTTACCAACATTTGATTTCTGTTTATCATCAAAACAATTTTATATGAATCTTTTCAAGGGGACTTTATATTTTACTAGACGTCTTTTCTGCGATAGTTATGAACAATAAGATTAGTTATGATTATTATAAATTGTAACACAATAAAAACCCTCTACACGAAAGTAGAACTATGCCAATAAGTTACAGCAGTCGAAAAAATCGATTTTCAAGAACCCCTTTCATTCTAAAATCCGAAGAAGGAAAAAGTGCTAAGTAGGACGAAACTAGCATTGGCGCAATCGTTGACATTAATCTTATACGTTATAATAAGAAAACAAGTTTGCCACATAATTTCAAAGAGTTATTTGAGAGAAAATTTCTATTTGGGCCGTTTTGACCGAATGTAAAATCTGCTTTGGGTCGTTTTGACCAAATTACGGGCCGTTTTGACCAAAATGCGGACCGTTTTGACTCTGGGCTGTTTTGACTTTGGGCCGTTTTGACTTGCACCCATTACACGCATTGACGTATTTCTCCCATTTGTAAACTATCGTGAGATCTCGTAAATTGACGTTGGCTCAAGGAAAAAGAACGAAAGAGACTACTTTTGAAAAAAAAAAAATCTTAAATATGCCAAGGTGAATATGGAAAACATTTACATTTTTTGAATGATTTTAAGTCCTTAACATGTAATCAAACTTCACGATAGGTTTCGAAATTAACTTGATTTAACGAAAGTCTATCCGGCCCCTGATCGTTTTGACCCACACATTTTCTAGGGTTGGTCTTAGTCCAAATATTTAGACGTCTACACATGCACCATTCTTTATTTAATATTTACTTTTCTGACATTTCACGTTTTACCTTTGTTATTGCAGTGTAACGTCTAAAAGTTTACTAAACTTTTCCCGTGAGCAAAAGTTGTTTCGCGATTAAAACAACTGTAACAGTAAACAGTACGATAGATCAATATAAATTAACTTAACACTAAATTCTGACCTGTGTTTTTTCCAAAATTTTCAACAATCTTTTCTTAAAATCAAATCGATTCTTTACACTGTCAGATTTCGAATCCATTTGCTGCCATTTTGTTCCAACAATGCACCGCGCTTGGTGTGGTAAGTAAAAAGAATGACGAAAAGATAATTTTTTAAACGAAAAAATAAAGCTGACACAAACAGTTCATAAACGTTCTTCAGCTGAAGTACTTAATGTATTTCAGATTATTTCAAAGTAAATGACATTTGTGTCTTTCATTATCTATGTTGAAAAACAGTTATCGTTACTAATTAAATCGACAAATTTTTCGGTATGCCTATGGTAAAAATTCGCAACTTCCACTGTCTCGATATATGGTATATAAAGATTTTGGTGTAGTTTCGTTGTATTAAACGATATTTTAAGTCTAAATACAAGGGCATAACTACCATTACGCCCATTACGCAAGTGCGTAAAACAACTAATTTGTATCTCCAAAATACAGATGATGAATGGTCAGTACATTGTAACTACAGCTTATCCAAGCTGTAGTAACGATGTTTTGATTATTCATCGATGCTCAAATTATATAATGAAGGACAATTATCTTTTGTCACAATTCAATTATCTTTTGTCACAGTTGTTTACAAATTATGATTGTTTACAATTTTTAATCTTTTATATTTCGGTGGAAATATTTCTTATTATTGGTTCGACCATTTCCACGTGCTTTATTTGTTTACACAATTGGAATGTTCGGCATTGTTCATTGCGGTAAAATGTGATTTTCGGGGTTGTTGTGTTTCAGTTGGGATTATTTTATGATCTGGTAAGTTCACGTTTCATAAGTTGTTTCATGCAACGAATATTTGATTGTTCTTTGTATTGATATATAGGTTGCTTGGCAGTTCATTCTTTAAGCATGTGTATTTTGTGTCCAAACAACGAACCGTTTCTTCATCGGGATTTGCTTGGGGAAACAAACAGGAAACTGATAAGACCCGACATACACGATAAAAGTCAAAATGTAAAATAACGTATGTCGGGTCTTATAAATAGGACTAGGGTTGGTCTATGGTGTACCATATTTTCGTGAATGTAAATTAGAACGGCTACAATTTTTAAAGCAAGAGGAGACTTTGTTCCAAACAAGTTCCAAATAAATTCAATTGTTAAAGTATTGTTGCATATTGAGTTCTTGACACACCCACATTATATCCTTTTCCTGTATCTCCGTTCTTCTTAATAAGTAATCAAAATCAAATAGCTTAACTTCAGATTAATCTTACTATATTTGTACATGTGTGTGTAGAAAAATCATTATTCAATCTATGCATACCACCTTTATAGCAATGTTGTGTTTTTTAAACACACAACACACATGGCACAATGCATGTGCAATGTTAAAAACAAGTATATTAAAAACAAGTGATAAGTTAATACTTACCTTTTGGTTCTCCGCAGAGCAACTCAAAACACATCTGTTATCGTTCACATCATGGCTAGAAGAGACTGGTGCACGTGTTTCTTGTGCGTTTTCCCGCCCTTTGTCACACTCCAGTGGATGTGACGGAAGTGGTTTTTAAAGGTCACAACACTCCTCCCATGCCTAAAAATGGGCTTTCTCTCCATATGCTAAAATTCAGTCCTAGCAAAAAGGTTTCTAGGTATTATTGGAGTGCATGCTTATAAGTTACAGGAATGAGCCAAATATCCTGCAACTATATACTGGAAAGCGATTCTATAAGTGCATGTGATAGTGAATAATTTATTCCAGTTTAACTGGAATATCAAATAGATTTGTTCCAGATTATCTGGAAAACCACATGAATCTCATTTTTTCCTTAGTTATCAGGAACTTCATGTGGGAACAACCCCTGATGATCAGAAGTTTTCAAAAGGAATGTTCCAGAGCTAGCTGGAACCCCCTCTAGCTTGTCGGTTCCAAAGTTACTTGGAACTATTTTAGTTTACATTATGCAACTCAAAGGAGTTCAAGGTTATAATTTCTAGACATGCTCTAGAAATTTCTAAAAAAAATATGAGACTTTAGTCAGAACTTGGGGCTTTTTTACATTATAATCTACTGATATAAAGTAGTAAGTAACATAAAAGGAAATCTATCTGAAAATCTAGGTTTTGATTTATGCAAATTAAAGTTTTGGCTTGAAGGAAATGGGTTTTTATACCACTTTTGAAATCTTTGGTTTTGCAGCAACTGGAGTCGGATTCAAAGAGTCTAGATATAAATTTATTAAGGTGATTTTACATGAAAGGGAAATAACACAATGAGTTAGGCAGAATAATAATTTATTTAAATAATAATAATAGACATACCTCGGCAACCTAAAATTTCTGTTATAATTTGATATAAAGACTAAAGGGCATGAAATTACAAGAATTAGAACCTAAACTTTTATTGATATTGACTTATTTTTCCTCCAAAAAGTATATTCATTCCTAGACTTCCATGTTTCGTCTGCAAACAATCTATGATCCTTAGAATTAACTTCAATTAAGTTCAACCTCAATCAAGAGAAGTAATGTGGATTAACTGAAATATTTTGCACAGTGTTCTAGATCAGAAAAATAAGTTAGATAATGATATAATCAAATCAATTATGTTGCTGAGGAGGGTCCATTATACAAATTACTTGCCAAAATTGTTTGACAATTCGGCAATTGCATCTACTACGAGATCAATTTTAGTCTCTAAAGTTCGGATTTTGCCTTCCAAACTTTTCTTTTTGCTAGAGGGGTCCTTTCTAATTGGGGACTTAAATATAAGCTTAACATAAGGCTTTTCTAAGTCTGACCTGGTAGATTCTGTGGGGACGGCCATGATCGCACAGTCATCACCACTATCCACCGCTGAAGAGCACATATCAAGATGGGCATTTTCTGACTCAGCCAAACCATCAAATTTGAAGGGCCTAGGTCTGTCAAAGATGATTTCTCTATTGAGCTGGCAATTCCTTACCAGCTCAATGGCCTGTTCAATGTTATTTGGCCTAGCGTTAGAAGCATATGCTGCTGCCTTTTTATCAAGGCATCCCTGGCAGAACCTTTTCACTGCCATCCCATACATATGCTCATCGGTCATATGCTGGAATGCGTCTGATGCAAGCTCAGTAACCCTCTGTCCCCATTCTGGAAGGGTTTCATTAGGCTTTTGTTTAGCCTCTTGAAATTCCAGAATTAGATTTTCAGTGATGTCACTGAAATCAAAGCGTCTCTTAAATCTTACAACTAAACGCTCAAATGTGATGTTTGGCTCTTGATCAATCAGAAGTGAATAGAAATCACTTGCTTTTCCTTCAAGAAGCCAACATAATCTCCTTTTCTTTTCTTCAGAGGACCAATTGAATTCTTCCGCAAAGGACTTGAACTTGGAATAGAATGAATGCCACTTTCCCTCCCCATCAAATGAGATAGGGATAGTGACATACCTTGGCGTTTTTGGTCTGGCCCCTTGGTAATCGCTCATACACATATACGGACAATCATCATCACTCTCTAACCCACTAATCCTTATAGGATCTAATTGGGTAGTGGGTTTCAATGATTTTATGTAAGACACTTCAGAAAGCCGAGTTTCCCGCTGAGCTGGAAATTCAGACTTTCTTCTGTTGGTTCCAGATCTATATGCTGGAACGTCATGAGACGCTTCAGGTTCCTCTTTCACAGATTGGAATCATTCATCACCTTGAATCTTATTATAGGAATCAAACATTTTGTTAAGGGAATGCAAGTCCATCCCAACTTGTGACTAACTGGGTACCATCCCAGATGTAGGACAGGCTTTTATTCATGTTTGTAACTATCACAAAAACCTGCTTCATTTGAGTATGTTTCAAGTTTCCGAGGGTTTGTTGTTTTTCTTATAAGATTTGACAATTTAATTTGGGAATTTGTACTTATCTTTTGAGAGTCAATTTTATTTTGCGCCTAGCTGGATTACTGTTAATATCACAGGGACTCATAAGGTTTGAAGTTAGGTTCTGCACTGGTTTATGCTAATGGGATATTTATGGATATTTGCTAGTTCCGATTACTAGATAAATAAGATATTTTGAAGGTTTTAACTTTCTTTAAAAGCAGAGTACATGTTTTGTGATTTATTTCCAAAAGCTTGAATCCTACAATACTTTCGTGTTTCATAATTACGGTTTCCAGTTGCCTGGAAATTACGATATTCATGGGTGATGTGGTCTTCCAGGTGCCTGGAAGATTTTCTCTAAAATTGAATTTTATAATTTCCAGTTTTCTGGAAATTGATAATTTCCAGTTTTCTGGAAATCGATATTGAAATATGCTGGTGTTGGCTACTATTTCCAGTTGCCTGGAAATTTGTATCTCAGTTTTTCTTTATACAAACTGTATTGTATGCGGATAGGTCTCCATTTCCAGTTGCCAGGAAAAGAGTACAGACCAAGGGAAAATCCGATTAATATTGATCATTAGCATTTTTTAGTGGAAATGGATCTAGATCAGAAAAGACTCGCAATCATTCCGTCCATTGACATTTTGAGATGAAAGGTTTAAGGTTTTTAGGCTATAGCTTAGTTTTTGTTTGATTTGACTACCAATATCAGTAGGTTCTCTAGAGTTAATTTGACCATGAATTGTTCAACTAGTTTAAGATATGACTGAGATGGACTTGTAGTTCAGTTTACCAGCTTTTATTTCATAACTCCTGATAACAGGAATCAGCGGTTTTTTTTTCCTTCTTTGAACGGGCCCGGTAAACGGACCCGTTCCCAATGACGAAAACTACTACTTTTTCCCAAAATGAGAGATTGAAATTCCCAATTCAAAAAATAATTCTTGAAGTAAACATAAACTTTGATTAAATCCTATTGGAAAACCTGGAAGTACTTTTAGCAATAAATATCTGTGTTGTAATTTGTAAACAAGAGCAGGGTGTATAAACCACGTGACTTTTTTGGAAACGGAGGGGAGGAAAATCGCTCGCTTCAGGTAACATTTTTCGCGATTATTTCTTAAATACGGAACAGATTGTCACCAGAAAAAGACGACGGCCTGGCAATTTTGATTTCACGTCCCTACATATATATGTTTGTTTGAAAATATCCTTAATTTTACAGAATTAGTTCCCCAAAGTTCGAAACACGCAAATTGTAAAATCGTCCGAAGGTGAGCAAACCAAGGAAATATGGAGAAAAAACAACATGCTCGCGTGTACAAGTCGTTTTACGCAAAACATACCCTTGGAATATTTTTGAGGGGTCAAAAATAAATGACCACAACCTCGAAATTGGCATTTTATACCCGAAAATCTACATTTCGCTTTTTACGTCCGGCGGGGAGCAACTATCCGTTGACTCCACAGGGGAGCCGTTTTATCATTTCAATTAATACTGCTAATTTCACAATAGAACCTCTTGGAAACTAAGGCTTTACATCTATTTCATCGTTTTTCGACATCATCCACTGCATTTCAACGCCTTAAATTCCCTTTCCATCGAATTTCTCTCCTTTCATGGCATTCTATTCGTCCAGCGAGGCACAACGGTTAGAGCGTCGGAATACCCTTTACGGGCATCTAATGTGTGTGTTTTGGCGTACAGGTTTGCAATACACACCCTTGCACCCCAAATATAGCTTTGTTCCTCACTGTGTACAAAATGACGTTTTTTTAAAGTGCTATATATTTTTACCAATTTGAATATTCTTACTATCGTCCATCGGGTCTTCTCATTCAAGGTATTTTCAGGTCGGCTGTTCCAGAAAAAAATGTCAAGTCTTAGTCATCTACTTGACGCTATTTTTCTTGTTGTTGTTGTTGTTAATTATTAGAAGCACTATGATCATCAAATTGAATGTGAAGTTTTAAATTACATAACGTAATTAGTATAGCTGAAAAAGTAGACTAAACACATTTCGTAAATGTTTAGAAAAGCCTTAAATTTCATTCTTGATCTAGTCGAGTTGATATGATAATATATGTCAATGTTCAGTTCAATTTCCACAAGATATTATTGTGTATTACATCGGTGCAAGCCTGGTTGAAAACGAATAAATAAATAAATCTTCTTCGAAAAAGATTATATAATTATTTGGTGAAGTCTCGATATAACTACGTTTTTTGTTGTTGTCGTTGTTGATTTTTTTAGTTTGTATGTATGGACTTGCCCCACGTACTGTCGAATTTTCATTGAAGTAGAATCGGAGGGGTTTAAACTTAGTAGTAAGAATTTATATCTCATTTGATGTTAAATAGTTTTAAATTACACTGCAACTCCATTAAAACGCTGTGGTCGGGGTCCAAGAAATGAAACAGCGGAAGAAGTGGATGTATCTGCTATAACGCTGTACCCCCCGGCCGCAGCCGATCCCCCCCTCCCGCGGTGAACAATAACGTACCGCGGAAACGTAACAGACACAGGGTCAATATTGATAACGATATCGGATATCTAAATATACATGTACATGTTAGGCCATCGTATTTTATATTTTTTAAACTCGGCAATGAATTGAAGAACAAACGCAGTTTATTATTTTGGTATTTTTTATTTTAAAAGTTTAAATAACTATCTTTGATAAAGTAATCTAGTTTGTAGGGTTAAACGATCGGAGACTCCTCTTAGTTCTCTGAATCCCGATTTCTCGGGCCTACCCGCCCGGCAGCTGAGAAACACCGATAAAGACGATCTCAAAAGGGTAAAGTTAGTAAAATCCATAAAGTTTCATAAGATCAAGGAATTTCATATTTTAAATGTTGTCGTCTGGAAAATAGGAGAAAATAATTATCTACGCAATAAATAATTATCTACGCAATCGATAGAAACTATACCAAAGTAATCGAATCTCTCAAAGTGCAGGACCGTATTCTTCGATGAGCGAGAAAAAAATGCCGTAAATTCAATTAAATGAATCTGTAGCTACGACATGTAGATCGCCGGTTTGCGGAGATAAGCTAATCCATTTAATACATCATCTTCACAAGTCAAGGGATATCGAAAGCTTCTTCTCGAAAACCATTCGCACGGGTTCGATCCCCGGCCGCGGCACTTATCCTTTCCGACATTTGTCTTCCACCAATGGGTAGATAATCGTAAACCTATGTGGAATAGCAACTGGAGGCTAGGAAAGGGATGTGGTGGTAGTACTGGTGTGAGAAATACCAGGAATCCATCGTTAGGTGCTCCAGTCGTCGCGATATAACTGAAAGATCGTTGAAAGCGACGTAAAACCCCAATTCAATTCAATTCTCGAAAACCGTGTAAGGTAAATGTTCGTAACCCCTTGGTTAGACAAGATGTAAATTCACGGCTTTGATTATCATATAGTAGATCGTCAAGAGATAAAGTCCAGACGAAAGCGAAGCGACGCGGTCACCATCAGTTTTGCGCCATTTTTATTTTCTTTGTTTGAAGCTATTGAGTGGGAAATGTAGGTTTATATAAAGCTTCCTGTTTAAAACTGAATGAAGTTGTCTATTTAGTGAGAGATAGGATTCAACGATAATAATTCATTTGGGCTTTGAATTTTCAAATCCTGTGACTATAATATGAATAAGTTTGATAAAAAGAAACAAAGTTTTATCATATATTGACAAAAAACGTAATATTTATAAGAAGATTCAACGGGATTGGCGAAGGGAGGTAATAAACCAATAAATTGGGTAAGGGGCGAGTCGCTTTTTGAAACGTTTGTCAGCAGCGGTGAATGTTCCAGATTTGAGAATATAAAACAAAATTAGCTTATTTTGCGAAAGCACGGCTTTTTCTGAAATTTATTAACTTGGATTTAATCGCATGCGAGCTAGACTTTTCGGTGTCTAATTGCGTCCCCGCCGTCGACAAAGCGCAGTTAGTAGCGCGCCGGACTGTCAATATTGGGTTTCTCCGACGGCGGCACTCATACTTTCTGACTGTAAGTCACTCACCCATGGGTAACTAATCGTAGACCTATGTGAGATAGCAGTTTGTGGTTAGGAAAGGATGTGATGGTTTTACTGCTGATCGAATTCGGTACTCCAGCGGTAGTGATATAACTATAGGCCTACGTCTGTCAGCAATCAAACTAGCCATTTCTCTCAGACCTGAGGCATTTTCGCCACCACTGCTCCGCGGGAGGTGTGAAAAACAATTGTATTGATTTACCTGGCTTCGCTCAGTATCGATTTTATCCGGTGTTTTCACCCTTCGATCCGAAATCGCGATCAAAACAGCGTTAACGGCGGATCGGGTAACATCGCTGCAGCATCCCAAAATGGTCGACCCCCCGAAATTTCGGGAGCCAAGCGGACCCCGCGTTATAATGGATTCAGCGCTCTAACAGATTTCGTTATAATGGAGTTGCAGTGTATTTAACACCTACAACCAGTCTTGAATCTGTTTATAATTTTCTGTGTATGTTCCTGCCTGTCAGTGCCTGTCTGAATATCTGTCTATCTCCGATTCCGTATAAAAACGTTTAAGAATAGATTATCCGTCAGCTACCTGCGTATGTCAATTAAGAAATGCCCCTATTTCTAGATACATGTATAGGTAAGTAAATAAACAGTCATTAGTGTTCATATGTTCTTCGTAAATGTCAAACTTTTAACCCTTAGTGCAATGCAATCTAAAAAAATACCTATGAAATTTAATATTTTGAATCCCGTCAAATGTATTCATTTTAATCTTAATTTCATACATAGAACTCAGTCAAAAGCTAAACAGTCTTATTTTTCTCAGGCTTTATCAAGATACAATGCTTATACTTTGGCATGATGATAAATCTCATTATAAAGCCAGCGCCCATATGAAGGCCAAGGCCATCCGGTAAGGTCTGTGTCAGCTTTAAAAGTCGGACTTCCGAAACCATGTCTGTTCAGGGGCAGTTGTCTTGCTGTAATCTAAATTTGTTTCAAACGAATGCAATCTTTGAGACTTTTTTACCAATCAGGCTCAAGTTTTCCCCCATAATAATTTCATAGAAATCAAAAAGTGCAGACTAACATCAGATTTCATGTCTTTGCGAACTGGTCGTGGTCTATGCTGTCTACCAAAGCACGAGTATGCCATGAGTAAGCCAAACTTCCAAATTCTCAGAAGCTTGTTACATGAGGGGTGAGAAAATTCATGATTCAGGGCTCTCACTAGGATTTTGAAAGTAGGATTCTAGGAATCCAACTTCAGAAATAGTTGGATTCCACACAAAAAAGTTGGATTCCATCATTATGAGGGTGGATTTTGCACCGTGCAAAACTATGATATTGAAATGACAATTTATTAACCCTTCACTACACAATCCAATCATGTTTTAATCACTAGAATGATTATCTTAAGGAAAACATTGATTGAAAAGAACGAATTGCTTGTAAAAAAAACATTTTCATCTTTTATCCCTATGCTTTTTACATTTTTTTATTAATTTTTGGAGATGGGCTCAGTAGATGACAAAACTTTTCCCGGTTCAGTTTAAAACCATTGACTAGTACAGAAGCAAGTCTTGAAACAGTTATATCTTCTTTTTGCCAGAAGTTAAAAAGAAGTAAAAAAAATAATGTTATTTTATTTCTTTAGACTTTAAAAAATCTCAATATATAAGTCTATGCCATGATTCTCTTTGCAGATGTTGTCAATTGAAGGAAAAGGTTCAGAATTGACATGTGTTACAAAAGATTCTATGTTTGAACTACATTGGTTATCTCTTTTTCTTATTTTCTTTTTTTTTTTTATTAGATTGAAATAATTAAACTTTCCGAACCACCTGTCTCTTGATTTGTGTTCACATTTTTCACTTCAACACATGTCTGATCAGTAGGCTGATCTGGAGCTTTCCATTTTCAAAATACGTTATCCAACGGAATTAAGCACATGCACGGCGTTTCAGAGATTCACCGGTAGTGGTTAATCATTTCGTGTTTTTTTTTCGGAACATTTCTTGAATTAAATAATTTTTAGTCAAAATACCGATTTTACAAAAGGTAAAAGAGATTCGGGACAGTTCGAAGGACACGGACTAATCATTTACTTGCTACGAATAAATCGGGTCGATCATGTTTTCTTACGATTGTCTTCGTCAAATTGGGGCCCTGCTCGAATTCAATTACCAGTATATAATTAGTGAAACAACTGCTTCAATCAATATAATAATAGTTCACATGTTTCGTTTATGCATTAAATCCCAAAACAACACATCGCCGAGTCTAGATTCTATTCATTGATAGTCAAGCTCCGCCTACAAGGTCTACGAATAACCGATTACGATTGGCTGTTAGCGTCAATTAACGCCACGCCTACCGCACCCGTCTATCGGACTTCAGATATGGCTATTATCGATTTTTCACACGACAGTTAACTTACGTAAACAATCAAATACGTGTTATACACAGCCGAGAGGTTATAAGTCGGGATGCGTGCCTTAGAAAAACTTGCCGTCCAGTGGAATCCTTTGATAGGATTTTTTGTCGTCCGCTGATTAAAGTTGTCGTCTCAGACGACACTACTGTCGTTTCTGAGAGCCCTGATGATTATTTGAAAATGGATTAAAAAAAGCATGTTATTGCCGCGGCATTGAAAAAGTGAGTGTTTTGGATTGGAGAATGGAGCGCTTAGTGAGTGATTTAGAATGATATTGATCGGAGTGATTGTCAGTTTCACTATGTTACTAACTGAATATAACATAAGCGGTTTACATACATAACCCAATCTCATTAACAGGATCCCTATTAATCAGCATGGACCTTCTGGTGTTTAGCTTAACCACATCGGTACTTGTAAGTTTTGTCACATTTGTTACATTTGTAGGCCCTTTCGTCAGAATGTTTAGCCATGTGCTCACGTAAGTCTCTCATTCCTCTTACCTTTTGGTCGCAGATAGTACATTTCAAGTACCCTGATTTGTCATGTGTACTTTCATGTCTAGATAGATCATACCTGCTTCCGAAGTCCTTGACACATGTGGTACAGATGTGATTTAGGCCTTCTCCATGGTTTCTGGCTCTGTGGAGATTAAGATGACTTATCCTGCAAAGGCTTACCACAGCAGATGTACTTTCCCGTCTGGCTGTGAACATTCAAATGCCTGTTAAGGTTATTTTTTTTGCTAAAGGCTTTCCCACAGATTTGGCAAATGAAACTCATGGTCTGCAAGAGTAATTGTATAAGCAATGTTGATAAAAGGAAATATTCATCAAGATACTTGCGAGCTCTAGGAAATTAATCAAGTCGCCTCGTGACCTAAGTCTGTGGTTCGAGCCCAACCGTCGCCGTGGCAAAACACTTAATAGCCAACCCCAGTTAACCCAGCTGTAGAAATGGGTAGCGGTAGGTTTAAACCATTGTCTCTTTCGGGGATGAGAAAAAATCTTGACTGGGTGTTAGAGAGTACCTATATAAGCGTTAGCTTTTGTCGCAATCGAACTAGAATAATTTATTATTTACTCAGTGTAAACTCATTTAGGTCAATCCTTTGACGAAATACCACATAAAAATCGCTAAAAGACATTCGCCAAAAATATGTTGAAAGATGAAGAAATTGCTTCTTACAATGTTTTTCTTTCTTGATTTATTACAAATTCGATAGTTTATATCATTCAATAGTTTGAAAGTAAGTTATTGTGCGAGAAAAAGTTAATGTGGGATATTTCTTACAAAAGTAGGAAATAATTGCCAGCTTCCTTTCTAAGTTCTACCTACCTTAGTTCTTTGCAAGCAAATGGTTCTAGTCCAAATTCGTACAAAAACAAAGTCGCAGTAACGCTTTAACCAAAATTGAATAATTTATAAACATGCATGGAGATTGCATTTGTTTTACTTGTTTAGAAGATACAACATTAAAAATGAATATGAATAATAAAAACAAAGCAGTCATCATTTAAAAAGCTTGATAGGACTATCTTTTGGCGAACATTTACGGTTTTCGGTTTGGCGAATATGATTCTTCACGAAGAATATGAGTGGGCATCATAACTATCATTAGATAATTATTTTAACGAAATGCCTAATTCAAAGTATAAAACTACAAGTCAAATTGCTAACTGGGTTAAACAGTAAAGTATTGTTCGCAACTCATTCAATCATATTCCACTTACGAAAAAATGGAATTCTGGTAGCCTTTTACACGAAGTCAATCAACTGAAAAAAGTATTTAACTATAACTCGATGATGATAAACATAAATAACGAGTTTATGCATAGAAAATGTGAGAAAAAGGTTTAAATATTTATTTAAACGCATTGATTATGAAACGAAAGTCATATTCGCCCATGTTCGCCAAAAATGTCATATTCGTATTCTAGTCATGCCGGTCTGGATCCCCGCCAACGAATCATCATTTCTGAAATAGATATACATGTTTAGTAACGTGTTATATGACTCTTTGTTTGAAAGCGTTTAACACAGTGATTTATTGACCAACGAATTAAGCGTTATTTCACAATCTTATATAGATTCATTCACATTTGAATACACATTTAAAATTTTTGTAACTTGTTCGTGCATCTGTATATCAAAGTTAACGACTTCAGCTGGAACAGACTGTCTATTCAAATGTTGTATTTTTTATGATCAATTCCCATTTCGTGCGATTTCGTAAATATATTCATTTAATACTATCGATTATTGGCAAGATAGTGTATATTTTTGCATATTTCATAAAAATGATATTATGACTACGTTACCATTTAGTATTTGATGTCGATTCTACTAAAGCTTATTTTCCCGTTTTAGCTATAAAAATACGATAATCATATGCTTCGCATGTTTTGAAACAAACAAACAATAGCCAAGCATGAATAGATATAAATTCTTGTGTTCTTTCCCATGTCAGACAATGCTATGAGTATCCTTTGAAAACGGCTCCCCTGTGGAGTCATCGGAGAGTTGCTCCCCACCGGACGTAAAAAGCAAAATGTCGATTTTCGGGTATAAAATGCCAATTTCGAAAACGTTTAAAGGTTGTGGTCATTTACTTTTGACCCCTCAAAAATATCCCAAGGGTATGTTTTGCGTAAACGACTTGTACACGCCAACATGTTGCATTTTCTCCATATTTCCTTGGTTTGCTCACCTTCGGACGATTTTATAATTTGCGTATTTCGAACTTTGGGGAACTAATTCTGTAAAATTAAGGATATTTTCAAACAAACATATATATGTAGGGACGTGAAATCAAAATTGCCAGGCCGTCGTCTTTGTCTGGTGACAATCT
The DNA here is from genome assembly GCA_948146395.1 of Fragum whitleyi. Taxonomy (NCBI): domain Eukaryota; kingdom Metazoa; phylum Mollusca; class Bivalvia; order Cardiida; family Cardiidae; genus Fragum; species Fragum whitleyi. Next base: position 11,477,304 of record OX411558.1, read on the forward strand.
GTTCTGTATTTAAGAAATAATCGCGAAAAATGTTACCTGAAGCAAGCGATTTTCCTCCCCTCCGTTTCCAAAAAAGTCACGTGGTTTATACACCCTGCAAGAGGGGAATTTCAGAAGATCAGTTTATTTTAGTCACATGGTTCTCGATTTCATAGGCATAAACAATTAGGAAGCAGGAACCCAGCGATAACTCGGAAGTTATCGCATTACAAAACTGCATACTTATGTAAAGCCAAGATATTGCGATTTTTGGACCTGATTTGCAGTAGACGATCCTTTTGCATTTGTTTATCAACTGATGTAAGATGAATTTTAAAGGAAAATATTTAATAGAATAAAGGACTTTTGGTCATGGTTGAAGCAAATATTATTTTTCTGTTATATAACCCAAAATATAATTGTTTATCTTTGTTTAATTTTCGTAAACAAAGTTGACTGTTATTCACGATCTCTGCACCTCTCAGGGCCAACCTTAATTGTCTTTCAAACATTATACAGCAGGTAGAACATCTGAGTATATAATCTATTTTGAAAATATTTTTAAGAAGTTTCTATGATTTTCGTAGAAATATTCATTTATATCTGTTTTAAAAACAATTGGATTGAATATGTATTTGTTTTCTGTTGATTCGTACCCAAGAATGTTCAACGCACGAATTTATTATAGAACTATATTTTAGGTTTAACCATGATATTTTTTTACCAAAAAACTCAGTGACATTTCTAGATTTGATATAAAACATTTATTCCAGAGCAATCAGACTAATTCTTTGTCATTGTTTTTGTTCAGATTCCCTGTTTTAGGACTATGGTTTGCTTTTCAGTTAAGATATGACTATAGAGGCATAGGAACTTAAATTATACATATTTTAATGAACTAATGATATAATTAAAAGTAATGTTTTTAAAAAAAGTGTCACAATGAAAATTCCCAATTTTCGAGAAAACAACGCATTTTTCCCAATTGGTCCAGTCTCGGACCCTTTCCCAAAGCTAGGAGAAAAAACGCTGGGAATTGTCCAGTTTGTTCAACAAATTCACGACACCAACAGCTAGGGTTTTTCCGCTGTTTATCGCAAAATTGCATATGCCACGCCCCCAACATGCTCCAGTATTGAATTATAGCAATTACAGAATTGTAGCATTTACAAACACTGTAACCTAACATTGAGTGATATAGGCCAGATATGCCTTACAGATAAATCGTCTTTTTTCCATTAAGATGGAAAAATTTATTATTGAAACTTTGATATAGATGGTAACTGAAGAAATTGTGAATTACAATGTATATGGTGGTAATTTATTTTTTCAAAGAGGGACTGGACTAAGTTTGAACTAGAGCAGTTGAGAGTGAAGCAATGTGCGTCTTATTTCCATGAGAATGGAAATGTGCGACGGACGCATCAATAGGCGAGTTCTGTTTCAGTGCTACTAAATGTCTTGTTACATTTTCTGACAATATGTTAGATGGATTTCTGTGTGATGCGAAATCTTTTGAAATACTTTTAACGCCAATAAAGAGCACTGTTTGGTTTCCAGATGGCTGGAAATAACCGGGGACTATGGACTGGACGACCCTTATCCATCTGTGAGGGATCATGGTCCCAACTTTCTTCGCCTACCTCCCTCATATTTTAACTATCAGATACCTGTTCCACAGTCAGTTGAGCAAATGTTAATGTTTGTAACAGGGATATATCGGTCACCTGTCTTTGGAAAATGCGAGTAATGTTAACCATGCTTGAACAGGGATATATTGGTCACCTGCATATTTATGGCGATGAAATTAAAGTTATCAATATTTGGAACAGGGATATATGGGTCACCTTAGTTATCAATATTTGGAACAGGGATATATTGGTCACCTTAGTTATCAATATTTGGAACAGGGATATATGGGTCACCTGCACCTCTTTGATAATGGAATTAATGCTACTAATTTCGGAATAGGGATATATCAGTCACCTACACCTTTATGATAATTTCATTTATAAATTTCATTAATGTTTGGGAAAGGGAAATAGCAGTCACCTGCACCTGAAAGTTATGTTTTTTATTGAAAAGAATTACTTAATTTCTTGTGTGTGGATCACTGTAACATGCAAAAGAATATGGTAAGCCTCATGTAATGACCCCCTCCTGGCATAGGGATATAGCATGTCACCTACGGCAGAACAATTGGTCACACATGTAAACTTTGGTTTGAAATTTATCTGTTTTGAAGGAAAGTACCAATTTTTCTTTGGTTGTATATTCCAACCACCCAAACCTGGTGTTACAGCTCAACTGACCCCAGATCCAGAGTCTACACCCCCTTCTGTTACAGAAGGACTTGCAGGACCAACTTTTTGGCCAGCTAAGGCAGCTGTCTTTATTTGTGGCTATAGTTGATGAGAATGAGGGATCATTATTCAATTCCAGGGACTGGAATAGAATATGAAATAACTAACAATATTCTACTAGACTAGTTATTTCAGATGATGACTTGACTGAAATGAATTGTAATTTTGAAGTCTGGGTACTACATGTAACCGCCCTTCAAATTCAATGGTATGGAAGAAGATATGCAATCAAAGTAATCTGTAAAAGAATGAATACAATTAATATCCAATATCATCAACAGTGATATGCTATTTCACAGAATCAGTGGTATAATTAATTTATCCTAAATTTATGTAAATTGAAATGTTTACTTATTGCAAAGATCAGATTCTTAGGTATGAGATGTCATTGAGTTTCAAACCTCAACAATGACATACAAAGAATATGGATAATCATAACTAAATCAAGAGGAATTATTTAACCATTGACATATAGATAAACAGTAAGAAAGAATTTTGACACTCTTAAAGTCATAAGCACTAGAATTAAATTGATAGTAATCCAAGTTGTTGAATGAAACATATATGGATAAAGTGTTAAGACTCAAAAAGTCACATATATGCAGGAATCCCATTGATGATTATGTATCTGCCATTCTACCCAGATATGATGTAAACCCTCTAGAAATGAACAAAAGACTTGTCAATTTATGTGAATATCATAATATCAATTTCATAAGTCAAGACAGGTTCTTTTATGAAAATCATATCAATAGTGGTAAAAATGCAGAAAATGAGTGTTTTGTAAATTGGTCTCTTTTCCATGTGGATGGAGTTCATTTAAATAGCAGAGGGACCTTATCTTTACTCAACAACATTGACAGTAAAGTGAGCATTCTCAAAAATGGTGCCCAACAGTATTGTCGGTATTGTGGAGAGCAAAACCACACTACACAGAGCTTCAGATTTACAGTGGGCCCGGGTCATTTCTCACATGATGTCCCACATCTTTCCAACAGTTGGGGTTCTGTGACCCTGTCCTGCTTGGATATGAAACATTTTTACCATAATGAAAATATGCTTTGGCCCATCATTTCAGGAAATGACCCACAACTTTTTACCTCATGGGTCAATTGGACCCATCAGTCTTGAAAAGAATCTGAAGCCCTGACTACAGAAAAATGTTTCCATGGCAAACCTGTCAGATGTTCAAATTGCCATAGAGATGGCCATAAACAAAAACTCTGCTATCTATATGAATGACATAAAGGCAAAGAAGAAAATGCCATATCTCTGAATAACCCTTTTGAAATGCTAACTTTCTTGTGCCCAGACTGTAATCATGTTAAATGTCATTGTATAAATACAAATGCTATTTCTCAACCTTCAAATTCAAGCCTTTTGAAAAATGAAAAACTTATAGTCAATACAAATTGCTCTAACCTGCAACATTCTGAGGACAGGAATGATGCATATAATACATGTAAACTAGAAAATGGCCTTGTTCGTGGTAATTTGAAGAAAAATATATCAAAAACGAAAAAGAAACATAATTTAAAGAAAGAGAAAGGTAAAACTCCAAAAACAAATCAAAACAAATCTTCATCTGGTGAAAAAAGAAATAAAATTAATTTCATGCACTTAAATATAAACCATCTTTATCCGAAACTGGATGAAATTAAATCTTATTTACATGAAAACAGACAAATTGATATTTTAGGATTAGGAGAAACATTTTTAAGTGATAGGTATGGGGATGGTGAAATCAAACTGCAAGGTTTTCAAATATTTCGTCGTGACAGAGGTTCAAATGGTGGGGGAGTTCTTTTATATGTAAAAGATTATATACCCTGCACTCAAAGAACGGACTTAGAACAAGAAAACATTGAGGGAATATGGATTGAAGTTCATTTGCAAAATCAAAAACCCTTTGTCATTGGTTACATCTACAGACCCCCTTCTTCTTTACAAGTTTGGAACACCAACTTTGAAATTCTTTTAGAGAAACTCTACACAGAAAATAAGGAAATTTTAATATTTGGAGATTTTAACTACAATTTCAGTAACTCATTAACAAATAATACATCATGGAATAATATCATTGATACCTTTGGTCTAAAACAACTTATTAATACACCCACCAGGGTAACTTCAAATTCATCAACAACCATAGATCATGTTTATTCAAATGAACCAGAAAAAATAGAGAATGTTGCAGTTCCACTTATATCAATAAGTGATCACTATCCAATTCAATTTTCAAAAGTATCAAACATCAAAGGTAAGAAAGGGCCCATACACACTACTATTACTTATAGGAATCTAAAAAACTTCAATGCAGATCAATTCATATCTGATTTAGAAAAGCAGCCTTGGTCTATGCTTGATATCTTTGATGACCCAGACGATGCCCTTGATACTTTCACCAAGTTGTTTTCACAAGTTTTAGACTCACATGCCCCACTAAAGCAAAAAAGAGTAAAGAGTTTTCATCAACCTGACTGGTTTTGCGAAGATATTTCAATTGCCATTAAAAAGCGTAATGATGCCAAACAAAAAAATGACAATGTGCAGTACAAATACTGGAGGCAAGAAGTCAAATTTCGAATTTCAAAAGCAAAAAAAGCCTTTTATATGAACACAATAAACAATAACAAAAGAAATCCTAAAAAGCTTTGGAACAGTCTAAAAGATTTATCTGGAAAAAGAACAGTTACTCAAAGTCCTTTAATAAATGATGAAAATGACTCTCCTATTACAGACCCGAAAATATCAGCAGACTATTTTAATTCATTTTTTGTAAGCATATTTAATAAAGCACCCTGTGTCCAAAATTTAAATGAAAACTGTAAAGATATTATACAAGACCATGCAAAGCATCTCCTTGCAGATAAACAATGTTTTGAAATACCTTTTATAACAGAAAAATATAAGGGAGCAGTTGAAAGCTCTAGATGTCTCAAAATCAACTGGTCTAGATGGATTAAGCCCTCGATTTCTTAAAATGAGTTCAAATATAATCTCAAAACCTCTTGAAAAGATATTTAATTTAAGTTTATCGAAGGGTAAATTTCCACAACAACTGAAAATAGCAAAAGTCACCCCAATACACAAAAAAGGGTCTAGACAGGATAAAAATAATTACAGACCAATCTCAATACTTCCAATTCTTTCAAAAATAATTGAGAAACATGTATCAAATAATTTAAAACAGTATTTTGAAACAAACAATCTCTTGCATTCTAACCAATCAGGATTTAGAACTAACCATTCATGTGAAACTGCTCTTACAGCAATAATTGATAACTGGGTTTCTGCAATAAATGATAATAAGCTTGTAGGTACAATATTTCTTGACCTCACCAAGGCCTTTGACTTAGTAAATCATAAAATTCTTCTTCAAAAACTTGAATGCTACAACTTGTCTGTAAACACTCTGTCCTGGTTTAAGTCATATCTCACTGACAGGTTACAGAAAGTAAGTATATCAGGAAAATTATCTGATGCAAAAATTATTTCATCAGGTGTACCTCAAGGCTCTGTGCTCGGGCCTTTGCTTTTTATAATTTATATAAATGATTTGTCCTTACATCTAAAATCATGTACAACTGATATGTTTGCTGATGACACATCAATTACAGCAATGGGAAGCACTGTTGATGCAGTGCATAATATACTTCAGAGTGAATTAATGTCTGTCCAAAAGTGGTGTGATTTAAATGCAATGGTGCCAAACATTGAAAAGACAAAAGCCATGTATTTCTCATCTTCAAAGAATACTTTAGCAAATATCGAAAACAAACCCTATCTAAAAATTATGATGAATGGAAAAACTATTGAGTATACAGATTCAGAAAAACTGCTTGGAGTCCATGTTGATAGTATGCTGAACTGGAAAGTACAAGTTCAAAGTATACTAAAAAAATGCAACTCCTTGCTCTATCTTTTATTAAGAATTAAAAAGTTTCTAAATTTAGATGTTCGCAAACTTTTCTTCAATGCCTATATACTACCACATTTAGATTACTGTTGCATAATTTGGGGAAATTGTAATAAAGATCTTCTAAATGACATTTTAAAATTTCAAAAACGAGCAGCGCGAATTATTCTTGATGAGCAAGTGGATACTCCATCTGAAACTTTATTTAGAAAACTACGGTGGATAAAATTCAATGACAGAGTAGAGTATAAAAAGGCAATTCTTATGTATAAAGCGTCTAAGGAGGATATGGCTCCTACTTATATCAAAGATAAATGCATTAAATCATCAACTTTTCATAATGTCAATCTTAGATCTGCAGAACACAATTATCTGCAAGTGCCAAGACCAAGGGTTGAGATCTTTCGCAAAACATTCAATTATTCTGGACCAAAAATATGGAACTCACTTCCAGATAATGTTAGAAATTCAGATAGTATCAAAAGATTCAAATCCAATTATCTCCAGTTTAAATTTCCTGCAAGTCATTCTACGAATGTGTAAAATGACAAATCGGTTAATCAAAATCCATGTATTACAAAAAAATCTTAAGGAACAATAGGATTATTTTCCCAAGTAAAAATCATTTAACCTTCTTAAAAGGAATTGTGTCTTTTTATTGTTTGACAAATTTATTCATTGTCTATCTGTATATTGAATTCTACAATTATCTCATGTCTGTAGTGATTTGAAATTTTTACCCTTTCAGGCTGAACCTGAAATATTCCTACTGTAACAGGAGATAAAGACAAAGGTCAGCCTGCACTTTATGTGCAGTCTGTTTTTTGTGAAAACCTCTTGTTTTTTCCTTATTTAAACGAAAGCAGACAAAAAATGTGTGAAAGTTACATTTTCAAAGTAAATTCTTACTCATACTTAGTTCATCCAGAGCTTTCAGCACTTTGATTCTAAATCAGCATGATAAGGGTTGAGATACTGGCAAAGTATCCGGCTTAAATTTGTTGTATGATGCTTGAAATATTCCAAGGAAAAAGTGAGTCTGGCAAAAGGAAAATTTACAGCTTAATTGATTGAATGGAGTTTAACGCCGCTTTCAACATTATTTCAGTTATATCGCGGCGGCTGGAGCACCTAACAATGGATTCCTGGTATTTCTATCACCAGTACAACCACTACATTCTTTCCTAGCCTCCAGCCGCTATCTCACATAGGTCTACGATTATCAACCCATTGGTGAGAGACAAATAGTCGGAAAGAATGAGTGCCGCCGTCGGGGATCGAACCCGCGAACTCTAGATTGACAGTCCGACGCGCTACCAACTGCGCTATGACGGCGGCTGGAAAAATTTACAGCAAAGAGGAAAATGTTGTCAATTTTGTAAAACTTTTTCGTCTATTGCAATATTTTGTTTCCTTTTAATGAATGTGCATCTTTAAATGCCAACTTATTGTTTAAATTATTATGCAAGTTATTCTACTTTTAGTCCGGCAGAAATATGGCATATTTTAGCTGAACCTGGAAGTAGGGTTCAAAGTTTTTTTCTTGACTGATTCTTGTAGCTAGTGCCTTCCCCAACCAGAATCCGGTTGATGACATCTTGTCATCATTGAGCATTTCGAAAAAAAACGAGATGGCAGCCAGGACTATATAAAATCAAGCTAATGGCTCCGTAGATCACTCTCTTTGAAAAATAAAATCAGTTTGAGCGGTCATTTTATTGTTAAGATATTGACCTGAAGCTATGTTACAAATAAAAGCATAACATGACATTAGTTATGAGTATGGTAATCAAGATGGCAGCCAAATTGAATTATAAAATGTCTTTTTAAGTAAATCTTGATTTATGCGCGATTTAAGAATCCAAGAAAGGTGTTTTAGAGTTTTCTAAATAAACTTTTGTAAGCTTGTTTATGACCTCAAAATATCTGAAATTTAACACTTCTCAGCTAGTGTTATGAAAACCCTCAATTTGAAGATGGCAACCAGGAAACACAAGATTTATATTTCATGCTTAAAGTTTGCAACGTTTTTAATAGAAAACTATTTTCGAGTAGCTAAGGTCTAGCCTATCAAGAATCTGGATGATGGTGCATTTTAATCATGGAATACTGTTAGTTTTAAAAAAGTCGAGATGGCAGCCAAGACCACTAAAATTATACATGTACTTGCTAATAAACAATTTGTCTAAATGAATACCTTGAATAGATTAGAATAAGTATAGAGTTGCTGAGGTGGCTGCCAAATGGAAAAACTGCTTGATTACTAGTGTAAGTAAAGTTGTATATGTTTTTGTAAACATTTAAGAAACAACTCCCCCCCCCCCCCCCCCCCCCCCCACCCCACCCCCACCACCCGCACGCAAAAAAAAAAAAAAAAAAAAAAAAAAATCAGATAAGTTAATCGGTTTATGATGGTATTGATCTGCTGCCTGAGCAAGTTAGAGAAATAATAGCCTTACAGTGAAATTCAGTTTGGCAGTCGAGATGGCAGTCTGTTTAGAGAGTTTATGAATAATAACTACGTGAACCTTAATGATAAGCATGAGAATATAATGATCTCTTTTTCCTATATCAAAAATTTATCTGCTAAAAATCTGATTTTGCTGAATATGTTCAGATGTAAAGAATTAAAACATCTTATTTTGAAGATGGCAGCCTCGCTGTTTATCCTTCCAGTTATTATTAAATTTATTTGAACTTTTGCGACAACATAAGGAACTTGTGGACAAAAACATGTTTGTATAATTTTAGTTAATATATGGGTTCAACATTTCCACTAAGTTTTAATAGGACACATTAGCTTGCTCATTAAATTTGTCGTTTAAAAAAAATGCGTCAATAAAAGTACGGTTTTAAAGATAATGAAAATGTAACGCTGTAAGCATTAAAGTGATCTCAACATAAGTACGGTGGGGGATTAACTGGACTCGTATTCAATTCTATTTTCATGACAGGCAACGTAATGTAAGTAACCAATAATTTCTAGTCTTCCATGTGTTTGAACCTAAAGCGACATGCTTAGGTCCATCAGAGGCGTTAATAGTAAGATGTATACATAAAAGATGATGAGCGCAGGCATATGCTCGAATCAAATGTACGGACAACGGCAATTGTTCCAAAAATGGTTACCTATGTACACATGTATGTACTGAGTAAGTGGTAATATTAACCCAAATTGAATGGTGGCAAAGCTTTCCGAACCTTTATTGCAAATATAAGACTTATGATTTCTAAATTTTTCTTAAAAGTTCGGTGCAGAAACAAACAGCCTTGTCTGAGGTTACAGCCATACATGTATTATAGTGTAGTAAATGGTCGACTATAGATCCTTACAAAATTGATATTCAAGTCTGAGGTTACTGTACATAAAAATAAATATGACCCGTCACGCGAAAAGAGACTATCTAGGTAGTGCGTAAAGTGTGGATCCTTGTCAGACTGCGCGGATTGCTCAGGCTGACTAGGATCGAAACTGTTTGCTCTTTTCTTATTTTCTGAATCTAGAATGATCAATCTACCTTTCTTTGAAATAATTTTTGAATTGCGACCTCTGGTTGATCTATGCTGGACCTAATCTCTTTTTTCAAATATTCATTTTACTGAGTCCCCAGATGGTCCCTTTTCGGGTGACGGGTCACAAATATAGAATTTAATATATGTCGTGTGGTGCATTTTCATTGTCTGCAAGTATATAATTGAGTTTTAATTTGCTATGACAATATAAACAAAAATGGTCACTCTCTTTTGTTTACTGCTTGATTCAATGTTTTTTAATTGGAAATTTAAAATATAATTTGAATTATCATTATTGTTACATTTTCCATCTGCTTAATTTGCTTACGATTCTGTTAGCCAGCTCCTTTGATAATTAATCCTAGTTGATAAATTCAACATGAACAAAAAAGATGAAAACGATAATAACCGTACAGCAAAGCTACAATACTGCTACAAAATTGTCGTAATTATCAAATGCTAACAAATTGAAGATAAGGTCTGGCAAAAGGGTGCTTTTGAACAAACTCTTTAGACATCATTTCGATGCACTGAATCGCCAATTTTGGGTGATGATTTGAATAAATCAAATTTCGATTTTGAGGATGTTTAGTTCGTCCATAAATCAGCATTTCAGTCACTTTGTGTGTCAATATGAAACAATTATAAACGTACAGCAAAACCACAATACTGTTGCCAAATCGTCATATTTCAAATGCCATCAAAATGAAGATAAGAACAGACATGAGGGTATCTTTTAACAAACACTATTGAAAAAAAAAATTGCTGCTAATATCTGAACTGAATCACCAACGGTTGGTGATAATTTGAATAACCGCCTTAATATTGGTTAGGAGACATAACTGTTTCGTGCTAATCCATCGATATGAGATGAAAATATTTTGTTTTGCAATAATTTTCTCGCAAAGCAAATGGAGTTTTATTTTCAATTACTATGCAACGGAAGTGCTATGAATTGTTCACTAAAACACGTATATCAAATGACGCTTCAAGTGAAGTTAGCCTTCTATTTAGTTATTCATGTTTATAGGATGTATTGTTGGCTTCCTTTTTTTCTTTCTGGGAGAGATAATTCAAGTCAAAGTGATTGTCTACGTAAGAACCCTGCAAATATTGTATTTTGAATTGTCAAAAAATTTAAAACAAATGGAAATGCTATATTTATGCAGTATTGGCTACCATCTTAGTACAAAAATATGCTTTTTTATATTGCATATGTAACTTTTCTTATTTCATAATGATGACCTGTATTTTCATAAGTTGATATGAATCATTTTCTAATATAATCATGTAGCCTCAAACTTTCTTTCGGGTATATTCCTTGGCTGCCATCTCGAATGCTATTTATCATTTAAGGCATCAATTTTTGATACAACTTTGAAACTGGCCTTGAAACTATTGATGTAGGCGCAATTTTTTTCTGAAATCCCGATTAAAACACAATAACTTAGAAATTTCTCTTTCCTGGCTGCCATCTTCAAATCAATAATTAATGTTACAATAGACGAGAGTTGTCTTTTGCCAGATATTTAGAAGACATAAAACCACTAACAAATGTTTACTGAAGGAGCCCTAAAACCCCTTCGAAAGATTCTAATGTCACATGGGTCAAAAAAATACTTCAAATGCCATTTATTAATTCGATTTGGCTGCCATCTTGACTACCATACCAATTTCTAATGTCATAACATGTAGTAACTATGTCATATACTTTTAATCTCGAACTTTAACAGCAAAAAAACACACAAAAAACATTTAAAAGGTAAGTCATTGTGATGTACCAAGCTGTTTTTTGTAACATTCGATAGTCCTGGCTGCCATCTCGATTTTCTCAAAATGCTCAATGATGACAAGATGTCATCAGCCAGATTCTTGTTCGGGAAAGCATCAGTTACAAGAATCAGTCAAGAAAAAAACTTTGAACCCTACTTCCGGGTCAAGCTAGAAATCTGCCGGACTATTTTATTAGGAATTTGTTTAAAGGTAAACCACTAAGTCTCTTCTACTTTTATTAGGAATTTGTTTAAAGGTAAACCACTAAGTCTCTGAAATCATATAGAGGCATTAGTTACAATCTTTTCTAACCTATTGCAAAGCTTTTGTAAGTGTCTATAATTCTATATACATTTATGATGGCTTTGCACAAAGGTGTTTTGAGATCATTTAAAAGAAGGATAATAAAAATAATCAGCTTATTCATTTCCAGGATGTTTGTATAGCTTTCGATATAAATATCTTGTAAACCTTTATATTATCTACAAATACATGTACTTCAAAACCAGTTCTTGCACTAAATTTATTGTCTGTCAGAGAAATTATTATAGCCATGTTAATTGAATTGCTATGTATATATTGTTAAAATTGTACCTTTGTAATATACATTTGTAACTGTTTTAGAGGCCCACATGGAAGATTGGGTTTCCCAAATGTGTAGCCTCAATAAATAAAGTCGTTATTATTATTATTATTATTATTATTATTATTATTATACTGAAATTATTCATCAGTCATTGGAGCAAGGATAAAGCAGTCACCTGCACCAGTAACTAATTAACATGAATGAAATTGATTGTTTAATTCTCAGATAGTTGAGGTGGGAAATATTTACTTCGAAAGGAAATGATAGGATTATTAAGTTTGCAAAAGATGTTAACAGCTTTTAAACTCTGACAATAATATCTACAAGAATATGAGTAATTATTGCTTAATTCATATGCTATAATTTAATTGGTAATTATTATCGGTCAGTGAAGGAAATTATTAATCCCCTGCCATATGATTATAGTGTAAGAGATTGCCAGTCTCCAACTATCATACATGCAAGAATTTGATTAACAAGTCATTGCAAATTGTAAGCTGAAATGAATGACCAATTCATGTAGCATGGATAATGTAGTCACATGTACAAGAACACAATCAGCCATTTATTAAATCAACTAATTATTATTATTGCAATGTCAAACTAAATGCATGACCTCACAATTAACAGGCAGGATAATGTAAAACTTTCACCCTGTCAGGTTTATTGTCTCCTGACAGATGAAATCTTTAGAAACTCTATCAAACAAGGCATAATATTGCCATGAAGAAGGGATATAAGTGCAACAGACTAATTCAATGTTCACTTCCTTCCCCCTCACCAATAAATGAAATGAAATTGCTCTTCTTGACAACAGACAGAAGAATTGCCCTACAAAATTAACTTTCAATGGATTTTAAATGAAAACTTGCTGAATTTTAAATCTAACCCTGTAAATTTACTTGGTTAATCAACAAATCGTGAATGAAAAGATAGAGGGATTGCCAAAGAGAAAAATAACGAATTCAAAGATGGCTGACCGGAAACGAGCACCTGCCGCTTTACTTGACCCAATTTCACAATCCTTAATTCCCCAAAACAATTTGTAAATATTTTAAATGTACACCGACACTCCAAAGTAGTCTTTATAGATGGAAATATCATACAAATAAATATTACTTGAATAAGAGAAGAAATAAATATGAACTGGGGAATCGGCAGCGGGTACCTGCTAGGCTCCGTCATAGTATCATTTGAATTTCAGGGAGTAAATAATAAAATTAATAGGATTATAAATTGTAGGATAAATGATGCAATCAGCTTGAATGATCAAGCAATTGCATTGCTCATAACTGTAATTATTGCTGCATGGCTAAATGGGAATATACCTTGCAACCTCCAAAGCGACATGTCAAGCCAATAACTGGCCAATAATTAAAGTCGAATTCCAATATAAATGCAGCTTAATGCTCCGCACAAGCCGCTCAGGCAGCGCCAATGTTGTGTTTTTAAACACACAACACACATGGCACAATGCATGTGCAATGTTAAAAACAAGTATATTAAAAACAAGTGATAAGTTAATACTTACCTTTTGGTTCTCCGCAGAGCAACTCAAAACACATCTGTTATCGTTCACATCATGGCTAGAAGAGACTGGTGCACGTGTTTCTTGTGCGTTTTCCCGCCCTTTGTCACACTCCAGTGGATGTGACGGAAGTGGTTTTTAAAAGTCACAACAGTAAACTAATTCAATTGATGAGAATCCAATTAAATTTCAAACTCTCCCAACTCAAAAATCTGTGGCCGCTGTTTTTCTATAAACCCGTTCTTATGATGTCATTTATCATTTTAGCTAGCTACCTGCAGTTAATTGGGTCACAACTTCAATGCAGCAACTTAGCTGTGCATAATGCATATCTAAGAAAACTTTAACACAAAAAATATTTTTTGCATGTGACTAAGTTTCAACCTTTTTTAAGACACTGCCAAAAAATAAGCCATGAATGATTAGTTTCGTAAAAAATTCTTGCAGCTTACAAAAATACCCATAGTGCACCACCAAATGACCTAATTTTCCACTTTTCCCCAGCTGCAAGTAGTAGTAAGAATGTAAAGATCTGGTTAGCATTTTGTTTGATTTCGTAATGAGGTTTCACACCTTTGAATCAATACTCGAGTGCTGCGGACGGCAAAGTAGACAAGAATGGATATATAGAAATCGGGGATATTTATTTTCATCCGAGATTTTTGCAAACATTTGACTTCACCAGCCAGGATATTATCAGTAATGACACTATGTGTTGACTGCATTTATCCCATCTGATTTGGTGTTTTGGACAAAAATTTTGCAATAATTGAATAATAATACTACGCATTTTAACAACTATCTCTGAACCAGCTTTACACTATTCCCTTTTTACCTTTGTGCTTGAAATCCTTTTTCTAATTCATACTTAATTTAAATTTAAAACGGTGACCGGCCAAATGCACCCATTTTCAACTGGGCTCATCAGCAACTCCGCCCAACGTATCCCAAAATATTTTATGCCAAGATTACTCTTTTAAGTGTGAATAGTACAAATACAATATTATTCAATTTTCATTATGTTGTGAGGAAATTTACGAATACATTAGCCTTGAGAAGAGTTGATTAATTGAATTTTAAGAATAACTCAATGAATTGCACATATTCAAACACTGAATAGACAGTGTTGTGCCTAGGTCAGAATTTTTGGGGGACACAGGTGTCCCCCTACCTAAATTTCAAGGGGACATTGGGAAATTTTGGGGGACAAACTAAAACAACTGTTTCTACCTGTTAATAAGTTGTCTAATTTGAGTATAATTTTCTGTCCTAGCTGGATATCCATAGCCTCAATGCTTGTTTCAAGTCAAATTCTTTTGGAATTTTAGTTCCTTCCCTTTTTTGTGGAAGAAGATGACTGGGACATGTCGCTGTCTGCATCGGCAGACGTAGACAGGGCTGGATTGGGAGTTTTCGCAGCCGTCTCCGTCGATTCAGCGTTGTCTGCTGAATTGAATGGTAATCTTTTGGGTCACAGTCAAGTTTTTGAAAGTGCGCTAACTACGCGACCGGTTCACAATATTTTACATCAAAATCTGCAAAATTGAATGGTAAATTTCGGTCCACAGTCAAGTCTTTATGGGTGCACCATGTACGTGTAACAATAGACAAGGCGTGAAATATACTATCATAACAAATATAAACGCCGATCGAGCAGGACTTTTTTCGTAAGTTTTACGGAAAATAACAGATCATGGAATTCTAAGCGCGCCCGAAATCCCGCAATGGCTTAGATTTTAGGGGACATGGGGAATAAATTTGCGGGAATCCCGCGATGGCGCGGCCTAGGCACAACACTGAATAGATATTACATTATCAAAAAAAAAAAAAAAAAAAAAC
The DNA here is from genome assembly GCA_948146395.1 of Fragum whitleyi. NCBI lineage: Eukaryota > Metazoa > Mollusca > Bivalvia > Cardiida > Cardiidae > Fragum > Fragum whitleyi. The sequence continues at coordinate 11,492,804 of OX411558.1, forward strand.
TATTTTCAAAATAATCAGGAATAATTCTGGCTCAGAATTTCATGTGCAAAAATCTCCTTCAGTTGGTACTTATGCGAAATACTGAGTTTTCAATGGTAAATTGAACCAAACCCTATGTTAAAGATATATTTTGCTGTGAGATTTTTCTCTCATTTAGCAAATTTGAATTAGATGCCTGGCAGAAAAATGAGAGAATTTACACAGATCTCGCCCAAAAATGATCCCTGAATAATAAAGATAAACATAGTAAGGTATAACAGCATTATTTGTACAAAACTTATACATATTTCATGCAATATAGGTCACATTACCATAGGCTATATATTGGGATCAAGTTGACTGGGCTGAGATTTTCGTTTGGCCTAGTTGACTGGTAACCTTCCAAACTACATGTCAATAATCCGTAAAGGCACCTTTAAACATAATGAGGTCAATCAGTATGCAGAAAATTCACACTGGAAGCTATACATTTAGTGAGGTCCAAAAGGGGAATATGTGTTATCTGCATTAACTTCTTCAGGTCTAAGCCGCCACCATAGCGCAGTTGGTTAGGCATAAGACCTTCAATCTGGAAGTCGTGGGTTCAATCCCCGGTGGCGGCAAATATCCTTTCCTACGTAAGTCTCTCACCAATGGGTAGATAATCGTAAACCTATGTGAGATAGCAGTCAGAGGCTAGGAAAGGGTAAAATGGTAGTACAGGTGAAAGAAATACCAGGAATCCATTGTTAGGTGCTCGGACCGCCGCGATATAACTGCGAAATTGTTGAAAGCGGCATAAAAACCCATTCAAACAAACAAATCTTCAGGTCTAAATTTTATTTTTAACCCATGTAAACAAATAGTATAATTATGAAATGTGATAAATAGTTTTATTTTATTTTTTTTTATGAAAATGGTCAGTTATAATACAGGAATGCCATCTGTGATGAAAAAACACCTTCCCTCAAACTTTAGTGAAAGATTAAACAAAGTTATATCATGGGCATGTTCTGATTTTGTTTTTTTCCTTGATGCTTATAAATGGCATTAATTGAATTATTCTAATGCTTCTTCTATCAATTTTTCAAATGAATTTTCAACTACTATAATTTCCGATTGCGGCACAATGGATTAAGTTTTCATCCAATTAAAAACTTACACAAAGTACGTAATATATATAAATAAAATTTACTATCAAGAATAGGGGTATGTGCCATTTGTAAGCCTAGGTACTTAGCAGATGATTTTGCCTTGTCCCGTTGATGGCAGCTATTGACAGTTTTGACTGTACTTTCATCCTTAAATGTAAAGGATTTGTAGATCATACCAAGATTATGATTTGCTTTGTAACTTTAGTGTTAATATGGTTTTCGAAGCTGAACTTGCTGTCTATTGTTACACCTAAATCCTTTCAGACATACACTTTATCTTTTTTGCATATTGCACCATGTTTATCTTTCATGTAATATTCATTACATTCTTTAATGCTTTTTGGTGGTTCATCGAGAAATAATGGTAGATTATCACTTGATAATCTCACCGCAAAAGCAGTGAAATTATCAAAACTTATACCCTGCTTTTGTGCATTTCATCCTATCTGACATCATTTATGCGGGGCGAAATAAAGACGTCCCAATGAATGTTGCATGGAAATCACGCACAAAAGGATGCGCTTTTGGAAAATATGTCCTAGAAATTTCACATATTGTCTCATTTTTGCATTAAAGAAATAGATAATCGTTTGTTTTTTGAGTAAGATCGATTAATATTTCATTTTGTGAACAACAAAAGCTATATTTTCCACTTGTGGCTCCGCCCATCGTGAAAATAAAGTTTTTGTTGTTCACTCAATGAATATAAATCGATCTTACACTGAAACAAACGATTGTCCTCTATATATTCTTTTCCTATATGTAGCAACTTGCAATTTTTTTGAGTTGAAGATCATGTCGCATTTCTTTGCCTAGTTGCATGCATTGAAAAGATCATTTGGAGATTATTTTCATCATTATTATCTTTAAGACTTTGATATAATTTAGCATTGTCTGCAAACAGTTTGGATGAACATGTTATTGTATCAGTATCTGGTAGGTCATTTCTAAACCCTTGTCATGTTGAACCCGGAATATTCCTACCTTGACAGGAGCTATAGGCAAACATCAGCCTGCACAAATGTGCAGTCTGATCTTTGTCTATGCCACCTGTTTTTCCTTTTTAAACCAGAAAAGTTTCTGAAATTATTTTATAAAAATCAAATGCTGACTCACAAGTAGGAAAAACAGAGCTTTCAGCACTTTGATTTATATATAATTTTGCCAAGGTTTTTTATTCAGCATGACAAGGGTTAAGATCAAAAATAATATTGGTCCCATTACACTAACTTAGGGTCTCCACTAGGCTCTGGTTTCCAGCTAGAAAAATGTCCATCAACTACTACTCTTTGTCTTCTAACTGTTACAAAGGATTCATTCCATGTTTATGTCTTACCTTGGATAATATGTCTCTCATCCAGGGTTTCTTTTTAGGAAGTGGCTAGCTGTACAGGTCCGTTAGGCTAGTCTGGATTACTAATCCATAGCTCACTGGATAGGTGAATCGTACACTGTACAGGAGTTTTTCAACCAATCAAAATATCGCATTTGATTTCTTATTATCTTCTATTTTTAGCTCCACTGGCTGAAAGCCACTGGGGCTATTGTCATGGGGTTGTGTGCGTCGATCCGTCTGTGTGTCCATGCGTCCGGTCGTAAACGGTAAACCTTTTCTTTAAAAATCTTCTCCTCAGAAACTACTGGATGAATTTCAACAAAACTTCACATGAATGTTCCTTGGGTGACCCTCTTTCAAAGATGTTCAAGAAGTTTTGATCCTATGAAAAACATGGATTTAATGGGCTTGGCTAATTTCCAAATATGGTAAAAAGTGAGTTTTCTCAGATTTTAATTGATGGATATTAATGAAACTTTACATGAATGATCCTTGTGTTTTATCAGTCCACAAAAGATTATTGAGATCGGATGAAAAATATGCATTTTATGGGCAGAGGTCATTTCTTTATATGTTATATAGTGGAAACTGGAAATCATTTTCTCAGAATCTGATATTTGGATATCAACCAAATTTCACTGGAATGATCATCAAGTGACCCTTTATCAGTCTACCAAAAATTATAGTGGTCAGATGAAAAATATGCATTTTATGGGCGGAGGTCATTTCTCTATATGTAATATAGTGGAAACTTTGGAAATCATTATCTCAGAATGTAACTAATGGATATCAACCAAATTTTACTGGAATAAACCTTGAGTGACCCTTTATCAGTCTACTAAAAATTATTGTGATCAGATGAAAAACATGTATTTTATGGGCAGAGGTCATTATTCTATGTGTTATATAGTTGAAACTTTGAAAATCATTTTCTCAGAGTGTAATTGGATACCAATGAAATTTTACATGAATGATCCTTGAGTGACCCTTTATCAGTCTACAAAAATAATTGTGATCAGATGAAAATATGCATTTTATGGGCAGATGTCATTTCTCTACATGTTATATAGTTGAAACTTTGAAAATCATATTAAACATCAGTAGAATCCAAAATATCTAAAAGCCGCGGCAATAGCGCAGTTGGTAGCGCGCCGGACTTCTAATCCAGGGGTCTATATTCGCACGGGTTCGATCCCCGGCTGCGGCACTTATCCTTTCCGACATTTGTCTTCCACCAATGGGTAGATAATCGTAAACCTATGTGGAATAGCAACTGGAGGCTAGGAAAGGGATGTGGTGGTAGTACTGGTGTGAGAAATACCAGGAATCCATCGTTAGGTGCTCCAGTCGTCTCCATATAACTGAGAGATTGTTGAAAGGGACGTAAAACCCCAATTCAAATCAAATCAAACCAAAATATCTAAAAGTCTAGTCAAAACCTTTATTGCTTTACAAGAATATAAAGCCTGTGAAGCGACTCAAGCCATTCATGGCTTTCTAGTTGGGTTGACCTATTGATTGATCAATGATAATATTTTGTCTATTTTTACCAGTGGTAGAAAAAGAAAGAAAATGAAACACTATTTTGTTGACTGGAACAATAATTATGATGGTGAAATTAGTCTGTTATCTAAGTTTGTACAATAATTAGGGATGTGAACGAATATTCGAATATTCGTTTTTCCCGTGAATATTTGAATATGATTTTTCGAATATGAATATTCGTTTTTACGAGACTGATTTTGGCTATTGCCTTTAATTTCTGGAAAGAGTAAAAGAAGTGGAAAGTAAGTTCTCAATATTGAAATGATTTTCTCACATTTATCTTCAATCGTATGTATATAAGTGTCAAGAAGATACAAGTTTAATCAATAATTATGACAGGTTGCAAATCTTATCAGCAGCCGGTCAGTGAAGCATCGACCAATGTATAAATGTGTTAATATAACACCTATGGGGAATTACCAGCCCGATTAGCTCAGTTGGTAGAGCACCGGACTTCAAAACCATTGAAGTTCGGCGGCGTGGGTTCGATTCCCGGGCTGGTAAACTAATAAAAACTAATTGTCTTTCGGATGAGACGTTAAACCGAGGCCCCGTGAGACGGTGCTTTACACCGAGCACGTTAAAGAACCATGGCGGATCTCAGCAGTAGTTTCGTCATGTATCCTTGCACTATCCCCCATAATAACTCACCGTCTTCTGGGGGCGTCGCTCATATGGGCATGTGCTACGGTAGCAACGGAAATACACACACACACTTTGGAGAAATGAAACCTATTTGCAAATTTTCGAATACGATGAAACAATTGACGTTACGCCTGAACAAAATTTATTTGAAAACCGACGGCCGCGCGATGTTTGTTATATTTTTTTTTTCAAGGCTATTTAAGATACAATGCTCATATTTGGTATGATGGTAGATCTCTATAATGCACATCTGCAGATACTAAGGTCAAGGTAATGTGACAAGGTCAAGGTCAAAACTTTTTGGCGCATTCATGTTTCACAAACACATCTCAGGGATAATTCTTGCTCAGAATTTCATGTGCGAAAATTCTCAAGTCCAAACTTTCGAGAAATACCAAGTTTTCAATGGTAATTGAGCCAAATCCTTTGTTAAAAATATATTTTGGTGTGAGATTTTTCTCTCATTTAGCCAATTTGAATGAGATTTCTGGCAGAATAATGAGAGAATTTACACAGATCTCGCCCAAAAATGATCCCTGACATCTTGTTTATTTCAGAAAACGACACGACACTTCAGAGGAGGAGTCGGATAATGAAAAACAACAAAGAAACAAGAAGTCTAAGAAGTCTAGTAAAGCTGATAAAAACCAGGATAGACATAAAGAGAAGCAAAACAACAAAAAGAGTCGCTCTGTATCAAGCCCTGATTTGTCACCCTTAAAGAAGAGAGATCATGCTCAGAGGAGGGGAGAGTCAGAGTCCGATAACAATAGTCCAGTTAAAAGGGGAGTTCAATCGAGGATTGAAAGACCGGGTAATCCACCAAGATTTGGGAGACAAGATTCCAGGGATAGAAGGTCTAATGGTAAGGTTATATGTACTTTTTTTATTACCTGATTATTATTGTGTTAAAATTGTTTTATCCTTTAGGGGAAAAAAAAAAAAAAGAATGTTTTAAAAAGAGACATACAGAGAAGAAATGTCGATTTTTGGACGAATTCCTTAGAGCGAGTCACTCCACATGTTTATTACACATGTATGCAAGAACATGACATCATTAATTTATTTTTTGCAAGCGGGCAACAGTTTTGTGCTTACTGTGCATGGATGAAACAGTTCATTCTGTTGACAGCTTACTTGACGGATATTGTAATAAACTATGAAACAATTCTAAATGGTAAATTATTATTTATATAGGAGATCAAGTATTAATCTCAAATGTCAAACTCCCACTCTGAATTTTTAGCTCAGCTGTTTTCTGAGAAAACCCGAGGTATTGCTATAGCCTTTGTGTCGTCATTGTCGTCATCGTCCTTGTCGTTGTGCGAAAAACTTTGACATTTTGTGATATCTCTTGTTCTACTGAAAGCATTTACTTGAAACTTGGCACACATGTTCATCATCAAAAGAGCAACCTATACTATCAAGGGGAATAACTCTTGATGTATTTTGTGCAAATTATGCTCCTTTTTCGATTTACAGTTTTTCCTAATATCCAGTACTCAAAAGCTGAGCATAGGTACCCGTAAGCGGTGCTCTTGTATTGTTATGAAGTTTAAAGCAAACCTTTAGCTAATGCCATAGCTTATTATCACAAGATAGACATAGTTTGAGATTAGATGAAACCTTCTATCTACCAAATCCACATAGGTCTGATAATTTCCATATTTAATCCAAAAAGTTCTTAAAAGTCCCTACATGGCAGACCTGTGTCATCTTCATGATTCTACATTATTATCAGGGGTGTGGAAAAACAGAGTTTCTCCACTTGTACCTTGACAAGTAAAAGCTGATTTCTTACTTGTCCAGATTTAAAATGAGCTTGTCCACAAAAAAATTGGTAGATAAATATTGAGAAATATTGTGTTTAATGAAGTAAATGCTGTAACCCAACATTTTCTTCAGGGCTTCAGATTCTTTTCAAGACTGATGGGTCCAATTGACCCATGAGGTAAAAAGTTGTGGGTCATTTCCTGAAATGATGGGCCAAAGCATATTTTCATTATTGTAAAAATGTTTCATATCCAAGCAGGACAGGGTCACAGGACCCCAACTGTTGGAAAGTTGTGGGTCATCATGTGAGAAATGACCCGGGCCCACTGTAAATCTGAAGCTCTGTTTCTTCATTAAAGGCAATGTTTTCTTCCCTTTGATACAAACATAAGAATGACTTTTCCCCTAGATCTTTTTAGTACTGTATCAAGATGTGCTCTGGTATTTACTTGTCCACCGACAAGTGGCCTAGAAAAATGTACTTGTCTGCAAGTATAAAAGCCTGTTTCTGACAAGGTGGGCATGGTAATTCCACACCCCTGATTACATCACAAATTTCCACATCAATACAATAGGCTTTTTGATATAGTCAATTTAGGATTTGACTTGAATATTTCTAATTTTGACAGCGAGGTAGACATCACTTTCTGGCCCTTGTCAGCCATGTAATAATCTCAATGTTTTTCTTTTTCAGAGGCAAGCCCTGAAAGACGGAGGAGAAGGGTTCCAGATCAATCACCAGAAGATTTAAGATTAAACAGAGATCCTAGACAAAGTGGAAATGTACGAGCTTCATTCAGATCAGCTTCTCCTGAACCTCAGCGTGGAGAGTTTGAAAGGCCTCGTAGAGATAGTTTTGATGCAAATGAATACAGAGTCAATAGACAAGTAGACTTTGATAGAAGGGATAGGGATGACTTCATGCATGATCGCCTTTTTGACGACAGAGACAGACACATTCAATATGATAGGAGGGATTTTAGAGACAATTTTAGGGATGATTTTAGAGACAGACCCTTAAGGTTAGAGGATAGGGACAGGTTTGACCCCAGAAGGGATCCAATTTCACCAGAAAGAGGATTTCCGCGGAGAAATGATCGCTTCTCCCCTGACAGAGGATGGACGAGAAAAGAACATGTTCCGTATCAAATTGGTAGGCAAAGAAATGAACAGGATGAAAGATTTCAACGGAGAATGTCTCTTTCTCCAATACGTAGAAACGAAAATCTTCTTCAGACTTTTGAAGATAGACAGAGAAATTCCTTAGTTAATGATAGGCGTCGTGAACCACTTTCTCCTGTTAGGGGCAGACGACAAATGGAACGGCGATCAATGAGTCTGGAGGATAGAATGCAAGTCATCAGAAAAAGTAGAAGTGTAGAGATGGAAAAGTCTCCAGTAAGGAAAAATAAACAGAAAAATATTTCCAACGAAAATAAAAGTCCGGACCCTAAAGCTAAAAGTGAGAAAGCTGGCAAAAAGAAGAAAAAAGCTAAGAATGATGTTGAAGGAAAAATTTCAAACAAAAATAAAGAAAATAAGAAGGAAAGGAGCGAGTCACTGGAAAGAAGTTTTGAAAGAAGTAAACAATCATTGGTTATCCCAGGTGATGAAATAGACACAAAGTTGACTGATTCAAAGAAAAGTTCTGAAACTGAGAAGGGTAATAAGAAAAGCAGTAAAAAGAATGCTTCAAAGAGACCAAGATCAACATCTGGCTCCCCTCCTAGAAACAAAAAATCCAAAGATGAAATTAAAAATGAAGTACAGGGAACAGATAAAAAAAGCAAGAAAAAGGACAAAAAGGAAAAAGCGTTAAAAGCTAAAAATAGAAATTCAAGATCTCGTTCTAAAAGTGTTGATAGTCTTACACTCACAAGTAAAAAGAAAAATGTGCACAAGGAGAAAAAAGACGATGGAAAAACCTTGAAAGAGAAAAAATCCTCAAAAAGATCTCACTCAAGGTCACTCAGTCCACAGGAAAGGTCACTCAATAGGTCAAGGTCATCTGATGTGTCGCTAGGAAGGAAGCATGATATGGCTCAGTTTGAGAGTGAACCAGAAAGCGGAGAAATCACAGATAGCGAGGAAGAAGTAAAGAACGCTCTGAAGAGTCAGGTCACTGTCAATGTAAGTAAATTTATCGTACCCTCTGAATTTATAATATTGCTTCAAACAAATTACCAATTTTGAGGACATTCTTACCAACCTTTCAGGGCCTTTAAAATTCTAATCATCTGCTCATCCTGCATGGCTTTTTATGCCCCCGCATCGATAGATCGGGGGCATATTGTTTTACTCATGTCCGTCTGTCTGTCTGTCTGTCTGTCCGTCCGTCTGTCCGTCTGTCTGTCCGTCCGTCTGTCCGAAAACTTAACCTTGCCAATATCTTCAAGCCTATTCAAGATACAAAGCTAATATTTGGCATGATGATAGATCTCAATGATACGCATCCGCTGGTACCAAAGTCAAGGTCATGTGACAAGGTCAAGGTCATCTGTCAAGGTCAAACGTCCGAAAACTTAACCAAAAACTTAACCTTGCCAATATCTTCAAGCCTATTCAAGATACAAAGCTAATATTTGGCATGATGATAGATCTCAATGATCTGCATCCGCTGGTACCAAAGTCAAGGTCATGTGACAAGGTCAAGGTCATCTGTCAAGGTCAAACTTTGAAAAAAAAATGCAGTTACGGGGGCATTCGTGTTTCACAAACACATCTTGTTCCTTCTTTGTCCATATAAACAGGATGAGTAGGTTTTGCAAAATTTCACTTATGAAATAAATGTATCACTATATTTTCTTGTATAACAGGACAAGTAGAAATTTCAAAAATTTTCAAGCCCTACCTTTGTTATTATTTTTTTTCACACAATATTAAAGTAAAAGCAGACAGTTCAGGCCATGATCAGCCAGCACATCTGTGCAGGCTGATCATGGTCTGTATTGTCTTCCAAAGCTTGGTGTACAGCAGAAATATGCTATGAACAGCATAAGAAGGTTTAATCCATTTCCTGCTTTTTTAGAATTTCTTTTCTGACTTATAGCAAATTTACGCAACATTTTCACAATTCTAACTCAAGTTTTCCCTTAGTTGTTCAGATGTGTGCAGGCAGCTTCGGCTAAGATCAGGCTGCTTGTCTATGCAGGCTGATCTTATCATTAACAGTCTACCAAAACTTAGGAAAATGTTATGTACAGCTTCAGAAGGGTCAACAAATTCTTTTATTGCCTCGATTAATTTAAATTAGTGTATAAATTCAAGCAAAATACAAACCTAATATGATTGTGTAAGTTTATTTTTGGCAATAGTTGCAGTAATGAAATACACTTACCCCATCTTTTTAACCAACTGAAAAGTGCAAGTGGTTGTTGTTTAACTGGTGATAGATTTACAATAATTATGTCCCTCTGAAGAAGAGAGGTATATTGCTTTGCAATTGTCTGTTGATGGGTAGGTTGGTCTTTCTGTAGACCTTTTTTTTTGTCCGGAGCATATCTCAAAAAGTATGCAACTTAGATTCATGAAAAAACTTCACCGATGGATAGATCTCATTAAGGAGAAGTCCAGTGCACAAAAATCATAACTTTACACTCATCATTTTTTTTTAGTTTTAGCTCCACTGGCCAAAAGGCCAGAGGGCTATTGTCATGGCGTGGTGTCCGTCGTGCGTGCGTGCTTGCGTCCGTCCGTCCGTAAACTTTTACTTTAAAAAATCTTCTCCTCAGAAACTACTGGATAGATTTCAATCAAATTTCACAGGAATGTTCCTTGTTAGTTATTTGCCATTTGTTTATAGACAAAGAACGGGCTATCAACCTGCTCTAATGAGGAGGAGGGGGGGGGGGGGGGGGCATGAATGTTTTACAGACATCTCTTGTTTGACATTTGTGACACATCACAAGAAAGGAGCCTTCTTTGGATGCGTATGATATTTGAAAATGAGGTTGTTTCAAGCATAGGTCAACTGGAGGTCACATTTCAATAATTCTTATACAGGAAGGAAGAATGTGCATTATACATAGGCATATCCAGGACTTTGAAATTCATACGTACTCAGAAGGCGACAACCAAAGAATATATAGGATAAAGGGGATATGAGAACTTGAACAAAAGATGGATACCCTCCATTCCCTCCCTTTTTATGATTTGAGTGTTGGTGAATAATCAAAACATCGTAACTACAGCTTGAATAAGCTTTAGTTTCAATGCTATGATCATTCATCCACGATATTTCAAACAGAGGAATATTTCTTTTATGCACTTGCATAATTTGCGTAATGGGAGTTATTCCATTGATACAGATTCAGAAAATTTGCCAAGTGTCAGAAGTTTCAACCCTATTCTGACTATGCAGAATCTATAAGCTTTACCCAAATAGTCCCTTTTTTCATTACTGGATATTTTATTAAATGTCATTTTTTTAGAAACCCCTTGATGAAGGTGAAGAGGATCTCAAAAAGGATACTAGTGGAAAAAGGTATTATTTATGTTATTGATACAAAATAATTTCTTCTTAAAAATAACCCTAAAGAATTACTGTGAAAAATATTAAAGCCATAGTTGAAATCAAAGTTTGCCTTATTGTTTAATCTGTACAAATCGGCCATATAATGATGTAGTTATGTGATTTATCAAATCTTGACCGAAAGCAACACATTTAAATTCAGATTGAAAGCAGTTTACAGGTCCAGTTAAAATGAATGCCTTTTGAAGAAGTAAATGTATTGAAGAAAAAAAGAATTTGTTTTTCAATGTTGTTTTCTGCTTTTATATTTAATGATGCCAATTTATTTATTAGATTGTCAAAATGTTTGGTTATATGCTAATGGTTCAGTTTAAAAAATGAAAAAAATAAATATATAAAGAAAACAAATCCACCCAAAACAGACAAAAAAAAAAATTCTCTAGATCTGTAGAGCTAAATGTAAGAATTTGTTTTCTGATCGATGTAAAATAAATAGATTTAAACCAAAAGATCATTATTGATCTATGTCTTTAGTGCAAGAATGAGACAAAATCTAAAATCTTTTGGACAAATTTTCTTAAAGCACATCATTTTGCATGCAATAGCTATGCAATAATCATGGCAATGATACTTAGTAAGCTCTGCTTAGATAAAGCCAGATAGGATGAAATATGCAATAATTTTCTTTTTTGGTAACTTCTATGGTTAAGCAATGTGTTTATCAAATGATAATCTACCATTATTTCTTTGTAATTGAAAAAGACAATTTTAGTGTTTAAGGAAAAATTGAATTTTATATAGAGTATATAAATCTGTCTTGTAGGATTAGAACCAATGATGACACCAAGGCTGGTGATACCAAAATAGAGGAAGAACCCCCAGCCAAAAAGCCAAAACCCGCTGGTGTTGATATGCTAACTGGTCGTACCGGAGGTGCTTATATACCACCAGCCAGACTAAGGGCCATGCAAGCTAGTATTACTGATAAATCAAGGTGAGAGTTTGATATATTTTATACAAATACCAACCAAGAAACCAAAACCAGCTGGTGTTGATATGCTAACTGGTCGCACAGGAGGTGCTTACATACCACCAGCCAGATTGAGAGCCATGCAAGCTAGTATTACTGATAAATCAAGGTAAAAGAGCTGAAACATAATTTACACCCTTAACTTGTAAGTAAATGAAACTATACGTGATGCGTCACATGAAGGGACCATCTGAGAATTCCGTAGAATAAATGTTCGAAATGATATTTTACCCCTGAAAATGAATGTTTTTGGGGGGTATCTGGAATCAGCCTGTCTGTCTGTCTGTGGACACATATACTAGTAATTTTATGTGACAAATTCCTCCTTCAGTTTTTAGCTCCACTGGCCGAAAGGCCAGCGGGCTATTGTCATGGCAAGGTGTCCGTCGTCCGTGAGTTCGTGCGTCCATCCGTCCGTCCATAAACTTTTACTTTAAAAATCTTCTCCTTTTAAAGTACTGGATGGATTCCAATCAAATTTCACAGGAATGTTCCTTAGGTGACCCTCTATCAGATTCCTTCAAAGATTTTTAATCGGTTGAAAATCATGGCTGTAGTGGGCGTGGCTAATTTCCATATATGGTAATAGGTGGCTTTTCTCAGAAACTAATCGATGGATATTTACCAAACTTCACATGAATTATCCTTGAGGGGCCCTCTATCAGCCTACAAAAAATCATTGTGATCAGATGAAAAATATGTATTTAATGGGCAGAGGTCATTTCTCTATATGTTATATAGTGAAAACTTTGAAAACCATTTTCTCAGAATCTAATCGATAGATATCAACCAAATTTTACATGAATGATACTTGAGTGACCCTCTATCAGTATAGCAAAAATTATTGTGATTGGATGAAAAATGTGTATTTTATGGACGGAGGTCATGTCTCTTTTATGTTGTATAGTGAAAACTTTGAAAATCATTTTCTCAGAACCTAATTGATAGATATCAACCAAATTTTACATGAATGATACTTGAGTGTCCCTTTATCAGTATGGCAAAAATTATTGTGATCGGATAAAAAATATATATTTTATGTGCGGAGGTCATTTCCCTATATGTTATATAGTGTAAACTTTGAAAATCATTTTCTCAGAACCTTATTGATAGATATCAACCAAATTTTACTAGAATGATTCTTTAGTGATCCTTTATCAGTCTATTAAAAATATTGTGATTAGATCAAAAATATGTCTTTTATGGGCAGAGGTCATTTCTTCATATATAGGGTAAAACAAACTATCCTGAAAGGTTAAACAGATGGATTAGATATCATGGAAATTTTATTTCTGTGAAGTTGTATCAGTCTGCAAAAAAATATTTGATTAGATGAACAGCATAATATTATACTATCATTAGTTAGAATTTTGTTTTGATGACAGACAATTGTGAAGTAACATCTTTTAGTAGTGTTTAATTAAAAGTGGAAAGATCTACAATCAAAATTTTGCAGACTAACACCAGTATATTGTGCAGTAACATTCTGTTAGTTTTGAAATTCTTATATTTGGATTTTAACAAAATATCACTAGAATGATCCTTGGGTGACCCATTATCAGACTGCACAAAATTATTGTAATTAAATGAAAAATATTTGTGTAACAGGTAGAGGTCAATTTTGTTATTCACTGATCATGAGTTTTTTATGCAGAAATATTTCAGCATATGACCCTTATTTACTTGAAATAAACATTCACTCATTCATTCACTTCAATTCTCATTTAAACAGCTTTATCATCCTCTAATATAGTCATTATTTGGATATTCAGGCCTGTGGAGCGAATCAGGCGCTCAAGCGCCTCTAGTCCTTCAAAAGCTTTGAAATTTTATACAAACATTAATCACATGTTGAATTTTTACAAGACACAATTTGGAGGTCCCACTTCCCCCGGGTTCAAGAATTATCTGCCCTTGAACTTAAGACATTTTTTTTCTTTTCATACACAAACTAGGAATTTTTTGTCACAAACTCCTTCTTCAGTTTTCCTTCAATAGCTCTAAAACTTTATATAAACATTTATCAAATGTTGAAATTTTGCAAGACATTATTTGGAGGTCTCTATGCCCTCGGGTTCAAGAATTATCTGCCCTAGAACTTAGCATTTCCTTCAGATTTCTTTTTTTAAATTTTCAGTTCAATGGACAAACTTTGTTAGCTTAAAGTTTTCATGGTCAACAAGCATTTTAGTCAGGGGTGTGGAATTCCCATGCCCGACTTGTCCGGCACAGGTTTCATCACTTGCGGACAAGTACATTTTTCTGAATACTAGAGCAAATTTTGAAACAGAACTAGAAAGATAAGGGATAAGATTCATCACAGTGTTTTTATTAAAGGGGAGAAAACATTGTCTCATGAAGAAAATGCTGGGTTACAGCATTTTCTTCATTAAAACTGATGTTTTCTCAATATCTATCAATTCATTTCTTTTTCGAGAAGCTCTTTTTGATCCTGGACAAGTAGAAAATTGCCTTTTACTTGTCTATGGACAAGTGTAGAAAATTGGTATTTCCACATCCCTGTCTTAGTACTATCAAAGCACTTATGGGGGGTTTTAAGTCACATCCTGTGACAAGTTCTAGTTGTACTAAAAAAGGTCAAAGGTGATATTTCAAAAAGTCTTAGGTAGGAACAGAGCTCCAGATACTGTGTGGTGATCTGTATAAAATCATAATTTTTTAGTTGAAAGAGCATAATCAACTAATGATCAATACTACAATCGGCTCTTAGAAATCATTCTCAATGAATGTACACTTTGGCATAACAAGGTATGTTTTAAAACTTATTTTTGGTTTTGGATGTAGAAAAACAATGGTAACTAAGTGTTGTATCCTTTGGCATATGCAGAATGGAACACTCAACCACTATGCGGGATAGCAGCTGGAGGCTAGGAAAGGATGTAATGGTGACACTTGTGTAAGAAATTTAAGGAATCCATTGTTAGGTGCTTTGGCCGCTGCGATATAATTTAAAGATTTTTGAAAGCGGTGTTAAACCCGATCCAAACAAACCATGGAAGAAGTCACATGTTTAAGGGCTAAACTCAGCATAAGTTGTCGTAGAACAACAATTAAGTTTAGCTCATATATTTAAGTGGACCTGTTATAGTTTTGCAACATCTAGGAAGTAATTAATTTTAACAATGTTAACCAAGGTTTCCTAATGATTTTTAGCTCCACTGGCTGAAAGCCACTGGGGCTATTGTCATGGCGTTGTGTCCGTCGTGCGTCCGTCCGTGCGTGCGTGCGGTCGTAAACTTTTCTTTAAAAATCATCTCCTCAGAAACTACTGGATGAATTTCAACCAAACTTCACAGGAATGATCCTTGGGTGACCCTCTTTCAAAGTTGTTCAAGAAATTTTGATCCAATGAAAAACATGGATTTAATGGGCGTGGCTAATTTCCAAATATGGTAAAAAGTGAATTTTCTCAGATTCTAATCAATGGATACCAATTAAATTTTGCATGAATGATCCTTGGGTGACCCTTTATCAGTCTACCAAATATTTTTGCAATTGGATGAAAAATATGCATTTTATGGGCGGAGGTCAATTCTCTATATGTTATATAGTGGAAACTTTGAAAATCATTTTCTCAGAATGTAACCGATGGATATCAACCAAATTTCACTGGAATGATCCTTGAGTGACCCATTATCAGTCTACAAAAAATCATTGTGATCGGATGGAAAATATGCATTTTATGGGCAGAGGTCATTTCTCTATATGTTATATAGTTGAAACTTTGAAAATCATTTTCTCAGAATCTGATATTTGGATATCAACCAAATTTCACTGGAATGATCCTTGAGAGACCCTTTATCAGTGTACCAAAAATTATTTGGATTGGATGAAAAATATGTATTTTATGGGTGGAGGTCATTTCTCAGTATGTTAAATAGTGGAAACTATGAAAATCATTTTCTCAGAAAGTAACGGATGGATATCAATCAAACATTTTTTGTATGATCTTTGGGTGACCCATTATCATGCAGCCAAAAATTATTTTGATTTGATCAAAACTATGTCTTTTAAGAGCGGAGGTCATTTCTCTATTTGTTATTTAGTTGAAACTTTGAAAATCATTTTCAACATCAGTAGAACCCCAAATATCTAAAATCTAGTCAAAACATTTATTTGCTTTTACAAGAATTTCAAGCCTGTGGAGCGACTCAAGCCATTCATGGCTTTCTAGTCATTAGGTAACCTTGGTTAACACTGTGAAAGAATATGTGGTCCGAAATGTTACGGAATTATAACAGGTCCACTACCTTAACTCAATTTTACTTAAATACGTAATATTTCGTTTCAGTGTGGAGTATCAGAGAATATCCTGGGAAGCCTTAAAGAAGAGTATAAATGGTCTAGTGAACAAAGTGAATGTGTCCAATATAGAAAATATAGTCAGGGAGTTATTTCAGGAAAATATAGTCAGAGGACGGTAAGCATGTCTTATTAATTGATATTAATCTTATGAAGTATCAAGGCCAAGTATTGAGATTTGATTAATCTTATGGAGTATGTCAGACTGACAGCTAAAGGGAATGTAATGGTAACTCTAGTGAGAGAAAATGCCAGTGCTCAAGCTGCTGCTATTTGACTAACAAAAATGTTTAAGGCTGCATTGAACCTTTACCAACAAACTTTTTCATGCACCTGCCCCCCATCAATAAGATTGGAGGAGTATTTTGCCGTTTAACAATCTGTCTCCTCTGTCTGTCTGTCTGTCTGAAAACTTACACCAAAAACTTTACATTGCAAATCACTCTAAGGCTATACAAGATACAATGCTTATATTTGGCATGATAATAGATCTCATCGATGTGAATTCACGGATGACAAGGTCATGTAACAAGTTCAAGGTCATCAATCTGTGAAGGTCAAGACTTTGAAAATTTACAGTTTTGGGGGCATTTGTGCTTTACAAACATATCTTTTTTTCTTTTCTTTTTGCTCAAGTTGAAAGAGAATTCAGTTTTCAATGTGCTTTGCTTTGGAGCTGTATATTATAGTGTTATATACTATTCTTCATGGTGTCTGTTGTCTAGTGGTAGAGCATGGGCCTCTTGACATAAAGGTCCTTAGTTCGATTCCTGGGGGCGGCTATTGATCTTGGTTCTGTCTTTCACACACACATTCGACAGAGAGTTCAGGTGAATTTTCCAGGAAGCAGAATCAAGAGGGATCAATCTAAGTTGTAATAACTTGTTTTCCAATCGATGTGAAATAAATAGGTTGAAACCATACACTATATAATTAACTGTATAGAATGAATATTTCAGAGGTTTATTTGCCCGTTCCATCATACAAGCCCAGTCAGCCTCACCAACATTTACACATGTATATGCTGCTCTTGTTTCTATAGTCAACACTAAGGTAAGATCTTCATCCATCTGGTAACTTTTGTGTTGTTAATTGTAATAGTTTTGGATTGGTATGTATTCTTCATTCCCTGAAGGCAGCACTCATCCTTTCCAACTATTTGTCTACAACCAATGGGTTGATAATCATAGACCAGCTGGAGGCTAGGAAAGGATGTGATTGTAGTTCTGGCGAGAGAAATACCTGGAATCCATTGTTAAGTTCTTAGGGATATGACTGGAAATAATGTTAAAAGCGGCGTAAAACCCCATTCAAACAAATAAAGATGCATTCTTTATCTGTAGATGTGACCAGGTTGTAAGGTTTTATTTAAAACAATTATTTTTCATAATGAGTGGGATATTAGCAGAGCTACAGATAGAGGGGGTATTTTGGATTTCAGATCAATCATTTAAGTACAAAACCTTTTATGTTGGTACTCATTGGAATTGTCTTGTTGAGACAATTCAAATGAGTACCAATAACATAGGGTTTCATTGAGAAATAAAGATTTAGGACTGGCTTTACCCCCTCTTATCTTTATCAGGGTTCCCACGCATCAGGGAAAAGTCAGGGAAAAATGGATTTTTGCAAAAGTCAGGGAATTTTGTTGAGTGTCAGAGAAATTTGAAAAATAAGACAAAAGTCAGGGAAATGTCAGGGAATTTTGAAAAGACTGTCAGGGAATTTTTCATTTCTGGACTGTTTAACACAAAGGCAATCTCCTAAGATTTTGTCACCAAATTTTTTACTGAAAGGGCTAATGTCACATTTTGGAGTAATGTCACATTTTGGAGTATTTTATGTCCTTAAGTTCCTTCATCTATCATTGTCTGTGTAGTAGATCCAGTTTTGAGGTTAAATGAATCATGTTAAGAGTGATGATGAATTGTTTGTACTATCTACAACAACATGGTACTTTTATCCACACTAAAATGTGTAGGTAAAATGATTTAATAATTTCAATTCATAAATTTGCTTACATCTTGATATCCATTGGTATTATTGTAAACAAGCCTCAATTCTTTCTGCAAATCTGTCTGATGGTGGCAACAATATTATAGATGTTTGTCACATTTCCATTAGTAGGTATGTTGCAAATAAGAGGTTTGTTAGCTTCAGACTTGAAAATCATAATTGAAAAGAAGTCTGAGGAAGCTGAATTTGAAAACTCTTTTTCCTCGGTCATTTATTAGCCTAAATGATAATTACCTTCACTTAACCCTTTCCTGTTTTACAAAATTTTGGACCTGTCCAAATTCAAGGGTTTTGCAGACGAAAATTTAAAGTGGATTTAATTTGAAAAATAACCATTCAGTAGGGTAGAAAATAGTGTGGAAAAGGAAGAAATTGCTTGTCAGAAGCAATTTCTTCTTTTTATGCCCCCGATAGGGAGGCATCATAAATTTGACTTGTCCGTCCGTCCGTCTGTCCGTCCGTCTGTCCGTCTGTCCGTCATTCCGTCCAAAAACTTTAACATTGGCCATAACTTCCTTATTACTTAACATATTCGCATCATACTTTACCACAACATTCCTTGGTACATTACCTTTCTGTAGGCACATACTTTGGTGACCTTGACCCCTGGATGACCTTGACCTTCAACATAGATTGGCCATAATTTAAAATCAAAGCGGTGTTGGGGGCATTGTCATCTTACAGTGACAGCTCTTGTTTAACAATGTTTTCTCAATCATAAAATCACAGACACGTAAAAAGCAGGGATTAAACAGCAAAGGGTTAAACACTTAAAATGCATTTGGTCAATGTAAGTATTCTATACATGACATATTTTTGTCTTACTTTGAAATTTGTTTTCATTTAAATATAAATAAATCATATAGTTCGATTCATGGTTATATCTCAATTGTGACAAAAGCTTTTGTTTAAACCTATATGGTTTTCATGCATTAGGAAACAAGTCCCTCACCTTAGATTTATCCCCCTCGGCTCAGTTTCCTGGAAAGTTCACCAGTGCTTGAGTCAAATGTGTGGGCTTATGATAATATAATAAAAGAACAAAATAGACTCAAAACCTCTTGGTCAAGAGATTTCCTGAGATAAAGTTTCTTTGTAGTAAAACATCCTTCACCATGACTTAATGGTATTCCAGTCGAACATATTAAGTAGGTTTTAGGCTTTCTCTTTCATGGTATTGCTCTTTACTTTTGAGCTTTAACAAAGTACTAGATTCCTACTACTTGTAGCTTGTACAAACAAGATTGAAGTGTCTCTCACCAATTGGTGAATAATTACTTATGTGGGATGTGCAGCTTGATGGTTTCTGATAGGACAAAATCTTTATAATGGCTAGATGAGTACTATAAATGGTTAGATGTTATTTTTACGTATATGGTCTACAGGGCTCAAGATGGGGAGATTTAAACGAACATTTCTAGAGGTTTTTTCAGTTAAAGGTAGATCTATAGCAAAAATTTTAATGAATAGGGAAACATACACTGAAACATCGATTAAATGTCAGGGAAAATCACTTTCTTGTCAGGGAAATGTCAGGGAAATGTCAGGGAAAAGTCAGGGAAATTTGGAATTGCTGAAGCTTGGGAACCCTGTTTATGTCTGTATAAGCTCTTTCCTCCTAAATTAATCATGGACTCTTTATCAAGAGGTCCCATACTTGATTCTCTGGAGCAGTTATCAAATATGGTTGTTTCAAAGGCCAAATTGGAGAGAGCACTGATGAATTTTCAGGAATCAGAACTAGAGTGATTTACTTTATCTGAAGGAACTTATTTCCTTATGGTTGCTAAATCAATAAGTTCAAGCTATCAAGGCAATTCACCAATACTCTTGCATCAAGTGTATAAGTTAATAAAAGAATAGCTAGACAAATTCATGAAGGTAAACTTGAACACCAATCAGATGCTTACAATTTCAATTATGTCTATGAAATTGCAATTATTTCTAGCTATATTTTATTTTGGATGAAGTTGTTGATGTCATCTGTTTAAGTGATTATTGAGCATTTGTGAATAGTTTGGGTGAGTGTTTTGAATGATAGAATGGAGTGCTGAGTGAGTGATTTAGAATGGTTTTGATTCTGATAAATGTCAATTTCAATGAAACTAACTGTATTGTACTATATGAATAGTTTCCACAAAATGGTGAGCTGGTATTGAAAAGACTTGTTACACAGTTCAAGAGGGGATATAAGAGGAATGACAAGACCATCTGTCTGTCTGCGACAAGATTTGTGGCTCATCTAGTCAATCAACAAGTGGTAAGAGTTCTTAATTATCAGCCCCTTTCTTGCTGAATTTAAGTTTTGTTTCAAACAGACTTAGTTTTTCCGAGATAACAAGCAGTCTGGTTCAACCTTTCCCCACAAAGATTAAAAAGATCAGCAGACTTTGCAGGCTAAGATCACACTGCGTGTCTAAAAAATTACATTGCTTTCTGTTTTGTTGTAGTTTTCTTGCCAAAAACATGGCATTTTATTACCATATTTTAGGTTTAGGTGAAACCTCAAATATGTACCATTTATCCACTTCAACTGGCAGCAAAGCTTTAGCACCCGCATATTGTGCCTGTGCACAAAATATGATTGTTGGTTAACCTTATGATAGAAAGGATTCATGTCATATCACAGGAAAACGGGCCTTGATGACAACTTTCTTCTTTACAAGCTAGAGGCCACATATTTGGCTCAATCTTTATGAAACTTGGTCAGAATATTTAACAGGTCACAAGGATGAATCTTTAGAAAATGGGATGGATTAACCATCATGGGAAAAGGGGCCAAAATTACATTTTTTTTTCACAATCTAAGGGCCACATACGGCTCAATCTTCGTGAAACTTGGTCAAAATGCTTGGTAGGTCTCCAGGGTGAACTCCATTGAAAATGGGAAAAATCCATGCCAAATTACGGGAAAAGAAGCCTTAATGACAATATTGTTATTTACATGGCTACAAAAATGGTCCAAATTGCATGAAATTTGCTCAGAATGTTTAGCAGGCCTCAAGGATGAACTCTATTGAAATTTGGAAGGATCCATCCATATCATGGGAGTATGGGCCTTTATGATAATTTTCTTGTTCACTCTCTAGGGGCCACAAGTTTAATACAATCTTCATAAAACTTCATAAAACAGGGATCATAAGACTAAAATAATGTTTTTCTTTTAAAAATTTAATGGTCATTTAATGATCTTTATAAGTACTTAGATTTACTACGGGGGAGTCTAGGAGATGAAGGTGGGCACTTTAGGACCATCATGGTCTTCTTGTCCTTTTTAAACCATAAAGTATATAAAAAATGTTTTCTAAAGTATTATTGCATAAAATTTCAATTTTGGGGTCCTTATCACCATATGTTAATGGACAAAACCCTGGGGATAATTGAAGAAAATGTGGATTGGTAAGTAAATTCACATGCTGTTAAGGCCTGGTTTTCATCACTTTGATATCCTCAGTCTGGGTCCATACACTTTATCAGTTTCTTTGTCTAACATTAATATAGAGCATAAATAAAGGTGTCGGTCCTATTCCCACATTAATTTTTGAGACGTCATTATTTAACCATTAACCAAGCAACTTCAGTATAGACAAAAAATTCCACGCAATGCATAGTACAATTAATCCAGCACATTATTACTTTTGGAGCTAGTTTCAAATGTTCCTACTTATTATTTTGCAATTTCTGTTTGAATATGTACTAAAGTCTTGCTTTTTATGCAATAATTCATACACGGGTGTTAAGCCATTCTTGGGGTCTCTGCAAATGTTAAAGCCCTCAAAATGTGAATTAACCATATACTGATTAGAATTTATTTTATTCAGGACTTTTAGCACTCTGAATGGATGTCTATTTTGCTAAGTTTTTTATTGAGCATGACAAGAGTTAATTTGCTTTAACAAAGATATATTTGGGGAGGGGTCTGATGGGGATCTGATGGTAGAGTTTTGCTTTCTAATTAATGTATGTACATGTAATTGCTGGTGTTATGGGAAGAAAAAGAAGGTTAAAAAGGTTGTGTTACCCTCAAGATATATGTTATTATATAGGACTTTTACTGAACTTTACTATGGTATTGCATTCTATTTTGACAAAAATTGAGAAAAGTCATGATCAATATTACAGGAACCCCTCGTGGCAAAAATTAAGTTATTTGTAAACAATGCTCTCACTATGTTTCAGGCTCATGAAGTGCTGGCGTTAGAGATTCTGACGTTACTATTAGAGGAACCAACTGATGACTCTGTGGAAGTGGCAATTGGATTTCTCAAGGAATGCGGACAGAAATTAACAGACGTCTCACCTCGAGGGATAAATGGTAATTGCTGTAAAGGGTATTTTTTTGAGTATATGTGAATTATGAATTAAAATGATTCACACATGCTTACATAGCGTTTTCTGTAGCTGCAACATGAGAAGATAGCACAGAGCTGCTGTCTTGAGAAGGAAAAAAAATAGCACAAAGCTGCCGTCTTGAGAAGGAAAAAAGGAAGCACAAAGCTGCTGTCTTGAGGGAAGTTAGATAGCACAAAGCTGCTGTCTTGAGGGAAGTTAGATAGCACAAAGCTGCTGTCTTGAGGGAAGTTAGATAGTAAAAAGCTGCTGTCTTGAGGGAAGTTAGATAGCACAAAGCTGCTGTCATGAGGGAAGTTAGATAGCACAAAGCTGCTGTCTTGAGGGAGATAAGATAGCACAAAGCTGCTGTCTTGAGGGAAGTAAGATAGCACAAAGCTGCTATCCTGAGGGAAGTTAGATGGCACAAAGCTGCTATCTTGAGAAGGGAAATGAGACAGCACAAAGCTGCTGTCATGAGGGAAGTAAGATAGCACAAAGCTGCTGTCTTAAGAGGAATTAAATAGCACAAAGCTGCTGTCTAAAGGAAAATAAGTAAGCCCAAAGCTGCTTTTGAAAGGAAAATGAGATAGCACAAAGCTGCTGTCTTGAGGGAAGTAAGATAGCACAAAGCTGCTGTCTTAAGAGGAATTTGAAAGCACACAGCTGCTGTCTTATGGGAAGGGAGATAGCACAAAACTGCCGTCTTAAGAAAAAAATATAACACACAGCTATTTCGAATAAGAAGAAAGATAGCACAAAGCTGCTGTCTTGAAAGGAATAAGATAGCACAAAGCTGCTGTCATGTAGCAACAGGAGGAAACAGAGTATCAGTGAAACAGGTCAAAGATGTGGAGATGTCAAAGTATATGTGAAATACACAGTAATTTCTCATGTGCTTTAATATAATACAGAGTGTCCAAAATAGTCAAGCTCTTTTATCATACCAGCAGAGAACCACCAGAGTGAAATACCAGAGTCTGTGTGAAATATACAGAGTTCCCTAAAAGTGTTTTTAATTGGTTTGATCTTCCTGTAAGTCAAGCTTCGTTTACAACAGAGGATACAGCAGGATTTACTAAAACAAGATTGATTTATACAACCATGGAGCTTTTGTACCAGCTAAGCTCTGAATAATTCCATAAAAGTATGGAAACCAACAGCTGTTCGAAATGTGCGATTTCATATGTGCTTGATTCCAAGAATGAGTAAACCAAAGGATGAAGTACATCTCCTTTAACAGCATTGTGGATTTAATGAGGCTTGTAACCACAAAGGACCATATACAGAAATTCGATGAAATAGATTGTCATCTTTGATAAACAAGCATTTGTTCGGCTGCAGTTTGACTGGTAACAACTCTGGGTTACCATCAGATGAACACTCCGGTACATTCTTTTACCAGTGTTTGTACAGAAACTGTTTCCAAAGGGCTTGTGTGAGTTACCTAAAAAATTCACATGGGCTTTAAAAGGTTTAACTCGAGCCACCATGATATTCATATTGTACTTGTACCATATGAACCCTATCAACATAAACATTGACTTTTATCTTACACACAGGAAGGGAAAGGCAAGTCATGTATTTGCCAAAAAACAGGTATATATCTTCTTTATTTAAAAGTTTAGTTAATAATAATTTTATCATTTTCATATTGTAAAGTGGACATGTCATTGTTGTTGATCTTAATTTATGATCAGATAATCAGGGGTATATAAGAAGGGATAAAGATATTTTTATGCCCCAGCTTTGAGAAAGATTCGAGGCATGTTGTTTTATTGTTGTCCTTCTGCCTGTCTGTCTGTCTGCAAAACTTAGGGTAGTGGAACCGTAAAAGTTCCGCAATATTTCAGACCAGATAATCTTTCACAATGTTGACCGAGGTTTCCTGATGAAAATCATTAGGAAACCTCAGTTAACACTGTTAAAGTTCATTGCTTCCAAAACGTTGTGGAACTATTACAGGTCCACTACCTTAACCAAAAGATTTAATATTGGGAATTACTTCCAGCATATTTAAAAAACATGTGGTCACTCATTTAGATTGTCTGATCAATTGTTTAGGTGATTCGATTCAAAAGATTGACAACAATTCTAGAGGTTGATAATGAAAAAAGTGTTGAACTTAAGGTCGTGGACCTGTAATAGCACCGCAACAATTAAGGAGTAATGAACTTTAACAGTGTTAACCAAGGTTCCTAATGATTTTCATTAGGAAACCTCGGTTAACATTGTGAAAGAACAAGTGGTCTGAAATGTTGCAGAACTATTAAGGTACCTTAAAAAAAAGCCATAATTGGAACCATTCTCTCTGTAGCTATAGTGACTCTAGTTTTTTAAGAAGATAACATTATGATCGAATTACAACAACAAAGACACTTCCGATATTTGTCCAAACTTGTTGGATATAGTCTCATTACATATTTTCTAAATACAAACAGAATTAAAGATATAGGGAGTATTTTGGATTTCAAGTTACAATATTTCAACAATACTTAACAAATCCTATATTGTGGGCAATCATTGGAATCGTCTTGTCAAGATAATTCAAATGAGTATCCACGACAGGGATTCATTCAGAAACAAAAGTTTTAGAATGGTATTTTAACCTCTTATCTGCACCTCTGTGCAAATAAAAGATATGTGGTCCATCACACAAAAAACCAAACACATCTGGTAACTCTGTTAAATAAGGTAAGCTGGAAGAATCATATCAAAAGCCCTGATACACAACAGTAGAGTGATTATTCTGGAATGAAAAAATCAATGAAGTGGTCTAGAGGTAGAGAGTCGGCCTCTTGAACCAAAATTCCCGAGTTTGATTCCCAGGGGTGGCTATCAATTTTAGTTCGTTCATTGGCTCACACATTTGGTGCAAGAACTGGTGAATTTTCAAGGAAGTAGAATCGAGAGGGATAAATCTAGGTTGTAATAACTTGGTTTCCCATTCGATGTAAAATTATAGGTTTGAAAATCACTAGGTGGTCCCTGGAATCAAACTCAGGACCTTGAGGTCAAGAGGCTGACACTCTACCACTAGACCACAGACACCACACATATTTCTCTTGTGACTATCTTGCTCACTGCACAAGAAACATAACTCTTTTTTGTTGAGTTTAAGCCCTATAACGTTTTCACTAAGCAGTGTAATGGGTGACAATCTTGTTACAATTTTCTGTCTCGTTCAAAATTCAATGAAATGAATGTAAGGAGATATCATCGATGTACATGATGTACGATGTACAGCAAATATACAAATTATTTTAAATTCTGGTAATTGAAACATTGTTTTAATATAATGTAATATGACTTAAGACACAAGATTTAAATAAATCTGTTGAATGTGCAGGAGTGTGGGATAACAAAATATTCTTACTTGTCTGTGGCCAAGTTCACTGTTGAAATTTCTCTTGTTTGACTTTAAGATTTACTTATCTTCAATTCTTGCTTAATGCCCTTTCTTCATGTTCCTATTTCTATTTAGCACTTGTTTTACTTCTAGACTATGCTTTGATCTGATACTTGCAATCTTTTCTTATATATTGAGGGTTAAGCACAATATTAATGTTAGTGCCTATGTAAATATAAAGGCACTTACAACAGAATTGCGCTTACCCCTTGATATGGTAAGTCTAGACTTTCGTCCTGATTCAAAATTCACTAATCCTTGGACAAATTCCTAAAGAAATTCTTCTTGTTGACAGACAAAAACCAAATTTTAGTAGTAGGGCATTTGAATCCCACACTGCTGATATCCTATAAATTGTCTCAAATTAGCTGCCATTATGACAATTGTCTTACTTTAAGATATTTCTGTATACGAGCAACGGATGTTTCATGAATTGTTTTGATTTGCTAGATCAAAGTCTTGACTGTCAGTCACAATTCCATCACTACCTCTTTGAAATCAATGTTAGATGCATTTACTTAATGTGTTTCTTCCGAATCTTTTTCAGCCATCTTTGAGAGATTACGCAACATTCTACATGAGAGCCAAATAGACAAAAGAGTCCAGTATATGATAGAAGTTATGTTTGCTGTCAGGAAAGATCAATTTAAGGTAATTATATTCAGGGGAAGAAACTAACTATTTTTATGCCCCAGTATCGAAAGATCGGGGGCATATTGTTTTACCGTTGTCCATCTTTTTTGTCCTGGTGTCTGTCTATCCGTCTGTCTGTCAGCAAAAGTTAACCAAAGAACTTAACATTGCATATATCTTCAAGCCTATTCAAGATAAAAGGCTCATATTTAACATGATGATAGATCTCAATGATCTGCATCTGCTGATACCAAAGTCAAGATCATGTGACAAGGTCAAGGTCAAATAACTCAAAAACTTAACCAAAAAAATAAACATTGCCAATATTTTCAAGCCTTTTCAAAAAACAAGGCTCATATTTGGCATGATGATAGATCTCAATGATCCGCATTTGCTGATACCAAAGTCAAGGTTATGTGACAATATCAAGGTCTTCTTTCAAGGTCAAATTACTCAAAAACTTAACCAAAAAAATAAACATTGCTGATGCTTTCAAGCCTATTCAAGAAACAAGGCTTATATTTGGCATGATGATAAATCTTAATGATCCACATCTGCTGGTTCCAAAGTCAAGGTCATGTGAATAGGTCATCTGTCAAGGTCAAACTTTCCTGAAAAAACATAACCAAAAACTTTCATCGTTCAGTTTATTCAAGCATATTATAGATACCCTGTCTCATAATTGGCATGATGAAAGATCTCAGTGATGTTCATCTGTAGGCATCAAGGTCTATGTCATGCTGAAAGGTCAAGGTTGTCTGTCAAGGTCAACATTTTGAAAAAAAAATCTGTTTTTGGGGAATTTGTGTTTCACAAACACATCTTGTTCATTTGGGTTCTTCAAGTATCCATACTTTCTACCTTGAGGTAATCAGGGATCCCTTCCTTCATTGAGATAGACAGAATTCTTCAGAAAGGATGAGGAAAAGATGCATAGGTTGAAGGTGTAATCTAGTTTCTTTGCAAGCAAATGTTTTTAACTTCCCTTTGATCCTTGAAATTGTAACATATGGGCAGTTATAATTATTCCACACGGAGCCACCGAAATGTGAGATACCTTAAAACATTTTAAGCTCACCAGAGTACATCATGCTTAAGGTGAGCTTTTGTGGTCATTAAATGTCCATAGTCTGTTGTATGTTGTCAATGATTTCTGGTCAGCCCTCCAGAGACCATAGTTTTGTCCTAATCTTCATGAAACTTTGTCATAATGTATGTATGGTCACAAGGATGACGGTTTCTTTAATGCTTTTCGGTGGTTTATCGAGAAATAACGGTAGATTATCACATGATAATCTCATTGCAAAAGCAGTGAAATTATCAAAAACTTATACCCTGCTTTTGTGCATTTCATCCTATCTGACGTCATCTATGCGGGGCGAAATAAGTGACGTCACAATGAACGTTGCATAGCAATCACGCGCAAAGTGACGCGCTTTACGAAAATATGTCCTAGAAATGTCACATTTTGTCATTGTTGCATTAAAGAAATAGAATAATCGTTTGTTTTTCGTGTAAGATCGATTGATATTTCATTTCGTGAACAACATAAGCTATATTTTCACTCGTGGCTCTGCCACTCGTGAAAATATAGCTTTTGATGTTCACTCAATGAAATATAAATCTATCTACACTGAAACGAACGATTATTCTCTATTTCCATCTCCAATGGCAGCAGTCATTCTTTCCAACTATTTGTCTCCCACCAATTGGTTGATAATCTTAGACCTATGTCAGATAACAGCTGGAGGCTAGGAAAGGATGTAATGGTATTACTTGTGAAAGAAATACCAGGAATCCATTGAAAGATGCTTTAGCTGCCATGATATTACTGAAAGATAGTTGAAAGCGGCATAAAACCTCATTCAAACAAACAGATAAATCCATTGAATATCAGGGGTAAAGGGCTCTTAATTATAAAATCCTTGTTAGCACTCTACCGGTAAAGTCACTGTGAATTGGTGTTATTGGTGGAATTTTTGGTCATCTTGGCCCTCTAGTTATAAGAAGACTTATTCAATAACTTGTCTTTATGATACGACTTACATCACATTTGAAATTACATGCCTGTTATTGCACTTGGAATAATTATGCAATTTAGCGTAGAGCCTATATCAACTCTTTATTGTGGTTGTGAAATGACATCATTATTAAAAGGCTGACATTATATGTTAAGAGGAACAAAATTATATGAAGGAATTTAAAGGATTTTGCCTTCCTATCCTTAAAATTCCAGTCATATTAAAAAGAATATCAAATTTGTGTTCATAAAATACTGAGTTCATTAAACTTGACATCTAAAACAGATGAAAACTCAACAAAGCCTAGTTATTATACCCCCCACCTACGAAGTAGAGGGGGGTATATTGGTTTCACCATGTCTGTCTGTCCATCCGTCCGTCCTTCCATCTGTTTGTCCGTCCATAGACCTTTTCGTTTCCGGACTCTAACTCAAGAAGCAAGTGACCTACGATCATGAAACTTTTCACAAATGTTCCTTATGACCCAAGGAAGTGCCCTACCTACAATCATGAAACTTTATGCAAATGTTCCTTATGGCCCAAGGAAGTGCCCTATTGTTTTTGGGTCACAAATGTCAAAGATCAAGGAAGTGCCCTATTGTTTTTGGGTCATAAAGGTCAAAGGTCAAGGTCACAGTCAGCCTTTGTTCATTTTTCGTTTCCGGACACTAACTGTAGAACCAAGTGACCTACAATAATGAAACCAAGCGACCTAGAGTCATGAAACTTCATGCAAATGTTGCTTATGACCCAAGAAAGTGCCCTATTGTTTTTGGTTCACATAGGTAAAAGGTCAAGGTCACAGTCAGCCTTTGTTCAATTATTGTTTCCAGACTCTACCTCAAAATCAAGCGACCTACAATCATGAAACTTTATGGAAATGTTCCTTATGACCCAAGGAAGTGCCCTATTATTTTTCAGTCACATAGGTCAAAGTTCAAGGTCACAGTCAATTTTTAGCTCACCTGAGCACGAAGTGCTCAAGGGAGCTATTGTGATCGATCGTTGTCCGGCGTCCGTCTGTCCATCTGTCTGTCTGTCCGTCCCGGCGTCAACTTTTTCTTTAAACGACATCTCCTCCTAAACTTATGGGTTAAAATCAACCAAACTTGGCAGAAATATTCCTTGGGTTGTTCCTTATGAAAATTGCTCAAATGGAAAGGATCCGTGCCATATCACAGGAAAAGGGGCCTTAATGACAAATTTCTTGTTTTCACTCTAGAAGCCACAAATACAGTCCAATCTTCATGAAACTTGGTCACAATGTTTGTTAGGTCATGAGGATGAAGTCTATTGTAAATGGGAAGGTTATGTGCAATTTCACAGAAAAAGCCGCCTTAATGACAATTTTGTCAACAATATCTTTAAACGTCATCTCCTCCTAAACTTATGGGTTAAAATCAACCAAACTTGGCAGAAATATTCCTTGGGTTGTTCCTTATGAAAATTGCTCAAATGGAAAGGATCCGTGCCATATCACAGGAAAAGGGGCCTTAATGACAAATTTCTTGTTTTCACTCTAGAAGCCACAAATACAGTCAAATCTTCATGAAACTTGGTCACAATGTTTGTTAGGTCATGAGGATGAAGTCTATTGTAAATGGGAAGGTTATGTGCCATTTCACAGAAAAAGCCGCCTTAATGACAATTTTGTCAACAATATCTTTAAACGTCATCTCCTCCTAAACTTATGGGTTAAAATCAACCAAACTTGGCAGAAATATTCCTTGGGTGGTCCCTTATGAAAATTGCTCAAATGGAAAGGATCCGTGCCATATCACGGGAATAGGGCCTTAATGACAAATTTTATTGTTTTCACTCTAGAAGCCACAAATACAGTCAAATCTTCATGAAACTTGGTCAGAATGTTTGTTAGGTCATGAGGATGAAGTCTTTTCAAAATGGGAAGGATCCGTGTCATTTCACAGAAAAAGCCGCCTTAATGACAATTTTGTCAACAATATCTTTAAACGACATCTCCTCCTAAACTTATGGGTTAAAATCAACCAAACTTGGCAGAAATATTCCTTGGGTGGTCCCTTATGAAAATTGCTCAAATGGAAAGGATCAGTGCCATATCACTGGAAAAGGGGCCTTAATGACAAATTTTATTGTTTTCACTCTAGAAACCACAAATACGGTCCAATCTTCATGAAACTTGGTCAGAATGTTTGTTAGGTCATGAGGATGAAGTCTATTGAAAATGTGAAGGATCCGTGTCATTTCACAGAAAAAGCCGCCTTAATGACAATTTTGTCAACAATATCTTTAAACGTCATCTCCTCCTAAACTTGTGGGTTAAAATCAACCAAACTTGGCAGAAATATTCCTTGGGTGGTTCCTTATGAAAATTGCTCAAATGGAAAGGATCCGTGCCATATCACGGGAAAAGGGGCCTTAATGACAAATTTCTTGTTTTCACTCTAGAAGCCACAAATACAGTCAAATCTTCATGAAACTTGGTCACAATGTTTGTTAGGTCATGAGGATGAAGTCTATTGTAAATGGGAAGGTTATGTGCCATTTCACAGAAAAAGCCGCCTTAATGACAATTTTGTCAACAATATCTTTAAACGTCATCTCCTCCTAAACTTATTGGTTAAAATCAACCAAACTTGGCAGAAATATTCCTTGGGTGGTCCTTTATGAAAATTGCTCAAATGGAAAGGATCCGTGCCATATCACGGGAAAAGGGGCCTTAATGACAAATTTTATTGTTTTCATTCTAGAAACCACAAATACGGTCCAATCTTCATGAAACTTGGTCAGAATGTTTTGTTAGGTCATGAGGATGAAGTCTATTGAAAATGGGAAGGATCCGTGTCATTTCACAGAAAAAGCCGCCTTAATGACAATTTTGTCAACAATATCTTTAAACGTCATCTCCTCCTAAACTTATGGGTTAAAATCAACCAAACTTGGCAGAAATATTCCTTGGGTTGTTCCTTATGAAAATTGCTCAAATGGAAAGGATCCGTGCCATATCACAGGAAAAGGGGCCTTAATGACAAATTTCTTGTTTTCACTCTAGAAGCCACAAATACAGTCAAATCTTCATGAAACTTGGTCAGAATGTTTGTTAGGTCATGAGGATGAAGTCTATTGTAAATGGGAAGGTTATGTGCCATTTCACAGAAAAAGCCGCCTTAATGACAATTTTGTCAACAATATCTTTAAACGACATCTCCTCCTAAACTTATGGGTTAAAATCAACCAAACTTGGCAGAAATATTCCTTGGGTGGTCCCTTATGAAAATTGCTCAAATGGAAAGGATCCGTGCCATATCACGGGAAAAGGGGCCTTAATGACAAATTTTATTGTTTTCATTCTAGAAACCACAAATACGGTCCAATCTTCATGAAACTTGGTCAGAATGTTTGTTAGGTCATGAGGATGAAGTCTATTGTAAATGGGAAGGATCCGTGTCATTTCACAGAAAAAGCCGCCTTAATGACAATTTTGTCAACAATATCTTTAAACGACATCTCCTCCTAAACTTATTGGTTAAAATCAACCAAACTTGGCAGAAATATTCCTTGGGTGGTCCTTTATGAAAATTGCTCAAATGGAAAGGATCCGTGCCATATCACAGGAAAAGGGGCCTTAATGACAAATTTTATTGTTTTCATTCTAGAAACCACAAATACGGTCCAATCTTCATGAAACTTGGTCAGAATGTTTTGTTAGGTCATGAGGATGAAGTCTATTGAAAATGGGAAGGATCCGTGTCATTTCACAGAAAAAGCCGCCTTAATGACAATTTTGTCAACAATATCTTTAAACGTCATCTCCTCCTAAACTTATGGGTTAAAATCAACCAAACTTGGCAGAAATATTCCTTGGGTTGTTCCTTATGAAAATTGCTCAAATGGAAAGGATCCGTGCCATATCACAGGAAAAGGGGCCTTAATGACAAATTTCTTGTTTTCACTCTAGAAGCCACAAATACAGTCAAATCTTCATGAAACTTGGTCAGAATGTTTGTTAGGTCATGAGGATGAAGTCTATTGTAAATGGGAAGGTTATGTGCCATTTCACAGAAAAAGCCGCCTTAATGACAATTTTGTCAACAATATCTTTAAACGTCATCTCCTCCTAAACTTATGGGTTAAAATCAACCAAACTTGGCAGAAATATTCCTTGGGTGGTCCCTTATGAAAATTGCTCAAATGGAAAGGATCCGTGCCATATCACGGGAATAGGGCCTTAATGACAAATTTTATTGTTTTCACTCTAGAAGCCACAAATACAGTCAAATCTTCATGAAACTTGGTCAGAATGTTTGTTAGGTCATGAGGATGAAGTCTTTTCAAAATGGGAAGGATCCGTGTCATTTCACAGAAAAAGCCGCCTTAATGACAATTTTGTCAACAATATCTTTAAACGACATCTCCTCCTAAACTTATGGGTTAAAATCAACCAAACTTGGCAGAAATATTCCTTGGGTGGTCCCTTATGAAAATTGCTCAAATGGAAAGGATCAGTGCCATATCACTGGAAAAGGGGCCTTAATGACAAATTTTATTGTTTTCACTCTAGAAACCACAAATACGGTCCAATCTTCATGAAACTTGGTCAGAATGTTTGTTAGGTCATGAGGATGAAGTCTATTGAAAATGTGAAGGATCCGTGTCATTTCACAGAAAAAGCCGCCTTAATGACAATTTTGTCAACAATATCTTTAAACGTCATCTCCTCCTAAACTTGTGGGTTAAAATCAACCAAACTTGGCAGAAATATTCCTTGGGTGGTTCCTTATGAAAATTGCTCAAATGGAAAGGATCCGTGCCATATCACGGGAAAAGGGGCCTTAATGACAAATTTCTTGTTTTCACTCTAGAAGCCACAAATACAGTCCAATCTTCATGAAACTTGGTCAGAATGTTTGTTAGGTCATGAGGATGAAGTCTATTGTAAATGGGAAGGTTATGTGCCATTTCACAGAAAAAGCCGCCTTAATGACAATTTTGTCAACAATATCTTTAAACGTCATCTCCTCCTAAACTTATTGGTTAAAATCAACCAAACTTGGCAGAAATATTCCTTGGGTGGTCCTTTATGAAAATTGCTCAAATGGAAAGGATCCGTGCCATATCACGGGAAAAGGGGCCTTAATGACAAATTTTATTGTTTTCATTCTAGAAACCACAAATACGGTCCAATCTTCATGAAACTTGGTCAGAATGTTTTGTTAGGTCATGAGGATGAAGTCTATTGAAAATGGGAAGGATCCGTGTCATTTCACAGAAAAAGCCGCCTTAATGACAATTTTGTCAACAATATCTTTGAACGTCATCTCCTCCTAAACTTATGGGTTAAAATCAACCAAACTTGGCAGAAATATTCCTTGGGTTGTTCCTTATGAAAATTGCTCAAATGGAAAGGATCCGTGCCATATCACAGGAAAAGGGGCCTTAATGACAAATTTCTTGTTTTCACTCTAGAAGCCACAAATACAGTCAAATCTTCATGAAACTTGGTCAGAATGTTTGTTAGGTCATGAGGATGAAGTCTATTGTAAATGGGAAGGTTATGTGCCATTTCACAGAAAAAGCCGCCTTAATGACAATTTTGTCAACAATATCTTTAAACGTCATCTCCTCCTAAACTTATGGGTTAAAATCAACCAAACTTGGCAGAAATATTCCTTGGGTGGTCCCTTATGAAAATTGCTCAAATGGAAAGGATCCGTGCCATATCACGGGAAAAGGGGCCTTAATGACAAATTTTATTGTTTTCATTCTAGAAACCACAAATACGGTCCAATCTTCATGAAACTTGGTCAGAATGTTTGTTAGGTCATGAGGATGAAGTCTATTGTAAATGGGAAGGATCCGTGTCATTTCACAGAAAAAGCCACCTTAATGACAATTTTGTCAACAATATCTTTAAACATCATCTCCTCCTAAACTTATGGGTTAAAATCAACCAAACTTGGCAGAAATATTCCTTGGGTTGTTCCTGATGAAAATTGCTCAAATGGAAAGGATCCGTGCCATATCACAGGAAAAGGGGCCTTAATGACAAATTTCTTGTTTTCACTCTAGAAGCCACAAATACAGTCCAGTCTTCATGAAACTTGGTCACAATGTTTGTTAGGTCATGAGGATGAAGTCTATTGTAAATGGGAAGGTTATGTGCCATTTCACAGAAAAAGCCGCCTTAATGACAATTTTGTCAACAATATCTTTAAACGTCATCTCCTCCAAAACTTATGGGTTAAAATCAACCAAACTTGGCAGAAATATTCCTTGGGTGGTCCCTTATGAAAATTGCTCAAATGGAAAGGATCCGTGCCATATCACGGGAAAAGGGGCCTTAATGACAAATTTCTTGTTTTCACTCTAGAAGCCCCAAATACAGTCAAATCTTCATGAAACTGGGTCAGAATGTTTGTTAGGTCATGAGGATGAAGTCTATTGAAAATGGGAAGGATCCGTGTCATTTCACAGAAAAAGCCGCCTTAATGACAATTTTGTCAACAATATATTTAAACGACATCTCCTCCTAAACTTATGGGTTAAAATCAACCAAACTTGGCGGAAATATTCCTTGGGTGGTCCCTTATTAAAATTGCTCAAATGGAAAGGATCCGTGCCATATCACAGGAAAAGGGGCTTAATGACAAATTTTATTGTTTTCACTCTAGAAACCACAAATACGGTCCAATCTTCATGAAACTTGGTCAGAATGTTTGTTAGGTCATGAGGATGAAGTCTATTGAAATGGGAAGGTTATGTGCCATTTCACAGAAAAAGCCGCCTTAATGACAATTTTGTCAACAATATCTTTAAACAACATCTCCTCCTAAACTTATGGGTTAAAATCAACCAAACTTGGCAGAAATATTCCTTGGGTGGTTCCTTATGAAAATTGCTCAAATGGAAAGGATCCGTGTCATATCACAGGAAAAGGGGCCTTAATGACAAATTTCTTGTTTTCACTCTTGAAGCCACAAATATGGTCCAATTTTCATGAAACTTGGTCAGAATGTTTGTTAAGTCATAAGGATGAAGTCTATTAAAATGGGAAGGTTATGTGCCATTTCACAGAAAAAGCCGCCTTAATGACAATTTTTTTGTTTACTCTCTAGAAGCCACAAATATGGTCCAATCATCATGAAACTTTATCAGAATGTTTGTTATGTCATGAGGATGAACTCATTTGAAAATGGGAAGTATACGTGCCATATCACGGGAAAAGGGGCCTTACTGACAATTTTCTCGTAAGAGCTCCAAACGCCACAAAAATAGTCCAATCTTCATGAAACTTGATCAAAATGTTTGCCAGGTCACAAGAATGAACTCTGTTGAAAATGGGAAGGTTCATGCCATATTATAGGAAATGGAGTCTTAATGATAATTTACTTGAAATATCAGGTGAGCGATTTAGGGCCCTCAGGGTCCTCTTGTTTTTCAATATTCATTTCTGGACTCTAACTCAAAACACCAAGCGACCTTGAATCATGAAACTTTTTGCAAATGCTGCATATGACATCAATATTTGTTACAAACACATCCTGCAATAATAGCACTTGCATTCTGACAAAGTGCTTGTGGGGGGTGTAATTCCGCTCTGGGACAGTTCTAGTTTTATCTGTTATAGATAACTGGTTTGATAATTCTGTATGTCATGCTGACTCATTTAATATCCTCCCTTTGTGTATACAGGATTACCCAGCCCTGGTAGAAGATTTAGACCTGGTTGAAGAAGAGGACCAGTTTACACATCTAATGACTCTCGAGGATGCCGGCAATGGGGAGGAGTTATTGAGTAGGTATTTCATATTAAAAGGTTTTACTTGATATGGAAATAGATCATTTTTTGTAGTTACTGAAATTGGGTGTAATTATTGATAGTTTTATTTGGCTGATACTGGTGATTGGAATTGTGAAATAAATAATAAGGCATGATTTGAATATGACTTAGTAAGTTTTATTCTTGTGCTCAAATATGAAGTAGTCAAAACCCTTGTCAGGCCCAAAGTTGGACTTGGCTTAATTTAAGCATCTGGGCCCAAGGTATAACCCCCCCCCCCCCCCCTTCAAAGAAGAGGGTATATATCGCTTTGCACTTGTCGGTCCGTCAGTCCATAGACCATTTTTGTGTGGAGCATATCTCAAAAAGTATTCAATCTAGAATCATGAAACTTCACAGGTTGATAGATTGCATTGAGAAGTTCAGTGCACAAGAACAGTAAATACTAGTCATATTTTTTGAGTTATTGCCTTTTGTTAATTGACAAAGAATGTGCCATCGACCTACTCTTATTGAAGGCATAAATATTTTACAAACATCCCTTGTGAATATTATCTTTAATATTTATATATCTATAATAGTATAATTACAGAATCACAGATTTATTCTCAATTTCAAATTTGGGTAAATTCTAATTTGAGAATGAGCAAAGTTTAGAAACCAGGGCCCAAATTGATCATGCCAAACTGAGTTCAGTATGATATAGAAAAAAATGAATAAGGGTTACCCCCTTGCTTAGATAAGAACTTGCTAGTACTTTTATCAGCCTGTATGACACAAAAATAAATCAACATGAACTTCATCCAATTCATAGTACTTTTTATGCATTTCGTATTTTTTCTCAGTCTAATATTTTAAGGATGTGTTTTTTGTATTACTTGAATTTGGGAGGATGCATAATTAACAAGAAAATTTGGTTGAATTTAGGGGATAAGTTATACCTTACACCTGAAATATTTATTTGTTGTTAAGAAACATGCTACTAGTGAAGTTAGATTAGAGGCCACATTTTTGGCTTGAAACATGAAGCCTCTGACAAGTTAAGAATCAGATCAAGTGGGCTCGAAAACTAAGTCAAAGGGACAAATTTTGAAAAATCCTTGTGTACACTCTTAAAGCCACATTTTGGCTCTAATGTCTTGAAACTTAGTCAGAATGTTTTCCTACACGAAAGTTTAAATGTGAGCCAAGTGGGGTAAAAAACTAGGTCAAGGGCTCAAATCTTAAAACCCTTGTGTGCATTCTAGAGACCACATTCCTTGTTCAAATGCCTTGAAACTAAGAATTTGATAATATCTGGAACATGTTTGAAATTAGGTTAAGTGATCCTCAAATGTCTTGAATATTTATCTTCTTAATATCTTTAACTAGTCTATACCTAAAGCAAGTACTCCCAAAACTTGAGGAAGGACCTCTAGGGTCCCATTGATTGAGTCCTTTCGACCCTCTTTTGTTGATGTCAGACGTATGGTTGTGGACCCGTAATAGTTCTGCAACGTTTCGGGAGTAATGAACTTTAACAGTGTTAACAGAGGTTTCCTAATGATTTTCATTAGGACACCTCGGACAACATTGTGAAAGAATATGTGGTCCAAAATGTTGTGGATCTATTACGGGTCTACTACCTTAAACCCAGATTCTTAAAAAGATGTCATCACATATATTATGATATCTTTTTCTTGGTAACAAAAAAATGTTGCCATATGCTCTTATTTAGTTGCACTAGTCTGATAACACCTCGGTAATATCAAATTTTTTCAGAAAGTTATTGCATTCCACAGACGTAGGTCATATGAAAAATGAAGAATGACCCCTTTTAAATTTGTTCTTTTGTTTTTCAGATGTGTTCAGACCAGATCCAAGTTTCCAGGAGAATGAGGAGAAATAT
The DNA here is from genome assembly GCA_948146395.1 of Fragum whitleyi. Classification (NCBI taxonomy): domain Eukaryota; kingdom Metazoa; phylum Mollusca; class Bivalvia; order Cardiida; family Cardiidae; genus Fragum; species Fragum whitleyi. The sequence goes on from OX411558.1 coordinate 11,531,115, forward strand.
AAAATCTTGAAAAAAGGTGAGATTTACTGTTTCATATCTGAAGAAAAAAAAAATACACATAATTTCATACATAGTTATAAACTTAAATTGTATGGAAATTGTGAGTAAGGTTTGTTAGTAAATAAATTTTCTATACTGCCCTCAATATATTTCAAGTTCCAGTTATAAGATATCTCTTTGTAAATACATATTATTATGCCCCTGCATCGAAAGATAAGGGGCACGTTGTTTTACCCTTTGTCTGTCTGTTTGTTGGTTGGTCTGCAAAACTTAAAGAAAAAAACAACATTGCCAATTACTTCAAGGCTATTCAAGATACAATTCTCATATTTGGTTTGGTGATAGATCTATGATAGATAATGATCATCTACAGATACTAAGGTCAAGATAATGTGACAAGGGTAAGGTCAAAGTTTGGAAAAAAATGTTTCGGGGGCATTTTTGTTTCATAAACAAGGGCCTAACTACCATTGCCCACATTACACAAGTGCGTAAAAGAAGTAAATCCTCTGTCAAAAATATTGTTGAATGATCATAACATTGAAACAACAGCTTATACAGCTGCGGTTATGATGTTTTGATAATTCACCAACGCTCAAATCGTAGAAAATAGCCTTTATCCTATATGCATGTATTATTTGGTGGTTGCCTTCTGAGTGTGTTTAATTTACAAAATCCTAGATACAAACATGTATGGCAAACATTTCTTGTTTTCTTTAAAAATCATAAAATTGCTAATATGATAATGTGCCTATTCAATTTTTAATTTCATTCTATAATTCAATATATAGAGGCACTAAGAGGAGACTTTTCTATTGACACAAAGGTCAAGGTCATCTGTCAAGGTCATTTTTCAAGGTCAGTATGATGGCTTTGACAGTATAGAGGCATTAATATTTGAAAATTAACAAACTCATTTTGTTTTCTTTGAAAATCTTGCATTACCCATGAGATAATATGCCTGCTGTGCCACAAATATGTTAATCTGTTATTATAATTCCAGAGATACTGGGTGAAGGAAGTTCTGATGAAGAAGGAAGTGATGGGAGTGGCGATGATGATGATGAAGATTCTAGTGAGGAGGAAGAGGAGCAAGAAGGTAAATATCTTTTTAAAAAACAAACAGAAAAACTCTAAAATAAACCCTTTCCTGTTTTACAAAATTTTGGACCTGTCCAAATTCAAAGGTTTTGCAGACGAAAATTTTAAGTGGATTCAGTAGGGTAGAAAATAGCAATTTCTTCTTTTTCACAATGTTTTCTCAATCAAAAATCACAGGCACGTAAAAAGCAGGGATTAAACAGCAAAGGGTTAAAGCTTGTCATGCTGAATTAAAAAAAGTAACTGGCAAAATTATATATAAATCAAAGTGCTGAAAGCTCTGTATTTCCTAATTGTGAGTCAGCATTTGATTTTGAAAATATAATTTTTGAAAATTTTCTGGTTGAAAAGGAAAATCAGGTTGTATGGACTAAGATCAGACTGCACATATGTGCAGGCTGATGTTTGTCCATACCTCCTACCAAAGCAGGAATTTTCAAGGATCAGCATGACAAGGGTTGATATGAATAGCATAGACAAAGATCAGACTGCATATAAAATCGTTTTAGATCAGGTTGCATTTATATGCTTTCTGATCTTTGTCTATGCTTCATTCTATGAACTCCCCCCACCTATGAAGTAGAGGATGGTATATTGATATCACCATGTCTGTCTGTCTGTCTGTTCATTTGCCCTCTGTCTGTAGACCCTCTAGTTAGCAGAATCTAACTCAATAATCAATTAACTTAGAATCATGAAATTAACACAGTTGTTGCCTAGGATCCAAGAAAGTGCTCTCTTTAGGTCTTGAAGATCAAAGGTAAGGGGCACAAATGAACTTGGTAAAAAAATGGTTTCTGAACTTAATCTTAAGAACAAAGTGACCGAGAATCAAACAACTTTCTTCAATTGTTAACCATGACCCAAAGAATATGCGATTTTGTTGCGGGTTTTTTGGAGTCACAAAGGTCAAGGTCAAAATTCAACTTTCTTTGAAAACTGTTTCAAGACTTTACCTCAGGAACAAAACGACCAAGAATCAATATACTTTGTGCAGTTGTTGCCCATGACCAAAGGAAGTGTCATATTGTTTTGAGGTCTTGTTGTTCAAAGGTCAAGTTCACGATTGAACTTTAAACGAGCCAACTTTATTAGAAAACTAAAGATATAAGGTGTAAGCATGAAACAATTTATAATTAACTCTCTGGATTTCTGCTTCCAACATAATTCACCAGTACAGCTTGCCCCTAATATATGGGTCACACATATGATAAGTCAATATTATTTGAGCCTGTGCATGATATTTCCAACAATTTCAAGTATGTGCCAAGCAAATACTTTGGTCAGCCTGTGCATCCGCACAGTCTGACTAAGAGTCTTTCTATGTGATTTGTAGATTGATAAGGTCTAAATGTATCTTTAGACAGTCAGGCAATCTAGTAATTTGGCTGTCAAGGCTGCTCTGTATTTGCCTTTCACATGATTACGAAATTGTTGGAAATGTCAAGCACAGGCTTTTTTTATGTTGCAAACACATCCTGCAACAAAGGCATCAATGCATTAAACTGGGAGAAAGCAACGGTTGGGGATATTAGCCCGCTTTGCGACAGCTCTTGTTTATGCTGCTTTCCAGGTACTAAAATGTTCCTGAATTTCAATACAACAACTGAAATTCTAAGACTGTCATAAAATTTGAGATAACCTTATTCACTTAACTGAATGCGTAAGTTATGTTGATGAAATGTCAAGATCGGAAGAATTCGTACACCTTTCAGTCAACCACTCTAAATCTTTTCAATCATCTCTTGAAATACAATGTATGACAACTTATTTAAAAAAATATTCTTTCACTAACAGATGAGGAAAAGAAGCAGACAGTTATTGACCAAACAGAAACCAACATGGTCGCTTTACGACGTACAATCTACCTTACCATACAATCTAGTCTCGACTTTGAAGAGTGTGCTCATAAACTTATGAAAATGGAGCTGAAGCCAGGACAAGAGGTATATTACAGTTTGTTAATCATATTCTCTTACAGTTTATAACATCATGAAATCGATGCTCATTCCAATCAAAATCATTTTAAATCGCTCACTCAGCACTTCATTCATTCACTCCAACCACTCACTCGAATCAAATCAAATAAAAAACATTCTGAAATCTTAAGAAAACATATCGAAATCGACCTAGACGTTTAACATTTAATTCAAACCAATCTAATTCTTATATGATTTTATTTACTCGTGTGGATTTTAAAGTGTTTAATTGGTCCATAAAGACACACAAATAGAAAATTATGTATATCTTATTAAAGGGAGATAATAGATATAGCTAATTATACGCCCGTCGAAGACGGGACGTATTATGGGATCACCCGTGGCGTCCGGTTGTCCGGGCGTCCGGCGGCGTCCACTTCTTTGTCCGAAGCATAACTCTGTCACTTGAAGTCCGATTGACTTCAAACTTGGCAATTATATTCTTCTCATCATTGCGGAGTGCAGTGCACAAGAACCATAACTCTACCTGGCCTATTTTTTGAGTTATTGCCCTTTGTTGTTTTTCAGACTTGAATCTTGTCCGGAGTATATCTCTTAAAGTATTATGGCTAGGATCATGAAACTTCATGGGTGTATAGACCTCACCAAGGGGGAGTGCAGTGCACAAGAACCATAACTCTACCTGGCCTATTTTTTGAGTTATTGCCCTTTGTTGTTTTTCATACTAGAATCTTGTCCGGAGTATATCTCTTAAAGTATAATAGCTAGGATCATGAAACTTCATGGGTGTATAGATCTCACCAAGGGGGAGTGCAGTGCACAAGAACCATAACTCTACCTGGCCTATTTTTTGAGTTATTGCCCTTTGTTGTTTTTCATACTAGAATCTTGTCCGGAGTATATCTCTTAAAGTATAATAGCTAGGATCATGAAACTTCATGGGTGTATAGATCTCACCAAGGGGGAGTGCAGTGCACAAGAACCATAACTCTACCTGGCCTATTTTTTGAGTTATTGCCCTTTGTTGTTTTTCATACTAGAATATTGTCCGGAGTTTATCTCTTAAAGTATAAAAGCTAGGATCATGAAACTTCATGGGTGTATAGATCTCACCAAGGGGGAGTGCAGTGCACAAGAACCATAACTCTACCTGGCCTATTTTTTGAGTTATTGCCCTTTGTTGTTTTTCATACTAGAATATTGTCCGGAGTTTATCTCTTAAAGTATAAAAGCTAGGATCATGAAACTTCATGGGTGTATAGATCTCACCAAGGGGGAGTGCAGTGCACAAGAACCATAACTCTACCTGGCCTATTTTTTGAGTTATTGCCCTTTGTTGTTTTTCATACTAGAATATTGTCCGGAGTTTATCTCTTAAAGTATAAAAGCTAGGATCATGAAACTTCATGGGTGTATAGATCTCACCAAGGGGGAGTGCAGTGCACAAGAACCATAACTCTACCTGGCCTATTTTTTGAGTTATTGCCCTTTGTTGTTTTCAGACTTGAATCTTGTCCGGAGTATATCTCTACAAGTATAATAGCTAGGATCATGAAACTGCATGGGTGTATAGATCTAACCAAGGGGTAGTTTAGTGTAAAATTACCATAATTCTACCAGGCCTATTTTTTGAGTTATTGCACTTTGTTTTTTTTCAGACTTGAATCTTGTCCGGAGTATATCTGTAAAAGTATAATAGGTAGGATCATGAAACTTCATGGGTGTATAGATGTCATCAAGGGGGAGTGCAGTGCACAAGAACCATAACTCTACCTGGCCTATTTTTTGAGTTATTGCCCTTTGTCGTTTTTCAGACTTGAATCTTGTCCGGAGTATATCTGTAAAAGTATAATAGCTAGGATCATGAAACTACATGGGTGCAAAAAATATTCATTCAAAATAACCCCAGTTCTATTCAAACCCCCAGTTAATACTAAGCAGTGTGACGGGCGTATCTTGTGACAATTTGGCACCTTGTTTTGATCATGTGGAACAAAATTAGCCATATTCGTTTACCTCCCTTTAATTTCACTCAAAACTCACTCAACACACATATTCAATTTCATTTCAACATCATTCGAAATTCATTCATCTTGTCAATAATATGATATACCTAACTTTATACGGTTAGGCCAATATAGACCTTATCTTGTATAAACGATCCTTGTGTGACCCTCCTTAAAGTTTAATTAATTGATTTTGACAGGGCCTATAGATATTGGCGTCTTATTTTCACTTTAAGGTAGTGGAACCACAATAGTTCGGAAACATTTTGGAACTCATGAACTTTCGAATTGCTGACTGAGGTTTCCTGTTGAAAATCATTAGGAAACCTTGGTTAACATTGTTAAAGTTCATTACTTACGAAACCTTGCAGAACTATTGCAGGTCCACTACCTTAAAATTTCTAAACCACAAGTCTAATTTTACCCAAACTTGGTTGGATTACTTCTGTGGTTATCATTTTCAAATTTAGTTCTTGAAAGTTGTTTGACCCCAGGGTAGTGCTAATCAGTACTTTATAGAGCCAGTGGAACAAAACTGGCCCCTCTTTTCATTTGTTTTAGCTTTGATACTTTATCAAAGAAAAGACTGGCCTTTTTTATGTCAAATTCTTATTCAACAGAACTGCTACATTTATGGATAGATTTTCATGGAAATTTCATAAAAATGCTCCTAAGCAAGTGACATGTTGTCAATGTACATATGAAGGCTATATGTTTAAAAACCTCATCTTGTCTATTGTATCATAATGCTTCTTCAAATTATAAAATTTATTGCAATTATTTATCTTTTTCATTTCTTTGTGAGAGTCATATTTTATTTGAATCTGTTATGGAAATTTGACAGTGACAATAAACTCAGAATAACCCAGAAATCAACAAACTTGTTAAATCTTATGTTGTATTTTATGACCCCTGAGCGATATTGACCCTTAGAAATTCATTCAAGGGGTCATTGACTCCTGAAATTGAAAGGCTAGTACAAGGCCCAAGAAACATGTTTGTAACATGCAAGAAATCAAGTGAGTCCTGCAGTAAAATCCTGTCTTAACCCTTGTCATACTGAATTAGCCAAATTGATAATCAAAATAATATTTATATCAAAGTGCTTTCAGCAGTGATTAATTTATTGTGAGTGTTTTCCTTTGAAATTTTAATTCTTAATTTTTTCTGGCTTTTAAAGTTTAAATAGGAGGTTCAGATAAGGATCAGACTGCACATGTGTGTCGATACCTCCTGTCAAAGCAGGAATGTTCTGCATGAAAAGGGTTAAATTCATGAATTTGTGATTTCCTTTCAGATTGAGTTATGTAACATGATTCTGGATTGTTGTGCTCAGATGAGGACCTATGAAAAGTTCTTCGGACTTCTTGCAGGGGTAAGTATTATTTTGCCCCCTTCGAAGAAGAGGGGGTATATTGCTTTGCACTTGTTGGTTGGTCGGTCTATCGGTCCATCCCTTTTTTTTCTGGAGTATATCTCAAAAAGTATGCAAGCTAGAATCATGAATCTCTACTCATTTTATTTTGTGAGTTATTGCCCATTTTAGCTCGACTATTCGAAGAATAGGGGGGCTATTCGAGTCACCCGGGCGTCAGCGTAGGCGTAATGCTTTGGTTAAGTTTTTACGTGCAAGTGTTAAAAATCTCTCTTTCTATTAAAGCTATTGCTTAGAAACTTTGCACATGCTTCCATGACCATAATATCAGCATCTAGACAAAGATTCATTACTCTGATATTGAATTTTAACCCTTTTCAGACTTAGAAATCTTGGTTAAGTTTTTACGTGCAAATGTTGTTTATCTGTAATATTTCTGTTTCTTTAAAAGCTATTTCTTTGAAACTTTACACATGCTTCTGTAGCCATAATATCAGCATCTAGACAAAGATTCATTACTCTGATATTGAATTTAGTGGAATTTTAACCCTTTTTAAATCGGGCAATGATTTATATACACCGTTTTCCAGAAATCGCACCAGTTGTCTAGACGTTACATTTTTACCCTTATCGGCTGAGCAATGTGTTCGAGCCAAACTATGTGTTTTCAAACACCGAAGAATTGGCCTTTCAGTCACAATCTACAAACTTTTTTTTTATCTTATTTACTTTTGCGACAAATAAAGAAGAGGCTATTACAAAATTTGATGTAATTTTTGCTTTTGGTAATTACCAATTTGTATTTTCAGTGTTTATAACATGATTTTCGGTTGAGTAAAGGAGTTGAAACGTTCAATAGGTAAACTGTATAATATATTTGTAGCAGTTACAATATTACTGCTCTGATTTTTTTCTCGAAAGGTCAATTACCAGTTGTAGGGCTGACAGCCAATAAAATTCTGTTATGATTCTCACGTGGTCAAAACCAAAGCTTACCGAGACTGGACACTTTCATTTTGCGTGTTATCCACTGAGCTATTTGTTCAAGAAACAACGCAGAAACGGCGTTTTTCAGTTACAATCTACATGTTTTTTTTATCTCCTTCACTTTTGCGACAAAAAAAGGAATAGGCTTATACATAATTTGATGTAATTTTCGTTTTTAGTAATTACCAATTAGTATTTTCAGCGTTTTTACAAGCTTTTCGGTTGAGTAAAGGAATTGAAATCATCTTCGTGCTGTTCTAATTTGTTGTTCTAAAAATTGCTTAATGTGATCAATGTCTATCCCTGCAGAGGGGATACATTGTTAAAAAGGTTTAACAACTTCTTTTATTTCATAAAAGAATAACAACAACAATTCCTTACTCTCCTTCCTCTCCGTTTTCCTTCGTCTCGAGATCTTTCCTCATTTGTCATCTGTTGGAATCGTCTGCTTCTATAGTTGACATGGTTTATGCCTAGTCTATTTTTAGCACATATTTCTTTGCCATTGCGTTGATTTTGATCGGTTTATAAGGCTTTACGCCGTTTTTGACTAGTGTGGTCATATTGAGCGGCTGGAGCACCTAACCATGGATTCCTATTGTTTCTCATACCAGTACTACCACAACACCTATACCCAGCCTCCAGCTGCTCCATCACATAGATTCGCTATATCAAACCATTGTTGGTTGAAACATTTTTGTCTGAAAGGGTATTTGCCGCAGCCGAGCATCAAACCTGGGACCTCTCAAACGAGAGGCAGGTGCGTTACAAACTGCGCTAAGGCCTAGGATTACCGTAACGTTTCGATAAACCGTCGGTGTTGTTATAAAATATTGTAACTACAGCTTTACTCAAGCCGTAGTTACGAGATTTTATAACAACACCTTCGAAATATTGTTTGTCCGATATTGCGTCATTGTTAACTGGATAAAATTGTTCCCCATTGTGTTCTAACTTTTAGCTCTCTGTGCGAAAAAGGGCTTTTCCAGTCCACTGACCCAAGGCTAAATAATTTTGTTGAAATTTCATGTGCAATTTGTGGCATCTCAACTGTTACTGAGCCTATACGCTGCAGAGACATGACCGGGATTTGCCATTATCTGCCTCTATATAAATGCTTCCCTCAGGCGTCAAATTGATGCCGGTTCTACCCCCTTGACGTCTAACCGTATAGCGCAGTTGGTAGCATGTTAGATAATCAATCTTAGTTGAACTGGCTCCAGTCCCAAGTTGAATGGAACTGTTTTGTGACATATCTCTCAAGTTGAGTGGATATAATTCGATGTCCTCAAAAAGGAGTGTTAAGACAAAAAACTCACAAATTGGGCAAATATTTTCTTAACTTCTATTGTCCAAATTTGAACACTTTTGATTGACAAACTATTACACTATCCCAGCCTCTCAATGTTGCCCGATTTACAGTGCTGACAGCACTTCGATTGGACTTAGTAATTCTTGGTTAAGTTTTTACGTGCAATTGTTGTATTTCTGTAATATCTCTATTTCTACGAAAGATATTGCTTTTAAACTTTGCACATGCTTCTGTGACCATAATATCAGCCTCTTAACAAAGCTTTACTCTGATATTGAATTTAGTGGAATTTTAACCCTTTTCGGACTTAGAAAATCTTGGTTAAGTTTTTACGTGCGTTTTATGTTGTACATTGTATATCAGTTATAGCACTACTTCTTCCTAGCCTTTTGCTTGGAAACTCTACAAATGCTTCTGTTACCATGATATCAGCCTCTTGACAAAGATTTATTACTCTGATATTGAATTTAGTGGAATTTTAACCTTTTCCAGACTCAGAAATTCTTGGTTAAGTTTTTACGTGCAAATGTTGTACATCAGTTATATCTCTAATTCTATTAAAGCTATTGCTTTCAAACTTTGCACATGCTTCAATGATCATAACAACAGCCTCATGATAAAGATTCAATTCTCTGGTATAGAATTTAGTGGATTTTTAACCCTTTTTGGACTTAGGAATTCTTTGTTTAGTTTTTACGTGCAAATGTTTTATGTTAGTTGTATCTCTGTTCCTACTAAAACTATTGCTTTGAAACTCTGCCCATGCTTCTGTGACCATAATATCAGCTTTTACATGGGTCATCCAATAAATAGTGAGACTGGTTGTATAATGCCTTACTAGTCCATAAATATGAGATTATTGTTCCACCATTGTCTAGTGCAACATCTCCTTCAATGTTTGGCAGACTCTTACCTACATACTTTCCATGGAACCCTTGTTGCTAGGCAACAGAAGGAGGTGCCATATGTCGTAATGGCCACATCAACCCCTTATTGTTTCAATGTTTGAAAAACGCCATATTGGGCACCTGGTTGTATTTATTAACCAAATTACACTGATAAATGTCTTCTGTTTTTATATCTAAGCGGTAGTTAATGGTTGTATAATTTTTTAAAGAAATGTCGTCAAATTTCTTAACGAGTACCTTCCATATATCTGACAAAGTCGTTCTGAAAAATAGGAGGGTATCCGAATTGAATTCTACATTGATGTACTTGTACGTTTTGACAAAAGATTTTGCATTAAGTGTCTTTCTGGAAGATATCAGATGGCATCTGTAACAAAAAAATTTTAATCAAATTTAAAAATACAAATAATTTCTTTGGAAAATAATGTCTTCGTGATCAAAATCATGCAAAAAGGAAGTGTTTTGCTAAAATTGAATTTCCCACTGATGAAAAAAATAATCGGTAGAAATGAGGTACAGTGAGAAAGTGCTGTATGCCTGCATAATATTCATGGCAAAAAAGCGTTTCCATCTTCTTCAATGTTCTGAAATTTAACTCTTAAAAGACGTAGCATTTCTGTTATTTTGAATTTCATCTGGCCATGGTTAACGTCATGGCGTCATTTTTTGTGACGTCATCATTACGATGTCATGGCAACATACTGGTTGATGTGAAAAATAAATGCAGGAGAAAATAATGTACATGCATGTAAAATTTCGTTTTAATATCTTCATTAGTTTTCGAGATATATAACCAGGGGCCTCTTTCAAGAAAGGTCCTACGATTGAAATTTGGTCGTATCGCAATCGTACGATAAAAATTGGCTTCCAGAAACTTTTTGGCTTTAAAGAAAGGCGTCGTATCGTGAAATCTACGATAAAATATACGACACCTTCAGAGCAGTCATAAATTTTACGATTTTGTCCCTATTAGCCTTATTTTTTTTCGGATTCCTTTCAAGCTCTTGTGGATGTTAGAACAATTATTTAGCTTTGCACATGCCAAATTTCCAAGTACAATATAGTGTATAAAACGAGATATATTGAAAACAACAGATGCACCATCATTTCGATGTTTGATTTTACTCTGCGATAATCGTACGATTGTCGCAGAATGTTTTCATAGTGGTATTGAGTTGTTTATTCACCGTAAGAATCGACCCTTTTGTGATCATGACCGAAAATGTTTGCTTCACCCTACCTAGTGACACAGAAAGTGGGAGATACCAAATAAAAAGATTTTTACGCATGTATAAATTAATTACTTTTTTTTAAAAAAAAAACAACTACTCTCACATTATGCAATATGGATTCCTGTGTTTTGTGCTTCAAGTATGACATAAATTAAAAGGAAAATTCCACAGCTGTAGTCAAAACCGTACAATTCTTGATGAATAGGAGGATTTCTTTTTAACCACAACAACAACAACAACAACAACAACATCATCAACATCAAAACCGCTGCACTCGATATTTTTTTCTCTCTCTTTTCGTCAAAGATGAACTGATCAAATAATCAAGCAGATACAATAATTGAACGGCGACATTAAGCCAGATGAAACATGTCTAAGCTCCATGTAACTGTTGTTGTTACACGGATACGACAACGAGCACTGTACAAGAACCGAATTTAGAGTTATCGATGATTTTGAATTAAAGCGATTGAATATAATATCCATCTAAAGTTTATTTCAATACCACCTCTCTATAATTCGTTTCAATACCTTCCATATAGGCACAGAACTATACAGATTTGAACAATTACACAACAAATACATATAAGCAAAATGGATGATCCATTTTTTTTCATCTCACGCTTTTAAAATGTTGTATTCTTATACATGCTTATACTTCACCAGAAAACAACCAAACAACAATGATAATAAATTATAATGATAATAAAGTCATACACCAAAAACCTTGTGCAGATGATCATTAACTAGAACATGTGCATTTTTACAATGCGGTCCAATGTTCGATTGCTCCACATTCGGCGCGACAGTCGGTATAATTTCATTGGAAAGGGAATCGACAGTGTAAGCAAAATTAAATATGCAATTATGGGCACTTGCATAATTATACTAACAAAGATATTTAGATATCGATGAGAAATGCGTAGTTCGACGAACTATGTTTTAATAAACCTCGTTAAATATGCATTAATATACAAGTAAATGGCTTTTCTACGGTCAGTTTGTTGATATACCCTTTTTGGTATTTTTAAAAGCGGACAATATACCCACTAACGCGGAAGTTTATATCATATGATCAGCACGTGCAGATGTGAAAGATCAACTTTACGATAATCTTATGAGGTCGTATAGTCTGCGATTTTCAACGATATTTTTGTGAAAGCCATTTACGACCGTCTTAAATATAATCGTACAATATTTATAAGATAAATCGTACGATATTTTTCTTGAAAGAGGCCCCTGTCTCACAATTTCTTGGATGACCCTCGTAGACAAAGATTCTTTTCTCTTGACTTTCATTTTATTGAATTTCCAATGTCGATATTGATTTGCTGTTACTATCCAGCACTAGGAATAGTCGAGCTTCGCTGTCCTCCGACAGCTGTTGTTTTATTGTAAAAGAATTGGCCAGTGACCTGCTTTTAGAGGGGGGCATAAATTTTTTACAAAAATCTCTTGTTAAATTAATATGAGAAAAATATTATTTTGAGTCAGCAAGACAAAGAAACAAAATAGCATTAGCTAAAGGAAGCTTTGGAACCGACTATATAACAATAAGATTATTATTGTCTTGCAATTTGTTACAGGTAAGTCCTGACACCTTTGTGTGGCTGGTTAGCACATCGGACTGTCATATTTGAGGTCCCAGGTTCGATCCCCGACGGCGGCACTCATTCTTTCCGACTATTTTTTCTCTCACCAATTGGTCGATAATCGTAGACCTATGTGAGATAGCAGCTGGAGGCTAGGAAAGGATGAAATGGTAGTACTGGCGTGAGAAATACCAGGAATCCATTGTTAGGTGCTCCAGCCGCCGCGATATAACTGAAATAATGTTTAAAGCGGCGTTAAACCCCATTCAATCAATCAATCAATTGTGTGGCTGGTGACTCAGAAAGAAAATTATCAATTGTTATAAGGCTGAGATGAAATTATCATAGATGAAATTACTGTAGTAATACAACTGATAGATTGGCTTCCTTAATAGCAGAGTGGTATAGGCCCTTGACTTGTGACCTGGAGGACCATGGTTCAAACTCAAGCTCTCAAAAGGCTGTGTTTATAGGCAAAACAAAATTTGGGTCAAGTGGGGTCAAGTGGTCAAATCTTAGAAAAACCTTGTGTGCACTCTCGAGGCCACATTTTTTTCCAAAAGTCTTGAAACCTGGTCAGAATATTTGTCTCCATCAAATCTTGGTCAAGTTTGATATTGGGCAAGTGGGGTCAAAAAAGGGGTCAAATCTTAGAAAAATCTTGTGAACACTCTAGAAGCCACATTTTAAGCCAAAATGTCTTGAATTTAATTGAAACTTGGTCAAAATATTTGTCCCCATCAAATCTCAATTTCGAAATTGGGGTCAAATATGGTCAAGTGGTCAAATCTTAGAAAAACCTTGTGTGTACTCTGGAGGCAACATTTTTGGCTCAAATGTCATGAAACATGGTCAGAATGTTTGTCTCCATCACATCTCAGTCAAGTTGGAAATGGGTTCAAGCGGGGTCAAAAATGGGGTCAAGGGGGCAAATCTTAGAAAAAAAATTTGTGCACTGTAGAGACCAGACTTTTGGCCCAAATGTCTTGAAACTTGATCAGAATATTTGTCTCCATCAAATCTAAGTCAAGTTCTAAAATAGGTTCAGTGGGATCAAAAATGGGGCCAAGGGGACAAATCTTAGAAAAGCCTTTTTGTGTACTCTTGAGGCCACACTTTTGGCCCAAATGTCTTGAAACTTGGTAAGAATGTATGTCTCCATTAAAAATCTTTTAGTACTTTAGAGGCAACATATTTGACTCAAATGTCTTGAAATGTAATTTGAATGTTTGTCTTCTTGATATCTTTTGTGGAGCAAGTCATAAATTTCAAAAAAGTAGTTTGAGCACTTTGCCACCTTTGTCAACTAAATGATTCAGGTGAGCACTTAAGGGCAAATGGTCCTCTTGTCTAAATAAAATCTTACATCTTAATATTATTGCATATAATTTATGTTTTTAGGTCGTTATTGGCATACCTTAACAAACAAAGACCAGGCATTTACAGAAGGAAATGTGGATTGATTAGTAAATCCATGTGCCATTAACGCCTGGCTTTTTAAGCTCGGCTGTTTTCAGAGAAAACCTGAGGTATTGCTAAAAACTGTGTGTGGGGGGGAAAATATTTGTCACATAATACATGAAATATTGCTGTATCGTTTCAGAGATTTTGTTTAATCAACAAGAAATATGTAGAGCCGTTTGAGAACATGTTCAAAGAGCAGTATGACACAATCCATAGACTAGAGACCAACAAATTGAGAAATGTGGCTAAATTCTTTTCACATCTCCTATTTACTGATTCTATTTCATGGGCGGTAAGTATGTCATATTTTGATAGGACTTGTTAAGTCAGTGAGCAAGTTGGGTTTCCAAATTTTATGAATACTGTATACCTTGAAACAATTTGATTATTTGAATAACAAATTGGAAATTGGTATTTGATTTGCTTCACATTTATAAAAGTGATGAATAGTCAGTTAATTATTGACAAGTGTTGAACAATCATTCGGTAATTAATATTGTAAAGCTGAATCAGGATTATTTTTTTATTGTCTGGGGCAAAAATAAAGCCGAGCCTGCACAAATGTAGTCTGATCTAAGTCTACACCACATGTTTGTCCAATTGAGTCAGATGTGCACATACCTAAATTTATTGGCCCATAATTTGATCATCAGGTGCTTTCAGTCATTTGATTTTGATAACTTTTGTAGTGTAGAATTTTATTCAGAAGGTAGACAAAACATAAATTGATTAATATGCTTCAATAGGGGGTGTATTGCTTTGCATTTGTCCGTCTGTCTGTACACCTTTTTTGTCCTGAGCATATCTCAAAAAGTATACAAGCTAGAGTCATGAAACTTCACAGGTGTACAGATCTCATTGAGGAGAAGTGCAGCGCACAAGAACCATAACTCTACTCATCATATTTTTTTAAGTTATTGCCCTTTGTTGATTGACAAAAAATAGGCTTTAAACCTGCTCTTATAGGGGTAATAAATGTTTTGCAAACATCTCTTGTTTTATTTTAGGTTTTATCTTGTATTAAACTGAATGAAGAAGACACTACCTCAGCTAGTCGTATATTTATCAAAATTCTATTCCAAGAACTGTCGGAGTATCTAGGCTTACCAAAGTTGAATGAAAGATTGAAAGATCCGTAAGTTATTTAGACTTAATCATTTGGTTCATTAAACTATGAGATCTTTGCATCTATTTACAAGTAAAACATTGGCTAGATGCTAGATTGATTTATTTCTGTGTAAAAAAATTTATAACCCAGGCTCCTGATAATGATGCTTGCATGATTTTAAAAGTGCTCAAAGTTGATGAAAAAATTATGACCTTTCTAATAAAAGGTAAGCCTTTAAAATTGTTTTCAGTGGAAAAATTCTTAATCTTGATAAGAAAACAATGTAACATTTTACAATATTAAATACCTTACCCTTGCCCTGCAGAACCCCGAATTTTCCTGCTTTGGCAGGAGGTATAGACAAGATCAGAGTGCACATATGTGCTGTTCCTTTTCAAGCCAGAATTGTTAAAAGAATGGAATTTTCAAAAGCAATACCTACATTCAATAAGTGCATCCAGTGCTTTCAGAACTGTGATTAAATAATTTTTTTTGTATTCAGCATGACAAGGTTTAACATAGTTCTTCCATGTTTCTGTTGTAGGACCTTAGCCGAGTATTTTGTTGGTCTAATGCCCAGAGACAATCCTAGAGATACCAGATTTGCTATCAACTTCTTCACCACCATTGGTCTGGGTGGTCTAACGTAAGTACTGAGTTTATTAGCTTCTCCACTCCATTACTTAAATACAGTCAAATATTTTTACGTCAAATGTCCATAAGACAAAGTTATCCCTATGTGGAAGTATTTTTCCAAGTCCCAATCTATTTACCCTTTATTTCCATGTATTTCAATGTCCATGTTGTTATCTATTGCTAGAATTTTTCCTGTACATCGAACCAATTTCAAGGTCCTATCACCATTGTTTGTACGCATTCACACTTCTATGAGACAAACTCAAAACTTGAAATGATGAAAAACTGCAATCATGGCAGTTGTGCACACCTTCATCCTGTCAACTACAGTAAATGACACCCAAGATCTCATTAATGGATGTTGATTATTTACCTGATTATGTTTAATTGTTTGTAACAGGGTGAGAATATCAAAGTTTGGGTGATTCATTGTTGAGAAAATAAAGGGCTGGTAAACTGCATATTCACAATGACAACAGAGTTATTGTATGCCAATGCGACGCAGGATTTGTTTGGTGAAGGATGTGTAGTGCGATTATTTGGGCTAAAACTTGAGATTTTTAAGATAAGGCTTTTGGTAGAGCAAGATTTTTGAGCCGCTACTTAAGAATCTTGAGAAATTTGAATGTGGAAAGGAAGCTTGATTGGCATTGACTAAAAGTCTTGACAACATTGAATGTTTTCACTCAATTTATCAAAAATCATTCGTTATGACATCTTATTTAACAAACAATTTCCTCTTTTCCACAATTTCTCCAATAATGAAAGTATGGACTATTCACTTTGAGCTTAGACTCCTTGATTTCATAAGTTGGGAGTCCAATGGACTCCTGGCTAAAAAAAGTAGGTGTCAATCCCTGAAGAACTGTAAGCATATTTAAGAATATATCTAGTAATAATTAATTTGACAACTGTAACTGACTTAAAAGAAATTATAAGGCAGGCTATACTAATATACTATGTATCTTTGTCTATACCTTTTGCTGAAGCAGTAATAGCTAGGTTCAGCATGCCGGGTTAAAAATTATTGAAAGGTAATTCAGTACTCAAATATTCTTATAAGGGCCCGAGGTTATAAAACTTCTCATTCTCAATTCAAAATTTTCTCAAATTTCAATTGGAGATTAAGGCTGTAATTCTGTTTTAATACTCATTTTAATGTATTAACATAAAAAATTATATAAAAAAGTTGTTATAAATAACAACTTATTAATATTATCTTTTTTATGCCGCCGTATTGAGAGATCGGGGGCATATTGTTTTACTCATGTCCGTCTGTCTGTCCATCCGTCTGTCTGTCTGTCCGTCTGTCCGAAAACTTAAACAAACTTAACCTTTGCCAATATCTTCAAGCCTATTCAAGATACAAGGCTCATATTTGGCACGATGATAGATCTCAATGATCCGCATCTGCTGATACCAAAGTCAAGGTCATGTGTCAAGGTCATCCGTCAACGTCAAACTTTGAAAAAAAATGCTGTGACGGGGGCATTAGTATTTCACAAACACATCTTGTTTTTTTCATACCTTTATTTAAATTTAAAATTTGTGAAAATTCTCAGTTTAGACTGAGAAAAGTTTTATAACCTCATGACCAGATTTAAGGAAATATAGCAGCTTGACCCAAATCTAACTCATCACTCTTTACTATTAGGCAATTGTAAATCTAAATTTTGAAAAGATTCTATAAAAATATTATCTATCATACAAACAAAAGGGATTGTTTATTCTTTAGAAATAAAAAGAAAGAAATAATTGTTAAAGATATTTAAATCAGAAACATTTTGCAAGAGATATTAATTTTCAAAGTTAATATATAATGAGGTAGAATGACTACTCTAGATACTGAAAACCTTCATGTGATCTGCTTCTTTTTCTGATTGGTTTGTAGTATTTAAACATGTTTTGAAAGCTATGACTCCACACATAATTGGATATAGCAGTAGATTTGAAATTTTGTAAAATGGTCATAGTTAAACACTTCAGTTAAATACAGTTATTAATGTGCCTTTGCGTGAGATTTCCATGATTTCAAATATGCGCAAAGACTCACTATGCCCTTGATAGATAGGTAAGGTCTCAAAATATCTGTAGACCATAAGGTTACTTAATTTTTATAATCAGTGGCTGTCAATGCCTCTCAATGTTTGAGCTGCCGTCATAGCGCAGTTGGTAGTGCATTGGACTGCAAATCTAGAGGTCCCAGGTTCGATCCCCAATGGCAGCACTCATTCTTTCTGACTATTTGTCTCTCACCAATTGGTTGATAATTGTAGACCTATGTGAGATAGCAGCTGGAGGCTAGGAAAGTGATGGATGTACTGGTGAGAGAAATACCAAGAATCTGTTGTTTGGTACTCCAGCCCCGCGATATAACTGAAAAAATGTTGAAAGCAGCATATAACTCCATTCTATCAATCTCAATGTTTGAGCCTCCCAAACATTCGAACCTCGCTAACATTTGAAATTGTTGGAAATGTCACATACAGGCTCAAAATTGAGTAATATAATATCGATTGAAAAAAACATTTCAGTTAAGGTAAAGGTAAGCAAGTGCATAATTTTTTAAAATCGGTGTGACATCTAAATTTCAAATGTATATTTGGTAACATTCCTTAGTTTATCATACAAAATGCCAGCAAACATTATTTTACAAAGGGAAATTTTCATATCAATACCTAAAAAGGTACTGTTGAGTGATCCTAAAGTGTCATGACAAGAAAACAAGACTCAAGATTGAATCCAAAATTTCTAACTCGCGCTGCTTGTACCTTAGAACAGTTATGAATTTGCTTATCACAAAATAAGTTCAAAAAATGTGAGCCTGTGCGTCAGATTTCCAACAATTTCAAATATTTCAAATATGTGCAAAGCAAAGACACAGACCAGCCTGTGCATCCGCACAGTCTGATCAATATCTTCACCATGTGCTTAGTAGATAGATTTGGTCTCAAAGTATCTATAGACAATCAGGTAACTATATACTTATAGTTTGTGGCTTTCTATGCCACTCAAAATATGCATCTCACGCAGATGTCAAATTGTTGGAAATGTCACTCACAGGCTCATGTTGTTGTGTAAATTTACAGGGATGATCTAAGAGAGCACCTAAAAGATGTGTCCAAGAAACTGATGCAGCAAAAACAAGAGGAGCAGCAAAAAGCCGCGGAGAAAGGAGATAGTTCTGACTCGTCTGATTCCGACTCTGATTCATCATCAGGTTCTGATAGTGACTCCGAGTCAAATAGTTCTTCAGGTATGATGAAAGTTTGAACTTTATCATGCTTAACCCTTTCCTGTTTTACAAAATTTTGGACCTGTCCAAATTCGAAGGTTTTGCAGATGAAAATTAAAAGTGGATTTAATTTGAGAAATAATCATTCAGTAGGGAAGAAAATAGTGTGGAAAAATAGTGTCAGAAGCAATTTCTTCTTTTTTCACAAAGTTTTCTCAATCATAAAATCTCAGACACGTAAATAGCAGGGATTAAACAGTAAAGAGTTAAGGTAGTGAACCTGTAATAGTTCTGCAACATTTCAGGAGACATTAACTTTAACAGTGTTTCCTAATGATTTTCATTAGGAAACCTCCGTTTATACTGTTAAAGGTGATTACTTTAGAAACGTTGCAGAACTACTATGGGCCCACTACCTTACATCAAATTAGGTTGAACAAATTGACTGGTCTGACCCAAGTTTTTTCATATTTATACTTTAGGAAGCAGGCAGTTTATGCTTTAATCACACTGCACATCTTTGCAGACTGATCTTAGTCTATAATGTCTGTCAAAGCTTTTTGTTCAGAAAAAATTTGTTGAACAGCATATTTATTAATCTTCTAATAAAATAGCTTTGGAAACAAATCTGGTTGTGGTGAAGAAACATACAATCAAATGAAAATGTACCCCTAAGAAGGGATATATTGTTTTGCACATATCACAAAAAGTATGCGAGCTAGAGTCATGAAACTTCACATGGGTTTATATCTCACTGAGGAGAAGCACAGTGGACAAGAAACATACCTCTACTCACCATATTATTACCCTTTGTTGATTAACAAAGACTAGGCTATTGCCCTGCTGTTATGGGGTTTTTCCAATGTATTTTGATGCTTGTCTGGGTACCAGTAGTTGTAAAAGTAGCCTGGTATTCTTAAAGGATACTCTGGTAGTACTGGTTCCAGAAATATAAGGAATCTAAAATTAAGGAAGTGGACCTGTAATAGTTCCACAACGTTTTGGAAGTAATGATTTTCATTGGGAAACTTTGGTCAACATTGTGAAAGATCATGTGTTTCAAAATGTTGCAGAACTATTACAGGTCCACTACAATAAATGTTCCATAATATGACCTTATAGCTCGTAAAAGTGGCACTTAACCCCATTCAAACCAAAAAGCACAGCGGTAGATCCAGACGAAGTTCAAAGATTCAAACAAACATTTAATCAATTGAATTATAATTGATAAGAAAAGCAGAACAACACCACCTGTTATGGCTTGATGAGGCATAAATTTAGCTTATTTTGTTGAAAAAGGGGATAATCTACGTATAATAGTGTTGGGTGATGTTTTAATAGATTAACATATGAGCTGTGTGCGAGATTTTCAACAATTTCAAATATGTTCAAAGCAAAGACTCTGACCAGTCTGTGCATCCGCACAGTCTGTCCAGAGTCTTTACTAAGCGTTAAGTAAATAGTTAAGGTCCCAACGTATCTGTAGACCATCAGGTAACTTTATATTTACAGTATGTTGCTTTCTACGCTACTCAATGTTTACACCAACATTTCAAATTGTTGGAAATGTCACGCACACGCTCATATTCCTTTATTTTCAGATTCAGAATCATCAGAAGACGAGAAATCAAAAAAGAGAAAGAAGAATGAAAAGGACAAACAAAAAGGAAAGGAGAAAGACAGCAGAAAAGATAAAGGAAAGGACAAAAATACAGCCCAAAAAGGCAAACAGAAGGACAAGGTAAAAGACAAACCAAGAGAGAAAGATAGAGGAAGAGATAGAGAGAAGAACAATCAAGTGAAAGACAGAAAAGAGAAAAAAGCCAAAAAGAAACAGATGTCTGAGGCAGAGCTTCAGAAGGAAAGAGACAAACAGTTCAAAAAGTTTGCACGATTTGCTAACTATGATGAGGAGATAATTGATCCCAAATTGATACGTGGGGGCTCATCTGATAGGGAGAGGAGGTTAAGAAAGGGACAGGAAAATGGGGAGAGAAGGGAAAGGCGTAGAGATATTGATGATTTTGATAGAGACCTCACTAGGGAGAGGGTTAGGGATAATGATTTATATATAGATAGACCACCACTTGAACGGAGTTATGACAGTGCTTATGATCGTGAGGACAGGTTTGATGGTGGAGATAAAAGACGAAGGGGTAAAAGAAGTAAAGATTTTATAGAGATTGATAGAAATGATCCAGCAATAAGGGTCGAAAGAAATTTTGAGAGAATGGATATTTATGAGGATAAGTTTGAAAGAGATCGCGCGAGAAATATTGAGTATTTACGAGCACGACCCGAGTTTGAGGATTATTATGAGGGAAGATCTGAGGATAGGAGAGGTAGAGGGAGTGATAGAGATAGTAGGAGAAGAGATATAGAAGTTGACGATCCAAGTTTTGATGCTCGATTGTATCGAGACAAGATTGCTTCAGACAGTAGACGTAGAAATAGAAGTGAAGAAAGAATGCCTTTATCTAGAGATTCTGGTAGACATAGACGTTAGATTATTTTAAAATTCTTTTAAATTGCCCCTTAGACAACTGACCCTGAAAATGATCTGTAGTTTATAAAATAATAATTAAATTCTAGTTGTGTTCACCAAGATTTGTTTATTCTGATTGGCTGAAAAATTGGTTTCATTACTCACTCAAAACAACTTTGAATACGCAACTTTTTTGTAAGCTTCTGTGGAAAGAAGTACCATGAACAATCCATGTATTTGAGGGTAAATTTTAACTCTTTTTATGCCCCCGATAGGGAGGCATCATAAATTTGACTTGTCCGTCCGTCCATCTGTCCGTCCGTCTGTCCGTCCATCCGTCTGTCCGTCCGTCCGTCCGTCACTCCGTCCAAAAACTTTAACATTGGCCATAACTTCCTTATTACTTAACATATTCGCATCATACTTTACCACAACATTCCTTGGTACATTACCTTTCTGTAGGCACATACTTTGGTGACCTTGACCCCTGGATGACCTTGACCTTCAACATAGATTGGCCATAATTTAAAATCAAAGCGGTGTCGGGGGCATTGTCATCTTACAGTGACAGCTCTTGTTATCTCAAGAAATAAAATTAAAGATATGAAGAGAATTTTCGTTGATTTCATGCTGGTATGAAACTAAAATTCTAATCACACTCATGAATGAATCTGCTTTGCCATCCCTACAGTGTGATTATGTTTTTAGTTTCATACCTTCATGAAATCAATAAATACAATCTTCATCTCTATATACAAACTAGGATTGGTTTACAGGCTAATCTCTTTCTTCTCGTATTTTAACCTGTATGCACTTGCGTGCTACTTGATGGGAAATGTTATTAACAGACAATCTGCGGGAGTTCTTTTAATCTCACATTTCAATAGCAATTATTTAAATGGATATTAACTATTATTGCATAAAATATGCGTTGTTGGGTCATTAAAGGCATACATTAACGGACAAAACTCCGGCTTTAATCAGAGAAAACATGGATTAATAAGTAAATTCAAGTTCCGTTAACACTCAGCTTTTTTCACTTAAATATCCTAAGTCAGGGCCTATACGCTATATCTGTTTCTTTTGTAACATTGACAAAGAGCATAATTAAAGATGTTGATCCTATTCCCATGTTAAATTTTGAGACATATTAAATTTACCAAGCAACATTGGTATAAACAAAAGTGACTATGGAATGCATAATGCAATTTTCTTGCACATTAGATGGGTTTAAAGGGTTCCTATGAAATATTTTGCACCTCCTGTTTGAATAAATACTTTAGTTCTTATTTTTTATGCAATATTAGCGTCAATTCAAGTTTTTTCGAGTGTTCACTTTATCAAGGAGCCTCAAAATGGTTTAACGCCTTTGTGCTTGGCACTCGGGCGTTAAACCATGTTTCAGGTCTCTGCAAATGTTAAGCCCCCCAAAACATGAATTAACCCTATATTATCCTTCTGAATTTCAATTTGGTAAAAAGATTTTCCAACTTCTCAGGCATTTCATCTAGTACACTCAAGTTTAACGCTCACAACAATTAAGGAGAAAGCAGGCAGTGTAGGCTAAGATCAGATTACATGTACTTACAGGCTAGGCTTAGTCTAAACCACCTTCCAAGGATTTTTGTACAGAAGGCAAATTTTTCCTTTTAATCTCATTTAAATTTTAGCATTGAATGGTATGTCAATAGAGTAATTGAAGTTACTATGATAAACAATATTTTATCAAGAAGCCATCCCTGGGTTTGGTTTGCAAAAATGTTTTCTAACATTGACGATAGTACCCCACTTTGCACATGAGTGCATTTGCAAAATAGATTACCATTTCTAAAAAGAATTTGCAAATGTTTTCATCTTGAACACATAGCACTTATGTATTTATTCTCCAACCTTTATTTGTTGACCAGTTGAATTTGAAAGTAGAAAACTAGAAATGTGACTAGATAAATTTAGTGTATCAGATATGATTAGTTTGTACTTGGCTTCTTGCAAGGAAAACAAATATTCTTGATGACCCATTGTACAAAGATATTTTACTCTGCATGTATATGTACATAGTTTTAATATAATTTTAGTAATTGAAGTTTGAATCACTCATTTGAAAATATAACAAAAGCAAAAAGTTGCAATCCTTCTAGAGTATGGTTTCTTTAAGTGAGATTGGTCACATGTGGATGGCTAAGCACGAAACAGTTGTAACTGCCTATTTGTTTGTAGGCAGTTACAACTGTTTTGCACTGAGCCACCAATATATGTCATAAACAGAAAATTTCTTAGAAAATAAGAGAGTATTTACTTTGGTTGCTACCTTACTTGCTGCTTCTCTTTTCAACTTCTTTAAAGACTCAAAATACTAGATCTTAACATGGTTTTACAGACCATGTCTAGAACTTTGTTTGTCTGAAAACTGGCTCATTTATGCAGTGCTCATCATCACAAGATCATTTTTTGTGTGTGTGCATAGCTACTGTAGATATAAATTATGAATTGTGAATAGACCATGTGCAAAAAGTCAAAATGTGCAAATAGAAACCTAAAAATGAAATGTTCTTTGTTTTTTTGTTCCCAGCTCATGATGACCGCCAGATACCAGCTTGGTATTTCTGCTTGTGTATGACATCAACAAATTCAAGTATAGACCAATTTAGTTGACCTATTATTGACATCTGCTGTTTACAAGTAAACGCATTGCCTGCCTTGGTGGCCTAGAGGTTTAGGCAATCTACCAGAAACCTTGAGGTCTGGTTTGAACCCCACCATTGCCAGGATGTGTTATGGGAAAAACACTTTATAGCCAGTACCAGTTCACCCCCCTGTAGAATTTGGTAGCAGTGGGTTTAAATCACTGCCTCTCTTGCAGGGACATGAAAACATCTTGATTTGGTGTTCTAAAGACTCTATAAGTTTAAACTTTTGCTGCAAACAAATCAAGATCAATTGGAACATGTATAAAGTAAACTAAAAAATTGATAAGTGTGCTCCTTACATGTCTGACCAGTGTCTTCCTGATTCTCCCACATTTGAAAATATGTTTAACCCTTGTCATGCTGAACCCGGTATATTCCTGCCTTGGCAGGAGCTATAGACAAACATCAGCCTGCACATATGTGCAGTCTGATCTTTGTCTATACCACCTGTTTTACCTTTTTAAACCAGAAAAGTTTCTGAAATTATAGTTTCAAAATCAAGTGCTGACTCACAAGTAGGAAATAGAGCTTTTGGCACTTTGATCTATATATAGTTTTGCTAGGTATTTTCATTCAGCATGACAAGGGTTAACTTACATGGTTTAATACAGGGGTCAGTAAAGGGTAAAATGAGAAAATATTACATTAGGTTCAAATTCTTTTCTGTGATAAAATCCTTAGGGGTTTCACTAGAATTAGTTTGTTGTACTTAGAACTTGAATTAATAACTTAACGGAATAAAATCTTTGAAAAACAATTTTATCCCATTCAATTGTTAATTCAAATTAAAACAAACCACTTTGATATAGATGTAATTAATTACTAGCCATAATTGAAAAGCAATTTGAAAGTAATAGTAATTTAAATTTATCCCTTTCTGTACCCCTCTTCATATGTAAATAGGACTTCAGGTATTGGTTGGAAGATTGGGAATAAATGATGTGATATTGTTGAATATCCAATATAGATGTTTTCTTGAATAGAAACCAAGAGTATCTGGCAAAACATCTTCATATACCAAGGGTTCTGACTCGACGTAATTTCATATAATTATTTGTTAGGAGCAAAGTGGAGTTAAAATCAATGGCTTGCCAATGTGTTGGCCTTCTTGGCTTGGCTGCTTTGTAAAAAAACAGGAAGTAAATATGCAGTGGCATCATAGTGTGGAAACATTGTTTGTTAGTATGAGGTTTAACACCACTTTCAATATCATTGCTGTTTTATTGCGGAAGCTGGGGTGCACCTAACCATGGTTTCTTGTCATTGTATGCTGGGCTGTTTTAGGAGAAAACCAGAGGTATTGATCTAGCCTTGGCGTCATGGTTGTTGTCATGCAAAAACTTTGACATTTTGTGATATCTTTGGTTCAAGTGAAAGTATACACTTGAAACTTGGCATAAAATTTCACTATCAAAAGAGGAACCTATACTATCAAGGGGATAACTCTAGATGCATTTTGTGCAAATCATGCCCCTTTTTTGAATTGTTATTCACTTTCTAACACCCAACAGCCAAGTGTAGGCATGGTAGGGGGTGCTCTTGTTCACACCAATAAAATGACTTTGCATCCCAGTAACCAGGGGCCTGTTTCACTTAACATCTGACGACAAAATTAATCATAAGTCAAAATCACACATCTTACCTAGTGTTTTCATTCATTGATTCTGTCCTGCAATATCTCATTGGAATCGTCTTTAGGCAGAAACCATATTAAGTTACAACTGTAGAAGCAACTTTAATTTTTGACTTAAGCAAAAAATGTTGGTAAGATGTTGAGTACAAGAGAACCATGATGGTCCTAGATCGCTCACATGCGTCGGTCCTAGATCGCTCACCTGCGTCTCATTGACCCTAGGACATCACATTAATGAAATAGGCAGATGTCAAAAAGGAGATAATTTCTACAGAAGATCAATACCATGGAATGTTTCAGCCAAGAGCAAGACAGATTTGCCTTTTCACTCCTTGATTATATGTAAAACAGGATGCACCCAGGTGGAGCCGATATGTGACCCCAGGGGGTTGATATGAAGAAACTTGATAGAGGTCCATTAGATGATTTGACAAACTAAATATGAAATCGGTCAGCCTTCTGGTTTCAGAGAAGAAAATTTTTGAAGGTTTTCCTATTTTCACGCATCGTGCTCAGATAAGCTAAAAGGGATGTGCCCGATGGAGCCCAAATATGACCCCAGGGTCTTGATATGAACAAACATGGAAGGGGCCCACTAGATGATGCTACAAACAAAGTATGAAAGCTGTATGCCCTCTGATTTCAGAAAAGAAGATTTTAAAGATTTTTGCTCTTTGATTCTATGTAAAAAGGGATGCGCCCGGGTGGAGCCCAAATATGATACCAGTGTCTTGATATGAACAAACTTGGTAGAGGTTCACTAGATGATGCTACATACCAAATATGAAAGCTGTCTGCCTTCTGGTTTTAGAGAAGAAGATTTTTGAAGATTTTCATTTTTTTACCCTTCGTGTTCAGAAGAGCTAAAAGGGATGCGCCAGGGTGGAGCCCAAATATGACCCCCAGGGTCTTGATATTTACTAACTTGGAAGAGGCCCACTAGGTGACACTACATACCAAATATGAAAGATTTTTTAAGATTTTTGCTCTTTGAATCTGTGTAAAAAGGGTTGCACCCAGGTAGAACGTAAATATGATCCCAGGGTCTTGATATGAATAAACTTGGTAGAGGTCTACTAGATGATGCTACATTACAAATATGAAAGCTGTCTGCCTTCTGGTTTCAGAGAAGAAGATTTTTGAAGGTTTTCATATTTTCACCCTTTTTGTTAAGGGTAAAGGGAAAGTTAAGGGTGGATTTCATTTATTAGAACAACTTTGGTAGAGCTTGACCCAAGGAACATCCCTGCCAAGTTTCATAAAGATTTGACCACTTGTTTAGGAGGAAATGTTTAAAGAAATTGTGGACGACAGACATTGTACGATCACAATAGCTCACCTTGAGCACTTTGTTCTCAGGTGAGCTAAAAACAGGCCTCAGTTTATCATCCCATAAAGGCATGCTATTTTGATGGTAAACATGTGTGCCAAGCTTCAAGTGAATACCTTCAGTAGAACCAGAGTTATCACAAAATGTCAATGATTTTGCATGATGACATCGAAAACAACAACAAGGCAAGGCTATAATGATACCTTGGGTTTTCTCTGAAAACAGCGTAGCTAAAAACTGGTTGTAAATGGGAGAAAACATGGTTTAATTAGTACATTCATGTGCCGTTTGCACCAAGCCTTTTAAGTTCACCTGAGCACAATGGGAGCTTTTAGGATCACCATGAGTTTGTCATGTGTAGTCTGTTGTCATCAATCTTAAAAACTTCTTCTCCTAAACCACTGAATGAAACTTTACCAGAAAGTTATCAGTGACTCTTAAAACATTGTTTGCAAAATTTGATTGACCCATAAATATGGCGGCGGGGCTTATTTTGAGCCAGAGATATTTGAACAACATCTCCTGAACCACTGGGCCATTTTCAATGAAACTTTACCAGAATGTTTCTTGGGTGACCCTTTTCAAAAATTGTTCGCAAAAATTTGATTTGTTCATAAATATGTGCATGGCAGGGTGGGGCTTACTTTGCTACCAAAATCATTGAACGGCATCTCTTGAACCACTGGGTAGATTTCAATGATTTTACCAGAACCTTTCAAACATTGTTCAGAAAAAATTGATTGGCCCATTAATAAGGGCATGGCTTTTTTTGAGCCAGAAATCTGTCAACAACATCTCCTGAACCACTGGGCCAATTCAATGAAACTTTACCAGATTGTTCCTTTGGTGTGGCAGGATGGGGCTTATTTTGAGTCTTCTCAGTAATGAATGGGTGGGCAGGATCTATTATCACTTTGAATTCTTGGAATAACATTTCCTTTTCAACAATTAGTCAAATGTGAATGAAACTTTGCCAGAAAGTTACTTGGATGAGATCCACTGGAGCAATAAAAGTCAGGTGAACGGTTTATACCGAGGTTTCCATTCTGGCCCTTGGCCTGGTCCTATATACTTTATCAGTTTCTTTGTCTCACACTAAAATAGAGCATGAATAAAAACATTGATACTATTCCCTTGTTTATTTTTGTGACGTCATTTTGCAATCACTGTACAGATAAATAACGTAGTCATTCTTTTTATGCAATAATAGCAACAATTCACCTTTTTTTGTGTTAATATTGGCAGAGCCACTCAAAATGCTTTAAGGCCATTGTGCTTTGCACCAATGGGTTAAAACATTTTTCAAGTCTCTGCAAATATTAATGCTCCCTCAAAAATGTGAATCAACATAATATTATTATTATTCCCTACAAGGGAATGTGTGTGTGGAATGTGCGGTCACTACCCGGTGAGCTTTTTCAACTCATTCTTAATATGACTATTTCCAGAGAATATACAAGGGATTACATTAGCCTCTGTAATGGTGTTGTCTGCATCATTGTTGAGAAAAATGATATTTTGCAACATCTCTGATATTACTTAGGGCAATTGCTTGGTTTAAACTTTTTAATTATACCCCTACCTACAAATTCAGGTATTGTTGAGTTAGGATATTAGTTTCACAATTTATGTCCATAATTATGTCAGTTCTTCTGTATACTTTTCGTTTCTGGACAAAGTAACCAAAATTCATGAATCTATACAACTGTTACTCATGACCAAGGTTGGGAGAAGTTCTTGCATACGAGACCAGATAACATTGATATCTTAAGATGCTTACATGTAATTCTATTTATCATGCCATCACTTTTAAGAGCTTATTATAATAAACCCCTAACAAGAGGGCCTGTATCACTCCACTGGCTTTAACATCTTTCATTAAATAAAGCTTGCTTTAAATGAATACAACACTCTAAAATCTCTTGAGACCTATTGAATAATGATGTACAGGGTCTGGCCCACATTGCACCAAAATACTCAATCACCATGAACCCTTTACCCATCTTATTAAAACATAAGGTTCAGGATATGTGGTTCAAAGGTTTCAGGCTCTAAATCAGCCCTGCCCTGCCACCCCCTTAATGGGCAAATCAAAATTTCGAGCACTTGTTGGAAAAGGTCACCCAAGAAACATTCTGGTAAAGTTTCATTGAAGTTTGCCAAGTGGTTCAGGAGGAGGTGTCTTTCACAGATTTTGGGCTCAAAAAAAGCCCCACCCTGCCACCCATATTTTCCGGTCAATCAAAATTTCTTGAACAATCGGCCAGTGAAGCTAAAAATCACAGAAATTCAGGTGAAAGTTATGCAATTTGTTTCTAAAAATATCTGATGTCAGTTATCAGATAGGTGAAATCAGGTTCAATACAGGCTTCATTGCATGATAAAATTATTTAAAAGTTTCCTGTAGTACCCAGATTTTACACCCCAGTATTTTTAGCTCATGCCAGAGATTTCATGAAGATAATCATTATACCCCCCACCTACAAAGTAGGGAAGCATATATTGGTTTCAACATTTCTGTCTGTCTGTCCATCCGTCCATAGACCTTTTCTTTTCCATACTCTTAATTTAGAACAATGTCACCTAGAATATTGAAACTTTACAAATGCTGCTCATGACCCAAGGCAGTGCCCTATTGTTTTAAGTTCACATAATAAAAAAGGTCAAGGTCACTGTCAGCCTTTGATCAATTTTCGTTTCTGGACTCTAACTTGAGAACCAAGTGATCTAGAATCATTAAATTTCATGCAAATACTGCTTATGACTCAAGAAGTGCCCTATTGTTTTTGCTCACATAGGTTAAAGGCAAAGGTCACAGTAGATTTTTGGTAAATTTGTTGGACCTTGTTGTTTCCAGACTATAACTTATGAACCAAAAGATGCACATCATAAAACTTAAACAAATGCACCCTATAGCCTGAGGAAGTGCCCTATTGATTTTGGATCACACAGGTCAAAGGTCAATGTCACACTTAAACTTATTTCTTTTTGTGTGATGGGTCACATTATGCTTATCAAAGGCATACAACTTGAATTCTCAATATTTTTTACAAACACATCCTGCACTAATAGCACTTATATTTGGCACTTACATTTGACAAAGCAATGGGGGGTGGGGGGGGGGGGGGGGTGGTATTGGTCCACTTTGCAACATAGCTCTAGTTCTGACAATTTTTTAGGTTGATTGGGATGAAAATGTGGTCACTAGACTGTCTACAAGGTTTTCTAAGATTTGACCCTGTGAACTAGTTTTTGACTCCACTTGATCCTTTTCGATTTTGTCCGATATTTTATCAAAGCAATTATTCTGACCAATTTCTAGGTTGAAAAAATTATGTTGCCTCTAGAGTGTCCACAAGGTAAATGTTGACGACAGACTAAAGACGACAAACACTATGTAACCACAAAAGCTCACCTTGAACACTTCAAGCTCAGGTGAGCTAAAAAGGGGCATAAGTTAAACCAAATGTATTTTGAGTTTCCCCCTTGATAACAAAGGTTTTTAGTTTGAATGGGATATCATGCCACTTTCAACAATCTTCCAGTTATATAGTGGTAGCTGGAGCACCAAAAATGAATTCTTGGTATTTCTTTCACCAGTACTACCATTAATCCTTTCCTAGCCTCCAGCTGCTATCCCGAATAGTTCAACGGTTATCACACCATTTGTGACGGCAAATAGTCTGGAAGACTGAGTACCGCTGGGAATCAAACCTGGTTGATAGTACAGCTATAGTATAGCTCTATTGAATGAGACTATGTGAGCCAAGTTTCAAGTGAATGCCTCATGTAGAAACAGAGATAACACTAACTGTCAAAGTTTTTGCATCAAGACAACAACAACAAGACAAGGCTATAGCAATACCTTGCATTTTCTCTGAAAGCAGCCAAGCTTAAAATGGGAAATGGTTAATTGGAAATCCTGCTTTGACACACAAGATAAAAAGAACTAGAAAACCATGAATGGCTTGAGTCGCTCCACAGGCCTGATTTTCTTGTTAAAACAGATAGTTTTGACTAGCTTTTTAGATATTTCGGGTTCTACTGATGTTGAAAATGATTTTCAAAGTTGGGTCACCCAAAGATCATACCAAAAATGTTTGATTGATATCCATCAGTTGCATTCTGAGAAAATGATTTTCATAGTTTCCACTATAAAACATATTGAGAAATGACCTCCGCCCATAAAAGACATATTTTTTCTTCAATCAAAATAATATTGGGCTGCATAATAAAGGGTCACTCAAGGATCATTCCAGTGAAATTTGGTTGATATCCAAATATTAGATTCTGAGAAAATGATTGTCAAAGTTTCAACTATATAACATTTAGAGAAATGTCCTCCGACCATGAAATACATATTTTTCATCCGATCAAAATAATTTTGGTAGACTGATAAAGGGTCACTCAAGGATCATTACACTAAAATTGGTTGATAACCATCTGTTACATTCTGAGAAAATGATTTTCAAAGTTTACACAATATAACATATATAGAAATGACCTCCGCCCATAAAATACATAATTATCATCCAATCAAAATAATTTTTTATAGACTGATAAAGGGTCATTCTAGGATCATTCCTTTAAAATTGGTTGATATCCAAAATTTAGATTCTGAGAAAATAATTTTCAAAGTTTCCACTATATAACAAATAGAGAAATGAACTCGGCCCATTAAATGAATATTTTCCATCTGATCACAATGATTTTTTGTAGACTGATGAAGGGTCACCCAAGGATCATTCATGTAAAATATAATTGTTATCCATTGATTAGAATCTAAGACTAGAAAGCCATGAATGGCTTGTGTCGCTCCACAGGCTTGAATTTCTTGTAATAGCAAATCTAAGTTTTGACTAGATTTTTTAGATATTTTGGGTTTTACTGATGTTGAAATGATTTTCAAAGTCTCCAACATTATAAAATATAGAGAAATGACTTCCGCGCATAAAAGACATATTTTTCATCCAATGACAATAATTTTTGGCTGCATGATAATGGATCACCCAAGGATCATACTAATGAAGTTTGACTGATATCCATCAGTTACATTCTGAGAAAATGATTTTCAAAGTTTCCACTATATAACATATAGTGGAATGACCTCCGCCCATAAAATACAAATTTTTCATCCGATCGCAATAATCTTTAGTAGACTGATCAAGGGTCAAACAAGGATCATTCATGTAAAATTTGGTTGATATCTATCAATTAGATTCTGAGAAAATGATTTTCAAAGTTTCCACTATAAAACATATAGAGAAATGACCTCCGCCCATAAAAGACATATTTTTCATCCGATTTCAATAATTTTTTGTAGACTAATAAAGGGTCACCCAAGGATCATTCATATTAAATTTGGTTGAAATCTATCAGTTAGATTCTGAGAAAATGATTTTCAAAGTTTCCACTATATAACATATGGAGAAATGACCTCCGCCCATAAAATACATAATTTTCATCTGATTTCAATAGTTTTTTGTAGACTGATAAAAGGGCAACCAAGGATCATTCATGTAAAATTTAATTGGTATCCATCAATTAGAACCTGAGAAAAGTCACTTTTTACCATATTTGGAAATTAGCCACGCCCATTAAATCCATGTTTTTCATTGGATCAAAATTTCTTGAACAACTTTGAAAGAGGGTCACCCAAGGATCATTCCTGTGAAGTTTGGTTGAAATCCATCCAGTAGTTTCTGAGAAGAAGATTTTTAAAGAAAAAGTATACGACCGCACGCACGGACGCACGGACGGACGCACGACGGACACAACGCCATGACAATAGCCCCAGTGGCTTTCAGCCAGTGGAGCTAAAAACTCACTTTTTACCGTATTTGGAAATTAGCCACGCCCATTGAATCCATGTTTTTCATTGGATCAAAGTTTCTTGAACAACTTTGAAAGAGGGTCACCCAAGGATCATTCCTGTGAAGTTTGGTTGAAATTCATCAAGTAGTTTCTTAGAAAATTTTTAAAGAAAAAGTTGACGACCGGAAGCACAGACGAACAGATGCACATCGAACACAACACCATGACAATAGCCCCAGTGGCTTTCAGCCAGTGGAGCTAAAAACAGGAAGAGTGAAACTCTATCTATCAATAAAGAGAGAATTATATGTTAGTGTCTTAAAATATCAATGTTATCGGGCAATTTACTTGATGAGGCTCTGCCAAGTCATGATATTTCCTCACAGACCAGATATAATTGATATCTTAAGACACTTACAAATTTTTCTATTTATTATGCAATCATTTTCAGCACTAAAATATATACCCTTAAAAATCAAAGGAATTCAGGTGAAAGAGTAAAGATATACTGCCTGATATCATTTTATGTTATTAAACAGGTGATACCATTTCAATACAGGCTTCATTGCTTGATAAAAATCAATACAAATCTAAAGTATTTTTCAATAATATTTTAATCTAATGAATGGGCAGTGACATTAAACAATGACTAGACACAGTTTCTAATATGTTTCTTTTACAAAAGTAAAGGGCAAATTGTAAGACATGTCTGATTTAAAACAATTTATGTCTCATCCTCACAATTAAATGGATTTATTCACTTTCCTGTATATGTATCTATGCCCCCCACATCCAAAGATCTTGGGGCATGTTATTTTAACTGTTGTCTGTCTGTCTGTCTGTCTGTCCACAAACTTAACCAAAAATCTTAGCATAGCCAATTACTTCAAGGCTATTCAAGTTACAAGGCTCATATTTGGTATGATGACAGATCTCAATGATAGGCATCTGCTGGTACCAAGGTCAAGGTCATGTGACAAGGTGAAGGTCATATGTTTAGGTAATTTTATAGAAATTTGCTGTTCTACCTAGAAAAACAGTTCTACTCTATATCATTTTCAAAATATTAAGAAACCAATTTTCAAATTTTCAGTCTTTGAATCCTTATCAAGAGTAAAAAAAAAAATTCAGCGCTTGCTCCTCTCATTATATTTCTTCTAGGTAAAGGTCAAGTCAACAAAAATTTGGATCAAAGTGTTGAGAAAATAAGACAAATTTTGTTGTATAGTAATTGTTCAAACTGTGACAGGAATTTTCTCTTCATGTAAATATCTATTTAATTGGTTATCTTCACTTTTAAACTGTAGCTGCGAGTCTTTATGGTTGCATTTTCCATAGTAAAATACACTTCCCGTGAAATGGGATTGACATATCACTTTGGTAAAACCAACTATTCCATCCTGAAAAACAAATGAAGGATATTTTGTATATCTTTAATTCTGTTCTGTAGATTATTGACAAATAACGGTAGATCATCATTTGATAAACTCATCACCTAACCAGTGAAATTATCAAAACCTTATTCCAAGCTTATGTTCATTTCACCCTATCTGACATCATCTTAGCGGAACCCAATAAGTAAGGTCATCATGCAATCACATACAAAATGATGCGCTTAAAGAAAATTTGTACTATCCTTTTTTATAATTGTCTAATTCTTGCCTTAGAGAAATAAGAAAATCATTTGTCATGAGTAAGAGTGATTGATAAATCAGTATATGAACAATAAAATCTTTCCTATCACTTGTGGCTCTGCTATTGGTGAAAAAATATAGTTCACTCCATAATTATCTATTGACCTTACACTGAAACAAATGATTATCCTCTATATCTATGCATGGTTCAACCCTTCTTATTCTGTTTTACAACATTTTCCTGTGGAGCCTGAACCTTTGGCAGATATTATACAATTATTGCATGATGTATAATTTCACAGTGAAAACTATTGCTCCAAAGTGGAAAGGATGTTGATGCCAAAATGTTAAATCAAATTAATGTACAGAATATCAATTAAGCTATCATTGCAAAAAATCTTATTAAGAATCAACAGAATATAAATGATTGGCAGATATTTTCCTGAAACTTATATTTAATAACTGAAGAGAGTATTTGTTGATTTCATTTAGGTATGAAACTTAAAACCTAATCACACAGTATGAATGCACAAAGGGGATTCATACATGAGTGTGATTAGGTTTTAAGTTTTATTCCTCCATGAAATTAACAAAAAGTCTCTTCTAATAATTCATTTTTTAAGTACTACTTTCTGTCGAAGCTTACAAAAAGCTGCATACTCAAATTTTTTTATTGAGGAATAAAACAAAATTTTTAGGCAATCAAATTGCATGAAAACTGATATAAGCAAATAGTATTAAATCATTAACAAATATAATTAAGTCGTACATACCTTACATTTGACCAAGAGCCACTTCTCTTTTCTATGTAAAGCTATACATCCAGGGTCTGCTTCATGAAAATTGCCCCACCTATATTGTATATCTAATGGAGGAATATCTGAAATGTAGAGGTTAAGTAGGTGAGTTGTTGCAATTTAAGTTCCCTTCAAAAATTATTTAAGTATCATCTTATTGTTAACTGAAACAGGCTTTCCACATGCAACAATAATGTTCAATACAAAGTACCATAAATGTCCTATGCTGGACTTCACAACCATTTGGTTGGATCAGACATTTTTAAAACAAGTCAACAACCAAGGAATAAACGAGAGGCTCAAGAGGGTCTGTATCACTCCACTAGCATTAACATCTCCCAACTTCCATTAAACAAATCTAACTTTGACTGAAAACAGCACTTTGAAGTCTCTTTAGAACTACTTTGTTATTATTTACCGGGCCTGGCCAACATTGCACCAATATACTCAATCACCATTAACATGCATACCCTTAATCCATCCTAAGCAACCAACATAAAGGCGATTTGAGTGGAAGATTTTTCCAATTTTCCAAGTCTTCAAAGTAAAACTGGGCCATACCCTGCCACACCCACATTTAAGAGCCCATCAATATTTTGTGACAAATTTAAGTACAGGTGCACAAAGGGAATATTCATGCCAAGTTGCATTGAAATTGGCCCCTATGGTTTGGAAGAAGAAGATTTTTAAAAATTCAAAGGTGAAAATAAACCTGTCTGTGCCAAGCACATATTTGGGGTCTTCAATATTTCTTGACCAATTTAAGTAAAGGGTCACCCAAGGATCATTTCTACCAAGTTTCGTTGAAATCTTCCCATTGGTTTGAAAGAAGGAGATGTTTTAGGAGAATGTTTACACACAGACGCCAGCCTGACACTCCAACATGATAATAGCTTGCTTGCCTTTGGCCAGTGGAGAAAAAAATAGGTTTGTAATAGTATTCCTATACTAGACTAGAATCTGCTATTTTATGACATAGAGGATAATCATTTGTTTTGGTGTAAGATCAATTTATATATCATTGAATGGCTGGCAAAAGCTATATTTTTATGATTTACTCCACCAATCATAAAAATATAGCTCTTATTGTTCACTCTATGAAATATCAATTGATCTCACTCAAAAAACAAACAATTTTTCTATTTTTTTTATATATTTTTTTATTATATTTTATCATTTTGCATGTGATTGTTATACAACGTTCATTATGACTACATTTTTTAGGGCTCCGCTTAGATCGATTGATTAAATGGAGTTTAATGCTGCTTTTAACATTTTTCAGTAAATTGCAGTGGCTGGAACAACTTACAGTGGATTCCTGGTATTTCTCTCACCAGTACAACCATCACATCCTTTCCTAGCCTCCAGCTGCTATCTCACATAGGTCTACGATTATCAACCCATTGGTGAGAGACAAATAGTTGGAAACAAGAGGCCCAAGAGGGCATGTATTGCTCTACTGGCTTTCACATTTTTAAATAAAGCTCACTTTAAATGAATACATTAAAACTCTGAAATCTCTTTAGACCTATTTTATAATGAAACAGGTTTAGGTCCATATTGCACCAAAATACTCAATCAAAATGAACCTGCATAGGCCCCACCCTGCCCCACCAATATTTATGAGCCAATCAAAATTGAACACTTTAAGTAAAGGGTTGTCCAAGGAGCTTTCTGTTAAATTTTCATTCAAAATGGCTCAGTGGTTCAAGAGAAGATGTTGTTCAAAGATTTTAGGCTCAAAATAAGCTCGGCCCTGCCACACCCATATTTATGGGCCAATTAGATTTTCTTGAACAATTTAAGTAAAGGGTTGTCTAAGGAACATTCTGGTAAAGTTTCATTGAAATTTGCCGAATGGTTTGGGAGGAGAATATTTTTAAAGATTTCAAAGTGGAAAAATGCCCTGCCCTGCCACGTCCATATTTGGGAGTCAATCGAATTTTTTTGAACAATTTAAGAAGAGGGTCACACAAGTATCATTTCAACCAAGTTTTGTCAAAATCAGCCCATTGGTTTTGGAGGAGAAGATTTTTAAAGAAAAAGTTTACACAGATTTACATTTGGGCTTTGCTTAAATGACATCTGAAAAGAAGAAATGAAGAAATCGGGGTATAAGTTTTTCATAATTTCACTGATTTATTGTACAAACCTCTAGTTAACTCAGGGTGTACCATCTCAATAAAACTGACAGGTTGTCCATCCTGTAGATGACTTGTTAGACGTAATTTACCCTGAAATGGACATTGTACTCTATGAGTCCCAGAGACATACTACCATCTGTTGTGAGATTTTATTTGAGACAAGCTGATCTTAATTGAGTCTAGAATATAGTTATTGAGCAAGCCAAGGCAAGATAGATAATTTTTAAATTCTAGACAATGTCCAGATCAGCTTGTCTCCAATAAAAACGAGTAACATATTCTTTTTCTCCCATTTATAACATTTATATAAATTTGAACCAAATGTTTAATGCT
Source organism: Fragum whitleyi (assembly GCA_948146395.1). NCBI lineage: Eukaryota > Metazoa > Mollusca > Bivalvia > Cardiida > Cardiidae > Fragum > Fragum whitleyi. Next base: position 11,568,868 of record OX411558.1, read on the forward strand.
CAGATGACAAAAATACCTCGCTATTGTGTGTTATACAATGACCTCATTTAGAATGTGATCTTACACATATGTTGGACAAGAATATGTCAGATGGCTGTTCCTTATAAAAGACAAGGGAAGCTATGTAAGAAAAGGATATTTGAGCCAATGAATTTTCAGCTGCTATCTCACTAGGTCTACGATTATCAACCCATTGGTGAGAGACAAATAGTGGGAAAGAATGAGTGCCGCCGTCAGGGATCGAACCCGGGACCTCTAGATTGGCAGTCCAACGCGCTACCAACTACACTATGATGGCGGCTGGTGTGAGAAAAGACAGAAAACCATGGGTAGGTGCACCAGCTACTGAAACATTAATGCAATGATCTTGAAATAAGCTTTACAGAAACAAACAAATCAACATTCAACCATGACTTGTGACCTCTAACTTATCTGAAAATTCATTTTGAATTGCACATTGACTCATGTTTTGTTTTATCTTTAGTAGTCTAGAAAATTTGTCTATTGGCTCATCTGCTCATGATAGAGAACATTTTTGTCAAGTTATTTTAAAGCCATCTTTAATTGTAAGAGCATTGCTTTTAAAGCTGCTCTTTCACAGTTTTTCATAGAAAAATACAAAACTTGTTCTTAGATTTGAAAATGTGTGTATCTTTAAACAATTAAGAATGGTCCAAGGTCATTGGCACTAAAAGCAACATATCCCAATAATTTTGTAAATCATTTTTTCGAAGTGTCAAGATCAGTAAGAGATCCAGTGTATGTATTTCCAGTCTATAAATAACAAAATCAATACTTTCCATGAATTATCTTTCATATTTGCTTTTTTTTGATATGAAATTTCCAGCTATCAAATACTTTACCTTAATCCTTGATTAATTAAGGCAATAATGAGGAATGCACAGTTGTGTAAATAGTTAGCTCGAAATTGAAGAGTAATTTTTATGGCGTTAGTAGTTGCTTTATTTTTTCAGAATGACTATCGCTAAATTCAGGAATATCAGTCTTTCTTTCCATGCATTACCAGATTGAATCTTATTATTTTAAAGGCTTCAACATGATAAGGTCATTACTTCCTCTTGATTTAACGAAAATTTTCAAAAAACACAATTTCCCAATCTGTGCAAGAGTAGCTTTAATAAGCTCTTTTTCAACACATGACCTTGAACTAAGACCTCAACCTTGGGGATACATGAAATTTTGTTTCAAATAGCATTTCTAATCAAAATGGGGAGCATTTGTGCCAAGTAAATTTGAAATCCATCATTAACTGTAGGAGTTGGACCGTGAACTGTCAGCTTGACCTTGAAGATACATGCAACCATCAATAATAAACAAAGGAGAAATGCCCAACAGATATTGTTGGATTGACTGTCAAACTCAATAGAGCACATACACCTACTTGCTTACGGTAGTGGACCCGTAAAAATCTTTTTTGGAAGTAATGATCTTCAACAATGTTAACTAAGGTTTCCTAATGATTTCCATTAGGAAACCTCGGTCAACATTGTGAAAGATCATGAAATCCGAAATGTTGCGGAACTATAACTGATCCATTAGCTTAATGACAACTATGTCATGCACACCACAAGTGGGCTCAACAATAATTGCTCTACATTCAGTGAAAAAAGGTTCACAAAACATTTTCCAAATATCGCCCATTTTCACATTCTATTAAATGCTAAGCAGGCACTTGTTTTAAAAGTTGGCAAACATTTTAAACATCATGAATGCATGGCAGAATCCGACTTCATCTGTGACACTGACCTCCCCTGATGGAATAAATAGAGGAAATTGAATGAGTTGTCATGGAATACTGAATTTATTAAACAAGTCATCTATAAACAGATAAAAACGAGGCTGCACCGAGTTAATATCCGTTTTAGATGACAAGTATATAATTGCTGTTTTCTTTTAACACAAATTTTATATTCAATTTATAATATGACCCGAATTTTGTGAAAATTTGTCAAAAGTCCTTGAAATACAACATTTTAATTTTCTGTGTAACTTATAAAATGCAGTTAAAAACTGATGTCACGACAATATATACATTATGACGTCATTTTTGTGGTTACAAAAAAGTGTTCCTATTCACTCTTAGCTCATCCACTAGTGTATTAACACTTGTGTGATATCAAAAATATTCAACGGGGTTATTTCACTCCCGCAAAGCATGTCATACTATAAATATAGGATAATCCTTTATTTCAGCGTAAGATCCATTTATATTTCATTGAGTGAACAACAAAAGCTATATTTTCACAAGAGGTGGAGCCACAAATGAAAACATAGGTTTTGTTGTTTACGGAATGGAATTTAAATCAATATCTTACTAAATCAAACGATTAATCTATTTCATTATTGCATTAACAAGACAATGTGACAGACTTTCCTACAGTGCGTCATTTTGCATGTGATTGCTATGCATGGTTCATGGTTCACTTTTTGTGCTATACTTAGATGATGCCAGAAAAGCAGTGTACAAGTCTTTGATAATTTCAGTGGTAAGGCAGTAAGTAAATCAAGATGAAAATCTACCATCATTCCTCAATAATCCACCGAAAACCATTAAATAAATATCTCAAAATCAACTACTCACATAACCTTGGACAGCTCTAAAATGTTGATCAATATCTGTGGGGGTTTCTTCTCTCCAGTTAACATAGCCACCTTTAATTGGATGTACTTTGTGTGCTAGAAAATTTAAGAGGATTATTCAATACTTGTGACCTGTCAAGCAAAAAGAAACCATCTACGTATTGACTAAAGTGTAAAATATAGTCAGCCGGTGCAGATTGCATAGGCTGACTAGGGTTGAAACTTTAGGATCTTGACTGTTTTACTGGATTATACACAAGGATTAACATTTAAACAAGCCCTTCATCCCAAGACATGTGAATTCTAGGGTAGACTGATAGTTTCTGCCATGTTGCAGGTCCTCCAGATATTCAAAAAATCAGTATTAAGCCTAAACTCAAGTACATATACCTAGTTCAATATAGGATCTGTTTTACAAATGAATCCTTGCATACAAGAGGACCATAGTGGCCCTAAATCGCTCACCTGACTAAACCTGCCTCTAGAGTGTCTACAAGGTTTTTCTAAGATTTGACCTCATGACCTAGATTTTGACCCCACTTGACCCAATTTTGAACTTGACTTACAATTCATCAAGACAATCAATTTTGATTGGACCTCATGACCTAGTTTTTGACTCTTCTTGACCCAATTTAAATCTTGACATAGATGTCATCACCACAATCAATCTGACCAATTTTCAGGTTGATTGACCCAATAATATGGCCTCTAGATAGATTAAAAGGTTTTTCTAGGATCTGACCTTGTGACCTAGTTTTTGATCCTATGTGACCAAATTTTGATTTTGAAATAGAATTTATGAAGACAATCTTTAAGACCAAATTTCAGTTTGATTGACCCAAAAATTTGTCTCTATAGTGTCTTCCAGGTTTTTCTTAGATTTGATATAGTGAGCTATTTTTTAACCCCACTTGACCCATTTTTGAACTTGACTTAGATTCCAAGTAGACAATTGATCTGACCAAATTTCATGTTGATTGACAAAAAAAAAAAACAAGATGTGTTTGTGAAACACTAATGCCCCCGGAACAGCATTTTTTTTTTAAGTTTGACCTTGACAGATGACCTTGACCTTGTCACATGACCTTGACCTTGTCACATGACCTTGACTTTGATGTACAGCTTTGTATGTCAAATACTTTTGGAGAAAAGGCAAAGGTTCAGTTTTCGGGTTAAGTTTTTGGACAGACAGACAGACGGACGGACAGACAGACAGACAGACATGAGTAAAACAATATGCCTCCGATCTCTGGATACGGGGCATAAAAAAATGGCCTCTGGAATGTCTTCAAGGTTTTTCTTAAATTTCACCTCATCACCCAGTTTATACCCTACTTGACCTTATTTCAAACTTGACTTTGATTTAATCAAGACAATTCATCTGACCAAATTTCAGGTTGATTGACCCAAAAATATGACCTCTAGAGTGTCTACAAGGTTTTTTAAAGATTCAACCTCATGACTTAGTTTTTGATCCCACTTAACCTGATTTTGAACTTGACTTACAATTCATCAAGACAATCAATCTGGCCAATTTTCAGGTTGATTAGGCAAAAACTATGGCCTCTAGAGTGTCTACAAGATAAATGTTGAGGACAGATGATGGACGATACACAACGGGTGACAGACACCATGCAACCACAAAAGCTCAACTTGAGCACTTTGTGTTCAGGTGAACTAAGAAGAACCAACATGGTCTGCAGAACCCTGCTATATGATCATTTTACCTTCCTGTCATGCAAATTTGTTGTTTACAGGCCCCTTTGCCTCAGAGAATATATAGTCAAAAATTGCATTTTTCCCTAATGTACAAGGTTTTCTCTATAGAAGATGTACTTTTTCTCACTTATAATTGGTCATTCTCTTTTTTCTTCTCTTTCTGTTTTTTGAAAAATATTTTTTTATCATTTTAATTCTTAAACCTTGTAAATACAGCTTTAATCAAGCTGTAGTTTCAAGGTTGTAGAATTAAATCGATGGTTTACTGGGTTAATGACTTACATTTAAGTTCTGAATGCCTATATGATCACTATATTATGTCAAAGCTTAGAAGCTATATCAATAATACACTTTCACCATCTTATGTATTTCTCCAACATGAATGGCCCTCAACAAAAAGCCCCGCTGTAAAAAAAATGAAATTTGACTGGCTGACCTCTACTGGAACTAGTCTCTTTTGAATTATTTATGGTCCTTTTTGTGTAACTTGTAATATTTTATCCCAGGTTTCTATGTAACTGAACAAAAGGTTATAACTTGGTATTTGTTGTTCATTCAAGGATCATTTATCAATTAACTGTGTAATTTAGAACTAATCTTTCTCTTAAATTAAACAAAATTGAAATTTGATATTTCACATTAAATAAAGCAAGAAGAAAATTCAAATTGTTTCTATTTTCTCCAAACAATTAATACATGTGGTTACTTAACAAGAGCACTGTTTATGGGTGCCAATGCTTGGCTGCAGGTGCTTGATAAGGCAAAAAATGTAAGTGACTGGAGCTGCTTGTGCAGCTGATTTGCTCCACAGGCCTGAATCTACTGAAATAATTTAAGTGAATGAATGAATGAATGAATGAATGAATGAATGAATGAATGAATGATTATTTCAAGAAAATAAGTGTTTTCAAGTGTCACATGCGGAAATATTTCTGCAAAGAAAAATTCATGATTGATGAAGCACAAAAAATTGACCTCAAACCGTAAAATACATATTTTTAATCAAATCTCAATAATTTTGAGCAGTCTGATAAAGGGTCACTCAGGGGAGTTTGGTTGATATCCATCAGTAAGGTTCAGAGAAAATGATTTTCAAAGTTTATAACATAAAGGGAAATGACCTCCACCCAGAAGAGACATATTTTTCATCTGATGACAATATTTTTTTGTAGACTGGTAAAGGGTTACCTTAGCATCCCTTAATTGAAATTTGGTTCATATCCATCTGTTAGATTCTGAGAAAATGATTTTCAAAGGTCCTTCTTTACATGTATAACATATAGAGAAATGTCCAGACTTGATAAAGTATATATTTTTCATCTGATAACAATACTTTATTTGCAGATTGATACAGGGTCATTCAAGGATCATTCCAGTGAAATTTGGTTGGTATCCATCTGTTGAATTCTGAAAACAAGAGGCCCAAGAGGGCCTGTATCGCTCCACTGGCTTAAAAATCTCAACATTTGAAAGAGAGATATTGAAAATAGAAGGTAATGAAAATGAATAGCATTCAGAAGGAATTCCGACTTTTTCTAAGTTGAAATGACTTATGAAGGAATGAACTTTTTTTAATTAATATGTAAAATTACAAGGAAGAAAACTATTTAGATATCACTTTGAAACAAGAGGACCAGAATGGCCCTAATCCTCTCACCTGAATTTTATTGATCCAGTGGATCTCATCCAATTCAAATTTCTTGGTCAACTTTAGAAGAGGGTCACCCAAGGAACATTCTGGCCAAGTTTCGTCAAAATCCACTCATTGGTTTAGGAGGAGAAGATGTTTAAAGAAAAGTTTACGTAGGACGCACGGACAGACAGATGCATGACGGACACCTCGCCATGACAATAGCTCGCTGGCCTTTGGCCAGTGGAGCTAAAAATCACATATTACCATATATGGAAATAAGCCATGTCCATTTAAGCCTTGTTTTTCAATGGATCAAAAATCCTTGAACAACTTGGAAAGAGGGTCGCTCTAGGACTATTCACTTTAAGTTCTGTTGAAATTCATCCAAAAGTTTCTGAGAAGATTTTATATTCTAAAGACTGGACACACAGATGGACACAGGGACAGACAGATGCAGGACAGACACAGCACCATGACAACACCCTTTGGCTAGGAGCTAAAAAAGAGCATAACTCTAATAAACAAGAAGGCCAGAATGGCCCTAAACCACTCACCTAAATTTTATGGGTCCAGTGGAATTCATCCAAGTAACTTTCTGGCAAAGTTTCATTCACAATTGCCTAATTGTTGAAGAAGAGATGTTATTTCAAGAATTCAAAGTGGTAATAGACCCTGCCCACCCATTCATTTCTGAGGCGACTCAACATAAGCACTGCCCAGTCATGCCCATATTTCTGAGCCAATCAAAATTTTGCTAATGATCTTTAAAAAGGGACACCTAAGGAACATTCTGGTAAAGTTTCATTGAAATTGGCCCAGTGGTTTAGGAGATGTCTTTCAAAAAATTTGGGCTCAATAAGCCCCACTCTGCCATGTAAAAATATGAACAGGCCAATCAAAATCTTGAAATCAATTGTTTGAAAGGATCACCCAAAGAACATTCTGGTGAAGTTTCATTTAAATAGACCCAGTGATACAAGAGATTTCGCTCAAAGATTTCAAGCTTAAAATGAGACCCGCCCTGTGAAAAACAATGCCCCCGTAAAAGCGTTTTTTTTTTAAATGTTGACCTTGACAAATGACCTTGACCTTGTCAAATAACCTTGAACTTGATACCTTTAGATGTACATAACTGAGATCTTTCATCATGCCAACTATGAGACAGGGTTTCTATAATAAGCTTGAATAAACTGAACAATGAAAATTTTTTGGTTATGTTTTTACGAAGTTTGACCTTGAGAGATGACCTTAACCATGTCACATGACCTTGACTTTGGTATCAGCAGATGCGGCTCATTAAGATCTATCATCATCTCAAATATGAGCCTTGTATCTTAAATAGGCTTCAAAATTGGCAATGTTAAGTTTTTTTGAGTTATTTGACCTTGACAAATGACCTTGACCTTGTCACATGACCTTGACTTTGGTATCTGCAGAAGCGGATCATTGAGATCTATCATCATGCCAAATATGAGCCTTGTATCTTGAATAGGCTTGAAGATATTGGTTGTTGTTAACTTCTCCTCAATAAGATATATCCACATGTGAATGTTCATGATTCTAGCTTGTTGCTTTTTGAGATATGCTCGGGCAAAAAAATTGTCTATTGACAAATGGAGCGACAGACATTCGCAAAGGAATATTCCCCATCTTCTTCGAGGGGGGAGGGGGGCATAATTACAACGTGAAGCAACCATACCATATGTTATTCCTCTATGTTCTTGTTCATGTTCAAATCTTTCTAAATTTGGTAGATCCTGTAGACATTCTAATACCTGTAAGTAAAGAAACTTTGAAATCGATGACTCGGTGCGAAACAATTATAACTTCCTATATGCCACGTTATTATCTTATTATAGATGACTCGTATAATAAATTTGGTACCGTATTCAATGACCACTCATTAAATATCCTCTAAGTCTTTATTCAGCATGACAAGGGGCCAACTGAATTCTGGCATGGATCCTTCCATTCTATTCTATTCTAGGCTATTTTGATAGATGATATTGGAACCACTGTAAAGTTGGTAGCCAACTGTCTTATGTCACAATGATATATTCAACTGCAATAGCTGCCCTGGTTCAGAAATCAGTGTTCCCACTGCTGTTTCAATCTGGGGGTAAAAGTGGGTATTATACAGTATGCATGTACCCCCTCTCAATGAGACAAAGAAGGTTGCTTGTTTAAATAGGGGATACAAGCTTCAATTTGGGAGTAAACCACCACCATTTGAGGGTTTTTGGGAACACTGGAAATAAGTTGGCCCAAAGTTAGAGGTACAAAAGTAATCACTACCCAATCAGAGTGCTAAACAGTGTTTGTTTCTATTGGGTGTCTTAAAAATTATTTGAACACATCACAGCTTCTGAAATTAGGATTAAGTTACACAGAACGAGGTAACAAGAGGGCCATAGTGGCCCTTAATTGCTCACCTGAGTGAACTGTCCAAAACACATTTCAAGCAGGTTTTGAAAGGTTTTTTTGGCTAATTTTCAGGCAAAAAATCTGACTTCCAGAGCGTGTACAAGGTTTTTCTAAGATTGACCCAGTGACCTAGTTTTTTTACCCCACTTGACCCAATTTTTGAACTTGTCTCGGATTTTAGCAAGACGATCTTTCTGACCAAATTTAAGGTTGATTGGGCAATACATGTGCCCTCTAGAGTGCATACCGGGTTTTTCTAAGATTTGACCCAGTGACCTTGTTTTTGAGCCCACTTGCCCTCATTTCAGACTGGACTAAATTTCATAAAGACAATCATTCTGACCAAATTTCAGGTTGATCAGGTGAATAATGCTCCAGCTTGCATACAAGGTTTTTCTAAAATTTGACCTCAAGACCTAGATTTTGACCCAACTTGACCCAGTTTTAAACCTGTCCGAGATAATTCTGATTAAATTTCAGGTTGATTGGGCAAAAAATGTGACCTCTATAGAGTACATACAAGGTTTATCTAAGATTTGACCCAGTGATCAAGTTTTTGACCACACTTGACCCTATTTCAAACTCGCCCGAGATTTTATCAAAACATTGATTTTGACCAAATTTAAGGTTGACAAGGAAAAAAATGTGACCTCTAGAGTTCATACAAGGGTTTTCTAAGATTTGACCCATGACCTAGTTTTTGACCCCACTTGACCCAATTTTGAACTTGTCCAATATTTTATCAAGACATTCATCCTGACCAAATTTCAGGTTGATTAGGCAAAAAATGTGTCATCTAGAGTGCATACAATGACCTAGTTTTCGACCCCACTTGACCCAATTTCAAATTCGTCCAAGTTTTTATCAAGACAATCAATTTGAACATATTTCAGATTGATCAGACAAAAAATGTGACCTAGAGAGTACATACAAGATTTTTCTAAGATTTGACCCTGTGACCTAGTTTTTGACCCCACTTGACCCAATTTTGAACTTGTCCAATATTTTTTCAAGACGATCATCTTGACCAAATTTCAGGTTGATCAGGCAAAAAAAGTGACCTCTAGAGTGCATACAAAGTAAATGTTGATGACACACAACACAAGACAGACAACGGACATCCACCTAACCACAAAAGCTCACCTTGAGCACTTTGTGCTCATGTGAGCTAAAAAGGTGTCAACATAAGTTCTTAAGAGTGTAATTTTTCAAGTCAACAAGACGCGTTTTTAACAACTATACCCATTCCAATGCCTTTCATCAGTATCAGTAGTTTGTTGTTGAAGCCAATGTAAAAGTTCTAATTTGAAAAATGACCTTGACTGGTATACAAGCTGAAAAGATATTCGAAGTCTTACCATTTCAGCTCCCATATCAGCAAGCTGATTAGTTAGTTCTCCTGTAGTTATGCGTAGATGAACTGGGATGGATCTCTGCATTAAAATTGGGCCAACATCAAAACTGGAAAGTATACAAATATATGCTGATGACGATAGCTTCCAAATACCATGAAACATGTACTTAGCAATCACTTGATCAACCATCATGAAGCAGTTATTTAACCCTTGTTTTGCTGAATAAATTTTGGCTAAAAATTATCATCAAAACCATTGGGCAAAAAGCATTGAAAGTACCAACAGGCAATTGTAGGTCAATTTTTATCTGAAAAACTAAATCTATTGACAATTCTGGTTTGAAAGTGAGAAACAGGTGTGAAGCCTAACATCAGGCTGCACATATGTGCAGGCTGATGTTGGTCTATAGCCTTTGCCAAAGCAGGAATATTCCGGGTTCAGCATGACAAGGGTTAAGAGAATGGTTGCATATTAAATCTTTTTTGCAACATAATTTTTTAATTTAGTCTTATAATGATTTGAATTACAGGGTAAATGCTATTATAATTATGAAAAGAGCTTGATTTATCATGACAAAGATTGTGAAAATACGTAAAAGTTTATGTGAAATAATTTTTTTAAGAGATTAAAAGAGAATTTGCTGAATTTATGGTGGAATGAATTTTGTTTCTTTGAATAGGGTTTTATGCCGCTTTCACCATTATTTCAGTCAAATCACGGCAGCTGGAGCTTATCACATTGGTTCGTAGTATTTCCCACACCATTACTACTATCACATCCTTTCCTAGACTCCAGCTGCTATCCCACATAGGTTTACGATTAACAACCCATTGATGAGTGAAAAATAGTTGAAGGATGAGTGCTACAGTCTGGAAAGAACCCAGGACCTCTAGATCAACAGCCCGACACGCTACCAACTGCGCTATGATGTCAGCCAACTAAAAATGGAATCACGCTGTATAAATATGCAAAGTGGATTAATACATGAGTGTTATTAGGTTTTAGTTTCATACCTCCATGAATTCAACAAAAGTTCTCGTCATATTTCATAATTTGATATCATGAAGCAAATAATATAAAGATTTTTCAACTTCTACCAGATTTCTTACCAGTCTGAATTTTCGCAAAAGATTGTAAAATAGCTATGTTCTCAAAATTGTTTTCATTGAGAAATAAAACCAATTTTTCATCCACTCTGAATGCACCTAAAATTAATGGATTCATCTTAAATTAAATTATATGTTTATCAATAACTCTGTTATTTATTGATGTTAGAGTGACACACTCCTGTCTCCATATTTTAACCCTTCCTGTTTTACAAAATTTTGGACCTGTCCAAATTCATAGGTTTTGCAGACGAAAATTTAAAGTGGATTTAATTTGAAAAATAACCATTCAGTAGGGAAGAAAATAGTGTGAAAAAGAAGAAATTGCTTGTCAGAATGCAATGTTTTCTCAATCATAAAATCACAGGCACGTACAAAGCAGGGATTAAACAAAGGGTTAATGACAAAACTTGGTACACGGGACTCTACAAAAAAATCTAAAACTCACTGTTTGGGTCTAATGTCAGAGATAGATACCCCTGTTTCTGTATCGCCATTTAAAACTGTATGAAATATGGGTGATGCACCACGCCATCTTGGTAGCAAACTAGGATGCATGTTGATGATACCACTTAAATGAATATCAAAACAGGGGTTTACACTAACTCCTGAGATTAAGGAGTCAATTGGACTCCTAACACATGAAATTAAGGAGTCCAAGCTCAAAGTAAGGAGTCCAAATCTTCATAATGGGACCGGAGAACATTGTGGAAAAGAAGAAATTGCTTTTTATAAGCAATTTCTTCTTTACCACAATGTTCTACCAAAGAAGAGTTATTTTTTCTCAAAAGAATACAGGATGCAAATACAGGATGCAAACCAATGTTTTCTTCAACAACTTTTGCGCATTTGTATTTCAAAATATTTCCTTTCAACCCTTAGAGTTCAGCAGACTCCTTACTTGCAAATAAAAGGAGTCCAACTGGTAAAAAGGAGTCTTGGACTCCTGGACTCCCCTTAGTGTCTAACCCTGCTGAAAAAGAATATGTCCATTACAAATTGCCATGTTGAATACTGTAAACCAAAAAAAGTTTGTGTCACAAAATGTTTGTGGTTTTTGCAATAGCAGGCCTTGTTGCAGTGAATTATGTTTCGCAGATTGTTACTACCTGCGAATATAGAATATTTGCATACAAACAGTTAAGAACATTGTAAAATTGACAAGATGGATGAGTTTAGAATGATATTGAATGAGTGTGTGGATCAAGTTTTGAGTGAAATTCAAGGGCAATCCAATATCTCTAATTTTGTTCAGGATGAACAAAATTAGCGATTCTTAATATGCATACAGGTTCTATGAATGGCTCTCTATGTCTTCATGAACCCATCATATGCCTAAAAAATTCAATTATGTAAGTGAAATCTTGGATTTTATCTACCAATTTTTATTTTGAATGTAATTATTAAGGTTCATGTATAGTGTTTGAGAACCAATTTTAAGGGTAATTCATTTGCCAAGAAAAAGCAGTATGTTCAGGTATATTATACATCAAAACAAAGCTATTTATGAGCACAAGCAGTTGAGCAATATGAGACTGCCATAGCTTTAGTGGTGTTGCAAAAACATTGCGGAAAAGGGTCATTTTGTAGAGAACAAGCAACTGCATGACTGTTGAATAAAATTGGCTCATATTTTAACAAATTACAGTCTAAAGTACTACCAAGGTACTACTACAACTGTTGGTATAAAACTCGGACACAAATGCAAGCAATCTATTTTGACTTATTTTAAAAACACATATGTTATTTATGTTGTTCTAATTTTGCAAACGTGTAGATCTGTGTAAGGTTTGGTTTTCTATCACAACATAATTGGACATTAATAGTTTATATACCTAAAAGGTTGTTTAGCAATATATTAGTTTCTATTTCACAAAATGATAAATATATAGTAATTTATCATAGATCATTGAATTAAAAAAATCATAATTTGAAATAAACTGCAGAAAATATTTCACAATATTATGGTGTGATGTTGCACCATACTTGACACCCATTTTAAAAAACAGTCCAAACCAGTTTGACATGTATATTGACTAAATAAATAGAAATTGATTGTTTCAAAAGAGCCTTTTGAGACTGGGTTTTATCTCTAAGGTTGTAGTAGTACCTAGTATGAACATATGTCTACATTTTGATAAAATTTAGGCAAATTTTATCCAGTCATAGTGAAGTTGTTGGTTTTGAACAAAATATCCCTTTTCCTTAATGGAAATAATAACAAAAATATACCAAATTTCACTATTTTTTTCTTGGAATAATTGTCTCATGCTTTCATATTCCATTCATATATTTTCTTGTAAAGAGCTATGGATAGAATTACCTACTATGGAAAAAGCTGGATGATTCTTTCAGGTATAAGGTGCCCAAATGATACCAAGACACCCACATCATACTTGAAACTGTGGTCTAGTTCCTTAATGGGCCATTCATGTATAGGCAAACCAGCTTTAGTAGCAAACTTATAAACTGGCACCTCTTTTCGACCCTGAAAATATAATTATATAATCTTATATTTGGCAGATCAATTAGAAACAGATTAATAAAGGGAACACAATACTTGTCCTATGCACATTATACTTGCAAGTTTTCAAATGAAAACTAGACTTTAGCAAAGTGGACTAATACCTCTACAAGTGCTTGTCAATAATGAAATATCATTTTCCATCAAAGGGCCATTACTCAGTCAAAAATCAATGGATTACAACCCAAATTATTACTTGCACATCTCTGCTTGATACTGATCACATCTGTAAAGTTTGAATGAAATCCACCCCTTATTTTCTGAGAAATTTAGCAGGTATTTCGATGGGATATTGTAAATAAAATGTTCTTTCAATAAACAGTGATATCTTTTCAAGCAAAGGTGTCTAACTTTACTTTATTCCTTACAAAGTGGAGTTGAATTAAAACCTTTGGCTTGCATTTAAAATTAGATAATATTACTAGCCTATGCTTTTTACATGCTTTTTCTTTTTATTCCTAGCAATTTAACCCTTTGCTGTTTAATCCCTGCTTTTTACATGCCAGTGATTTTATGATTGAGAAAATATTGTGAAAAAAAGAAGAAATTGCTTCTGACAAGCAATTTCTTCTTTTTCCACACTATTTTCTACCCTACAGAATGGTTATTTTTCAAATTAAATCCACTTGAACATTTTGTCTGCAAAAACTTCGAATTTGGACAGGTCCAAAATTTTGTAAAACAGGAAAGTGTTAAATAATGGAAGGGATCCTGATCATCTTGAAGGATCTCCACATTGAAAAAAAGGGATTCCTTCTGGTTTCACATCGAAAAACAATCAGTGTTGACCCCTGCTTTGCTTTACTGAAAAACTTCTTAAAAATTGTCTTCTTCATAGCTTTATGATAGATACATATGAATCTCATAAGAATCTCTCATAACACTAAGAAGAAGACAATTAACTTAAACACATTTATACATGTGCTGTAGTATCAAGCTGAAATATTGAAAATGTCCCCCTTGACGCAATATTTAAGGGGATCAGAGTAAGGTATTTTCAGATTTTTAAGGTCATTACCCTGGTTCAAAGATCAAATATGTGCCCTATTAAGATGTTCAATCAATCTCCATTATCTGTAAAAATAAAAGAGTCGCTACAAAATACATTGGCACAGTACCTGAGTTTTCACTGTAACAACTTCCAAATGATCCACTATATTTCCAGAGGAGTTTCTGAAATCAAATAAGTAAACAGAAACATTTACCTTTTACCCATTACCATATGATGCAATTTTAGTTGAAGTTGGTTAAATTTCAAAGAATTTGATAAAAAATTTAAAAAGCCTTTGTATTTTTGGGAAGGAATAATTGTGGATAATGAAGGCGTTGATTGTTATAAGCAAATTCTTCATTTCCTACCGTATTTGTCTTCTCAGAGTCCTTTTATAGATAGTAAGGGTGTTTTGAATTATAATTTCAAGCTTTCCTATAAAAGATGTTTGTATAGTCTGTTTGACTTCTACATGGACCAACATTTATCCAAATTTCTCTAATATGAATTGTTGAAATTTAGTCATATCTATTTTTCAATATAATCTCATAAATCATTATTTTGAAACCATTTTATTCTCAAAAATTAATTTTTGGAATGGTGTTAAGCTAAATTTAAGATATTACCAAATAAAAAACATTTTTATCAACACATTTTTGTATAATAGATGAACATGTTGGTCCTTATAGAAGTCACATGGACTTTAAAACATTTATGCCAGCCATACGAGCAGGTCTATGGCATAACCTTTGTCAGTTAACAAAGGGAGGTAACTCAAATGAGACCTATCCACCTGTGAAGTTTCATGATTCTCTCTGGCAAACTTTTTGAGATATGCTCCAGACAAAGATGGTCTACAGATGGACAGACCGACCAACAAGTGCAAAGCTTTACACTTCAAAGGGGGGCATGATAACACTTGCAGAAATTTTTCTCTTTTGTGTTTATTCATTGCAATAGTCCTATCAGGACGATTCAAACTTGTACCCCAAAAAACGATTTTGACATACCTGCAGACTATGTGCTTTAGTGAGGGCACAATGCCACATATCTAAACAAAAACAAATAATAGCAAGATGCAAGTTTTTAAAACATTTCTAAAAATGGAAGAACTTTTAAAAAGAACACGACAAGTTCTGAATACACTCAACTACCGTTTTAATGACATTCAATATGACATTTTCACTTACAGACACAAAATTGGTAGGAACGGATCTGCACAGTGAATATTTTCATTCGTTATAACGGAAATCTGCTTTTCGAAACCGACACTGTTTTTCAGGGAACGAAAGTGCATACTACCAATATAACATTGTTCCTTACAATGAAACTATTTTCCGGAAACAAACATGGTCATTTTAACGAGAGTTGACCGTACTCAGTTTGTTTGATATTCAAAAAATGGCAACATTGGATATATTAAGAAGAATCAAATACCTTGTCATTTTTATTCCATGTACGACACTTCATCAAATGACACATCATCGAAATGGCAATTTTGGCAAAATGCTAGATGTTCGATATTTCTTTTTGTTGAGAAACAAATTTGTCTAAAAATTATTTGGTCAAATAGACAAGACAATTTCAATGAGTACCAACATCAATTTTGTACTATAACTATTTAAATTCTGTGATCTAAAATCTGCTATAACTTAAAATTTGATTCACTCACAAATTTCCATGCAGGGCCTTCAGTGTAGACAGGGAAATCAGATCTGTACCAAAGAATAACACTCTCCATGGTGGCCTTGTTCTCATGCTGTCCCATTTCCCTTCAGTGAGGGAGAATTTCCTTGAAGATGTATGGTAACCATGGCAACTTAATGTCAAGAAATGATGGCAAGTCTGTTGTTTTGTATTATTTGCACTCATACAGCCTCTAAATTTACATATCTTAGAAGCACCAATTGAACTAATTGTGAACAATTTGTAATGCTGTAGGTACTCAACATTTCCACCATTGGTACCATAACTAAATGTCCTACAACTGTTATTTCTTTTTATTGAGTTGGGAACACATAGCTTGTGAAAACTGTTACTGATGGTTGATGTCTGTCGCTTTTCAAAATGATGATTTTTCCATGTACTTGAGTACCTCTTTTGAATTATTCTTTTAGATGAGTTAGTTCTTTTTGAAAATATATTGTTATTACATTTGCAGCCATGTTGGTGAAAGTCTGAATTCTGGATTGATGCCAAAGGGCCAGCATTGATAACACTCCAAGTTGACAGTCTGTGTAGGACTTCAATCTTTCTGGTCATGTTGAGATTCCCTGACATGCTCAAAGTGGTCCTCCTGAGATGTGGTACCAGCATCACTCTGACTTTCAGCTATAAAACGGGATATATAGGACATATGAGCCTTTGCATGATATTTCCAACAATTTCAAAAGTGCGCAGAGCAAAGACTTTAGCCAGCCTGTGCATCTGCACAGACTGCCCAGAGTCTTCACTTTGCACTTTTTAAATAGATAGTGTCTCGAAGTGTCTTTAGACGGGTGGTGATCTTCTAATTACAATGTGTTACTGTTAAGCTCAACAATGTGTGCGCCTTACACACGTTTCAAATTGTTGGAAATGTCACACACAGGCTCATTTAGGATATGTTATGAGATTTTGCTTGAGACAAGCTTATTGTTACTGAGTCTAGAATAGAAATGTTATTAAGCGAGTCTTGGCGAGCTTAATAACTTTTCTACTCTAGATGAAACAAGCTGATTTTAGCGGAGTCTAGAATAGAAATGTTATTAAGGGAGTCTTGGCGAGCTTAATAACTTTTCTATTCTAGATGAGACAAGCTGATCTTAACTGAGTCTAGAAAAGAAATGTTATTAAGCAAGCCTTGGCAAGTATTGTAATTTTTCTATTCTAGCTAAGGTTCCGATCAGCTTGTCTCAAACAATATTGACTAACAAATTATTTTTCATGCATTATCACCAGTTTTGTATGTTTAAATCCATTTAGACAACTCAAATGATAACTAGAAAGCCATGAATGGCTTGAGTCGCTCCACAGGCTTGAAAACGCAAATCGAAGGCTTGACTAGATTTTAAGATATTTTGGGTTCTACTGATGTTGAAATGATTTTCAAAGTATCCATTATATAACATAAAATATTATAGAGAAATGACCTCCGCCCATAAAATCCATACTTTTCATCTGATCACAATAATTTTTGGCAGACTGATAAAACTTCACTCAAGAATCATTCCAGTGAAATTTGGTTGATATCCATCAATTACATTCTGAGAAAATGATTTTCAAAGTTTCCACTATATAACAAATAGAGAAATGATCTCCGCCCATAAAATCCATATTTTTCATCCAATCACAATAATTTTTGGTAGACTGATAAAGGGTCACCAAAGGATCGTTCCAGTGAGATTTGGTTTATATCCATCAATTACATTCTGAGAAAATGATTTTCAAAGTTTCCACTATATAACAAATAGAGAAATAATCTCCGCCCATAAAATCCATATTTTTCATCCAATCACAATAATTTTTGGTAGACTGATAAAGGGTCACCAAAGGATCGTTCCAGTGAGATTTGGTTTATATCCATCTATTACATTCTGAGAAAATGATTTTCAAAGTTTCCACTATATAACATATAGAGAAATGACCTCCGCCCATAAAATCCATATTTTTCATCCGATCACAATAATTTTTGGTAGACTGATAAAGGGTCACCCAAGGATCATTCCAGTGAAATTTGCTTTATATCCATCAATTAGAATCTGAGAAAATGATTTTCAAAGTTTCCACTATATAACATATAGAGAAATGACCTCCGCCCATAAAATGCATATTTTTCATCCGATCACAATAATTTTTGGTAGACTGATAAAGGGTCACCCAAGGACCATTCATATTAAATTTAATTGGTATCTATCAATTAGAATCTGAGAAAAGTCACTTTTTACCATATTTGGAAATTAGCCACGCCCATTAAATCCATGTTTTTCATTGGATCAAAATTTCTTGAACAACTTTGAAAGAGGATCACCCAAGGATCATTCCTGTGAAGTTTGGTTGAAATTCATCCAGTAGTTTCTGAGGAGAAGATTTTTAAAGAAAAAGTTTACGACCGCACGCACGGATGGACGGACAGATGGACGGACGCACGACGGACACAACGCCATTCGCTTTCAGCCAGTGGAGCTAACAAGAAGGCCAAAATGGCGTCAAGACAATCATTCTGACCAAATTTCAGGTCGATTGGACATAAAATGTGGCCATTAGAGTGCATACAAGGTAAATGTTGATGACATTGCATGACTCAAGTCGGTGATCGACCCAACCACAATAGCTCACCTTGAATACTTCATGCTCATATGAGCTAAAAAAGTGACTCATTACACAAAGAAACACAAGTGGGTATCATGCTTATCTAGGGGCCTAGATTGTGAAAAATTCTAAGTTGAGAAAGGAACATTCTTCATACAACAGGGCCAAAATAACCCTAAATCGGTCACCTGAATTCAATTGGTCTAATGGATGTCACCCAAGTAACATTCAAATTTGCCTAGATGTTGAGCAGATGTAATTTCCAGAGTTCAAAGTGAAAATAGACCCTGCCCTGCCATGCCAAATTTTTATGGCCCAATAAGAATGTCTCAAAATTTTTTGAAAAGGGTCACCATGGAAATATTCTGGCAATGCTTCATTGAAAATAATTCTATTGGTCTTGGAGATGATGTTGTTCACAGATTTCTTAGTGCTGAAAGGCCAAACCATGCAACAACTATATTAACCCCTGTCATGCTGAATAAATTTTGGCTCAAAATTTTCATCAAAATCAAAGGACAAAAAGCACTAAAAGTACCAACTGTAGGTCAATCTTATTTGTGAAAAACTAAATCTATTGAAAATTCTGGTTTGAAAATGAGAAACAGGTGGTTAAGACTAACATCAGACTGCACATATGTGCAGGCTGATGTTTGTCTATAGCTCCTGCCAAAGCAGGAATATTTCAGGTTCAGCATGACAAGGATTAATGGGTCAAGCATACATGTATTTTAATGAACCTGGTTTTAAGGTGAGAGGAACAATCATGCAAAATCAAATTGATGGATTGGTTTGGAAGAAAAAGAAATTTTAAAGACTTAAAAGCGAAAAAAATGCCCTGCCATGCCAGCCATATTTGTAAGTCAATCAAAATTCGGCATTCAACTTTTGAGATGGGTCAATCAAGGAACATTTCTGCCAAGTTTGGTTGAATAAGTCCATTGGGGACTTATGATATATTTTAAGATTTTAAAGTCAAAATAAGCCCTGTCCTACCACCCCAGTATTTAGTGGTCAATCAAAACTCTACGAACAAGTTTGGAGTATGATCAGTTACCCAAGGAACATTTCTGCTAAGTTTGGTTTAAATTAGCCAATTGGTTACTGAAGTGAAAATGTTTAAAAGATTTTAAAGTAAAAAAAAAAAAGCCACACCCATATTTGACAAACAAGTTTGGCATAGGGTCACCCCAGGGGTATTTCTGCAAGAGCAATATCTTAAGGGTTACACAGAATGGGGTGTAGATGCTAAAAGATATTCTCAAAAAGTCCTTATTTTATTTTCAATGCTGTAAAAAGCTAAAGGTAAAGTATGCACCTGGTCAGCTGCCAATTATCAAATTTGTGGATAATTTTCCAAATTTAAAATTAAGTGTCAACAGTTATTATTCTTGTTTTAACACAAAGTCTTTATATTTTTCACATGTGATGTTTGGATACTTTTCATTCCCTGTCCGCTAGATTTCCCTTTGATTTGATTAAAAAAGATCCTTTTGAATCAATGGCTGCTGCTCTTACTCAAGCTAATTGATGTTATAGTATAGCATGTTTTACAGTAAATAATTTCCATTTCATCAAATTTATTAGGGACCAAATGTTATCCTAGCTGTAAGATATGCTGCAAATACTGTATATCAATATGTTTGAAACAAAGTCAATAATCAAAAGTCGTCATTTATATGTGAGGACTCAATCAGAAAGGTTACTCAGTACTCTGCTCATAGAATTGTTTCTCATTACCATCCCTAAACATTAAAAAGGTGGACTAGTGGACTATTTACATAAGGCTCATTAAAATGACCCAATACTCTCTACAGACAATAGAGGGCTGAGCCGATATTCAACAGCTGAAGGATCCAAGAACAACAACAACAATGGCATCTTGAATGCCTACATGATTAGACCTCTTGACCTCATTTTGACCCCACTTGACCCAACTCTGAACTCTTCGGTCCCAAATTTCATAAAATCATTCTGATCCATTTTCAGGTTGATTGAGCAGAAGACATGGCATCTTGATGTTTTTTGTAAGGTTTGACATCTTGTCCTCTTTTTTTTACCCAATTTCAATCTATAGTTTTGACATATGCTGAATGAGTTCCAAAATAGTTTTGACATATGCTGAATAAGTCCCAAAATGGTATTTAAGGAGTGACACAGATGCCTGCTAACCTATGACTGACTGCCTGATTTCGACCTGAACTTCATAGTTTGACACAATAACACATATCTATTTTGTAGTTAAATGCATGCATGCATCATCATACAGGATAATGAATTGGTTCTGTGGAACATTTTATTTAAGAATTATCTTTTTAAATGGTTTTAAAATGTGCAAGAAATCAAGGCTCAAATGGGACTAGAGGTTAGAATGGCCTATGTGGATTCCAACCCCTTGACTAAATTTATACATATCTTTTCTCAAAAAATATTGTTTAGGGCTAAATCCTCTTGTGCTTTCTCCTTGTGGTTGTTCAGATAAAGTAAAACTTTCCAAGTTGATATCAAAATTCTTAACATGCAGTATTGTTAACATATTCCATATCTTGTTCATTGGCCAGGCTCTTATGTGTAGTAAATTCAGTTTAATTAAATATATTTTTTACTGTTTCAAATGCCTATATGGGTGGTTATTTTTCAAACAAAAATTGGCTTTACAATGAAATTGTCACATGATCAAAAATGCATTTATAAGTCAGAGGAACATTAATCTAAGGATAGATACCATTGACATATTCGAAAGACTATCAAAACGTGTTGCCCAATCATTTGAAAACTGAGGTTTCGGAATAAGGCGAATAGAACTGGGTACGAAGAAAACAATTTTCCATACAGAGCCTGGGCAAATGCTTTGTCACTAGATCTTTTAAGTAAGATTTCAAACAACTTTTATCTCATTCTGTTTATGGTAAAAATGATTATTCACCCTAAATATTTTCTGTGGATTTTTTTTTTTATTTAATTTACAGTTCGAGTTACTTCCCTTGGATAAAACTAGACTAGAACTTCTGTCTTGAATGTAAATAGACTGGGAATCCTGTTTCACCAATCAAGGTTATGGATGACTCGGCGCGTAACATGTCTGTAAACATTATATGTCCTTTTTCGAAAAAATGTTATTTTTTAACACCGTGCCGGTCCGGTCAGCTGGCTAGTGTCCCGGGTGATGACGCTTTGTTCGTTACTTGCCAATTTGTTCGCTTCCCCAACCAATGTTTACCAACAAGTGCCCTAATTGCTAACTAGCGGATAGATTGGCCAAAGAGGCAGCGGAGGAAGCTAAGGGAATGGAAATGAAAGATCTACCACCAGTAATCACTATGGGAGACATAAAGACAGCTGCCAGAGAATCAGGCATGAAAAAATGGCAAGATATGTGGGACAGGTCAGAAAGAGGAAGAAACCTTTATAACCACAGACCATTGGTAAACTATAAGATGAAACATCACTATGAAACAATAAAAGGAGAAACCATTGTGTCACAGTTGAGGACAGGGTATGTAAGATTGAAAGAATATCTACATAAATGCAATATACAGCAGGACAATTTGTGCCAGTGTGGGAAGATAGAATCTGTGAGACATTATTTACTTGAATGTGATTTGTATGAAAATGAACGGGAACAGATGAGGAAGAAGTTACACGAAATATGTGGCATTATTCATTTGGATATGAATATACTGCTT
Source organism: Fragum whitleyi (assembly GCA_948146395.1). Taxonomy (NCBI): domain Eukaryota; kingdom Metazoa; phylum Mollusca; class Bivalvia; order Cardiida; family Cardiidae; genus Fragum; species Fragum whitleyi. The sequence goes on from OX411558.1 coordinate 11,591,197, forward strand.
GATGCCAGAGAGGACGATGAGTTCGGGACTTGGAGAAGTGTAATTCTGTCAGGGTTGGAGACATTCGTGGTGCAGTCTAACCGATTTTCTGCACCAAATTCCAACTAAAAATGCACACCACCATTATACCGTGAGTAAGTACACGCGTAAGAATAAATTAAAGAAGTACAAGACTATACCGGTGAGGATATATGGCTGTTTGGCCGAATACAGACAATACAGACAATTGCTCGCTGATTTGCATCTGCTTAAGCCAATACTTAGATGAGAGCTTTGATTGGTCTCTGTCCATGCCAAGAATATCCTGTACCAAAACTCCCTTTTAAGAAATAATAGCAAAAAGACCCTATCTCTCTGATTATCCGTAAATATCCCATTAAAATTGTCAGAGAACAGTAGACCGTCTCGTCTTTGTTATGTATGCGGTTTTAATTACCCTGATGGGCACCGAGAAGCCATAAATTTATTCAGTTGGATTGTTGGACACATTTTCATTGTCTGCCTGGTCTTTCACTTTATCATTGCTTACAAATGGCCAGCTTAAAGTAGAAAAAAGTTGTGTTACTTTGTTTTCTTTATGGTATTCAATTCTATTTCTTAAACTGATTAAAATAACAATTATACGTCAGGAATACACAGAAATCAAAAAGAAAATAAAAAAAAAACAAAACAAAAAAAAAAACCACATAAATTCTTGCTTTCGTCACAAATTTTCAATACGTAGGTCTAGTATTGAACATTAGTTGTAAAGTTTTATATCAAACCTTAAAAATAAGACATTTTGAGAAAATAAAAAAAAAATGCTCAAAAGATTGGATTGGATCGATCAAAGGTTGATTAGAAATGCAGTCGGGAAATACCGTCTTCAAAATTCTTTTTTTTTTTTTTTTCAATTAACAACGTGCAAAGATTTTTTTTCAATAAAACTATTTCTGCGAAAGAGATCATGTTATAGCAGTAAGGCAATGGAATATTGTAATATGGTATTGGGTTATGGTAAAAGGGAAGATTAAACATTATTCTTTCCCATGCTGATTTCTGGAACAATCCGGGATCGATCGTTCAGTTTGAAATTTGTCATCTTCTATCGTTTTGTTAAAAAAAAAAATACAAAAAAAAAATCTTGCTTTTTCCGCCTCTCTGTCTGTCTGTCTCACTCTCTGTCTGTCTGTTTGTCTGCATGCCCTCTCTCTTTCTTGTTCTTTCTCTCAATTTTCATCTCTCTCTATTTCTCTCTCTCTATCTCTCTCTCTCTCTCTCTCTCTCTCTCTCTCTCTCTCTCTCTCTCTCTCTCTCTCTCTCTCTCTCTCTCTCTCTCTCTCTCTCTCTCTCTCTCTCTCTCTCTCTCTCTCTCTCTCTCTCTCTCCCTCCCTCCCTCTCTCTCTCTCTCTCGCTCTCCACATTTTTGTTCCGAAAGTTTCCGATTATGTAGTTATACTTGTAGTAGAGTTTTTTTATAAAACAAGAAATAAAAAAGAAATTAAAACAGAAGATTTATTGTATACAAATAGAGTAAAAAAATCCTCTACGAATCCTCTACGAAATTGACTTGTTTGTTTTTATAGGGTTTAATGTCATTTTCAACATTATCACAGTTATATTGCGGCGGCTGGTGACCATCACATGATTTTCTTTCGTTTCTCACACCAGCGGAAGATTAACAATATTTCGTCCGAGTCATCAACTGCTTATTCCTCTTAAGAATACTACTTATCAAACGTGCTAGGTTGGAGAATAATGACTCGTGTCACAACGACTTTTGTTAATTTTGCCGGATGAATCTTGCCAAGTCATGGTTCGAACTCTCAAGCCAGGATTTGCGGCCAAAATCGTTTCCGTTGAGCTAGCCTGACTCGACTCTCTTAAAAGTTCGGTATTTTATTTAACAAGCTAAGATGTTACACTGGTTGGAAAAACTAAAAGCATCTTCCATTGTAACCATAGCAACGCAATCAAAATTTGATATGTCCAACAATTAATTACATGCAATGGTCATTTCATTCCCATAAATAACACATCTGGAACCATGTTTGCGGCTCGAATCAAACATGTGGCCTTAGAGTCTTTAGGTAAGAAAACAAAATTTGAAGTAAATAGAAGGAAATGCGCCCCGTGGAAGCTCTACGATCTTTCTTTTTGGAAAGATGAGTTGGGGGTGGGGTGGGGGTTCAGAGATATGATGATGCGTTGTTGAATGCTTTCAGGCTTAAAATTCTATAAATGATAATGCAGAACATTAGTCAATGTCTCGCTTCCTTTCATACACAAGATTATACATTTCATCATTTACGCAAAAAATGTTACTTTAACGTTCGAAGGCTCTTATTTAAAAAATGTATACAAATCCTGACTAGACTGTGCAAAATGATCGAACTGACCAAGATTAAACTTTTTACTTTTGGAAAATGTTCTAAATCTATTCAGTATTCATGTATTGAAATGCAAACGATGATTGGCGAGCGACATGCTGAGTATAACAAACAAACATGGCAGGGTTTTTTTTGTCATGGTTTATGATGAAACATTGAAGCATTTATCTATTTATGTTAAAATATCAGTTTTAAAGCGCCAACGTCCGGTATGTTCAAGATTGGCCGCACGCTATCCTGAACACTGTTTATGTCTAACGTTTTCTATTTCCTGAATGTTCAGCTAACTTTCAGCTCACCTGAGCACATGGTGTTTCATGGGGACGAGCCTTTTTGATCATTGAATGTCTGTCGTCGTAATTGATCTTATTCTGCAAAGGTCGAAAAAGCTACCTCGAAAATATGATTTCTAAAGACGGTGCAACTAAGGTTGGGTTTTTTTGTATTTTTTTCATGTTTATCATGACAGTTGGAGCACCCAACATTATATTCCTGGTATTTCTCCCATCAGCACTACCATTTAAAATTACTTCCTTTCCTGGCCTTCAGGTTGGAGATGAATGTAAGAAAAGATATGTGCCGCCGTTTCGGTCATATTTAGACTACCGTTCACATTTCACTGGATAGTGTCAAGTTCAATGTAAAGTCATAGATAAAATCAAACCATTGCCTGGGAAATTTCAAAACCAACCATGTTGCAATTCTCAAAGTAGTAAATTGATATATCGTAAGCGGAAGGCTTAAACCTCGTATCTACAGCTTGAAAGAACGTGAGTTACGAGGTTTTTGTCGTTCATTGGTAATATTGCTTTCGAGACTCAATAATACAGTTTCGTGCTTATATGTTCATTCACCATTTTTTCTATGGAGGTAGGTATACTATTTCCGAAATGGAAATGTCACAAAATCGAATTATTTGAGCATATTTCTACAAAAAGGAGATCTAGTACTATAAAAGGTTAAAAAAGGGTATCAGCTACTTTCTCTGAGTACTTGAGTATTTACGAATAAGATTTTTTTTATATATATTGCACAATTTAGGCCACCGAAACAATATTACAAAAAGTGTTTACAAAAACATATAAGAGAATAGCGATCAAACTTAGTTAAATTATTGCATTGAAATGTTCAAAATCATGGTTTAAATTCTTGTAACAATAAAGTTTGGTATATCGTCGGCTAGAGACTTAAACCTCGTTTTTACGGCTTGAATACACTGGGGCTATATGAGATTTTGGTCGCTCACAGACGATATGATTTTAGAGTCCCGGTAATAACCGGTTGAGTATCATGCTAAGGTTTTCATATGGTATTTAAAATAACATAACCAAAATAGACTGCACTTGCAATAGTTGGGCGATCCGTTAATTATATTATGCAGGTCAGCAAGAACATGGATGTCGAATAAGGGGGCATCAAACCATTACCTGGTATCCCCATTTTTTCTCAAGTTTGCGGAATTAGCAAATACATATTCTACATTTAATAACTGAGTAACACTAAAGCATTTCTTCATCTCTGCTTTAAGCCTAGTTTACATTTGCCACGATCGCCTTACGATATTGCCACGATTCACAAATCGTGCGGTGTCCACACGGGTTTCATAAAGCTGTCACAAGAATCATTGAGGCACCCTTGCAGCCATCGCAAGGTAAATGTGCGACCCCCGCTTCGAGAATTGTGCGATTTGACAACTTTATACACTGTCTACAGTGCAGCCGCCGTACAACCATCGTGCGGAACCCGCGCGGGGACCCTAGGATGATCCGTTCTATACTTATAGGCAAAACATCATACGGTAGCCTTTCGATGTCCGTGCCGCGATCGTGCGATGCCTAGACGACGTGTCTATGGACTACGCTCTCCGTACGGTCTTGCAATTTTAAAAATTTGTATTCCTATTTTTTATAAAAAATCGCAAGGTTCTGCGACACCAGTAAAACCATGCGATGATCGCATGGACACCGTATGTCGCCGCACGGGCGTCGCACGATATTTGAATTGTGGCGAGTTACGGGCGCCGTACGGGCTCCTTAATCCAAATGTAAACTAGGCTTTACGGACACATACCGGTATAAGATATTGTCAAAATAGAAATATGTCTTAAATATGACCATGGTTTTAAGATGAGCAGTTTTTTCGAGTCCGAGACTCCCATATGGTAATTAGGACTCGCAAAACTATCCGATAAAGTGCCAGGAACCCTCTTTTTTATGACTCTTGTCTGCTTTGTACTAGTCGACTTACAAAACTCTGTTCTGCTCTGTTGGTTAAAGAAGATACTCAATTTTTAGCACAATGTATTGGTTAAATAACGAATCTATGGAAATATTAAGAAAAAGAAAGGAAAGCAAGAAAAATATATGATCAGTAAATTTTTCTCGCAAGTCAACATGTCTGAAAAATGCATAATCCTTCCTGATGTTTTTTTTTTATTTCTACATGTGCGCAACACCCAGACTCAGATCTGTCTCTGCATCCGCACATTCTGATCAAAGTCTTCAAATATCAATCTCTCAATTTCTCGCCATTACGCAAAAATAAAACATTTTGAAATTAGTATTATTACTAAAGGTTACATCACATACGATTGTTTCATAATATTTCTTTTATAAAAAAAGTCTCTTGGTAGTACATTTAGCAACATACAATTTAAAATCGGATTTTAAAACAAAATGCATGTGAGGTGTATCATTTTGATTACTCGATTGGTATATCAGATTCTTGATTTTGTCAGTCATACATAAAAGTATTGGAAAGTTTAAGATGTTCGGCAAAACTGAAAACAACCTCCAGTATGAATTGTAGCTATGGCAACGAAGGTATTTTGACATATCTCACTAAATTTGTGAACTATTAATTACATGTAATGGTCATTAATAAGGGCAGCTGGTATTGAATCCATATACATGTAGCTTTAGAATCTTGGATTACATGGATAACATGTATTCGAGGAAAATGTTTCGTTTTCACACCAAAAATAGAAAATACATCATTCTAAATGATCTTGTAAAAAGAGAAGTCAGTTGCAAATATGACCCGTCAGGCGAAAAGGAATCTTCTTGGTATTGCGTGACGAGTCGATCATAGCCAGACTGTGCGGACTGTTCACAGGCGTAACATTTTGCCTTTGGCTTTTTTTCTGAATCTGTGATGATCTTTCTTCTTTCCAGTAAGAAAAACTTTGAAAGGCGAACACCGGCTGACCTCTACTGGAACCAATATCTCTCTAAGATATTTATTTTACGAAGTTCCCGGGAGGTCATTTTTGCATTACTTATCACATAAATTGCAAGTATTGTTTATTCCATCTCGCTTTCTTTCATAAACTAGTTCCTTAATTTCGATAAAATATTTTCATTTTAAATACAAAATAGAAATTTCAATAGCTTCAAAAATCAAACAGGGAATAGTTATGGTTCCTGTGCATTGTAAAAGTTTGAATTCTCAATAATGTGCATGTTTTTTTTTTTTTTTTTTTTTTTTTTTATATTAAGTGATTCTCTACCAATCCTTTGCTTTTGATGCCCTTAAGATAAAGCTTACCACTGAAGCTTGAAGTTGATAGCAAATGTACATACAGAGATGCTCCGGAAAAAAATCCGAGTCATTATAATAACACAAAGGACAATAATCCAAAAATTATGCAACAAAAATGTTGTGGTTCTTATGCACCACTTTTCTCCTTCAAAGGTCTAAGGCCCGGTGCCACTGCACTAACGGATGAATTGAGAATGAAAAGCGTATGAAAATCTTACAATGCATCGAATAGATGATTTGTAAGCGTACATGTGTATGTATTTATCGTTTAAAATTTATTGATCCGCGTTGTCTTTTGTCTTTCAGCGTACGAGGAACATACGACATATGCATCCGCCCTTTCATCTTGTCGTACCAAAAAATGGGCTATATTAGAAAAAGTAGACAACAAACATTTTTGCTCTCCTTTACCACCAGTTTGTCCTTCTTTCTTTGTTCAAAACTTTACAGCCGCCGTCATAGCGCAGTTGGTAGCGCGACGGACGGTCATTCTAGAGGTCCCGGGTTCGATCCCCGACGGCGGCACTCATTCTTTCCTACAATTTGTCTCTCACCAATGGGTTGATAATCGTAGACCTATGTGAGATAGTAGCTGGCGGCTAGGAAAGGATGTAATGGTTGTACTGGTGAGAGAAATACCAGGAATCCATTGTTAGGTGCTCCTGCCGCCGCGATATAGCTGAAATAATGTTGAAAGCGGCGTTAAACTCCATTCAATTAATCAATCAAAGCTTTATTGTGTCGAAAGTCAATATACAATCTCTATCAATATTTACTCGTTTGTCTTGGAAAGAAAGCGAATGAAAATATGTCCTTATGTTATCGGGAAAGAAGAAAAAAAAAATAAAAGAATCTTTTAATCCCGTATATAATTCAAATATGGAGGCTTGATTCTGATGTTTATTTTCCCTTTTTTTCTGCAATCCAAATTAAGAGCGCTAGCGAGGACTCCAATCTTGCTACGGGAATACCCATGGTTATCTGCTTCTACAGTTAACAACATCGTGAAATTGACAAGGTGAAAATTTTTCGAATGATTTATGAATGAAATTGAATAAGTGTGTGGATCGAGTTTTGAGAGAATTTAGTGGGAGGTATTCCTATATCGCAAATTTTGTTCAGGATGAACATATTTAGCGATGTTGATGTATGTTTTCCAAAATTGAAGACATTGCCTACTTGGGGTACTCACGGTGATCGGCGGGCTTCCTTACTAGCATAACAATATCGACGATGGATTCTTTAACTCTCACCGATTTTTAACCTACAACTTTATAACGTTAAACCTTTTTTTGTATTCAAATTATGGGTTGCCCACCAGCCTGTCATTTTTGAAAGCGAACTCAGTATGTTCGAAATTGAACGATCACTAGCCTGGATTCTGCTCGCGGTGAGTGCATTTAACATCCTGAACATGAAGTACATGAAGTCGGTTTTTTACATGAATTGTGACCTGTCTGGCGATAAGGGGTTATCTTGGAAGTGCGAAAAGCAACGATCCAAGTCAGGCTTTACCGGCTGTGCGGACTAACTATTTTAACTCAGACCGAATGGAACTTACTTCGATGGTTTCATGATGCTTCGAATCGAAAGGTAAACAGGGTGTGCAATTATAACTTAATTTACATTACGGTGGCTCTACTTAAGTAAGCGACATTTTATTACATGTCCTCCATTATCACGTCGGTTTATTCAACGACAAAAAATCTAAACTTTGACATTTTGGGGAAATCTCGATTTGTCAGTTTTCCTTAGTGTATGACTAAGTTTCGTTTTACAATAAACTTGTACTTTGTATTCACTAGCTCAATGTTGTTCAATGCTAGTGCTTTAAAAAGTGATATCCTTTGTACTTGATACATATAGAGAAAGCCAATCACACCATAAGAAAATTTGCTGTCCTTTAAATATCAAAATTCAGTTTTGTCACTAGTATGATTATAGAGGTTTCTTTCAGTCAAAACACGGATTTCAAATTTCAATTCAAATGTTGTTGTTTGAAATAGATGTGAAGTTAATGTTTTTGTTGTCAAGAAATATTTTTTAAACATGAGAAATTTCGTAACTAAAGTGTTCGTGTAATGTGTCTATGTCTTTGAAATCTGTGTGCTCATTACAACCTCCTATGCTTGATGGTGATCACCATGGCAACTAACCCAAGAATGCCAGTTTCGTAAAATTTAAACATAAATAATTGCTTTAGGTGTCAGTAAAATAATCACCTGTTTCTTGTCTATGCATGTATGGTTGAAATTTTGCCGGTACATATAGAATGGAAGCACTCTACCTTAAGTTTTTTTTTCAAACTATGAAAGTTGATAATTATAATTTGTTGAATACTATTTCTCTTTAAAAAAAAATAAATTTTCGACCTAAAGACATACATGCATTATTTTTTAATAAAAGAAATCACAGGCTGTAATTATAACCCTAAACAGCTCTTTAGTTGTCACAGAGTTCTAGAAAACAATACCCTGTCAATACTTTTACAGGTAATGTCCCCGGTAAATAAATATGCAATTTCGTTAGGATTCGAACCAGGGACCTCTTTGTCCAAAAGCGAGAGCTATACCGCGTTGCCATAAAAAGCTAGCTTGTACGACAAGGCAGAACATAACTCCTTACACACAAACCGGCTACCATATATAGTTAAAACAAAAGCAATCATAACATCAAAACTACAGTACAAACTTTAGTTACAAGGCAGACGAAATTTAAAAAAGGATTTTGTTAAGAAAAAAAAAAATACGTAATTAACTTCAAAATTTAAGTTTGGGTTTTACTATACAACGTTGCCAATTGCATATTATCAATTAAATAAATCATTCGAATCTTCTTCAAAATGTAAGCGGTCTGGATGTGTTGTAAGTTCATGTTTAACAGAGTTTCTTAAAGGAACAAAACATATTAAAATTCCAAAATAAGATCTTGAGACAAACTAGACACTAACACCAGTTATTCCTGGATATTGATGTGCAGTGGATATAACAGGACATTAAGAATCAGCCCCGACCCCTAACTGACTAAAGAAAACAACCCCCGGGGAGTAATGGCTATTAAAGGATAACAAGTCAGATTTATGGCATTAGTCCCAGTGCTCATTTCGCCTATCTACGGTCTCCGGTGCATTTCTTAAAAGGGAGCAATATTCTTCGCATGCAATATGTTTGCGAGCTTATCAATTATTCACCGGATTACCGTCTATGCTCGTATATATGACTTCTTCAAAACGACAGTCTTTCTCTTACTCTTTTGAAGTTATTCGGATTGAATATTCAGAAGTCTCATACTCGTATTACATTTGCCCTTTTTTTATCCGAACTTGGCGCGAATATTCCTTAGATAACCCTTTATTTAGTGAGTTACCATGAACGGATCCAGGGGCCTGTTTTACTTAACACCTTACGATAATTTTTTGTGTAAGTCAATAATTACAGTTGCTTCTACAGCAGTAACTAAATGTGGAATTCTGCCATGCAACATCTCATTGGAATCGTCTTCTAAAGACGATTTCAATGAGATATTGCAAGGCAGAATCCACCAATGAATGAAAACATCAGATACGATTCTTACTAAGTTTGACTTACGATTATTTTTTTTTTCGTAAGATCGTTAGTAAAACCGGCCCCAGGAGCGGGAACCGGGGCGCTCGCACCACTTCCAGAAATTTCGCCAAATATTTTATCGAATGTCGGAAAATCACGGATCTAAAGTATCATTAAGTCTTTATTCTAGCTGTAGTTACGTCATTTTGCTCGCCCACTAGGGACCGAATTATATTAAATAATTTTTTCGAATTATTCTCAGTTTCCCAAAACAGAACGTGAAAGTATAGATTTTTTATCACTGAACGAAAGATAAATATATCTTACACTAAAACAAACAATTATCATCCGATGCAATTTCGATGATACGAAGAAGATTTTTAGCCTGGCATGTCCGTCTTCTATCCATGTGTATGGTGCTACATCACACCATGATATCTGCACTTTATTAATTATAGTTTTTGAATTCAATGAGCTATAATAAAATATACTACATATGAGTATTTATCATTTTGTGAAATAGAATTTGATATATTGCTTAACAACCTTAAAGTTATATAAACTATTCATGTCCATTTATGCTGCGACAACATATCATACCTTGCGCAGGTCTAAACGTTTACAAAATAAGAATAACATATATGACATATGTGTTTATAAAATAAGTCAAAATAAATTGCTAGCATAACTAAATTTAGGGCCCGAGTTTTATACTAGCGGTTGTAGTAGTATCTGGGTAGTTCTTTAGACTGTACTTTGTTGAAATATAAGCCAACTTTATCAAACAGTCATGCTATTGCTTGTTCTGTAAAAAATGATCCTTTTACACAATGTTTTGGCTATAGTGCTATAGCTATGTCAGTCTTATGTACCTTAACTACTTGTGCTCATAAATAGCTTCCTTTTATATATATATCTGGGCATACTGCTTTTTCTTGGTGAATGACTGAGTGTAAAATTGGGTCTCAAGCACTTTACGCGAACCTAAAGATACTTGCTTTCCTTGTCCGCGTCTTGAAATCACAGTACTACACCGTATACAACTTCTATTCCTCACTATCGACCCTCTCCCCCCTTTCTCTATCTCAAATCACCCCCCCCCCCCCTGTCAACTCCAACCTCTCTCTCTCTCTCTCTCTCTCTCTCCTCAATTTCTTCCTCTTTCACTCCACTTTCATACCCACTCCCGCCACCATACATCTCTCAAATTCTGCTGACATTTCTTTCCGTCTTCTCCACGTCACACAAGACGAGGGACAAGTGAAATGTCAAGAAATTCGATGTGAAAATGTAGAGGGATAGAGAGAGAGAGACAGAGAGAGAAATACCCAGTGGGCACTCACTCGCAAATTAGTACATTCACATTACCGTGAACGTTCGTGGAGTGGCTTTTTAGCTCTGTCGTTTCCAATAAAAAGATTGCTTTTTATTAAAAAATTATATGTTTTATTACTGGTAACTGGTGATGAATATTTGATAAGATTTATTTAAACAGTAGGAGAATAATATTCTCTACTAAGGTATCTTGAGTATTTTTCAATATAACTTGATGGGAAAATTAATTTAAATTGATAAGATTTAATTGATATTATCATACAGAGGAGAAAAAATACCGAACATTGAAATTGTTATTCTTGAAAAATATTTTTTCGTTTAAGATTGAAGAATATATAGCCTCTGGTAACAGTAGTTTACCCTAAATTACAATTTTGTTAACTCATCTATTAATCCGTGGATTAGCTGTGAGGGCTAAGCAGAAGGGCCATTCACCAATCAACAATACACTTTTTTGCTATTAGAAGGGAGTTCGACCCCGGGAAACGCTAGATTGTACCAATCTTTTCATGTTTTGCCAAATAAAAAAAGAATTAAGTTCGAATTTAATAAACCCTTTCCTGTTTTACAAAATTTTGGACCTGTCCAAATTCAAAGGTTTTGCAGACGAAAATTTAAAGTGGATTTAATTAGAAAAATAACCATTCAGTAGGGTAGAAAATAGTGTAGAAAAAGAAGAAAATGCTTGTCAGAAGCAATTTCTTCTTTTTTCACAATGTTTTCTCAATCATAAAATCACAGGCACGTAAAAAGCAAGGAATAAACAGCAAAGGTTTGATCTGAAATTTATATGTATAAGGGTATAAATAGAGCAAAAACAGTGAAAGATTGAAGAAGTTCAATACCTGTGGCTGTCAGACAAAACAGGAGGATAGAGGGATCACATTAGAAGTGCAAAAAGTGCAAAAAAGTGCTGATCCTAGCCACTCTGCGTAGTTTGCGCAGCTTGACTAGGATGGATGTTTAACGCATTCATAAGTTTTTCTGAAACTAGAAAGATCGTTCTATGTTCCGATATTTTTTTTTTTCAAATATTCATTCTGGTTGACCTCTGCGAGATCAAGCCTCCTTTTCAAATGTTTATTTAACGGCGTTTCAAGATTGTCACTTTTTGCGAGAAAGGTAGACTGGTTAACCTGTCCCAATCTACGCTACCCTCCGATATATCTGTATCGATAGATTGAGACAGGCTCGCCAGTCAACGAGAAAGGTCACTATTATTAAATGGCAGCTGTGCCTTTCATGTGTTGAAAGAAAGTTTCTGTACTCGACGGAAAAACGATTTTGTCTGTTACAGTTTGCTTTCACAAAAAATTACTTCATTTAACACTTTCCTGTTTTACAAAACCTGTCCAAATTCAAAGTTTTTGCAGACGAAAATTTTAAATGGATTGAATTTGAAAAATAACCATTCAGTAGGGTAGAAAATAGTGTGGAAAAAGAAGATTTCTTCTTTTTTCACAATGTTTTTCAATCATAAAATCACAGGCACGTAAAAAGCAGGGATTAAACAGCAAAGGATTAAAAGAAAGGAAGAAAAAAATCATTAAATACCAAATGAAAACCTTTGATGTCGTTTGAATTTCGATGATGCCCAATTACAAAAAAATCGACGAGTAATATTTGAGCTTGTGCATGACATTTTCGACAATTTTTCATGTGCGTAGGGCACAAAATGAGCAGCCTGTAAAGCCACATAATCGACAACACAACTTTCACTGACCTCTTGTAGAGAGATTAAGACCTTGTATGATATTTATCCGATTGTAGGGATCGACACTAACACAAGTCATCAGGCCCGAGGCCTGTGGATTTTCGGGAGGACTGGTAAATGTTATCATGCTGCAGGTCCTTCAGGCCTGTAAACGTTATGGCTGTATAAGTGTTAAATATCTGTCCAACTTTTGAAAAACGATTGCCTTTCAATACTAAAATTTGCATAACCAAATGAAAAACATTGTAGAAAAGAAGAAATTGCTTGTCCAAAGCAATTTCTTCTTTTCCAATAATGTTTTCCCTGCAATTTATCCGTTTAATTGCTAAAATTCAATTATGGTTTTCATGCAGGACCTGTTGTTATCAGGGAAGACCTGTAATATTTTGGGCTTGCAGGTCCTTCAGGCTGGTGACAAAAAGTAGTAAGTGTCAAACCATCATTAAAGAGTGCAAAGTGAAGACACTGGTCAGACTGTTAGGATGCACAAATTGACAAGAGGCTTTGCTTTGTGTACATGTAAAAATATTGGAAAAGTTACAACCATAGTCACAGACTCTTCTTTCATTTTTTTTCCGAAAGGGAATTAAATGTGACAAAGTAATTAAAAATTTTTAATATAGTTAAAAAGAAGTTTTTGCTCAGCACCTTTTTAATATGAACGTGTATTTAAGAGGATTGTGACGGAACTACAATTATTTCTGAAAATGCAAAAAAAGGACAGAGACGAGGCTATCAAAACTCGTACAGGCGCATTTGTTAAGGTAGTGGACCCGTAATAGTTCCGCAATGTTTCACAAGTAATGTACTTCAACAGTGTTGATCGAGGTTTCCTAATGATTTTCATTAGGAAACCTCGGTCAACCTTGTGAAAGTTTATGAGTGCCAAAATGTTGCGGAACTATTACGGGTCCACTACCTTAAAAGAATCCATAACCTAAGTGATTTTAAACGAGAGAGTAGACCCCGAAACATTGCGTGCGTTTGCCCTGAATGTTTAAAAGATTAAAAAACTTTTTCGAAACTTTAGGGAATTTCCTCTATTATACCTTCAACTGAATTACATATTGGAAAAAGTAAATATTAACTATGGTCTTTTAAAACCATTCCCACGTTCAGAAAAATATCCGGTGTAAACTGTTTGCAAATTACACGCCGCTATGCACATGAACTTGTGCGTAAAGCAGGGTGTAATTTGCAAACGGTTTTCACCGCTTTTTCTACCTGGAAACGGGACTTAATTTTGAAACTAATACGCACACAGAAGTCGATCACCAGAGATTATCCACGCAAGAAGTTTTTACTTTTATTTTAGAACTTGGTTAAAAGTCTACTGTCAATTTTATTGTCATTTAGGCATGTTTTCCTGGATAAAAAGGTCCACGACTTGTTTTTTTCGGTTGAAAACGGAGTATTCAACGCATCATAGCCTGAGAAGAATATCGTACGATTTATCTAATATTCATCGTGTGATTATATTTAAGACGGTCGTAAACGGCTTTCACAAAAATATCGTTGAAAATCGCAGACTATACGACCTCATAAGATTATCGTAAAGGTGATCTTTCACATCTGCACGTGCTGATCATATGATATGATTTTCCGCGTTACTCACGGTTTAAAAGTTGGCGGTTTTATTTTTATTTTAAATTTTTTTAATGGAGAGAGTTTCTAAAGGATGACACTCGGAGAATGCGAAAAGTCCCCTCAACGTTGGATCTAAAGCTGTCACAGATCAAAATCATTGCAGTATCCTGTCCAATCCCTGGTTTTTACGTCCTTAAGATTTTGTAATTGAGAAAACATTGTAGAAAAAGAAGAAATTGTTTGTGACAAACAATTTCTTCTTTTTCTACAAAATTTTCTACCCTATAGAATAGTTATTTTTCAAATTAATTCCACTTTAAATTTTCGTCTGCAAAACCTTTGAATTTGGACATGTCTAAAAATTTGTAAAACAGGAATGGGTTACACACACATTACACACTAAAGTTCATCAGTTTGGATCATATTAGTATGAAAATATTACTTATACAATACGTGAAACTATACAGAAATTGTGATGATTATTGAAGTTGAATATTTTGAAATGTTTTTACTTTCAACTGAATTTGTAAATACCCTTGCGTCATATTGTCGTCTTTACTGTGCGCCGGTACCGAATGAATACATGTTTTAGAATGGTTGCTACAGGTGAACAACAAGTAGGATTGCGTTCAAATTTATAGATAAACAGACAAATGCCGCAACTTAATAATGACGTAGTTTTCTTTTTTAAATCTCTAAAATCAGTTTCTATAACGTTAGTCTACGTAATTGTCAATGACACGGTTCCAAAAACGTATCAGACAGTTTCGAAATTTTGTAGGTCAAAAACATTCACTTTCTGAGAGACTTTGCTACTTATCATTTTTACTGAATGAAACTGTTTAATGATGTTGGTCAGTCAATCAAGATTTGGTGTAGGGGGTGGCCTAATTCGATAATCTAAAAACTATTTGTGAAAATATTCTTTCTCTATGACCAGGGCCCTGTTTTACTAAACATCTTACGATAATTTATCGTAAGTCAAAACCAATAATCGTATCTGGTGTTTTCATTCATTTATGGATACTGCCTTGCAATATCTCATTGAAATCGTCTTTAGAAGACGATTCCAATGAGATGTTGCATGGCAGAATTCCATATTTAGTTCCTACTGTAGAAGCAACTTTAATTTTTGACTTGCGCAAAAAAATGATCGTAAGATGTTTAGTAAAACGGGCCCCAGGGTCCTGCTAGGACAGGAATTCTTTTAACATCTTTTCACCACGAACAAATGGACATTTCTAACCAAACTGGATACCAACATGCTATAGGTACCTCCTTTTCAAAATTTGTCGCTGAAACGTTGATGTATTAATAAATATTGGTCTTTTTTTTTTCTGTACTTTGGGTTTCGAATTTATAGCTGAGCCTTTTTCTTTCTTTTTGTTTTCTTTCTATCTTTTGATCCCTTTTCATACTAAAAAATCTATTAAAACCTGAAAACTCGAAAGCAGGTTTAGTTGTTCTTTATTTGATACTCTACTTTATATTGATCATCATTTTCAGGAATTAGCCGACTACGAAAAGATGCAAAACGGCCCTAGGATAGACGCCAAAACATTAAAACGAGACGGTTTTGGTCCATTCGGAACATCGCTCGGACTTTTCCATAAACTGGAAAGTACCTCGGATGTAAGTGTAGTAATTTTGGGTCATTTTTCACGTAATTCGGTTTCTGGTGGTACTTCGGTTATTTAATACGCGTAAAGAAAAACACAATTTGTTAATTCTCTCCGATCATCTGTCCAGAAATTACGGACATATTATAATTTGATAACAAAACGCAGTAAAATACTGCGTTTTGTTAATTAAATTATAATATGGCCACTTTTAGTCTTTCCTTGATTTCGTTTTATGCATCGCCATTCTTAGAAAGATCGCTGAGGTTTGTGACGTCATATAAACCCACGTGCGAAATGACGCGCTTTCATTCATGGCAGCGCCCGTATTATTCCCGAGGTCTATTCCGTAGAATCGCCGAGAGTTCCCGATTGGGTTTTGGTCCAGAGCCGATGTTTCGATGTCTCGTGGCCGAGCATCCCTAAACATAGGCGTAACTAGGCCTTTAAAATTTATACGCACTTTAAGTCTAAGTAGGCGACCAACATAGAATATATGGGATAAAGGCGACATTAGGACTGTGAGAAAAGCGTATGTACTCCGTCCGCTCCCCTTTTCTATGATTTGAGCGGTTGTGAATTATCAAAACATCGTAACTGCAGCTTGAATAAGCTGTAGTTTCGATGTTATGATCATTCATCAACGACATTTTTCGAAAGAGGATTTATTTGTATTACGCAATTGCGTAATGGGAGCTAATGGCGACATTAGGACTGTGAGAAAAGCGTATGTACTCCGTCCGCTCCCCTTTTCTATGATTTGAGCGGTTGTGAATTATCAAAACATCGTAACTGCAGCTTGAATAAGCTGTAGTTTCGATGTTATGATCATTCATCAACGACATTTTTCGAAAGAGGATTTATTTGTATTACGCAATTGCGTAATATGCGTAATGGGAGCTAAGCCCTTGCCAAACATCGACTTTGGTTGGATACGCGCTTTATTTCTTCTCTTATTCCACATGGGAAGGCGTCTCTGTGTATCTGGAAGATTTGTACGTCCCACCAACGTATCGCCACGCTGGGATAGGCACGCAGTTATGGCGCGAGGTCGCAAGGGTGCAGAGGAAATGTCGCAGACTGGATCGGGCGTGTTTAGGGTGAAATAAACAATCTATAGAGTTTTACAAATCGAAAGGATCGAGAATTATGACGAGTGAAGAAGAGCGGAATTTCTTTAGACTAGACGGGGAAGCGTTGGTGGATTTTGCTTATGGCGTCAAATAAAAAAAAGTTAATTTTTCCTGGTTCATGGATTTACGATCTAATTATGAAACCCTCATCGAGAGATCGGGAGCTAGTTTTAAACAAAACCCAATTTCAAAGAATAACTTTTTAATAAGCTTCTGCTTATTGCACATGCAGTTGTGGATCCAAAAGGGGTTTGTTTGAACCCCATCTGAAGCCCAATTATTTCGTTTTTTATGCAGGATTTCAATTAAACCTATTGTTAACGACATATCCCCGTTGTGCTGTCTGATAGCAAATACTGCCCTCCTTTTTGATTTTTGTAGAAAAATCTTTAGATAGACTTTTTGATGTGTCCAAAAATGGAAAATTTGTTTTAACAAAATTTAAATTCAACGGGATTAGTGTTAAAAGTATGAAAAGAACCCTCCTTTTTATGTTCGAACCCATTTATGAAAATCGGGGCCCGTTTTACTAAACAGCTTGCGATCATTTTTTGCGTAAGTCAAAAATTAAAGTTGCCTCTTCAGTAGTAACTTTATATTGAAATATGCCATACATCATCCCATTGGAATCGCCTTCTACAGACGATTCCAATGAAATATTGCAAGGCAGAATCTAACTATGAATAAAAAGAAAACAAAAAAGCAGGTGCGATTCGTGATTTTGACTTACGATTATTTTTTTCGTAAGAAGTTTAGTAAAACGGGCCTCAGGGTCCGCTGCTGACATGCAGGTTTTACCCCTGAGGTAATATAAAGGAAGCTTACAAAGCCCTGATATTATTCCTCTCACCAACGAAATAGGGGTCGTAAATTGGCTTCATCATTTCTGTCTGTCTCTGTATCCATCTGTACGCCTTTTTTTAGTTTTGAACGCAGGAACCAAGTGACATAAGGAATCAAGTGACATAGAACCAAGAAAGTTTATGCAACTGTTGTTCATGACATAAGGGCTGTTCTATTGTTTTTTGTCAAGTAAGTCAAAGGTCAAGTTCACTTGAGCTTTGTCAGAATACCATTTCCGGACTCTTCCTCAAAAGCCAAGTGACCTAGAATCATGCAACTTTATACAATTGATGCAAATGATCAGGGAAATAATCGATTATATTACACAGGTTTGAACACAAGTGAACTTAGTTTTAGCCCATATCTCAAGGCCACTTTGTTTGAACTTTGTTGAAAACTGTTTCCGTGCTCTAAATTGAGAACAGAGTTATGGAAGAAAATTACATACTGAGCGACTTTAAAAACGCATCTTAGTCAATTTGAAATTTGAGCACGGAAAAGTAGATTTGTTTTTAATTAAATTTAGCTAAAATCATAAAAAGAAGATACTCTGTTGAATCGACTTCATCTTTATTTGACCTGACGCATAGCAATCTACTGTACACTCTTTCTTTGTCACTGCACTTTTCAAGGTTGATTGATTTAACAAATCAGAAACATGAAGGTAATTAGCGATAGATATGATCAAAAACCATTAAAAGAAATGAAACCAACTCACTCACTTTGCAAAGACTGTACTCTGAATCGAGAATGTCAAAAGTGAAATTGTTTCTTAGAATCGGAACGTCGTTAACCTCGATTAGACTAAAAACATTGATTTATTCCATCAATGTTTAAACATCTAGAAGGTAGGACATTACCAATAAGGAGATTCAGAAGACTTACGTCATAAAATGACGTTAATGACATGCCGTAAACACGCTCAAAATGTCATCTTAGTTCTAAACGACTTGTCCGCTAAGGGTTAAAAACCGCTAACAGACTTTGCCTAAACCGCATTCACATGAACGTTTGCTGTTCTGTGAAAGGAATGGAAAGGCATGTAAGTGACGTCATTTTTGGTCAAAAAGACGACGTTTTGGTTTCGTCTTTGAACCAAACGTGCTAAAACGCAGTATTGATGATTTGTTTGACCTCTTAATTCATTCAACTGAACTTTGAAATGTGTTTGGCTTTTGTTTCATCTGAAAAGAAAATATCGTCCCAACAGTAGGGATATGGAGAAAATTCAACTTTCATGGGTACGTTTAGAATTGTCACCGTATTTGGAATACACGAGAATGTTTCAAAATGACATTGATATTGGATTAAAGATAACTGGTTAAGGTGACCAAATAAGTATATTTTAGTCCGAGTCTGTTCACTTATATTTGCATGTTTGTTATGTTTATAAGTATTGCGTTTTTAAAGTCGCTCAGTATATGGTCAAAATAAAGTTCATAATTGAACATTTTTTAAACAAGAGGACATGATGTACCTATAACGCTCACCTGAGTGAGTCAACTCATAACTTGTCAACCATATTATGAATACCAGAATTTGTATGATGTACAATTAGGGTGGTTTAATTTCGTCCTACTGCAATTTATTTTTTTTTAATTTTCTTAAATTTTAAACTTTTCTCTTACCATGGCAACCAAAGTTATTGATAGAATTAAATTCTTTTACCAACTTTAGTATACCTACACGTTAAGAACACCCTTGCTAAGTTTAAAATCGATTGGCCTAATGAGTAAGGAGGAAAAGAATTCGTTCGAAGATTTTTGGCAATTTAGGCCATTTTTCGGCCTTTCCATTACCATAGACATTCTTTAAACAACTTTTGAAGAGCTTCACCCAAGGATCATTCCCACCAAGTTGCAGCTTGATTGGCCAAGTGGTTTAGGAGGAGAAGATTTTTTTTCTAAGATATTTGGTTAGTTTCGGTACTTTTTTAGACTTTTGGTTACCATGGAACAAGAGTTTTTTAAAGAAATTAAATTCTTTTAACAACTTTTGAAGAGCTTTACCCATGGATCATTCCTGGAAAGTTTAAGCTTGATTGGCCTAGTGGTTTGGGAGAAGGTGATTTTTTTCTATTTTCGGCAATTTTTCAGACTTCCTGTTACCATGGCAACCAGAGTTTTTATGAAATTAAATTCTTTTAAAAACTTTTGAAGACCTTGACCCAACGATCACCCTTGAAAAGTTTCAGCTTGATTGGCCAAGTTGTTTTAATGGAGGTGAATTTTAACCTCACTTGAGCACGAAGTGCTCATTTGAGCTATTGTATTCACCTTTCGTCCGGCGTCCGTCTGTCGGTCGTCGTTCGTCGTCCGGCTTCCGTCAACAAGTTCTTTAAACGACATCTCCTCCTAAACTACTAGGCCAATTAACACCAAATTTTACAGAAATGTTGATTAGGTGGTCCCCTTCCAAAACAGCTAAAAGAATTGAAATTTATGAAAAACATGGTTGCAATGGCAACCAAAGGTGAAATTTTAAGAAAATCATAAAAATTCTTCTTCTTCTCAACCAGGAATCCTACAGACTTAAAATTTGGCATAGATGATCAGTTCATAGACCTGAATTTAAATATCTAAAATCATACCTGTTGGGCCACCAGGTGCCTACAGACTAAAAATTTGGCATGGATGATCAGTTCATAGATCTGAATTAAAATAGCTAAACTCATACCTGTTTGGCCACTAGGTGCGAAGCACCGGGGGGGGGGGGGGGTTAGTACTTTTGGTAAATTTTGTAATCTTTAACCTTCTTCTTCTTCAGAACCAGGAGCCCTACAGGCTTGAAAATTGGCATGGATTATCAGCTTACCTTAATTGAAATAGTTAAAATCATGACTGTTGGGCCACCAGGTGCAGAGCATCTGGGCGGAGGGGTCAGTGCTTTGTTCATGATTCCCGTGTAATGACGATTTGTCCTTCATTATCGGAGTGTGGCAGGGTGGTGCCGATTTCTCCTCGAAAAGTTAAAAAATATTCCTATCCTAGGCAAATGGACCAGCTCCAGAGAAACTTGGTCCTTGGATGACCCTTTACATAAATCAAACACGAAAATTTGACTTAGCCTCCAAATATCGACGTGGCAGAGCGGATTTGATTCTCACTGTATAAGACTTCATCTCCCAAGGCGGCGAGTTCAAATTGCACTTTTGAAGTCTTAAAGAAGAGTCAGTGTTTAATAATGAACTAATTTCATTTTGGCGTTGATGATTATATGAATAAAGTCGGATGGAGGAGTTATATGCAAAAGGCAAAATCCTATGACGGAGCCCGAGGATTTTGCTTTGCATATAACTCAACCCCCCTCCCCTAAATCAGACTTCAATCATGGACAAATCAAAGCGAAAATGAAATTATTTCCATTATAACACGATCACAATTCTGAAACTAGATTTACAACCCTTTTCGGGTGTAAAATACTGAGTTCTATTACAATTTTCTTGGTGTAAAATTAATGAAAAAATATCTATATTAGGAGAAATTCACTGAAAAAGAAGCGCTTCATATAGCACATGGCGTCAAAAGCATCAATGTTCCCGAAAAAGATGAGGTATGACGTCATAAATGAGTAGAGCTATCTATGCACACAGTAAAACACATGACATATGGTTTTATGCGATTAAAATTCTATGTAATTTCTTCTTATTTAATATATACGTTTTACGCAATCGTGTTATAAGAAAATTCAATGTTTAAAGACACTGCTTTAAAGTCCATTCAATTTAGGTTACAAAAGGATACAACCCAATTCATTGAACGAATTTCACTGTAAATCTAGAAACGACCCGTGATTGATGGATGTGTAATCAAAATCATTGTCAGAAACAAAAGATTGAGTTCTTTGTGAGGTCAAATCTAGATAAACTCTACAGACTAATTGCCGTGTCTGTCAAAGAAAGTCTGACTGACATACAATTTAAATTGTGGTTGCAATTTAGTAAATGGTTTGAATTGGGTCCCTTTGGGAAGCAAAAGTAATCGAAGGACCTTAGCCAAACTAGGGCGGGCTGAATATTTTTCTTTGTCTTTCTCATGCTGTTCACGATCTATACAAAAACTTTTCAGACAGTAAAGACTGAGACCAGCCTGCAAAAACGGACTTCTTCGTCTGCTTTGTACTTGGTTTTTGTACTGTGATAAATGCGCATTATCCTACAGTCCCCGCTAAGGGATTGTATAAGACGGCCGTCTGTCTATAAAAAATCTAGTTGACCGATCTAAATGTTTCCGTAATCAGTAAGACAAAACGGTGCAAACCATTCGCAAATTTGTACCCCGCTTTGCGCGCAAGTGCGCGTGTAAAGCGGGGTATAATATGCGTACTGTTTTTACGGTTTAGTCATCCTGAACACAGGGAGAGATCCTGTGAACACAAACGCCGTATTAAATGATATCTTGATAACAATCGCTGCCGGTTGGGAAGCCCACAGCGTCCTGGGTAAATGCAAACAAGACCTGCGTTCAGGATTACAAAATGGTGAAAACAGTTTGCCAATTATACCCCGCTTTGCACGTGCAATTGCGTGCAAAGCGGGGTATAAATGGCAATTTTTGCGCCGTTTCGTCATCCTGAACGCAGGACTGGTTTTCAATTTTCACGAATCTTAGTCAGAATGTTTGTCTAGTCAAATGGAGGAACCCTATGTAATGTAAAGGTACTAGAAGAAAACTCGGGGAAATAGGCCCTAGTTGTATTTATTGATTTTATTTTTTTCTCAAGTAATATTCGAGCGTTTCTAAATGGCTTGAGTTAGTATTTGGAGTGAATTAATGAAACGCTGGGTGAGCGGTTTAGAAATTTTTGACCGAGATGAATGTTAATTTCGCGATGTAACTTACTGTACGGACATGGAATAAAGAGCGAATATTTGAAGGTCGATCAAAATGTCGTTACTACAGCTTGTTCAAGCCGAAGATACGAGGTTTAAGTCCCCCACCAACGAAGTTCAGTGTTAAACAGCAACATCATAATAAATAAGTGCTTTTATTTGTCGACCAACTATTTGATTGGCAGCAGCGATATGTTAATTACAGGCCACGTTCAATCGGGAATCCTCTGCGATTCTACGGAATAGACCTCGGGAATAATACAGGTGCTTCCATGAAAACGTGTCATTTCGCACGGGGGTCTATATGACGTATAAATATAAGCGAAAACAATTTGTCTACTCACCTAGTGATTAAACTTGCAATACAAAAATGGATGATTTTCCTGACAATAAAATTTGTAGAATACTCGGCGTACTAATTTTGCAACTCAAATTTACTTTTGACATCCATTATGAAGTTTTCATAAGATTGTGTTTATCTTCAAAAGGAAAAATATAACTCAAAGTATTACATTAAACAATCAAAATAGCTGCTTTTTTTAAAACTGTCTGCACTACTTTTTGGTGTCATTGGGTCCGGTGCAAAGAGATAGAGTAAATTCCAGAAAAAAGTCGTTCTTTGCCTATACCAGTATATAGATACCCTGTACACTATCACCATATACACCCTTTCAGCTAATCGCAATAAGTCTGCCATTTTGACAAATGGCTACTTAAAAAACGACTAGCTCGGGCGTTCTTGGATATTTCCAACAATTTGACACCTAACATTAAGCACCCCAGACAGTTACTTAGTTTAATAAGAAGATTGTCTAACTGTCTACGGACACTTTAAGATCCCTATTTATTTATATACAAATCGCATAGGGAAGACTCTGGTCAGACTGTGCGGATGCACAGACTGGCAAGGGTTTTTGCTTTGCGCTCATTTGAACATGTTGGAAAAGTCACACACAGGCTCATTTATCATTCGTGGTGTACTACCTTAAAGAAGAGTCAACTAGAGATGTTCACAGCAGTAAATATCTTCCACCTAGACAAAATGTCAGACAAATTATTTCTGGGGATACTTGATTGACCTACAGGTCAATTAATAGGCAACTGTGTTGTTGACAATGTTTTGAACGGCTTGCAGTTTGCCTTATTAGTCCGAAAATAAGTCCAACATTTGCCCCGTAAAGCTAAAGGGAACTTTTAGTAGGACAAAAAGTAACGATCTGTTTACAATGTTGTGGAAAAGCAGGTTTGTGTCAAAACTCTCTCTCTCTCTCTCTCTCTCTCTCTCTCTCTCTCTCTCTCTCTCTCTCTCTCTCTCTCTCTCTCTCTCTCTCTCTCTCTCTCTCTCTTGGCAGATTTTCTGAATCTGCAATGTTTATTTACAAATTAAAACATCATGTAAATGCTACTCATTCCCATCAAATCGTTCTAAATCATTCACTCAGCGCTCCATTCATTCATTCATTCATTCATTCATTCATTCATTCATTCATTCCAAACACTCACTCAAACTATTCAAAACGCTCCAAAGGTTTTAAAATCACTTTGTAATCCTTAAAATTTATCAACATTTAATTCAAAGCGTTCAAATTATTCTACAATTATATTGTCTGATGTGGATTTTAAAGTGTCTGATTGGTCAACGAAGACGCACAAACAGAAAAGTACATATACTTTATTACAGTGAGGTAATACATATCGCCAATTTTGTTCATTTTGAACAAAATTAGCGATATTGGATTGTCTACCCTGAATTGCACTCAAAACTGGCTCCTCGCACTCAATCAATTTCATTCCAAAATAATTCATCTGGTCAATTCCACGATGTACTTAATCATCAGTGTACGCCGAAATGAACACGTCATGAATTTGTTCATTCGTTCGTACATTCGATATACCCGCAGACTGACTGCGACCGAAACTTCTCGCATTTAGACGATTTTCTGAATCTAAAATTGTGATACAACCTTCCCGTATAAGTTTTTTTAAAATGCAACCTCTGATTGACCTATGCTGGGCCCCATCTTTTTTTCTTTATGATTATTTTGCGGAGTTCCCCGATGGTCCCACTTTACGTGACGAGTCACATTTTTGAATGGGGATCGTTGCCATATTGAAACAATTTTTAAATCGCAATGACTGGAGCACCTAACCATCAGTTCTTGGTGTTTCTATCATCAGTAATACCACAATACGATTTCCTAGCCTTCAAATGCTGTTTCTGCATAGGTTAACGATTATGTCACCCATTGGTTTGAGACAAGTTTCAGAAAAAGGATCGATTGATTGATTGAATGGAGTTTTACGCCGCTTTCAATATTTTTTTCCAGTTATATCTCGGCGACTGGAACACCTAACTATGGTTTCCTGACATTTCTCTCATAAGTACAACCACCACATCATTTCCTCGCCTCCAGCTGCAATCTCACATAGCAGCTGTGGCATTCGGAACATCACTCGGCCATTTCCGTAAACCGCAACAGACCTCGGATGTATGTAAGGCGGATGAGTATGTAACAAAATCGTGCATTTTGTTAGGCGACAACAGTGTAAGAAAAATTAGCACTGTAGATTTATATCTTTTACTGTAAATAACGACTGAAAAATATTAATTTTTGAGATTGACGAACCATTCTCAAAAATTAAGACTTTTCAGCCGTTATTTAAGAATCTCAAGACTTTTATATGAGGATACGATGGTTTTACATCAGTGACTTAAACGAGTAGCGTTGGTGACGTCGAATGTTTTCACTCAAAGTTTCGAGGGCTAACGCCATTTAAACTGACGTCATCTAGTTTTTCCAAGGGTTTCCCGTAATTTTTAAAATAGTCCGTCTATGTACATCCGAAGTGGATCGTGAAATTGGCCGAGTGGTGTTCTGAATGCAGTTGTGGATCGAACCCTGGACACTGATTATATGGAGTCCGATGCGCGAACGATGTAAAATGCATCATTAAAGAGCATGTGAGTGACATTTCAAACGAATTCTTGTGTGCCATTTGAGCAATATGAGCAATATGATCAGACATCGAGCTCCCTACTCAAAAACCCAATGCATTGAAATACATGTATTCTGCAATTGTAAACAAAGACTATATAGGTCCAATGTAATTTGTGGAGCGCACGAGCTGATTTATATCTTGACCCTTTTCACTTGAAAATGTTGGAATATCTTGCACTGGCTCAAATTTAAATGAATGAATATTCCATTTTGAATTGCATTTCCACCTCGATTCATCGTTGTTAGCTCAACTGGCCGAAGGCCACTGGGGCTATTGTCATGGCGTTGTGTCCGTCGTGCGTCCGGTCGTAAACTTTTTCTTTAAAAATCTTCTCCTCAGAAACTACTGGATGAATTTCAACCAAACTTCACAGGAATGATCCTTGGGTGACCCTCTTTCAAAGATGTTCAAGAAATTTTGATCCAATGAAAAACATGGATTTTACGCCTAATTTCCGAATATGATAAAAAGTGAGTTTTCTCAGATTCTAATTAATGGATACCAATTAAATTTCCATGAATGATTCTTGGGTGACCCTTTATCAGTCTACCAAAAATTATTGTGATAGGATAAAAAATATGTATTTTATTGGCGGAGGTCATTTCTCTATATGTTATTTAGTGGAAACTTTAAAAATCATTTTCCCAGAATGTAGTTGATGGATATCAACCAAAGTTCACTGGAATAATGATCCTTAAGTGACCCTTTATCAATCTACCAAAAATTATTGTGATAGGATGGAAAATATGTATTTTTGGGTGGAGGTCATTTCTCAATATATATTATATAGTGGATACTTTGAAAATCATTTTCTTAGAATGTAATTGATGGATATCAACCAAACTTCATTGGTATGATCCTTGGGTGACCCAT
Source organism: Fragum whitleyi (assembly GCA_948146395.1). NCBI lineage: Eukaryota > Metazoa > Mollusca > Bivalvia > Cardiida > Cardiidae > Fragum > Fragum whitleyi. The sequence continues at coordinate 11,617,586 of OX411558.1, forward strand.
TATCATGCAGCCAAACATAATTGTCATTGGATGAAAAATATGTTTTTAATAGGCGGGGGTCTTTTTTCTATATTTATTATAGTGGAAACTTTCAAAATCATTTTCAACATCAGTAGAACCAAAAATATCTAAACATCTAGTAAAAACTTTGATTTGAGACCAATTTCAAGGGTTTCCCTGCTTGGTCTTCATTTAAAGTCTTCTTATCAATACAAAGCTTTATTTTCTTTTTATTTTCTTTTTCTTATTTTATTTTTTCCCTGAAATTATGGTATAAAGAAGATTTGGTGCTTCGAACACTTTTAGCAGTATATTTTTTTCTTTACAATTGGGGAAAAGAGTTTCCAAATTTAACCATTGCATGTTATCGTCAGTGTCCTTATCTTGAAATAAATTAAAAACATTTCTCAAGCTTAATCAGGTATCCTTAAACAAAAACAAAAACTGAAAACATGACACATATTTACATTTGCGCATGCTCCACAGATACTGTGATAATTATAGAAACAAAGACCGCAAAATAAACGAGAATTGACAAGAAAGCCGTTCCTAGCGTCCAAGGTCAGATATTTCTAATGTATTTTTTCCTAATTAATTGCGACATATCTAAAATATATATGCTTGAGGAAAAACGTCCTCTCAAGGTATATGGTTCTAAAGGTGATACTTTATGCACTGTATATGTCGGAGTCCAGGGGCCCGTTTTACTAAACATCTTACGATCATTTTTTGCGTAAGTCAAAAATTAAAGTTGCTTCTAAAGCAGTAATTATATATGTAATTCGGTCATGCATCATCACATTGGATTCGTATTAAGAAGACGATTCCAATTATATATTGCAAGACAGAATCTAACAATGAATGAAAACACCAGGTACGATTTGTGATTTTGACTTACGATCAATTCTTTCGTAAGACGTTTAGTAAAACGGGCCCCAGGTTCGAAACTAGCCAGAACTAGAATCGAACTAGTCTAGATAGGAATTCTAATTTCTAGATGAAATCATAACTTAAATCTTGACCTTTGACAGATTCCAGATTTGACTAGGCAAAAGAAGAATTATAGTTCGGCTAGTCGGATCCAGAATATGCCTATATCAGAATTGATATCAGATTTGAACCTCTATTTTAAAGTGCTATTTGGGATTTTAAATCTATAGGCATACTCCATGTTAACAATACAATATGAATCTTACGTATTCATCTCTAACAATTGTAAATAGAAAACATTTTTTGTGTCCTGAGTTTATAAATATATTTGATCATGAAATTATCAATAAGTTTTGAAATCCTCACTTGTAAGATTCTTTTTTCTTCTTTGTGTTGAAGGGGGTTTAAAACCGCTTTTAACATATAACTGCCATTGGAGCATCTGACAATGGGTCCCTGGGGACCGCTTTACCAATCTTCTTACGAAAAAAATAATCGTAAGTCAAAATCACAAATCGTACCTGGTGTTTGCATTTATTGTTTGATTCTGCTTTTCAGTATCTCATTGGAACGTCTTTAAAAGACGATTCCAATGAGATACTGAAAAGCAGAACTCCATGTTAGGTTGTACTGTAAGAGCAACTTAAATATTTGGCTTACGCAAAAATAATCGTTAGGTGTTCAGTAAAACAGGCCCCTGTTGGTTCTCGCTCTAGGACTATCATCACATACTTTCCTAGCCCCCATCTCCTTTTCCACTTAGGTTTACGATTACCCAATTATCAATGGGAGACAATTGTCGAAATGGATATGAGCCGCCGTCGCGGATCGAATTATTCACATATCATGTTAGAAGGTTTTCACTTGCCAGAACGAAGTTGTTGCCTTAGTTGAATAATTGAAAACGGATAATCAGAAACATGCCTGGGAAATATTTAAACTATTTTAGATAGTACTAGTTAATTTTAAGGAGAAATGCAATGAATAAAAAAACTTGATCACACCGTATAATTACGCGAAGCTGACTCATACATAAGTGGGTTAAGATTTTTAGTTTCGCATCTCCATGAAATCAACAAATGCTCTTCATATCTTGTAATTTAATACCCTGAAGCAAGAATATAACAAATACTTCTTAATGAGATAATATTTCTTAAGGAATAACTTAACGAAGAAGCGTTCAAAATTGTCTGCTGCGTAATCATAATTATTTTCATTTGGAATTTAAATCAATTTTTCATCCAACCAGAATGCACGAACCTTGATGGACATAACTAAAATGAAATTAGTCTGAGTGTGAGATTTCCAACAATTTCAAATTTGCGCAAAGCAAAGACTGTGACCAGCCTGACCAAAGTCTTCAGTAAGCACTTAGTAGATAGAATGTCTCGAAGTATCTGTAGACCATCAGGTAACAATTTGTGACTATTTACGCCTCTCAATGTTGGCACCTCACGCACATTTCAAACTGTAAGAAATGACACGCACAAGTTCAAATTATTTTCTAATTGATTCATCCATAATTTCATTTAACTTCATCAAATGTCTTATCTCTGCCTGCATGGTTAACTCTTAAGTGTCATCGCAATACATGTATCGTTTCACACAAATCTTCTCTTGTTGTCACAGGTCTCGTAGAGAGGTTTATAAACAACACAGAATAAACGATCCCCAGATTCAATTGTTTCTGATTTAAAATAACTCTTATATAAGTATTGAAACTTCATCCTCACTGTAAAAATTCTGTATCCAAAAAAAAAAAAAGACTTAAATTGTCTTGTTATACAAGTACGGGTTTAGGATTCTTCCAAGGAGGTCAAGGCCCAAATGATGACGTTAAATGTGTTATATACTTAGTTCCAAAAGAATGTGTGCAGTTTCACTTTTTGGTTTTCCTTATTATTTGCTAAGTTAGAGGATCTCTTGCTTGTAATATCTGTTGCATGTTTTAGATAAGACCCTTTAGAATCGAGACATAAAATCCGAATTCGAAAAAAGTTGCGTATACTGTGGGCACTTATTTAGCACATCTGGTATTCAGATGTGCCCTCCTAGAATTTCTTTTCTGTTAAAGAGAATTCACTTATATGGAGTTTCATTATTTTACAAGGGACTCCCTACCATTTCCAAACAGAAGTTTGAGTTCACGTACAGACGTCACACCTGCGCCAACGTTGGATATCGCTACGTTGATTGGTCAATAACGTTAGGTACAACGGTGCAATAGCGTTATACAATATTAGTTGATACGTAACAGAGGAAGCTCAAGCAGATACATACGATTTCTATTAGAGTAAGAGTGCTAATTTAATTTTAAGGACAGTTTTCTTCGCACGGGGTTAATTTTCGCCCACACACGAAATTTGTACGTCAACCTACGTTGTTTTATGGTGAACAATTGTCATTCAGATGTGATTTTATTACAAGGTACGGCACAGGAATTGAAATTAATGGAATTCCAAAATAGTTATTCATCAACTGTGGGATACAAAAGCAAATCACTCAAAATCCAAGATCCTTTACTAGCCTAAAGCAAATGAGTTCTGTGTGCCGTATTTCTCAAAGTATCAATGGTCAATAGTGTCGAGGTTTGTCATGCAAAATTTTGTGACGGTACATACAGAAAGTTTCAAGATATTCTTATTTTAAAAGTACACACTTTCTTTTGGAACTGAGTATAATATAATGTTATCCGTTACCAGCTCTCATCTCGAGGAGGTCTTAACTTTGAGCAGAATCTTAATTCTTATACGCCGCCGGAGGCGGTCGTATATTGGCGTCATCTTCTACTTCTGTTCGTCCGTCCATCCCTCCGTCTGTACGTACGCCCACTTTCCTTGTGAGCACAACTCCCCCTAAGTTTCTGTTTGGATTTGGATAAAACGTTCACAGAATGTTCCTAGTCATCTGACCCAGCGCCTAAAGTCACGGTTTTGTGAATTTTTGCCGCGATATAGAAAAAAGGGCTTTTCTGTAAAAAAAATCTTTTGAACGCATCTCCTCCCTCATTTATAGACCGAATTAGATGAAACTTTGACAGAATGTCTCTAGTCACCTGACCTAGCGCATATAGTCGCGGTTTGGTGAATTTTAGCCGTGTTATGGAAAATGAGGTAAGAATTCTAGTGAACACAACTCCTCCTTCATTAATCGAATGATTTGGGTGAAACTTTCACAAAATGTTCCTAGTTATCTGACCTTGCTTATATGGTCGTGGTTTGCTGAATTACAGTTGCGTCAGGGAAAAGGGGCCTTCTTGTAAAAAATCTTTTGAACGCAACTCCTCCTTTATTCATGGACTTATTTTAACGAACTTTCTACGAACTGTTCATTTGTGAATATTGTTAATTTTCTAATGATACAAATTGTACATTTGAGATGAAAGTTAATAGCTCTCGTTTTAAGGATTGATTTGGTTGATACTTTCAAAGGTTATTCTTCATCTTGTTTTATTGTTATCATTAGTTGCAGTTTATAGAGGCGTTAAACCCCATTCAATCTATTAATCATAACGAACAGTTTTAACAATACAAAAAGGTAGTAAATAAATGTCTTGAATTTGGATCTATAAAAATAAGTAGTGTCTACAATTATTTTCGCGAAACAGCAGCCAAGTGGCGGCGCATATTGTGACTATGGCACTCTTGTTTTATTTTCCCATCACTTTTTTTCTTATTCTATTTTCTTTGACCCCATGATATCTTTTTTTTCTCTACAGAAAGATAAAAAAATCTGAACAGCAAAATCTTTTTCAACTTACAATCTTTTCCCACCTCATGATCATGAATCATAGCAAGTAGTAATGAAATCCCGAGGAGGGATCGAAATCTTCCTCTACAGCAAGATCAAACTCAATCTCCACACCGACATCATTTTTTTGTCTGCGGATCGTAAAAAATCTTCTGAAAGGTAATTGTTATTCTCTGCAACAATGTCAAAATTTCCTCCACAACAATCTTTTTTTTTTACTACGCAGTAAGATCTTTTTTCTCCATGGCAAGATATTTTTTCTTCCCAGCGAGTAGTAAAAAGTTCTTCACGATGCGAGATCAAACCTTTTCTAAATAGGGAGTTAAAAACAATATTTGCGGCATAATAAATATTTTTTCTTCGAAGCAAGACTGACATTCTCTGCAGCGACTTTACTTTTTTCTTTTCCGGCAAAGCAAGATCGAAGTAAGTAAAAAAAAAAATAATAATATAATTCCTCGCAGCAAGTTCACAAATTTTCTTCACGAGAAAATAGAATAAAATAACTTCGCAGAAAGATAAACATTTTTCCTGCAGCAAGATCTAATTTTTCTTGAAAACGATTTCAAATTTTACTCCGCGGTAGGATCAGAATGTTCTATGCAGGTTTAGCAGTTTTGATTTTTTTACGTTATATTAGTCCCCCTACTCCCTGTGAGATCTAAAATTATCTCTCTAGGCAAGAGCAAGTTTAAAACTGCCTTTGAAGCGAGTTTAAAGTTTCATTCCCAGTACTAGCTCAAGGAATTTTCTGTAGCAATTTAAAACCATTTCTCTGCAACTAAAAAAAATAAAGGTCAAAATCCCAAACCCAAGCGAGTTTTTAATTTCTCCATAGCATTTTTTCCTTTTGCTTCTACGCAAGGTCAAAATATTCTTCCATATTTATATCAAATCTTTTTCTAAAGCAAGATCTAATTTTTTCTGCAACGAGTTTGGAATTTTCCTTTGCGTCAACAAAAAATCTCATATATCAGATCTTCATTTTTTCCCACACCATATCAATTTTTTTATCAGTAACGAATTAAGATACACCAGAATGTTCTCTTAAGCAATATCATTTTTTTTCTTCAGCAAGATAAGACTTCTCTAGATTATTCAGCTCACCAAGAGTGGGTTTGAGATATCAAATTCTTCAGCGAGATCAATATTTTATATTGCAGCGAGAGAATATTTTTCTACCGAGCGAGTTCATTATTTCTGTAACAAAACTAAAATATTCTCTTCAGCAAGATAAAAAAAATGAGCTACAGCAAAATCTTATTTCTATTTGCAGCGAGTTTTAAAAAAATCTCCCCTGAAAGATCGTTTTTTATATACAGCTAAATCAATTTCTTTTTTTCCAAGATAGACCTGAATGTTCTCGGCAGAAATACATTTATTCTGCAGCAAAACAAGTTTATTCTCAAATGAGTTTAAAGTTATCTGAACAAGAGCGTCTTTAAGAACACTGAACAGCATTATCAAAATTTTCAGCAGCTCAATAATCCCTTTCAGCCAGGGCAAGTTTTGATTCTTTCAATAGCAATGTCAAAATTTTCTTCGGCATCAAGATCAAAAGATTTCATGAAAACAGGATGGAGTTTACCTCCCGAGAGATAGTACATTTTTTCTGCTTCAAGATAAAACATTCTCCCTAAGAATTTTCTTTTTTCCATTACGCAAGGCCAAATTTCATCCTGGGCAATATCAAAATCTGTACTACACGTGATTTAAAATAATTGTCTGGTTACAATGACGAAAATCATTAAGAATGTGAATGTCACACGAAAACACGAAATATTGGTCTTTACGCCATTTTCTTTTTTCTAAACTAGGGTCACTCTGGGTCATTTTTTCTCTCTTCCTGTATGAAACTTGTTGATATTTTTTTCTGATAGGAAAAATGGGTCCAACAAAAATGTGAGTTTTTATGGTTCCAAAAAGCATGCAAAATAGGTTTTAATGACAATGTCTGTGGTATTTTCTGTATCAATTGAACACATGTATCTTAACCCTTTCCTGTTTTACAAAATTTTGACCTGTCAAAGTTCAAAGGTTTTGCAGACGAAAATTAAAAGTGCATTTAATTTGAAAAATAATCATTCAGTAGGGTAGAAAATAGTGTGGAAAAAGAAGAAATTGCTTGTCAGAAGCAATTTCTTCTTTTTTCACAATGTTTTCTCAATCATAAAATAACGGGCACGTAAAAAGCAGGGATTAAACAGCAAACGGTTAAGGTAGTACACCCCAATAAAGATTAAAATAGGATCGTTATCGGAAAGGTTCGGAATACATCCTTATATCTCGACTTTACCAAACATATCCATGTTGTACTCATTGTTAACATTTTAAATGTCATAGTGGTACTAGTGTTTAAGGGCTCCATCCGCCGCTATACGACTGATGAATTGTTGAAATTGCATTAACATTTTAAACGTTAACAATGAGTACAACATGGATATGCTTGTAAATTCATATGCATGTTGTACTCACTGTTTACGTTTAAAATGTCATAGTAGTTCTAGTGTTTAAGGGCTCTATCCGCCGCAATACGACTGATAAATTGTTGAAATTGCATTAACATTTTAAACGTTAACAATGAGTACAACATGGATATGTTTCTAAAGTCATATCCATGTTGTATAGTGCGGCTTTATTGACTTGAACCTGACCCCTGCTATTTAGATGAATAAAAATCTGATTATTCCTACTCGGATTTGCACGTGCTTTCATACGAATGAATTACAAATGATATTGAATACATTATACATTTTGTTAATTGATAAAATATGTCGGTAATTGTTATTTAAGCATTTTTGCCATAGAGGTCAAATTCGGGTCAAATTAACCAGGCTTTACTCATTGTTAACGTTTAAAATGTCATAGAAGTTCTAGTGTTTAAGGGCTCCATCCGCCGCTATACGACTGATAAATTGTTGAATTTGCATTAAGTCTCACCCATACACTTTCTTCTACGTATGTGAATAGTTTTTTTGATGAATTCAAATGTAACGAGACCTTCATTCAGCTTACAAAAGCCCTCACGAGCAGCTTTTTTTTCACACATTAGTTGAGCTCTATTAACCCTTTGCTGTTTAATACCTGCTTTTTACGTGCATGTGATCTTATGATTGAGAAAACATTGTGAAAAAAAGAAATTGCTTCTGACAAGCAATTTCTTCTTTTTCCACACTATTTTTTACCCTACTGAATGGTTATTTTTCAAATGTAATCAACTTAAAATTTTCGTCTGCAAAACCTTTGAATTTGGACAGGTCGAAAAATTTGTAAAACAGGAAAGGGTTAAGCATTCAAGATTGCCATAGCCAACGCCTTAGCATATTCTTTATTGTCCTTGGCTGCGTTCAGGGTGATAAAAGAGTAGAAACTGGTTGCAACTTAGACTCGCTTTGAACGCAAGTTCATGGGCAAAGTGGGATATAATTTTCCATCATTTTTCACCTTTTTTGATCCTGAAACACAGGACATATCCAAGGTAGCCTCAATGCTATTTAAACCGTTTTCTGTTTTACAAAATTTTGGATCTGTCCAAATTCAAAGGTTTTGCAGACGAAAATTTAAAGGTAGGAAATAGTGTGGAAAAAGAAGAAATTGCTTGTCAGAAGCAATTTCTTCTTTTTTCACAGTGTTTTCTCAATCATAAAATCACAGACACGTAAAAAGCAGGGATTAAACAGCAAAGGGTTAAAATATCCTGGAAAGGAAATAATGTTAAGGCATGTTTGTGGTCCGTATTGAAGATAATTGAATGCATATACGCTTCATTTAATGCAATGCTTTGGAAAATTCATTTCTAAAAAGTAGAGTAAATATTATCAATACAAGAACCGAAAACCTTTGATCTTCCTTCAACGTCTGCGACAAATCTTTTCTCACAGACGTAAACAGATATTGTTAAACTTTTCTAGACCTGAAAAAAAAAAAAAAAACGATAATGTTACTAAAGTAACGAGCTAAAATACCAATTTAAACGTCTATAGAACTGAATGAACCCAGAGAACAGGAAACACGACATGTTAGCTTTATTTACAATTCTAATGCCACCTCATCTTGTCGTACCAAGGGTTTCGACCATTAAAATACAGTTAAATACATCGTAAAATTGACACTCATTCCGATCAAAATCATTCTTAATCATTCACTCAGCGCTCCATTCATTCATTCCAAACACTCAATCAAATCGATCAAAAACGCTCCGAAATCATTAGTTAACATTTAGAAACCATTCAAGACTTTCAACAAAAAATTCAAATCTATCTATCTTTTCTACGATTTTATTAGCTGGTGTTGTCTTTAAAGTGCATGATTGGTCCACGATGACGTATATTCAGAAAAAACGTATATTTTATTAAAGGGGGGTAATTAATATCGCTAATTTTGTTCATGATGAACAAAATTAGTAATATTGGTTATCTCCCTTTAATTTCACTCAAAACTCGATCCACATACTCATTCAATTTCATTCCAAAACCATTCCAAAATCATTCACCTTGTCATCAAAATGGCGTCCTTGGCGGCATGATAAATTCAGTGTTGAGCTTACGTAAAACGTTAGGAAATTGTTCATTATCAAATATTTTGGCAAGAAAAATGAAATGAAATAAATATCAATAAATAGAAAGAACAACAACCAAATAAAAAATATGGTTTTTCGGTAGTATCTTTTTAAAGTGTGTGGGGTAAATGCAATGATGAAGTCAATTCCCGTTGACATATACGTACCTTTAAAAACCTTTATTTGCAAATTTGTTTCCGATTTATCATGTCATATAAGTAAAATTAAATGTTAGAGGAAACCTTACGAAATAAAAGAGGTTACCCATCTGAAGGCTGCGTCTTGGCCGAATGGTGACGTCATCAATTTGACGTCACGATTTTTTCAGAGCATAGCTCATGTCATTCGTTCGGACATTGTTCAATATCGTGAATTTTTCGGGAAAACGTAATTAAATAAAAATAAACAAATGAAATTATGTATGTTTAACAAAAAAACATGATTTTTTGGTGGTATCCTTTTCAATGTTGGTGGAAATAATACAATGAAGAAAGCAATTTACGTCTATTTATACTGAACCCTTTTTTTCATTGAAATGATTTTGACAAAAAAGTACAAATCTTTGGTCTTTAATTCCTATAAGAAATAAAAAGTTTGATTTTTTCAAAAGAGCTTTCGTTATTTAAATTACATCGGCCTTTCCAAGAATGAAGGTGCTGGAAGCACTGGTTGTACATAGGTTTTTTTCTGCTGAGTCTTACGAAAACTAATGGTATTTATGTTATTTTCAAATTAAAGTACAATTGATAAACTGTTGAATTTTAGATTTACAAATGAAACAAGATTTTACTTTACTTATTCATTTAAATATATGTTAAAAAAATCAAAGTGCCGAAAGCATCGAGGTAAGCAATTATCTAAAGAGAAATTGTAAAGTTCAAGCAATATTCATGCAAGAAGGACCAAATCAGTGCTTCAGAATAATGAATCAGAACCTTTTACATGCGTTTTCTTCTGTCTCATAGAAGTATTCAAGACAAAGGGTTAGACAAATGAAATTCTTCTATATGCATCGGGCTTAATGTAGATTTAGCATATTTACATGAGTAATAAATTGCTGAAGAATTTTAGGGACTGGAAGTGATGGTGTCATAACACGAGTACATTTTGACCCAATATATATACTATGATAATTTTCTGAATAACAAGGTCACTTTAAAGGAATAAATCTTTTAATGTTTTAATACAAATTGAAAATAATGTATTTATGATTATTTCTGTATATTTCTAACTCTTATATAAAAGAAAGTGGAGTTTTGAAAAAAAAATCATAAGATTAGAACAATAACATTGTACGCCAGCCCTCTACTTCATTCAGTTATTGAAAAATTGGGTTAACTTTAAGCCTCTAATGTTATTAGTTCTTGTTAAAGAAGAAAACATTCAATACATACTAATACCTTTAAAAAAACAACAAACAGACAAACTTATATGTTAAATGGCTGTTTTAAACATAGATAGCAACTGCTTTTGAATTCTTTGGTCTATCATATATTCTAGATCACCCTGTATATCTTCCGTTATAGTTCAACAATACTAATCTGGCATTGGTATTCATGGACCAGGATTTCAAGGAGGGGCAGATTTTCGAACGTAACACTGATACTATAAACGTTTAAACATTTCAATTAACAAAGCACATTTTGTGCTTAAGCCCCTTTTCTTTAAAAAAAAATCCGTTGTCTCGCGTAGTCACCATGAGGTTGATAAAATTTACAGTGGTAATTTCTAAGATTTATAAGAAATTATTTTCTAGCGGTTGCACAAGTCTTCTGGGAAAAAAATGCTCAGAAACGTGAAATCCCTGTCAAAATATTTCATTTCTTGACATAGAGCCGGCAACATCATACATGCAATTGTTATTTCATAAAATAACAAAGACTCAGGACATGTACATCAAATTGAGAACTATGCAAAAAAATATATTTCATTTTGTGTCATTCTTTGGTATGGGAATCTTGTAACTGCTTCTTCCTTGCTACTAGACAAATATTCATAGTTAGCGAAGGTAGATATAATTATGTCCTTGTATGCGATTATACATGTTTCATTCGCAAGTTTCGCTATTTTTAGGAGTTTCGGATAAAAAAAAAAGCTGACATTTGAATTTTCAAAGACCAATATGTAAGCAATACTCTCATTAAAAAACTTAAAATGGGAGTAGAAGCTACAATATGATAGACAATACTACCCTAACCACCCAAACACGAAGTACGAGTTTCAAAATTTTTTAACTTTCTATATCTTGTCTGCCAAAAACAAGATTTATGTCTTTGTAATGGCTAATCAGAATTTTTAGTTTAACAAGAAAATGAACAAGACAATCTGTATACGTTTTGAGATCGTAGTGCTAACTAAACATTGAAATAGGAAAATTTGCTTGAATATGTATACGTCCGTAATTACAGTCCGAATTCTGTTTAAACAGAATTCGATGTATCAATCCATAAAGCTAGGAACAAATTCGTTAATTTATGGAATCTTTGATTGATTATTAAATCGTCGATGAATCGAGTATAAACATCGGTTAAATGCCGTTTTATATTTGGATGATCACTAATAGTTCGTCGCATCTTTTATGATTCGCCAAAGATAATTCGCAGACAGGTTGCCCAACTGAGAACACTTGCTGTCCTGTCTTGGTAACAGATATTTATTAAAGTTATACTTTTTGTTAGGGATCTATTTGACTTAATAATGGCGGTAGTGCACGTTTAAAACTTCTTCAAAAAAAACAAAAACAAAAAAAAAAACCCGATTTTGATTGATATAGACCTGCAACCTTACAGCGCCTCTTTTGCACTGGCATCACTATGACTATTAAAATTGCAATGGGCGATCAGTCACATCATCAAAGTTACAAGCTGAGTAATATACGAGGAAAGAAAGCGTTAATCAACATTTTAAAACTCTAACTTTTACGTTTAAGCAACTGGAATGATTTAGGGCATCTCACAGAGCAATTAAAACACATGGAAATTGTTTTGACTGGTTCTAGGAAGGCTTAAGTTGCAAATACATTTCTTATTTACGAAGAATTCGTATTCCCTTCAAATTGTACAATTTTTTTTACCGGGTTCTTGCAATGATATGATGGTTAATACGGGCCCAGGTATGCTTTAAGAATGACACCGTTTTAGGTATTTATCAGAATACAGATCTATGTATATGACATACTGAGAGAATGTGTGAGCGACGTCAAAAACAAGTTATTGTGAAAGACATTTTTTTTTCAAATTTTTGAGCTACGCAAATCAGACACTTCTAATAAGAATTCAGTGCTGACAATTCACTTGTTTTGTATAACTTTGATGATTCTTGTTCTTATTTGACCAGTAAAATACTGCATTATAAAATGCTAAATATACAGCGATATAAATCGAAAATGAAATACAAAAATGTGTGCGCTGAATAATATGTTTCACAATAAATTCTCAATTATATACTTCAATAAACTCTCAATTATATACTTCAATTCTTGTTTTATAATTAATTTTGAATACATTTGTAGTTTGAAAGCAAAATATTAAGCGGGGTTAGGCTAAATGACTTTATTGTCATGCATAAAAGGAAGAGTATCCGGATAGTACATTATCCGAATATTTAAGCAACGATTTTGAGTATCACAGGCTCTAATATTCCGAAAATTTTAGTGCAAATTATTGCCTATGGAACCTTCTTACTGTTTACAGTAACATATTGTTCTATTAATTGTCAAGATTATTTATTCTTCCGTTAGCTAAATAAGCTTAAACTGTATTTCAGTCGCCATATTGATGACGTCATATATAGACCCAGACACATATCTGAGATGGGCGACCTCTTCCAAATTAAAGTTTAGACATCACAGAACATTTTGATATAAGTCGCCATTAATCGGCACCAATTTTGCACGGGACCCATTTTTTGTCCCTAAGGGCATAATACTAGAATAGACCTCAGGAATAATAAAGACCTACCATAAACCGCGTCATGTCGCACATGGTTTTATATGACGTCACACAATTACTGAAGGTGACATAACAAAATTAAAAAAAAAACAAAAAAAAAAAAAAAAAAAAAACGAAAGTTTTTACTGCGTTTTGTTTGTTTAAAGTGTTACATACCAAAAAGATCTCCACAAATGACCGGTAAGCATAAAATGAATTTATAATTGTTCTAGCGTATTTACCAAAGTGTATCACCAGTAGCCTACAGTTTGATATGCAATTGCATCGGTCCGTTCACTCATTCATTGACGGCCGATTTACAGTGCATACAGTACTTTAATCAAAATACGTTATTACGAGACTCGGTTTACGTTTGTGCGACTTTTTGTCGTTTTTGGCCTGGTTTTTGCAGGCCATAGGAAACAACCCTGTATCCTGGAAATTGCCTAGGTAAGAGATAATTGAGTCAGAAACCGAACAACGTGTGTACACCGTAGCTTTTTTGTGCTCCCACACACGCAGAAAATATGTCTAGGTTTCGTCATTAACTTTTGTGCGACTCGAAGTGCTTTGTGTGTTCAACGCAGTGCTTGCAAATCACTACGCTGTGCTAAAATCAAAGTACTGATAGTACTGAAGGCGATGATTTGAAAAGACGAATCAACACAGGAGGTCAATTTTCTGGAATAAAACCTAGATTATTTACCTTGTCCTTATCATGTATACTAGATATTTTCTTACTTTTAACTGCCAAAATCACTGCTGTGTAAAAGATACATGGCTTTTATATTTGATCTTGACGGATGACCTTGCTAATAGGGAAAAGTAGGAAATGCTGCTGACCAACTTTTTCTCCTTTCTCCCTAATATTATCCACCTTTCTGCTACAAATTTTACTAATTTGCCCACATATTGTATTTAATCTGCAACCCTTTACATTGATTGAAATTGATTGAAATGGAGTTTTACGCCGCTTTCAACATTTTTTCAGTTATATCGCGGCGGCTTGAGTATCTATAGGTAAACAATACTACCTGAATGTTTATAAACAGACTTTCGACGAGTTTAATATAGAGATATTGGGACCAACGAAGCTTTTGTTGTCACGGTCTTTTATATATAATAAAGGATCACAGATACACAAAACTACTGGAATTTTAACAATCCTATGAATTACACCTGTCAACGTCTTGTGGCATAGCGTAAAGCTTCATGCCTTCGAACCGACTTCTTCATGAAGAAACTAAAATTGAATCGACAAAAAACATTGAATATCGATTGGGAGAAAGAAGTGTTTTTTCTGGTGAGTTTCTTTACTCTATCAGTATATAAGTGATTAAATTTGTAATTAAGTACCACAATCTCAAGCTTGTTAAATTTCAGTTCAGTCAACCCCTACTTTTGGCTATACCACATTTTCCCGCGTTCTCGAATATCGCGGTGAGACTAAAACAATGGTTTCCTGGTATTTCTCTCACCAATACAACCACCACATCCTTTCCAAGCCACCAGTTGCTATCTTACACAGGTCTACAATTATCAACCCATTGATGAGAGACAAATAATCAGAAAGAATGAGTGCCACCGTCGGGGATCGAACCCGGGAGCTCTAGATTGACAGTCCGACGCGCTACCAACCGCGCTTTGACGGAAGCCCGCAACCCTTTACAAATTTGACCTGTCTAAACATTTGTTGTCTTGTAATTGGATAAATCTAAAGTAGAAAAAAATATTTAAAAGCCTTGTCCCATCCTTGAACGGACGACAAAATTTTAGACTGGGCCAACTTGGAACAGGTTGCAGGCAATAAAACAGCATGAGTGTAATTTGATATATATATATATAGGGTAGAAATTAAAAAAAAATAATGGGTTATGAGTAAAGGGGGGAACATATTGAGGGAAAGAGAGAAATTGACAATTTCTATATGGAATTTAATTTAATGTAAGCTTGTGCCCCTAGAAAACAGCATTACTATGATTGTTACACGGAATGACCTCATGGATAAATTGACTGACAAGTAGCAAACTAATCAACTCAACTAAAATTATAAAAACACGAGTTGCGCCTGTCTGCAAAGCGGTATCGGGTTTAGTAATCTAAACTTTGGGAATTAGTTGTTTTTGGCAGACTCAACGCTTTATAGTGAGCATACCGTTCGACATTTTTCCTTTGAATTGAGTTCGGAATGTGGCTTACGATCCATATAGGTAAATGGAACCCTTGGTTTCTCTTGCCTGAAATAGCCTTGCTAAAAAGATTAAGAAATTGGAGTGCATGCCCTCAAATGTCTCCTTGCCTCTTTATTAACCAGGCCTTCAGCGCTTTTAGCGCTTTGATTATGGTTTGTGATAATTATGTTAAGTTAACGGGAACATTAGCGTTTGTACGACTTTTTTCCCGTTAAAACGTGTTTTAAAGTGTTGTAATAGCGAATATATTCGTATTCGTGCGACTTTTGTTCGCGAAATAACGTATGTCAAAATATTGTAATAACGAGAATATTCGCGTTATTGCGACATTTTTTGTGTTCTAACGTGTTTCAAAATGTCGTTTTAAGGAGAACATTCGCGTTCGTGCGAAGTTTTTTTCTCGCACATACGTGATTGTTCGTGCGACTTTTTCTCTCGATATAACTTGTTAATTTCGCGTTTCTACGTGTTCAAAAGAAGTATTTTTTTCATATTAAGACCTTGTAGGCTTTCGTGCGTTCGCAAACGTTGGTTGTCTATTTTAGTTTACCTACCTACTTTACCTTTTCAAATTGCGTGAACTCCGATATGCGTCATGGGTCGTCAACATTTACCTTGTAGACACTCTAGAGACCAATTTTATGCCGTTATTACTGCAAATTGTCAGAAAGGTTGTCTCAATAAAATATCGAACAAGTTCGAAATTTAGTAGACTAGGGTCAAACGAGGAGATCGTGTATATGCTTTATTTGTCACTATGAGCCACTTATACTTTATTTCTCGCAGTTCTATCGGTCTATGTAGAACTTAAGAGGAGGTCAAGGAAAACAAAGTCTTCACGCGGTCACCGATCATAAACATTTTAATCTAGCCCGGATTGATGTCTAGGTCACAGACGTTATTACGAAAAGCTAATCAATGACCTTGTAAATCCATGATGAATGGAGAACGGCGATGGTCATAAACTACGAGGATAATAAAATGAGCGTGAAATATACCAGCAACACAATCCTGAATTAGATAGAGAGCACAATTGTGACACAATAACGTATGGAAATATAGGCAGTTACAACAGTTTAACTGTTGCTTAAATAAATGCACTCTCATAAAACTTGTTGGTGCCTCTATAAATATATTTTAATGGGTTTTACCAGGTGCTAAACTTGAAAAAAAGATTTATGCGGGCTTTCCTTGCACAGAATGTCGGTGGCCGCACACATCCTTTGCGCTTCATTGCAAGAAGGAATGTCCAAATCAAAGCACATTAATAAGTTTCGTCTGGACTCTGCCAATAAAGATATGAAGATAGACGGGTTAATGTCATGAATATTTGTTTGGTAATTAATGATGACATGGTAACTTATGATCGTCGGAAAAAGTCGGGTTGTCTTATAAATGTATGTTAAAACTTTTTGTACATGAACCAACAAGGCTTTCTGAAGAAGGTCTGTTATATTTTGGTGCAAATACATTTTTCTAGCGACGTAAACTAAGGATGGTTGAATTTCAAAGTCGTTTATGGTTATTCAAATTTTTAAAATTTTAAAGGATTTGCCATTTTGGAAAGAAAACAATATAGATCATGAAAATATTCATAATAAAAAGCCGATTTCTCAATTTTCCAAATATTTTTCCAAAGCTTTTATTGAAGAGTGTGCAGAGCTACAGATAGAGGGGGTATTTTGGTTTTCAAATTCAAATATTTCAATTGTAATTTCTTAAACCCTACCTTGTTGGTACTCATTGGAATTGTCTCGACGAGACAATTCAAATGAGAACCCGTATCATAGGGTTTCATTGAGAAATAAAGATTTTTGACAGGAGTTACCCCCTCTACTCTGTACCTCTGGTGTGTTAAACGTTCGGATCGTGTTGGAGAAAAATGGACACCTGTTTCACGAAAGGAATCTGTGTGTTTAGCTCGAACGAATCTAATACATAATTGGTTTATAATTTAATTCGAAATAATTAGAGTCAGTATGTGACATTTCAATTATTTTCTAGTGTGCTCAACGCCAAGACTCTGATCAGCCTGTGTCCGCACTGTATGATCAGTACATATGGAAATATGTAACATGTCACGTTTCGTGCTAAACGAGGTTTCAATTTTGAGGAACGAGCGTTCAATAAACAAACATTTAAAACGAATATGAACCTTTTATGCTCTCAAAAAGACAGACAGACAATCACATCGTGAAATACCATTAAAAATCACTTGCTCAGCACTTGAATTATTCATCCATAACAATCACACTTATCACTCCAAAACGCTCCGAAATTGTACGGCCAGCATTTCAATCAGAATTGATAAATGTATAATACGTACTTAGTGTTTTGTATGAATAAAAATATCTAACGAGGTTGGGAGAATTGATCATTGTCGAGGCTCTGCCGAGACAATGATCAATTCTCACAACCAAGTTAGACATTTTTTCATACAATACACTTAGTATGTATTATATTTATCTTATAACCTATATTTCACTTGTTTCCGTCGATGTTTCTAACTGAAATGCGAATTTCAATAAATAACCGCATTATATTATCGTTCTAAAAATAACTATGTGATATCATAAAAAATATCATACAGGATGTTATCACGCGGATATTTGTATAGTTACAAGATAAAGTAATTTCTTAATTTTCTTCCCTGGTGTTGATCTAAGCTTTGCCAATACTTACAATATCGAAATCTAGCCTAATAGCTGTCGAGGTCATTGGTAATTTCCTCATTCAAGAACCGCATCGAAAGAACGTAAAGTAAATTCAACACCGAAACCTATCGCTGATGCTTTGCTTATTTTTGGCAGATAACAGAGGTGCGTTCGTTAGTTCGAGATTCTCAAGATTCTTAATAAGATTTTTAAGATAAAGCGTTCGGTTGACCGAGATTTTTAAGCCGATTAATAAGAATCTTAAGATATCTCAATGAGGAAACGAAGATGGTTTTGCATTGGCTTAAAACGAGTAGGCATGACGACGTCGAATGTTTTCACTCAAATTATCGAAAATAGTTCTTTATGACCTCTTAAAAATCTTATTAAGCGGGATTTTTCATCTCGCTCTAACGAACGCATCTCTGTTTTGCCGGCAGGATATAAAGCCTTTCTTTTACGAAAGGTTGGCTCCAAAGCTGTGATTAAATGTGGCATGTTTGGATTGGTTTAACAAATAACAACTTGCATTTGTATGGTGTTTTTCTTCAGCAATAAATATATCTAAATTTTTGGAACAACAAACCTGAAGATCAATCAGTGCCACACAATTCACAGCACTTTGATTTCTTAATTTCGAACATTTTCAAAGCACTTATACATTAAAGTACGTCAAAGCTTTTTGTGTTTGCGCCTGAAATAACCCTGGCAGTCGACGGGCCTAAATAACGTCCCCGTGAAAAACGCCTCTCTCTTTAATTCTGCATTCAATTCTTTTTGTAAGTGTTTGATCAATGATTTTTTGATTCCTTATATAAATGTGTGCTACATGTTAACATCTAAATGGACCCTAAGAGTCTATGATGTGCTGTTTGAAACTCATTTATCTTTTCAGAGCAAGCTCCCTTTATTCAATTTTCTAAATATTCAAATTGAAGATTGCCAATGCCCTAAGAAATAAATTATAGGCATAAAGTTTTCTGACGCTAACAAAAATTTGGGAGCGTTATGTCCCTAATGATGTACTTAAGAACAAGGTGAATTATGTTGAATTTGTAATGGTTTTAGAATGAATTCAATTAAGTGTGATTGACAGGTTTTACATAGAATTAAAATGAGGTAAAAGGCTATAAGATTTACAATTTCGTTAACAAAAACCACAATGAGAAATATTTCTATTTTATCCTTTAATGATACCCCTGTACTGTTCTTTAAATAATTTTTAGTGTCAAATTGGATAAATGAGATACCTTAAAATCAAGGCAAGCCGGAAAAAATAAGGAATGATTTGATCGATTTTAATGAAGAGGGCACGCCTCTTGAACCACTCAAGACTATGTTGTGTAATTTATTACTTTTTTTACCACATAGCGACTCTCAATAACCTACGTGTATATTAAGGATTATATGTCCCGAGTTAAATCCATAACACGATATGACACAAAGCATTACGCCTTCAAATCGATTGTTTTCAGAATCCAAGTTTTACCAGGCATGTATATGACACGGATTAAAAACGAAACGTAAATTTTTCAATCCAAGTCAGTCTGTGTAGTCTGACAAGGTTCGATACTTTTTGCACTTTCCAGATGGTCCTTGTCGCGTGACAGGACACGTGAACTTCACGATGTTGTTGTTGACATTGCAAATATTCCTGCTTTTTTTAATTAAGCCCTTTTAGTTCTGTATTGTCTACCGATAAAGCTTTCGTACAAGCTCATGTCAAATATATAAAGGAAATAGGGCAACAATATAACGCAAACATAAGACACTGATTGATTAACACAATTTGATGAATTATTGTCTATACTAAAAGGCTCGGATTAAGGCGATTTGATAATTCCCCCTCTTTTATTTCATCCATGAATTCTGTTAAAAGATGTGACGACTGAGTTCAATGGAACGCAGATACACATAATGTTTTCGACGATCCTTATTAAATACTCTCAGAATTAGAGGACAAATGTATGGAAAGTATACTGTTATTTGAAGCCCTAATGGTTGCTCCCCTAAATTAAAACTCATTAAAATTTCAATGTGTTACATCATTGAACCTAAGATTTTTCACTCTCTAGGTAAAGAGTTGATTTGACATTGTGAAAAAAAAAAAAAAAAAAAAAAAAAAAAAAAAAAGACCAAGCCAAGCATAAATTGTGCGATTTCTTTAATGGTTTTTCGGTGCATTATCGAAAAATAACGGGAGATTATCATTTGATTAACCTACCGCTTAACCAGAGAAATTATCAAAAATATATACCCAGCTTTAGTACGTTTTACCCATCTGACGTTATCTTAGCGAGCCCATTAGTGACGTCACCATGAACGCTGCATACCACTCGCGTGCAAAAAGACGCGCTGAAAGAAAATTTGACCCAGAACTTTCCCATTTTGTCTAATTTTTTACATTCAATAAGTAGAATAATCGTTTGTTTTTGAGTAAGATCGTTAAATATTATATTTCGTGAACAACGACAGCTATAGTTTCACATGTGAAACTATAGCTTTTATTGTTCACTAATTGAAATGAAATTCGACCAAACACTGAGCAAACTATTATCATCTATTCCTTCCCTGGAATCATTTTCATCTTTGCCTGCATTTGTTTGCTTGTCTCATTGATATATATTTTTTTTAAATTATTAATCTTATTTCACCGCTTTTTGAAAGTGGTCGCCTACTAGATGGGGTGGCTTATAATTTAATGAACATAACATAACATAATAACATAACATATCCTTTATTCACCCAGTAATTTTTCAATTATACATGGGGATAAACATTCATAAATGGTACATGGTACAGTTGTTTTCATCATTATGCATTGTATCAAGACAGTAGTTCATTTTTTTTCTATCATTAGTTGGTAAAGGAAAGCCCAGTCCTGTTCCGAATGTAAGAATATCACAGAGAACAGGGCTGGAGTTACCAAGTTTCACTTGGACATCATCATTTTCAGTATTTATAGAATGCATTTCAAAAAATTTGTAACATGATTATTGTTTTTCGTTTTGTTTCATAAATATAATATAAGATTTGTTTAGTGGGAATTTCCAAATATTGGTTTTGTAGAATTGATTTGCATAATTGTTTTCGAGGTACTCATGGTACTTTGATTCGACCTTGGTCTTTCTGAACTTTCTCGTGGACGCAGTTAACACACGTGGCAAACCGACATGCGTGAACAGGTTACACGAGACAGGTATGTAATTATGTCAAAATAAATCGGTATTTAATCATTCGAGCGGGTCCCACGTGAGACAATTCTGCGTGTGTATAGTAATAAATAGTAATGAACAGAAAGTCTATACTATAGTGCAATGAAAGGATACGACTGTAAAAAAGTATGCTTTTTTCCCGGGATATCAATCTGGAAATTTCAATTATCGCCTTTGCTTGTCATCAATATTTACTGTCCGAATTTGGTCTGGCTGGTAATCATGAATCGTCATGACGACGTATGACTATCGTGTCGTAATAAACACACAATTTCGTTTCTATGGGCCTTTCCGAAAAAAGTGGTTTACCTCCCTTTTTCCCTATAATCCGCTTGAGTGACTTCCCTTGTTCGGGTAGCAAATCTTTACAGAAAGCATTGAAAGATTATGGATGAAAGTCCGTTTGCAGACGAAAATGCCGATAATAATTGTTTCAAAACGTTTTATTTTTGTAATTTTCGTTTTCATTTAAGTTATTTTACAGATAGTTCATTAATTGTACACTTATATTAGATCCTTTATTTATTTAGTTAAGTATTTTTCGATAAAAATCCAATTGTGAAAAAAATAACCTAAATCTAAATAATACAATATGTAGCCGGCTCAATAGTAAATTATTGTTCATCTATATAAATCATTGTTCGAGTTGCTACTTACATCGTAATCGCGGTCCAAACTAACCCATTTTTGTATTTTTAAAAGTTGTCCAATCACGAAATAAAAATAACTATGATGTTTCTTTTTCTTATTAGAAAACAAAAAAGTTAAATATATGCTTGAGACAGAATTTAAAAAAAAAATATATCAGTTGGCGCTTAATCTAATTGCAATTTACAAATACGTTGCAGAAATGGTGGTATATCGATATTGCAACTTCGTGGCAAAAAGAGAACTCAAACCGTCGTATAGGCGATCTTTCAGTTAATGAAGCATGTTTATGGATATGTTAGCGTTTGCGATATTTTTACCATACATTTTTCATTTCTTTGTGTGCAAAGATAATTTTCACAACAGTGATTTATTTAGGCACAATAAATGTTCACACCGCGTATGGAACAAAGAAAATGTCAGCGCAGTCTGTTAATTGCATAGATACGTCAGACTAGGTTAAAGTTGGTTTCACGATCATTTCGGTATAGGGGTCATGTATGAAATATTCATTTAGAATCAAGCAGTTTTATTCGGCACGAGCCCCTTTCAGCACTGTTCAAAATTTCATTTTGCCTTTGTTGTATACTTGTTAAATTAAAGTGTGAATAGGACAGGGTTGAGCTAAGAGCATACATTTGGCAATGAATGCAAATGACATGCCCTGCTTATTTTTAATGATTAGACACTCATGAAATGTTGCTGTAGTGACCGAAACTAAATAATAATTTTAGAAAAAATATGACCATATCTTTTTTTGTATGTATGCGTGTGTTACTTTGTAGAAAGGGTTTTCGATGGGCCAAGGACCCCATCGGGATCAAAGAGCGTTAAACCACGACAGTAGCAGACATAAGTTACAACACGTGTGTTAAATAAACATCACAATGTTGACAATGAAGCGGCGCACGTGGCATATGACATTGCGTAATCGTATTTTTTTTTAAATCAAATATTAACAAGGAGATAGATAAAACAAAATTTTATTGAAGGGATATTACTGCGTTTCGATAATACTAAAATTTGGATAATATTATTAATTCGTATGAGGTTAGTGTTAAGCTAAAATCTGAACAGATCAGAAAAGAATCTTTATTTATCTATACAACTTGAACATTTATGGTTAACCCTCGAAATGCATGCATGTAATAAGACATGCATTATTATTAGCGATTTGAAAATAAAATAGAAAAGTCTTTACGGAAATTGTGAGTACATTTTTACATGTACTTAAAAAGCCAATTTCGATATAAGAACATAAATATTAATTTGGATCATTAAGACATGAAATACCAACTGCGTGGAATTATTTATGCATTTTTGAAATAACACCTAACTGTATTTGTCTTTTATTTCCACACTTCAAGTTTATATCTGTAAAGAATTAAATTTGGCCGCCTTTCATTTTTGTCGTCTGGCTTATTGCTAATCAGCGCGTTCGTTTTGTTACAAACGATTATGCCAAGGCTTTTATTGAAATAATGAGAATGAATAGTCATCATGAAAGAAATTCACACAAACAATCAAATCAAAGTTGTTTTCAAAAGACGTGTCAAATAACTTTCATGGACGGACATCGACACTCTATCAAGAAGAAAAACAACACCACATTACATTTCACCTTATAAATCAAAAGTCGCCTTTCTTCATTTTTTTCTTTATCAAATAAAAATTCAAAAAGTCAAATTTAATTTCTAGGGACAATAAATTATTGGTTTAAAATATATAGGTTCGATAATCTAATTCATTAAATGTCAAAATAGACTGAATTATTAAGATATACTTAAATGAAATAAAGAAGAGTAATTGTTCTTCAAAGAAATTCAAAGTTTTATCTGCTAAAAAATATCGTTTGCATACTGCTTTAGACTAACTTTAAAATTTTGTGGTCTGGTAAAGGGTCTGTACACGGACCCTAATTATACAGTATTGATTCTCCCTGTTTAATCCTGATCCGAAGGATTTTTTTTCTCAGCCATTTTGAATCAGAAAGTTGCTACCCAGAAATAGACTGACGACCGTATCCATGTTCAAATAAACTGGAGAGTAGTAAGGCCCAATTACTCTTTTTCTGTATTTTCGGAAAGTCCTATAAACCCGTTTTTTCGCTTTGATTTCGAAGACGCTCCTATATCAACCATTTTATCAATCTGAAATTTGCTACCCGGAAATGGAGAGTTATGACCGTTCAGTGTTTCAATGCACCGGAGAGTATTCAAGTTCGATAACTCCATTTCTATATTTTCGGAAAGGCCCATTACTGGTAAGCCAAACTAAAATCCCCCAAAGTAACGTTATCTTGGTGTAATAGCGCTTGTGACTAATGACTTTCATGGTATTTACCAAGGACGTATCTCCCATTACGCAATTTACGCAACTGCGTAAAAGAAATGATCCTCCGTAGAATAAAAATTGCTGGTGAATGATCATTACATCGAAACTACAGCTTATTTAAGCTGTAGTTACGATGTTTCGATTATTCACCAACGTTCAAATCATGAAAAAGGAAGCGCTTGGAGTGCATGAACTCATCTTTTATCACAGTCCTCATATCGCCTTCATCCCATTTATTCTAAAGTTGTCGCCGTCAAAGGCCTTGATACGCCTTTGGTATTTACAATCGTTCATAATGTGACCTACGTCGCAGTTGTGGAATTACCCCATTTAATATTACCCGCGTTTCAATTACACTAGAGAAATGACTATGTACATGAGCCTACAGCTTATGTAAACGCAATTCCGTTATCGTGTAATTGACGTCATACATGTTACACTGAGAAGTTTAAATCGACGAATTCCAAGGCCATAATGGATGTAATGACGTCATTTAATAAACGGCGTTATATGTCACATAAACAATTTTTTGTGTGACAAATTCAATTTACAAAAGTGTATTCAGAACCCGTGAGCCATAAACCTTTACAGTTCATATCAAACGAGTTCATATTCATTAAAATAATTCGTCTACCAATTCAGTATGAGATTAGCAAGGGTAAATATGAGAGGGGATAATGCCCGTCTAAAATATTTATATCTCATTAGATCTTCAAAACGAGACGATTCAAATGAGTACCCACAATGTAGAATTTTTCCGAGTGTAAATGAAAGAATTTGATTTGAAATCCAAATACCTCGTCAAACAGAAGCCATGGATTAGAAAAGAATTGGTATAAGACGAACTGATCACTTTGCTATTATCTTTGGAAGCCAAGGATGGTGCCCGATTTTAGTCTATGTGTCTATAGACACGTATTTGGTATCACTTGGGCTAGAAGTGATACTTTGTCAAGAATAGAATTATACCAAATAAAGAACATGTAAACTAAAGTGCAAATTACGTTACTACCGGTGAAATGTTAACGACATTCGTTCAAATGAGATGTAAGTTAGTAAACATAGTAAACCACAATTAACTAGAACATTTTGTATTTCTAAAGGTCCTTTCAAAGGAATATTTTCTATTTACGTTTTTGATGATACAAGCATGATAGTCATATTTTTTGTGATTTTTTTTGTTCAGCTTCCTATAAGCGCTGACCAATAAACTGTCTCGCCATATATCCTATAAACAGTTTGACGCCGCTTCAAAAAATAATATGACATTTCTCAGGTGTCTAGCGACCTTTACGACTGTAATAAAAATATTACATTTCTACCGGGAAAACGTGTCTGTGAAGCAGGTGTGAGAACTACATATTATTAAATAAAAATCAAATGCTAAGCAAAACCACACATCTTTCGCTACATAAATAAGTCCACTTGTTCTTGTCCTAACAATTTCTCATTCAATGAAGTAATGAAATTATTTCTTTTCTAAAAAAAAAGCAAAAAAAAAAAAAAAAAAAAACCACACATCAAGCAAATACAAACAAACATGTCATAGGTCTACAGCAATCTTGAGAACTGCAAATAAAAATAAAGAATAATTGTTTCCGAGTCCACATGTTCTAGAGCTAATGATTTCACCTTCAATGTGAAAAAAAAAAAAAACACAAAATGTCATAGGCCTACAGCAACCTTTAGCTCTGCATATAGAAAAAAGAGAATAACTGTTTCAGAGTCCTCATGTTCTAGTCCTAACGATTTTATATTCAATGTAAAAAAGAAGAAAAAAAAATGTCGTAGGCCTACAGCAAGCTTGAGAACTGTATATAAAAATAAAGAATAATTGTTTCAGAGTCCTCATGTTCTAGACCTAATGATGACACCTTCAATGTAAAAAAAAAAAAAAAAAAGAAAAAGAAGAAGCAAACGAACACGCCATAGGCCTACAGCAATCTTGAGAACTGCATATAAAAAAAAGAGAATAATTGTTTCCGAGTCCACATGTTCTAGACCTAATGATTTCACCTTCAATGTGAAAAAAAAGTCATAGGCCTACAGCAACCTTAAGCTCTGCATATAGAAAATAGAGAATAATTGTTTCAGAGTCCACATGTTCTAGTCCTAACGATTTCACATTCAATGTCAAAAAAAGGGAAAAGGAAAAAAAAAAATATGTCGTAGGCCTACAGCAAGCTTGAGAACTGCATATCAAAAATAGGGAATAAATGTTACTGAGTAAGATTGATGTATATTTCATTAATCGGACAAGAAAAGCTTTATTTTAAAGAATGGCGAAGTTTTTGAATTTCACAAAGTGAAAGATTAGTCGATCTTTCACAAAAAAATAAACAAAAACGACTATTCGATCTATTAAATGAAAATTTGAGAAGAATGGCAAAACTTGCCGCCGTCATAGCTCAGATGGTAGCGCATCCTACTCTAAAATTTCATTCATGTGGTTACGGGTTCGCTCCCAGGCGGTGTCTTATATCCTTTGCGCCATTTGCCCCCCCCCCAACCAATCTGTGGATAATCGTATACATATGTGACCCGTCATGCAAAAAGGGACCATTTGGGAACTTTGTAAAATGAATATTTGAAAAAGAGATTGGGTCCAGCATAGGTCAACCAGAGGTCGCATTTCAAAAATTCTTTCACTGGAAGGTAGATTGAACATTCTAGATAAAGAAAATAAGCCCATTGCGAAAAGTTTCGACCCTAGTCAGTCTGCGCACACCGCGTTTTCAAAAACAAATTTGGCTGAGGCTAGGAGAATTGAACTATAATGATGAGGCTTTGCCGAGTCATGATGATTTCTCCTAGACGAGACCAGATGTAATTGATATTTGGGACAATAAAATCATATTCAATGTATATGCAATCACTTTTATGACTTAAATTTAATGTAACTTTAAAGTAGGGGTGGTAACGAGTACAAATTTTACTAATCGATTACTCGTTCACCTTTCCGATCGAGTACTCGAGTACTCGGATAGAATTGAGGACATTCATTTATTCTGTGTCTTCAAACGTAAAGATATACGATATTTGCGGCATATTTTCAGTCGAAGGGGCAGTTGAAATGACATATGACTGCTAATTTATTTTAAGAAACGGAAAATTGTAAAGTGCGTGCTTAGAGAGTTTCATTTCTTGATAATATTTCCAGGCGATATTCATCGGTTTTATATATAACTTTCGGTTGAGAAAGACCTGGTAACTACAACAACGATAAGATTGTGTTACTAGGTTTTATAACGACAGTGCAAAATTCCGTTGATCCAAAAATCCAAGTAAATCGCACCATCCCTGATCAGAATACCAAAAGTCAAAGGTGCGAAAAGCTACACCATGACGTGTATTGTGTGACAGCAAGAACAATGACAGATGGATTGCAAATTCGGAAAAATATCGATGGAAACGACAGTTGGCGGGCGCCCAGGTGTTGCATACATTATCTTTAGCTTTCGTATGAAAGATCGATATTTTGAGAAAATACGAAAAAATGAGATTGGAAACGAATTTGCTATTATTGCATTTTTTACCGATTAATCGATTAGTGAAATTGGTAATCGATAATCGAACGTTCGATCGAGTACTCGATAACTCGAATACTCGTTCCCATCCCTACTTTAAAGTAATGAAAATCATGCGAATTTTTTTTCCAGCCAAGCTTTAATTGAAAGTTTTGTTGTGGCCAATCATTGTCAATCTTTTCAATGATCATTTACAAAAACACAGTTATTGTAAAACGAAATGTGTCTCGCAATGGAGTGTCATTAATTTGAAATATTTCATTTGAAAAAATATATATTTTGTTTTGTCATAACTATGGATTCCTGCTATGTACCGGACCACTACTACCATTACATGTTTTCCTAGTCCCAAGCTGCTTCCCCACGATTTCCGATTTAACAAGGATTGATCGGAGGCATATGTCGAAAAGGATCGAACCCATGATATCACGTGATTGAAGCTTGAAGCTTGAGAGCCGCTCTTGTGGCTGCTAACAAATGTTTGTTTTTAACAAGAGAACACGAGCTTTCAAAAGCACGTGGTTATTAAAAAAATCATCCGTTGAAGATGTCATAAAAATCCGTTCGACCTGTACAGTTAACAACATCGAAAAATTGACATTCAACTCGATAAAAACTATTCAAAATCACTCGCTCAGCGCTCCATTCATTCATTCCAAACACCCAAACCATTCAAAAACTCAACGAAAAAGATGGAATCATCAAAGTCATTCAAAATAAATAAAGCTTAAACAAATCTCGACTTCACTGACATAGTTCAAACTGTAAGCGTCTGGTAGATTCTTGAAGAAATAGGAATCTCTTTTTAAAACTTGTATGCATATTTTATTAAAGGGAGGTAATAAATATCGCCAATTTTGTTCATTATGAACAAAATTTGCGATTTGGATTACCTCCCGTTACGTTAACTCAAAACCCGCTTCACACACTCATTCAATTTTATTCCAAAAATACATGTATTCTCATTCATCTTTTCAATTTCACGATGTTGTTAACTGTAACTGTTGCATGCACTACAAAGCGAATGTCTTAAAGGTCAAGGAAGTAATTGCTAAAAAATAAAGCGGTCGTTAAAGAAAAAGGTCGCAAGTTTTGTTTACAAATAGGAAATAAAAAATTATTTGATATGTATATTTCTAAGAATTTCTCAATAATCATGTATAAACAACATATCATTAATCAATTAATTATAGATTTTAGACCAATCATTTCTACTCTGTAAGATATTTTAAATCTTGAGAAAGCGAATTATGAATACGGTCGCATTATAAAATTGGTCGCTTAATAGACGTGGTCGATCGAGCAAGATTGGCTGTATTTCAAATCACGGATAATACTTTGATGGGACTGAATTGTCCTTTGACTATTTAAATGCTTTTCCAGTATCTTACAATGCATAGTACATATTGAACGACCCTCGTATTTCCCTGGTGAGCCAAAGCTATCGGCTTTCGTCACATACTTTAACAAACTATAGAATAGAATTAGAAACTCAAGTTTTAATCCAATAAACTCTCTTGAAATGCAAAATTTGTAACCCATTTAAAGACAATCTAACATAATTAGTATGGCTGAGAAATTCTCTAGACGAGGAAACTTGATAATTGCATTACTTGTTTTTTCGAAGCAATAAAACTTGCTTATCCAGTCACTTTTGCAGTTTCTAGTTAAAGAAAAAAGTATCACGAGTCCTTCATTCACGTGACGTTCTGTACATATCAAGAGGAAGCTTTGACATTAGGCGACATCTGTCAATTCCAATCATATGTTATTCACAGGATATGTAATGAGATTTTCGTTGAGACGAGCTGATCTCAGCCGAATCTAGAATAAAAAAGTTTAGCGAGCTTAATAACTTTTAAATTCAAGACGAGGTTAAGATCAGTTTGATTAGTCGATTGGCAAATTCATACAATTCTAATTATTTAAGACGCTGCTTTGACTACCAGTAAAACAAAGAAAAAAGAAATGCATGGTTAACGTTCGTAAAGACGGCGTAGCATAAATAGGATATATTTAGTATCTAGTACATCCTCGGTAACACATTGAGCTAGCAGCTGGAGGCTAGGAAAGGATGTGATGGCTGTGCTGGTAAGATAAATTCCATGAATCCGTTGTTAGGTGCTCTAGCCGCCGCGATATAACTGAAAAAAAAAATCTTCATTACCTAGGTATGCCCATGCAACCACAGAAAAAGAGATTTTCTATTATTCAATTAGATAACATTTGAAATAATCCTCCCCCCCCCCTCTGCTCCTCCCCTGGTCATTATTTATTTAAGCATTTTTCATAAAAGGTCTGTGATCAGCTAATCTATGCCAGATATACAGGCTGAGTCTGAGACTTTTAAAGTTTTCTTTAATAAGTTGATCAATCCATGTCAAATATATAGGCTGTAGGGATTCAAAATTCTCAACAAAGCACCCCCCTCCCCCAAGATGCTCCGCACCTGGTGAATCTACAGTCATGATTTTAGCTAATTCAATTAATGTCCATATGCTGATCATCCATATCAATTTTCAAGTCTGTAGGACTCCTGGTTCATTAAAAGAAGTTTAGAGATTTCAAAAATGATCCAAAGTACTACCCCCTCCCCAAGACACTCAGCACCTGGTGACCCTACAGTCATGATTTTAGCTATTTTTATTAATGTCAATATATTGATCACCCATGACAATTTTCAATTCTGTAGGGTTCCTGATCCAGGAAAATAATAAGGTTAAAGATTTCAAAATTGATCCAAAGTACTACCCCCTCCCCCCCAATGCTCCTCATCTGGTGGCCCTACATTCATGATTTTAGCTACTTTATTTTAGATCCATATGCTTATCATCCATGCCAATTTTGAAGTCTGTAGGGCTCCTGGTTCTTTAGAAGATGAAGGTTAAAGTTGCAAAATTTTCACAAAAGTACTATCCCCTTCCCCCTGGTGCTCCGCACCTGGTGGCATTACAGTCATGATTTTAGCTATTTTTATTAAGGTCTATGAGCTGATCCTCCATGCCAATTTTCATGTCTGTAGGGCTTGTGGTTCAGAAGAAGAAGAAGGTTAAAGATTACAAAATTTTCACAAAAGTACTACCCTCTCTCCCCTGGTGCTCCGCACCTGGTGAATCTACAGTCATGATTTTAGCTATTTATATAAAGGTCCATATGCTGATCATCCAGGCCAATAATCAAATCTGTCATGCTCCTGGTTCAGAAGAAAAAGAAGGTTTAAGATTACAAAATTTTCTCAAAAGTACTACCTCCTCCCCCCTGGTGCTCCGCACCTTGCAGCCCAACAGATGTGATTTAAGCTATTTTTATTAAGGTCTATGAGCTGATCATCCATGACAATTTTCAAGTCTGTAGGGCTCCTGGTTCATCAGAAGAAGAAGCTTAAAGCTTACAAAATTTACCCAATGTACTACCCCCTCCCCCCTGGTGCTCCGCACCTGGTGGCCCAAAAGATATGATTTTAGCTATTTTATTCAGGTCTATGAGCTGATCCTCCATGCCAATTTTAAAGTCTGTAGGACTTGTGGTTCAGAAGAAGAAGAAGGTTAAAAATTACAAAATTTTCACAAAAGTACTACCCTCTCCCCCCTGGTGCTCCGCACCTGGTGAATCTACTGTCATAATTTTAGCTATTTATATAAAGGTCCATATGCTGATCATCCATGCCAATATTCAAATCTGTTTTGCTCCTGGTTCAGAAGAAAAAGAAGGTTAAAGATTAGAAAATTTTCACAAATGTACTACCCCCTCCCCCCTGGTGCTCCGCACCTGGCAGCCCACTAAATATGATTTTAGCTATTTTTATTAAGGTCTATGAGCTGATCATCCATGACAATTTTCAAGTATGTAGAGCTCCTGGTTCTAAAGAAGAAGAAGCTTAAAGATTACAAAATTCACCCAAAGTACTATCCCCTCCCCCCTGGTGCTCCGCACCTGGTGGCCCAAAAGATATGATTTTAGCTATTTTAATTCAGGTCTATGAGCTGATCATCCATGCCAAGTTTTAAGTCTGTAGGACTACTGGTTGAGAAGAAGAAGAATTTTAAAGATTTTCTTAAAATTTCACCTTTTGTTGCCATAGCAACCAGAGTTTTTCATGGATTTCAATTCTTGAAAGTACTTTTTACCCTGTCTAAGTTAAATCCATCTAAAATCATTACTAAAATAATATTCGTGAGGGGTTTATTTCCGGAAAGCTCAATTCTCAGCCAAGAAAATAACAACGATCGATGGCCGCTCACGGGAATCGAAATCTATTGATTAGAAAGCCAACGCTCTAATTTTCAAATACGGACCCCACAATGATTTGAATTTGTATACAGAAAACCAATTTTTATTTTCGCTAATAATAAAGGCTGATTGAAAACCACCGTGTACAAACGAAGGCAATGCTGGGTTAATTTCGAGGAACGAAGCGATAACATTATATCATGGCGGACGAAGTAAAAACGGCGTAATAAGGCTTACGATGTGGCCTGTTTTCTAAGAACATAATTGTTGAATATTTGGAATATAATGAAATAATATCTTAACAAAATGGCCAAAATGGCCCTAAACCGCTCACCTGAATTTCATTGGACCAGTGGATCACACCCTTTCTGATAAAGTCTCATTCACATTTGCCTAGTTTTTGAGGAGATATTATTCCATGGATTTAAGGACGACTGCTAGATTTTATTTCCCGAGATAGATTTTTCTTATGTTTTCATATTTTGTAGATAAAAGTATGGCGATTGCAAAAATGGAAAGAAAAAACGGGGTCACCGAATCAGATTTTTCGTAAAATGTCATAGAATGTCATAGGTATTATAGGTATCGAGTAAATCGTCTGATTTTTTCGCCGATTTTTATTTCTTGGTAAAACCATAACACAATAGAATTTTATCAAACAACTCATCAATTTTATTTTAATTTCATAGAAAGGAAGTTATTTGCATTGAATATAATACACAATTATCGATTGAAAGGAAACATAATGATTTTTAACGTATTTTCCCCCCATGTGCAAATACTGGTATATAGAAAATGAACGAGAATATTTTCAAAATTTATTACTTTTGATCAAATTTCTCAAAAGTCCTGAGATAGAAAATTATATTTTTTCTATATTTTGTAGAAAATTATATGTTTGTGTGATATTGATATATAAAAGGTATGGTCACCGTGCTAGTTTTTTTAGATAAAATGCAAAATTCTAGGTCACCCAGTTTTGACGCTAGAGAAAAAAATCACTCCAGATTCTTTTTATCGTGCCAAATTTATGTACACAATCAAAACAACCACCCATGGTCTATAATACCTTGTCATTTGAGAAATCACATTGTTTTTTTCTTGGCTTTCAAAACTTCAAAATCGAGAGGGATCTCAAATCTAATTAGAAAACGGAAATGGAAAGCATTTACTGCACATGATATGTAGATTGGTTCCTTGTCTTTTAAATAGCCTTATATCTATAAACCAGGGACCAGTCCAAATATTTTTCCGTGGTCATGGCTAAAATAAAAACAAAGCTTATTTTGGAGTTTGAAACTGTGAAGTTCTCTACTTGTTACAAGTCATTTATCTTCCAATCCCCAAAACTTTATCACTTCTGGGAGAGAAAGATTGTTAAGCAATGAAATGGAAACTTGACCTAGTGCCTAGAGAAAAAGGGGGAATCGCACAATCCACGGCCTGGATGCAACACTGAAAAGTGCCTCCGCCCGATGGAGGGGGAGGGGTGTCATTCATATTCCATGAAAAATTTTTGAGAAGGGTCACAAAAAGAATTTCAGCCAAGCTAGGTTTGAAATCCGCCCATTGGTTACTGGGGAGGAGATGTTTAAAGATGACGGTTTAAAAAAGCCACACCCAGCCCCGCCCATATTTCGGGTCAATAAAACTTCCATGAGTAATAATTGAGAAGGGTCAACCAAGGAGAGAAGATGTTTAAAGATTTCGGACTCAAAATGGCCATGCCCATATATTGGGGGTCAATCAAAATTCCAAGAACACGTTTTGAGAAGAGACCACCTAGGAACATTTCTTACAAGTTTGGTTGAAATCGACCCATTGGTTTCTGAGAAGATATTTTAAGATTTCAGGCTCAGAAAAGACCCGCCCTGCCACGCCCTTACTTTGGGTTAATAAAAATTCCACGAACAAATTTTGAGAAGGGTCACCAATGAAACATTTCTGCAAAGTTTGGTTGAACTTGCCCATTGGTTACTGGGAAGATCTTTTAAGAATTTTTGACGACTTCTGACGGACAAAGGGTGATCAAAAAGCTCATATTGAGTCTAGTTATCTCGAATTTTCAATAAAATAACTGAACGGTAAATTTTAGTTTTCTACTCCTTGTTGCAACATTTTACATGTTTTATGAATAATTTTTTCATTTGATTTTATTGTTTTATACTCGATTCTGTTCAAATGCATTATACTGGTAGGCCCCCTTACCATAACCGCTTAAACTAACAATAGTAAAACAAGAGGATCATGATGATCCTATATCGCTCACCTTCGTCTCCCTGGCTCATGGCTTATAATTTATCAATTAAAGGCCTACTTTTAAACCAAATCATTTTTGTTCCCTCATTTTTTCTTCAATATTTCACAAAGCGCCTGATTTCAGAAATAATTATGTTCTAATTACAACATTAACATTTTTAATGAGCAGTCATATTGAAAAATGTTAAAACGTTTTGCAACCTTATATGTCTAAATGCATGTGCATACATCTGTCCAATTATTCCAAGGAAATTGCCTTTTCAGCTCCCTTTACTATTACATAAGTAGGATTGCTGCCAAACATCAACAAAACTCTTATATATAACGTCCTTTGAAAACATTAAACCAAAATTTTAAAAAAGACTAAAGTGGTTACCAGGAAATTGAAATAGAGGCCCTTTTTCGCGTGTGACAAACCTCCAAATGCAACCAAGAATCCTTCCAAATGACCAGACAAACATTTCCATTATTTTAAAAACTTGTGTCCTCTGGAGTAGTATCAAAGACATTGCCTTTAAGGCTCCTTTTCCCGTGACATATGGCCCAATACCACCAAAATCAAACGGGGGTTTTCTTATAACCAGAATCACACACTGAGCAAATTAAAGAAAACTTGAGCCATTATTGCGACCTCTCAGTGGTTTCAAAGAAATTGTCTATAAGGTTCCCTTTTCTGTGACATATGTCCTGATACCACAAAAAATCAATAGGGTTCTTCCCTTTGACCAGAAAAATATCTTGAGTAAGTTTGAGAAAAATTGAGACATCTTTATGACTTCTAGATGGCTATAAGACTCCATTTTCCGTGACATGAGTCGGAATATAACCAAAATCAATAGGGATTTTTCTGAGGCATAGACAAACAGTCATGAGCAAGTTTGAGAAAGATTGAGCCATGTTTGTGGTAACAAGAAAATTGGCTTTAAGTCCCTTTTCCTATGACAAAAATCGAAATGTCATCAAATTCGATATTGATCTTGCTAAAGCCTAGATAAATATCAAGAGCAAATTAAAGAAAGATTGAGCCATTATTTTGACCTCTAGAGTGGTAGCAAGAAAATTGCCTATAGCTCATTTTGCCTTGACATAAGTCGGAATGTTATCAAAATAAATAGGGATCATTCTCAAGCATAGACAAAGATAAATGAGCAAGTTTGAGAAAGATTGAGATAGAATTATGACCCCTAAAGCGGTAACACTAAATTGTTGACGATGGACGATGGACAATCAAGTATTCGTACTCAGGCGAGATATGCATTCGTAGAAATTCCATCGTTAATAATCGTAACTTAATGAACTCTCATAGACAATGAGAAGCTGTTATCCCACCAAGGTCTACGATTATCGACCCATTAGTGGGAGGTAATTAGTCGAAAAAATATGAGTACAGTGATTAATCTCAAGAACTGACGGATGAATATTGCAACTGTCTTGATCTCTATAAAGAAATTTGGACCAATCATAGCCAAATTAATTAAAAAACTACAGACAGGTATTATGAACTACCTAATACAAACTAAGACAAAATAGCGAGATTTGTTAAGCAACGATCTGAAAGATGGTACAGCATACGTGACAAAGCAAAAGTTACAGGTTGTACTTTATTTAATACATTAGGCTTCGCAGGTCTTGCTAGACAGAAGGACTATTTTGACAAATTAATTTGTACCAGACAGGGATGACTTTGATTAAGCTAGAGATGGGATGAGCGGTATCGACAATGAGGTAAATACATTTGGAACGATTGTTGCGAAAGTATTAATTGTCGTAGAACCCGGAGTAATTTTTTGTGAAGTGGGATGCGTTGATGTGAAAAATGAGAGGGGTGTGAGAAAACCCCAATCATTGCAATCAACGTGTGTTGAAATAAAAATTAAATGTTCAGTGTCATCAGTTCATACAGAGATACCTTATCGATATAACCTACGATGCCGAATATCTTCTGTATGTATGCTGGAGAAAAGAAGAAACGACAGTTTTCCGTGTTTTTCGAGATAAGGAATGTTTTCAAGGGGCAATGAAAATTGCCCTAGAGCTCTATGATAAGGCGGATGTGAAAATGCCACTTAAACTGACCGATGAACAATTACGCCTTTAAGACATTATTCAAAAGAAGAGTAAGTCAGTGTCAACGATAGTAAGGTTTCAGTTAGTTGAAGCATCTTTATGTAAATGACGAAGAAAGATCAGAGTATAGTATAGGTCCAATTAAACAAGGATTTCCATAAAATTAACAGGGACAGGGCGTCTGAAGCGGTCGTGTTTTTGTCACAGATCTAGACAGAAGTTGGCTACATAATCAGAAACGTTGCGCACCTGTTTCGATGTTCCCCAAAGGTTACAACTTGTATACAGATACCAAGCGGCGAATTTACGATAGAGTGCATGATGAGTGCCGCTCGTTTGAATTCATAAACCTTATGTCTCATTTGTTGGCCAATGTCATAATATGGTCGTGAGATCCAAAATCGTAAAAGCACTCACTCTGTAACAGACAGATATTTGACATGAAGCAGTGGCAATGCAAAAGAAGGACGTTATACAAATGATAAAGAAGCTGAACAAAAAACAAAAGTGGCAATTCCGTTGAACCAGACCGGAGAACAAAACACATGAAAGCGCGTAAACAAGAGGACCATGATGGTCCTATATCGCTAAGCTTCGTTTTCTTTGTCTTAACTAATAATTATCATATTATCCAGCAAGAGTAATAATTGCATATCTATGCTTCGAGGCCTCTAGTGTATAAACAAGAATAAAAGGCTTCTTTTCCTATGTTATAAATCCCTCCCATTATCAAGGGGATTCAATCCTTGAGGCTTGGTTAACATGCTGACCAAGTTAAATGAAAAATTGGACCATATTTGTGGCATCTAGAATAAAAACAATGAAACTGTCATTTAGTCCCCTTTTCGCGTGATATGGCATGTTAATATTCCATTTTAAGTAGGGTTCAACCTTGTGACCTGAAAAACATTCTGACCAAGTATCATGAAGATTCGATCATATTTGTGACCAATAGAATGTAAATTATAAAATTGTCATTAAGGCCCATTTTCCCGTGATATTGCATGGATCTTTCCCATTTACAAAAGGAGACCTGACAAACATTCTGTCAAACTTTCATGAAGATTGGACCATATTTGTAACATCTAGAATAAAAACGATGAAACTGTCATTTAGTCTCCTTTTCCCGTGATATGGCATGGGTCCTTTCCATTTTCAATACGGTTCATCCTTGTGACCTGATAAACATTCTGACAAAGTTTCATGAAGATTGGACGACACTTGTGACTTCTAGAGGGTAAAGTACAAGTTACCAAAGTCATCCACAAAATACGAACGTCATTGAAATTATAAAAACAAAAAGGAGGTATAAAAAAGCATCCCTATGACGTTTTGCATCGCGCCCGGGCGCGTTTAGTAGTATTATGTAAAAAACGGGTATTAAAAAAAAAACGTGCCAAGGGCTATAGAACTTTTTTTCAGCTTTCATTTTGATGTCATTTCAAAAACAAAACCATTTCTAAATATAACATGTAAAACTAGTTCTCCTAAAAATATGGGTCGTTTTCAAAGTTGGGCGAATTTTGGCAGCTAGTGAACCAAGCCCTATGCAGAAATTTCAGGTAAACGATTTAAAGCTTTTCCTGTCCTTTTGTTGTATGATTATGACATGTTTTAGAGATTCCCAGGCATCAAAATTTGTAGGAATAG
The DNA here is from genome assembly GCA_948146395.1 of Fragum whitleyi. Lineage (NCBI taxonomy): Eukaryota > Metazoa > Mollusca > Bivalvia > Cardiida > Cardiidae > Fragum > Fragum whitleyi. The sequence goes on from OX411558.1 coordinate 11,655,529, forward strand.
AATTACAAAAGTGTATTTTTGAAGTGTATGAATCAATTGTTTTCTGAAGCTAAGTACTTTCAGGGAAATGTGGAAACAAGATATATGTACTGTTTCGACATTGATTGTTTATGGTGTAAATTGTCAGAGATGTTGGTAGAAAATAAGAGAGAACGTTCTAACGTACTAAAACTTTAATTTACTCATCTCAAAGGAATCCATCTATGAAAGGCCATTGCTATTTCATTTTCTGGTCCTGGTGACACTTCAAACGTCATCGTGACAAATCAAAGGAGAAGAAAAGTCGGAGAGAAGGATACAAAAAATGATATAAACCCTCAGTCGGAAGAAAACAAAAATAAAACTGAAAAGAAATCACTCCTTTTTTTTATTCGATCGGAATTAAATCTACTTATGTTTCTCCCAACAACAATACTGTCTTTTAGTAACTGTTGATGTGCCAAAAAAAAAAAAAAAAAAAACAAACACAAAAAACACCAATCAATAAATTCTCGAGGCAGACATAAATCAGTTCTATGAAACCAACTCACATTTGAGGGATATGGTTCTATTGAAAACGTTTACGTACTACACACATTTTATATAGGTTCCAGACAAAAGCAGTTGCCGGAGGAAATAGAAAAAAAAATGATGGAAAGCCATTTTATTTATTTTTGAGAAAATTTGAGTCGGCTGTCTCAAGAAACAGAAATGATAATTAAAACAAAAGGACCATGATGGTCCTATATTGCTCACCTGATTAAGTCACTCATAACTTTTCAACCATGTTATGGTTACTAGAATTTGTTTGTTTAAATTTAGGGTGGTTTGATTTCGTCCTACTGCAATTTGATTTTTTTTAATTTTCAGAGATTTCTCTAAGATTTTTGGCAATTGATGCTATTTTTCAGCCTTTCCGTTACCACTGAAACAAGTGTTTTTGAAGAAATGATATTATTTTACCAACTTTTGAAGAGCTTCACCCAAGAATCATCGCTGCCAAGTTTCAGCTTGATTGGCCTTGTGGTAAAGGAGGAGAAGGATTTTCTCTAAGACTTTCCGCCATTTTCGGCCATTTTTTCAAACATTTCTTTACAACGGCAACCAGAAATTTTGATGAAATTAATTACTTTAACAACTTTTAAAAAGCTTCACTCAAGGATCAACCCTTCCAAGTTTCAGCTTGATTGGCATAGTGGTTTGCGAGGAGAAGGATTTTTTCTAATATTATCAGCCATTTTTCAGACACTCCGTTACCATGGAAACTAGAGTTATTGATGAAATAAGATTCTTTTAACAACTTTCGAAGAGCTTCACCCAAGGAACATCCCTGCCATGTTTCAGCTTGATTGACCTTGTGGTTTAGGAGAAGAAGAGTTTTTTCTAAGATTTTTCAGCCATTTTCGGCAATTTCCAAACTTTCCATTTCCATGGAAGCCAGAGTTTTTGATGAAATAAAATTCTTTTAACAACTTTTCTTTTGAAGAGCATTACCCAAGAACCATCCCTGCAAAGTTTAGGCTTGATTGGCCTCGTGGTTTAGGAGAAGATTTTTTTCTTAAATTTTCGGCCATTTTCGGCCTTAATGTAACCATGGCAACCAGAGTTTTTAGATTGAAAGATAGATTTTATTCAATAAATGAAAACATATGCATTGTAAAAGAATTAATATAGTAATACATAAGAATGAAAATAAAATGGCATAAGAAATTTGGCACTTTCAGTTGAACCAATAGTTCATTTAATCTTCTACTACATGTAGGACATGCTTTCATTTATCAAGGATAACACGAAAAAGGAAATGGGACTTCCTTGTTTACATTGTGGTCCTTAGATAAACGAAGACATGTCCTAGCCGAGCACACAATAACTTTACTTCCATTCAGGTTTCCTGTATAAAAATTTAAGTCTTGCATTAGTTTTACCTGTAATGGCAGAAATCATATATTCAAAATCCAAAGCCTGATCTGGCAAAACACCCACGTATTTCACAGACTCGACTGATTTAAGCCTTACTCCATTTAAAAAAAAATGTAATTCCGTTGTTAAAGAGATTAATTCCGCTAGTGAAGACTTGTAATTTTTCAATCATTCGTGTACCAAACAACGTTTTCCTTTCAGCTACAAAACTTGCTGAATTTGTTATATCAGAATTCTTACACAAATTATGGTAGATTTATGGAGATGCATGTTAAGAAGTACAAAGTTGAGAGCTGCGGATGGAGATGGAAGCCTTTACACAATAATTAAGGAGACCGACACGTTACGGACTGCGCTTTGAAGGCGGCTTAATACTCAAGATCTGCGTAATGGATATTAAAATGGCGCATACTGTAAGCAAATTTTAGCCCGCTTTACACGTGCACTTTCTTATTATTTGCATTTTTTGCATCGTTTTGTCATCAAGAACGTAGGGTAAGTTTCAAATACCATTTCACAACTTTTAAGTAGAAAATTTATATCATAGATATTTCTTTCGTGAGAATTTGTCAAGAAAATATCGGATTTGTTTCCTCGTGTGTAGAGAATCATAAAAAAATATTCTTCGTATCTTTTTCTGCCATACAGGGAACACACGCGCTAAAATATTGCTTGAAAATATACACAATTCTGTTTGTTTAAGGCAAGTTATTCTGTTTAATAAGAAATGTTCATAATTTTAACCGAAAACGTTTTTTTGAACCTTTTTACAGTATAATGTAGAAGTAATTTAAAAGAACGTCTTAACATATAAATCTATATTGGATATACAAATCCTTACTTGGGAAAATTTTGACGCTGAAAATTAAGTCAAGCTGTTCGATAGATTTTCGAGAAATACGATGGACAAAAACTTGATAATCTCATCGCAAAACCAGAGTAAATATCGAGAATTTCTGCCCTGTTTTATCCTCTGTTCAAATACTACCGAAACAAAGCTTTGATTGAAATAGAGACACAAGATCCCCTACAATGAAGTTCTATAACAAACTGAAAACAATTAGTTTCGAGAAGAAAAAATAGTAAATAAATGAGTTTTCTTTTTCTTTTTTTTCTTTTTTTTTTAATAGAAAAGTAGCTGTACAATATATAGAGGATATTGAATCAGTGGTCATTGGATACCGAATTAATTAAACGAGTCATCTGTGAACAGATATAAACGAGGCTACGCCGAGTTTTTATCTGTTTATAGATGACGAGTTAAATAAATTCGGTATTTGGTGAGCACAAATTTAATATTCTATTTATTATATGATCCTATTTTTGCGAAAAATCGTCAACATTATTAAAATTCAACATTTCGATATCCTGCAAAATATATAACGCCGTTTAAAACTGGTGTCACAGTATGTACATTATGACGTCATTTTCGCAGTTACAAAATAGCGTGGCTATTCGTACTGGGCTCATTTGCATAGTTATTCCACTAAAAGATTTTTCAATCTAGATTTTGGAGTCATATTTTGTCATTTAACACAGGACGAAAATCAATGATTTTTTATTTGTTAATTTTTAAATCGAGCTGGCATAGCATGTTAAAATTCTTTTAACCGTACCGCCGAGTATACATGAATGTCGATCGATCTATCTACATGGACACTTTTTACGTCAAAGAATTTCCAACTTATTATAGAATGATTTAAACAAACCAAGACAAGATTTGTTTGTTAAACAATGATAATCCCGGAAGGTCATTTTTTCCAAAGGTTTAAACTTGATAGATGCAATTGATTGGCCTTGTCAAATGACATTGACCGTCGTATCTGCAAATGAGATAAATGGTTTTTGTAAAACATGGAAATTGCATCTTCAAAAATCTTTAATTCATTGGAAATATTAGGTTTTTGATTAGCATTTGCTGAATATGGCATTGCTATTTGGTATCTGCAATTTATCCTTAATAGATTTAAAAAAATTAAAATATTAAGTTTTCGGCAATATGTGCTACATTGTACCATGCCAGACGGCCTCAACCATGTAAGGTGACATTGACTTTGACATATGAGATTCATCGTGATACCAAGTTTAATTATTGTATAATATGTAGAAATAAGAAAAAAACGTTTTTGATAGAATTGACCTTTTCGGATGTCAATGAGGCATAAAAACCGTCATGAAGTCTAATATGAGCAGGGTATCTTCAATAGATTTACAGAAATTGGTAACGTTCAGTGATTTTTTTTCTTTTATTCACCAAAATGGATGGCCATACAAAAATCGGATAACAACAAAACACAGAAAGGTCGCTTTGAAGCTGAATTTCATTTAGTAAGACAGCGGATTGACTCCAAATATTCTTAAACAAGAGGATATGATGGTCCTAGATCACTCACCTGAGTCTCTTTGACGCCTGGGACATCATATCAATTCAAAAGGCAAAATTGAAAAAGGTGTGTTTTTTTTTTCATAAGATCAATACCATGGAATGTTTTCAGCGAAGAGCAAAAAGGATATTCCTGGGTACAACCCTTTTATGAATTTAGGGGTTTTGATGAACAAACTCAATTTAGTGAAATTATTATGAAAAGTCTTTGCCTTCTGGTTTCAGAGAACAAGTTTTTAAGATTTCCTCCTTTGTGTCTATGTAAAATAGGGAGTGGGACCATTAGAGACCAAATATGAACACAGGGATATGTAATGAAAATATTGGTAGAGGTCCATTATATAATTTTACAAATAAAACTTTGAAAAATGTCTGCCTTTTAGTTAGAAAAAGATTTTGTGAGATTTCCAGCTTTGTTTCTACGTAAAATGATGCACCCGAGCTTATCCCTAGTCTGACCTCAGGGGTATGATATAGACAAAATTGCTAAAGGTCCACCAGTTTATGCTACATACTTAGATATAAAGGTTTTTTGCCTAATGGTTCCATAGAAGATTTTTAAAGATTTCGCATGGACTTTGTTTCTATGTAAAATGGGATTTGCCCGGGTGGAGCCAAAAATTTACCCCAGGGGTTTGATATGAACATACTTGATAAAGGTCTGGGAAGAAGATTTTTTTTAAGATTTAGTAGTTTGCTTTTATGGAAGACAGGGTGGAGCCGGGTATATCCCAAGTTTGGCCTCTTGGTCATGTTTAAACTGGGATTTGCCCGGGTGGAGCCAAAAATGTACCCCAGGGGTTTGATATGAACATACTTTATAAAGGTCTGGGAAGAAGATTTTTTTTAAAGATTTCGTAGTTTGCTTTTATGTAAGACAGAATGGAGCCGTGTATATCCCAAATTTGGCCCCTTGGTAATGTTTAAACAAACTTGGCATAGGTCAACTAGATGATACTACATTCTACATATACAAGTTGTCTGCCTTCTGTTTTCGGTGAAGATTTTTAAAAATTTTCGCTCTTTGATTCTATGTAAAAAGGGACGATTTTCCGATTTTCTTTCTTTTGGTGCCATGGCAATCAGAGTTAAGGGTTGGTTTTTAGCTCACCTGAGCACGAAGTGCTGAAGGGAGCTATTGTGATCGATCAATGTCTTGCGTCCGTCTGTCCATCTGTCCGTCACGGCGTCAACTTTTTCTTTAAACAGCATCTCCTCCTAAATTTATGGGTCAAAATCAACCAAACTTGGCAGAAATTTTCCTTGGGTGGTCTCTTGTAAAAATTGCTCAAATGGAAAGGATCCGTGCCATATCACGGGAAAAGGGGCCTTAATGACGATTTTCTTGTTTAAAATCTAGAAGCCACAAATATTGTCCAATCTTCATGAAACTTGGTCAGAATGTTTGTTAGGTATGAGGATGAAGTCTATTGAAAATGGGAAGGATCCGTGCCATATCACGTGAAAAGGGGACTTAATGACATTGTTTTGTTTACACTATAGAAGCCACAAATATGGTCCAATCATCATGAAACTTTGTCAGAATGTTCGTTAGGTCATGAGGTTGAACTCTTTTGAAAATGGGAAGTATCCGTGTTATATCACGGGAAAAGGGGCCTTAATGACAATTTTCTTGTAAGAGTTTCAGACGCCACAAATATGGTCCAATCATCATGAAACTTGATCAAAATGTTTGCCAGGTCACAAGAATGAACTCTGTTGAAAATGCGACGGTTCATGCCATATCATAGGAAAAGGAGTCTTAATGATAATTTACTTGAAATATCAGGTGAGCGATTTAGGGCCCTCATGGTCCTCTTGTTATTTATTTGAACAACTTTGGTAGAGCTTTACCCTAGAAACATTCCTACCAAGTTTCATCAAGATTGTCCCACCGGTTTAGAAGGAGAATATTTTTAAAGAAATTGTGGTTGACGCACGACTGACGACGGACGTCGGACGATCACAATAGCTCACCTTGAGCACCTCGTGCTCAGTTCAGGGTAAAACATAAAGAGCATTATAGAGGTTCAGCTTATCATCGTTTTTTATTTCAATAACAGCTTAGAATGATGTCATTTTTTTACATTTTTTGTCCAATAAAGAAAGTCAATCTTCGCCCTTCTTATACTAAATTCCCCTGCTGCATTTTATTCTCGCTATAGTCTTTAATAGAATGAATTTTGTTTAAAATTAACACATTGTAATGTCACAGCTGATCATTTACAAAAAAAAACAACAAAAAACCCCAATAACTTTACCCACAGAAATAAAAAAATATTTTTACAAAGGAAAAACAACAGCTCACCTTTTCTAAGCTAATAACCTTTTAAAGCAAGTTAATCTTAATTGGTAATAAAATTGATGATGATACAGATCCTCTTGGACTTCCTGTCTTACTCTGGTAGGCGAAGTCACATAATTTAAACGAAGATCGCCTAATATCTGACTCGATGCCTAGTCCAAGTATCTTCATACTTGATATCTTAGCCCTGTCTCGACTCTCATATAAACATAATCTACAAGATTACTTATATCTTATAACTTTACAAATATCCGTGTGATAGCATCCCATTTTATATCTTTTATGATATCACATGGATATTTTTGAACAATGACATTATACGTTGATATTTAGAAACTTGCATTTTTGTTATAAAAAACATCGACGAAAACAAGGCAAATAGAGGTTGTAAGATAATATATACTCAGTTCCAAAAGAAAGTGTGCACTTTTGAATTTTGAATATCTCGGAAATTACACAACCTACCGTCATGCAATTTAGTATGACATACCAAATGAGTATTTGCTAACGATATTTGAAATAATAAATCACGCGGTGTGCAAACAATTCTGCTAAGTAGCACCCTTTCATTTTGCATGTTTTGTATGTGCATCACGCGTTAGATGTCTATTTGGTCCGAAATTGCATTTAGGTTAATCATTGTGCCTCAGCTAATCATAAAATCACATCATTATTGCAATTGCACATAATGCAACTGTGAGGTTTGACATATAATTTTCGGGGATGAACATAATCGAACCTTGTCAGTCTCAGAACGTCAGTAGAATTGATATAGAGTTCATATTCCGATAGAATTCGGGGGCATCACTTTTTAAGGTTATAAAGGGTAAATCGAGAGGTCATAGAACGCCATAGCACTCTTCGACGACAAGTTACTGACCCAACAACGTAGCAATTACTAACGTTGACGCCCACGTTACGTCTGCAGGAATATATATATATATTTTTTTTTTTATTTTTTTGAAAATGGCTTGGGATGTCTCCCAAACTCTACAGTGTAACATATGCATATAGCTCTTGCAAGAGAACAAGCTGTAAGGAGGTCAAATCTTAACGTTATACGTTTTGTTTTCGCGTATGCAGTATGTGATTCTTTGCAAATTTCTGATTTTACTTTTAATTTCAAAAAGGTCTCATCTGCAGAAAGACATCAATTTTATCCCATAAATGTCTTCCAACTTTGTGAAAATCAAGAAAAATGAAAAAAGTGAAAGTGCACACTTTCTTATGGAACTCAGTATATGATACGTACTTAGTGTAATGTATGAGGAAATATCTAACTCGGATGTGGTTATGGATAATTGTCTCGGCAATGCCCCGACAACGATCAATTCTTCAACCTCGAAATATTTTTTTTTCATACAAAACACCAAGTAGGTATAAAATATTAACCAGATGAATTAAATGTAACGATTGAATTTTTTTATGGATGTGTTATGTAATGATTTAACATTTAACAATCAAAATTGAAACATTCAAGAACCCTGAAAAATAACGTAGGTTTTCACACATGTAGATGCATTTACTTTACTGCTAAAGCTACACAACATTTAATTATACAATTCTGTCCTAGTGGAAAATTTGTATGGAGAGTTTAAGAAAAAATTGTTTTTTTTTTACTTTACTCTTACGCCGGATTTGATACGGTCATAAAATAAATTTTCTATTACAAAGTACATGTACAATTTCATTTCATTTTCGTAAAATTTACGGTATTTTTTGGCTGATTAACTTTGTTGCAAATTACTCGCGACAGTATTACAGCTGCCTTGATAAGTTTTACGAGATTTTCTCAACAAATAACAGGCACATTTTAATACTTTATTAGACTAGCAATGGAATTCCAGTATTGATATCCAAAGAGGCTTCACATAAAGTTCTTAAATTATCATACTTAGTGCTTTTACGCGCATTCAAATTTTCGCCACCATGTGTAGGAAAGATTACGCCGTTGAGAGAAAAATTCTCTAGTAACTGCACAAGGGCTTGCAATAATAACAAATAGTATTTTTGAATCCAGTATCTTTGAATATCATTTAAATCACTGGGGTTATTTCAATAAAACTTTGTCAGAAATATCCTTTGATGAATTTTTGCCAATGTTTTTTTTTTCGTACTTTTGAATAGTCAGACGGGGCAATCTTCACAATGAATTCATTGAATGATATATCCTCTTAAGCCAATGGGTCAATTTAAAACTTTGCCAAAACCTTCTTTTGGTGACCCTTTCAAATAGTTTGCGAAATTTTGATAAGCCTATGTGAAGGGCGTGGCAATTTTCTTCACGACCAATTCTTTGAACAAAATAGCCTAAAGGAGAGCTTCTTTGGTGACCCTTTCATCAAAGAGGTCAGCCTATTGCTATACATTTTATCGCTGATTACAGATACATATGTATCAAAACTAAGCCTTGTTGGCCAAATGGTATATTGCTCGACTAGTAACCTAAAGATCCGCCGCTGGGGTGTGTTTACTGGCAAAAAATTTGATAGATAACCCAAGGCAAATCAGTTATACAGTTAGTTACATCGTGAAATTGACATTTACCCCAATCAAAACCATTCTTAATCGTTCACTCAGCGCTCCATTAATTCATTCAAAACTCTCACTAAAACAATTCACAAACGCTCAAACCCGTTGCAAAATATAGATTCAACAACGTCATTCAAAATATATTTGGATAAACAAAAATCGCGATTTCACTGACAAAATTCAAATTGTGAGCGTGTAATAGGTTCTTGAAGAAATATGCAGCTATCTAAAGAACTTGTATGCGTATTTTATTTAAGGAGGGTAATCCTATGTCGCAAATTTTGTTCACCTTGAACAAAATTTGCTATATAGGATTACCTTCAATTAAATTCACTCAAAACTCGCTCCACACACTCAATCAATTTCATTCCTAAATCATTCCAAAATCATTCACCTTGTCAATTTCACGATGTTGTTAACTGTACAATCATCAAACCTACTGTCTCTTTCTCAGGGACGTGAAGACATCTGGATTGAGTGTTCAATAGCTATTTTATATAGATAAATCTTAATGGATCATAGATAAATATTGATGGATCATTAATAATGAAACAATAATCTATATAGCATTGTAGAATGTCAATAGGTTTTGTGAAAATAAGCCCTGCCCTGCAAAGTCAATACATATTGGCCAATAAAAACTCCAGGTTTACAACTAAGGAAGAGATTTACCCAAGGAACACAGCGAATTGGTTAGAAGGACGTGATTTTTAAAGATTCTAAAGCGAAAATAAGCCAAGCCGATATTTTGGGGCCAATCAACATTGTTTGCACAATATAAAAAAAGGTTCACCCAAGGAACATTTCTACCAAGTTTTGTTTAAATTGTGAAAATTATCTTGGAGGAGAATATTTTCAAAGATGTAAAATTGAAAAAAGTTCCACCATGCCACACATTATTTGGTAGTCAATCAAAATTACTTTGACAATTTAAGGAAAGGGTTAACCAAGGAACATTCTTACCAGGTTTCATTGAAATCGGCCAAATGGTTTGGAGAAGATGATCTTAAAATATCTTTAAGTAAAAATAAGCCCGGCTCAGCCAAGCCCATATTTGTTTAAAAAAATGCGAAGAGGTTCACACAAAGAACAACCATGCTGAGTTTAATTGAAATTGGCCCATTGGTTTCGGAGAAGTTTTTTTTTTTTAAAAATATGGTGAAAAAAAGCCCCTTGACACGCCAATATTTAGTTTCGTTAAATACACCCATTGGTTTATTAGGAGACGTTTAAAGAAAAAGTTTACACACGGACGCACGCTCGACGGACACTCCGCCATGACAAAAGCTCGATGGCCTACGATGACAATTTCACTGGCAAAAGTCTGCGCTACACACTGTGTATGAATTTATATCCAACTTTTTTTCGAGGGGGTGGGGTGGGGTGGGGGGGATTGTTCAGTCATTTTTTACGAGCAATTTTGGAGAAAGAGTATATAAAAAATGTTAATGCTGTGTTTGATTAAAATTGACCCACTTTTAAGGAGGAGATGTTTTTAAGCAAATTTATACGCCCAGCCCTGTCACGTTTTTATAAAAATTTGACAGAAAAGTTTTGGACTGGACAAATTTCTTTCTTGAACATTCATGCCCAAATAAGTTGAAATTTGGCCATTTGTTTAGGTTCAGTTGTATATGAGCCTGTGCATGACATTTCCAACAATTTCAAATGTGCGCAAAGCAAAGACTTTGACAAGCCTGTGCATCTGCACATTCCGCCCAGAGCCTTCATTATGCGTCTAGTAGAAAATTAAGGTCTCAAAGTATCTCAAGGCCATCAGAGAACTGTATATTAACAGTATGTGACTCTCAACGCTACTCAATGTTTGCACCTCATGCACATTTCAAATTGTTGGAAATGTCACGCACAGGCTCATATAAAAGTTCGACCCTGCACTGTTTCATCCATTTTTATGGCTCAATCAAAATAAAATTCAAAGTCTGGAAGGGTGCAACCAAGGAATTATTATAACAAGTTTACCTGGAATTGGTCCAGTGGTAACTTATATGTTTTAAGAATTTATGACGACTTCAGACACATGATGGACAAAAGCCGATCACAAAAGCTCCACTTGAGCATGCTGTGCTCGATAGAGGCAAAGGTCACATGCTGTGCATTGCACATGACCAATTATAATGCATGTTCAGAACATGCAATACTGTAGGAGAGATCTCTTTCTTACAATTTCCTTATTTTAGACCTTTCCGTTACCATTTCAACTGAGTTTTCGTTGGAATTTAATTCTTAGAGAGCTTCGATAGAGATTCGCCCAAGGAATATCCATGTCAAGTTTCATCATGTTTTTGTTCAGTGTGCTAAGACGAGACGACTTTTAAGGAAATTGTTTACGGACGCACGCCGAGTGATCCCAATAGCCCCCATTGAGCATTCTAAGCTCAGGTGAGCTAAAAAACAAAATTGTATTTCTTTTTATCTTTTGGTCAGTATTTATCAGCATGTTTTGCATTTACTACCAAATTTTGAACTACTATTTTTTCTGGTATTTGAGAAAGAAGGTTCTCATAGAATAATCTATCTGGGAGTCGAATAGTGTGATTCATTTAAATGCAGCGTAACAGAATTAGCGCGAATGTCAAACTCTCTCGACGAAAAAAAACATGTTTATATGTTTTCGCAGAAATTAAATTTGCGAATCGAGTCATTTCTGCATTTTCAATTTTTGCTGCTATTGTAGAAATAAGTTCACGTGTTTTTGGTTCTCGAGACAGCTATAATTTTGCACTACTTAACATTATCGTACTGTTATACCTTTCCCGCTGCGCAAAAATAATCACTGAAATATAAGAAATATTCACACCACTAAACAAGATTTCTGAAAAAAGGGAAAACAGACATTATATACTTAGCAAAAAAAGAAACTTTACATGACTTACTGAGGGCAGTAGTATCGCTATGAAACCATAAAGAATACAGATATTACGATTATATGAATCTTGAAGGCAATATCCGTCGTTTTATGGAAGGGTCAGTACCGGATCTTTGTAAAATGAGGTTTTTATTGATGGTCAATGACAAAGGGGTCGAGAAATGAAATCAAGATTGTAGGTGATGTTTTGAGTATAGGTCCTTGACGATTTCGTGATTAGAGTCGTTCGAATATCATGATAGACCAACGTCTGAGCTAAATACGCATACTTGTTTTTTGCAGTTATCCTTCCCTTGATGAAATGAATTGAAAAATATGCAGTGATAACAGGGCCTCTACATGACGTCAAAAGTGGCCGATCGCAACTCGGCCGTCACTTCATGTGGTTGTAACTGATTTTTTTTAATTAATATGGGTTTAAAGGTCACGTCCGATAGTTTTACATTTAAAATTCGACCGCTGGTGCACCTATCAATAGTTTCTTGTCGTTTCTCACAGTACAGCTAGAGCTTTCATCTGAGGAACAAGTCGCCATTCTCTCATAGGCGTATCACTTGCCAATTGTGTGGGAGAGAAATGACACTTATCACAATGCTTTTTGTCAAATATTGGATGAAAGACGGCCGAGCCAGAGGTCAAACCCACGACCCGATGAATGAAAACCAGACGCGTAACCGATTGTCCTAACCGGGCGCGGTAGTTCTAAACCGAGATGTTAAAATGTGAATTGCCTGTCCCGAGTAGCCAAACTTAAGAGTGGCGTTATAAACAGACACTCAAGCTCTATGTATACCTGTGGTCTGATTCCCGCCTTTATTCGATTGTTGTTACATACCCGTTTTAATAAAAGAGTACAAACAATTTTGTTTTTTTCGTGCCGATGCTAAGGAATGAGTGTGACTGTGTAACAAAAATCACTCAAAATGAACGTTGGGTAGCTCAACACGATTATGTGACGAAAACCGGAAAGTACACGCGCATTAGCTCGGACTCGCTTCAATCGCGCAAATTCCTGCGTCTGTGTAGTCACTGTAGCTAGTCCAACTAACACATGTAAATAAAGTTGGCCTATAGCCACTGTAAGTCAGTCAAAACAGACCAACAAGTATGTAAAGTTTCTTTTTTTGCTAAGCAAATAATAACCTGGCCATTTGGAATTGAAGTTAAAACGTGTCGTGTTATTTGACTAAGACTAGCGAATTTTGGTCGTTTTAAAATATCACAGGATCTCTGAAAATATTCAATGCATTTCACGATAGAGTAAATTCTAAATGTAACATATAACCATGATGGTTAAGACAATTTGGGACGTTATGCTGCTTCCTACGAACAATACGTCATTTGGACACAAAACAACGCGAATCATTTGCTGCAGCTTGAAACATAAATTATTCCTGTCGATGTGTGCCTTTGTCACCCTCTACTCATCAACATCAACCTTCACTTCTTAGGCGATAACTTAAGCACTATCTGAATTGCTACGTTACGTAAGCACAGACTAACCCGAAAGCCCCCGAACGTAAACCATCCAAAAAATATCCGTTAGGTGTAGAATTTGGGTTATTAGCTCCACTGGCCGAGGCCAGTGAGCTATTATCATAGCGGTGTATCCGTCGTGCGACTGTCAGTCCGATCGTGCGTAAACCTTTTCTTAAAACATCTTCTCCTCCTATACCGCTGGGTGGATTTAATCCAAATTTGGTAGAAATGTTCCCTGTGTGACCTCTTCTTATCTTAACTTAATGAAGAAAGTATTATCGACCACCCCCCCTCCCCAAAATGAAATAAAAAAAATAAAAAACGGGCGTGGCAGGACGGGGCTTATTTTTATTTTAAAATCTAAAAAAAAATCGTCTCCTCCAAAAACATCTGGCTGATTTCATCGAAACTTGGCATAGATGTTTCTTTTAGTGTCCCTTTATCTAAATTGTGAAAGAATCGTGATTGACCCATAAAATGGGCGTGGTGTTTTTTCACCTAAAGAACTTTAACATCCCAACCAATTGGGCCGATTTCAATGAAACTTTGCAATGATGTTACTTCGGTCACCTTCTACTCGAATTACAATTCCAAATATGGTCGTGTCAGGGTGGGGCTAATTGTCTTTTTGAATCCAATCATAAGCGTTGCAGGACAGGGCTTAATTTTACTTTAAAACCGTTTCCTTCCAAACCATTTGGGTCGAATTCAATTGAACTTGGCATGTTTTTCCTTTGGTCACCCACTACTCGAATTGCTAAATAAATTTTGATGGAACACCCCCTCCACCCCCCACCGTTGATGTGGCAGATCAGGGCTTATGTTCACTTTGAAATCTTTAAATATCTCGCCTCCCCACTTAATTTCCCATAATTCAATGAAACTTGGCATGAATATTCCTTAGATGTACTTTCACTTAAATTGGTCACAATTTTTTGACGACCCCATAAATTTGGTTGTTGCAGGGCGGGCTTACTTTCACTGAAATCTCAAAAAAATCTTCTTCTACCAATTAACTAAATATTTTAATTGAATCTTGGTATGAATGATCCTTTACTTAAATTGTTCCTGAAAATATGTTCTGAGTGGTCTACTTATTGCGAATACCTTTGTGTGGGTAAAAAGATTGGTAAAGGGTATAAAAGGTTATGCTGATTGAAGTATTTTGGTGCAATGCGGGTCAGACCAACTAAATCATCACACAATAGTTCTGAAACGACTTCAAAGTGTTTTTTTTCAGTCAAAATAAGCTTTGTTTAATGACAGTCTGGAGATGTTAAATAAAGTGGAGCGTAACAGGCTTCTTGTGTTGCTTTTAGAAATTAATGTTTTTTAAAGCTAGAAACCTTTATTGGGTTCCGTTTAACGGTGGAGAATTGGCATTATTGCATAAAATCTGCGTTTTCGGGTCGTTATGGGAATACGTTTACGGACAGGACACCGGCGTTATCGGCAGAAAATGTTGATTGATCTGTAAATTCACTCGCCGTTAAAGCCCGGCTTTTTTTTAAACTTAAATTTAATCGATCTTGAGCCAATTCAACTTATCAATTTCAATGGTACTTATCTTTTTCTGCAATGTATTGCGACACCTGGACTCCATTCGCGAGTTTATTTTTAAGTCTACACTGTAGGAACGTATTTCCGCTAGTTGTTTCTCATTGTCAAGTATTTCCCTCGACAACTTTTACCTTATATGACCTCATTTTAAAATTTGACTTGGCGAGCTATTGTGACCGTCCTATGTCCTAGCCTCCAGCTACTATCTCACCAAGGTAAAGATTATCAACCCATTGGTAACCAGTGAGTGAAAAAAGTAAAAAAAACCCCACTTATATCCTGCTTTCTTACATTTCACCCTATATGACGTATTCTAAGCGGAGCCCAATAAAAGACGTCATAATGGACGTTACTTAGCAATCACGTGCACAATGACGCGTTTGGTCCTTTTCTTTACATTTTGTCACATTTATGCACTAAAGATATAGAAAAAAAAACGTTTGTTTTCGAGTAAGATCGAATGGTATATTACTTCGCAGTCAACAAAAGCTATATTTTCACTTCGCCAATCGTTGAAATAAGGCTTTAGAAGACCACTCTATAAAATATAAATCGATCTTAAACAAACAATTATCCTTTAATAATACTGTATCGCCTGAGTTGTTAAATAACACAAACTAATTATTGTTGTATTTCTTATTTAAACATGCAAACACTATTTGTCTAACACCAACGGGTTGATGATCGTAGACCTATTTGAGATAGCAGCTGAAGGCTAAGAAAGGATGTGATGGTTATACTGTTGAGGGAAATACTAGGAAATCATTGTTAGGTGCTCTAGTCTCCGCGGTACAACTGAAAAAATGTTGAAAGCGGCGTAAAACTCAATTCATTCAATCAATATTTGACTGATGGGTTTGGAAACATCGGTTTAATTTGTACTAAAAGATGGATGGCCTTATTTTGCTTCGGTTATAAATTTTCTGTCTAGGTACCTTGGGTCCGTTTTACTTAACATCTTACGAAAAAAAAAAAAAGAAAAAAAAAAAAGAAAACAGAAGTCAAAATCACAAATCGTACCTAGTGTTTTCATTCATTGTTAGATTCTGCCTTACCATATCTCATTGGAATCGTCGTTAGGAGACGATTCCAATTAGATAGTGCATGGCAGAATTTCGTTTTTAGTTACTACCGTAGATGCAGCTTACAAATTTGACTAACGCATAAAATGATCGTAAGATCTTAAGTAAAACAGGTCCCTGGGATTTTTCTTGCAAAGATCTATGGAATCTTGATAGGTAGCAGTGGAAATGTTCATTATCACCTATTTCCATTAAGTTCTATTATCACTAGCCTTCAAAACAACAAAAAAGAGACATCTATTTGAAATAGCTGAACAAACGCATTTCTAGTCTACAAGTGTCAGATTTTAATAACATCGACATTCTAATATCACGCACAGAATTTAATGATCAACAGAGGAGTTATTAAGGAATATTTAGATTTCTATTTCAGAAGTTTTTATTGGGCCTTTGTGTAAATAGTAGATGGGAAACTGAAATTAAAACAACAATAAATGGTATATTTCACGCGTGCCTAATTGATATACGGAGAATTATAATCACGACTGAAATAAACAGATGTATTCCTCGCCGAAACATTGTATAAATTTTGAAAATCGAGTCAAATTTAATTTCTAGTATGAGACATGACCGTATAATTTCCAAATTCAATCTAGGAAGATGCAATTAAATATGCTTTGGTACAAATTTCAAAACAGAGAAAACATATTCATTCTTTGACGCGCTTTTCATATTGCCCCTTTATATCCCACAAAATAAATAAAAGAGCCGTTACTCACGAATCATACGCATCGAATAAGAGATAGAAAAGTTAAGGTATGCTATTAACCAGCAATCCAAATCAAATAAGCCATTTTCTATAAAACTTTACTCTGCAGCTGGAGCTCCTTAAGATTTATTTTAGAAATTGGACATTTTTTGCAAAAACTGCTAATGAATTGAGAGAGATTGTCCCCGAACGATTACGTCGATCAGGGCGCAAAAATGGTGCTTTTCGCGCGTTCTAGTTCGCCTTTTTAGCACAATTAACTAATGTTGTAGAGTTGTTCTCGGGAAAAACATCTTCGTACACACTGAAAGATTTCATTAAACCCCTCTTTGCTCACCTGAGATGAACTATTGTTGCCTTAGAAACAGGGTACAAAAACTTTTCGCCTCCCAATACGTAAAGCCTAGATGTTTCATAATTGGTATAAAACATTGCCCAATACTTGTCTATCTAAATATCTTAAATTACTGCTCTACGTTGGAAGTTAGCCTAGTGTTGCTGTGTTGTCCCGTTTTGCTGTCATACTGTAGTTCAAGGTGTGTCTTGGTTTGTAACCTTTCCTTGATTTCCTGCATCAGGTTAAATATAAACCCTGTGTTGCGGGAGCCCGGAGTTTACATAAATATAGAGATTTTTTTTTTTAAATCCTGCTTTTCTCGACCATTAAACTTAAAACTCTGATAATCGAAT
This sequence comes from Fragum whitleyi, assembly GCA_948146395.1. NCBI lineage: Eukaryota > Metazoa > Mollusca > Bivalvia > Cardiida > Cardiidae > Fragum > Fragum whitleyi. The sequence goes on from OX411558.1 coordinate 11,673,055, forward strand.
TGACATATTATTCTAATAGCATTTGGCTGAAAATGGTTCTTAGTGTGTCAATTTGAAAATAAGCAAGTCCTTATATGAGGTCCTTAATTCAATACAATACAAAATCCTTTATTCACTCTTGGTATATAATTGTACAAAATGAGAAAAGTATGCCAATATAAGCTTTAACAATATTCAAGTTTTAATTAAACATGTTTAAAGACACATGATAAGTAAAACTTTTATAAGAACCATTTCATTGAATTAGAAAGTAGGGTCATAAAGCTATCAGAAGATTAGGATGACAGACTCCTTTTTCGGGAAAATCCAGAGACGAATGTTTTTAATCCAGTTGGGACCTCGGGGCAGTGCACTGACAAGTGCTATGTCCCAGATTACCTCCAGTATTATGCCATAATTGAACAGTCCAAGCCATGCAAAGTAATTGATTTCACATGCTAAAGGGACGATATGATCCATTTTAGATGAGTTACAGAGAGTGTTGGCACAGGTTAAACCGTGCAATCTTGTTTCAACAGAATAAAGAAGGAATCTTCTGTTTCTAGACAGGAAGGCAAACAATTCTCTCAAATTTTGCTCCAGATAATTTCCATATGGCCCTTACTGAAATACTGTATATTGCTTTCAGATAAAAATACAGTCGGTGTGTTTCGGTGTCTTTCTTATATACAGATATCAAAAAGGATTTCTTAAAAATATTTTTATTTATTTTCGGCTTCAGTATTGATGTATGTCTTCTCCCAAAATTGTTAGATCATAACTTTGAAATGGAAATACGTATCATTTTTAGGACTGTTTTAACGAATCGTGTAGATGATAGATGAAAGACTTCTGAAAGAGATCTCGTGTTAAACCTTAAGACATAGGTTTTTCAAAATGTGTGGCATCGTTTCACATTGATCTACCGAAACAATTCACACTTACTTCAATTCTTACATTTTAAGCTATAGCCCTTATGTAGCTTGATCAAATATATGTAATGGAGAAATACTTTAAACTTTGGATGTCGCATAATCAGATGTGCAATGAAGGACCATCATATATTTCCCTGCAACTGACTTAACATAGTAGCCTGGCCAAACTCGTCCATAGTCCAGAAAATCACACAATGATACGAAAATATAAACCTCTCATACGTTTAATGCATAAACAAGCGATTTAACCTCAGACGTGTCTTTGCAATTTGTATGTATTCTGATCAAATAAAATATTTAACGCCTTGAAAAAAGAGTACCTTAGTCGGATTTACACCTCTTAGTTAGAATGTTTTTAAAGTAATTAAATGGCACAAACAAAATAGTATTAGTCAAAGGAAAATTTGGATAAGAAATTAACAATAATCCGGTAAATATAATTGTGTTTGTAACGAACTAAACCTAAGACCGAATGAGAGAAAAAATGTTCAGGCTTACATTAACCAACTACGAATCATAGCATTGTGTAACTTGGCATGGTGCTTCATCTAGTGTTTTGTTAGTTCGTCGATAGAAATCAATTTTACCCGACATATACGAGTACGAACTTCATGTCTTATAATTTATTTTCCAAACTTAACTTCTTTACTAATGTGTACTTTCTCTCCCACAATAAACATAGGCATGACAACAAAATCAGAGGGGCGCACTGCTTTAGTTTTTTGTTTTGAAAGCGGGAGCAAAGGCGTAGCCCAAATATCTTAAATGTTAAAGCCCATGCAGATTACGTAGGGCAATTGTCGAAATCATTAGCATGGATGGTGGGAGGGAGTGGGAGAATAGGGACAGAGCGATTAAACACCACGAAATTATACCGAAATGTTCGTATAATAATCATATACCTTGGCTCTGGTCATTTCTATGATTATACCAAGAGTTTCTTATGCTATCAGAAGTATGGGCTCTGTAAGTGTTAAATCAATAGTATTCTCGTTTCTACTTAACTCTCAAAAAATAATCGTTGCCACCTGATATGTCTTCATACCTGACGCAAATCGAAACCTATTCTCTCGTAGAACAGTCAGTTTCCACGTTGTGATAAATGTCAAACAAGGACACTGTTGCACTTTTGAACTATAAAAATTCTTATCTGACAGCCGATAGTACCCAGCAGCTTATTTTGGATTTCTGGAAATGTATATTTTGCCATTGTATCAGAGTGTTCAAGGAATTCAGCCAATACTGTTGTTATTCATCTAATTGTTAAGTATTTCCTCAGTCACAGGTATTTGATTTAAGTATTGAGAGTTATTGAAGAAACAGCTTTTCTCTCCGTAATGTCAGTGAAGGTTCATTATCTTCCTACATAGAGGCTATTAACAGGGGGTGTCATAAAGGCTCCCATAGCAAGACGAAGACCTTCATGATAAATGGATTCAAGGATTTGAAAGGTGGATTTACGGGTGGATCCATACACTATGCATCAATATTCCAGTTTAGAACGTACAAGAGATTAGTAAAGCCGCATGAAGACTTTACGATCGACATCCCCAGCCAGAATGGGGCGGAACGTATAAAGGTTAATTGTTTTATGCATTTTTTTAAAAACATTGATTAAGGGGAGGCAGGATAGATTTTTCTTGTCAAAGATGACAACAAGAAATTTATATTCAGAAACAACTTTTATCTTCGTTTTGTCGAGAAGAATTCGGGGTCTGGATGTATACCTCGAAGGTTGCAGAAATGCACGCATTTCGTCTTGGACTTAGAAAAATCTAAAACCATCTTCATCTGACCATTTTCGAAGGTTGTTAAGGCATTGTTGGAGCTGTTGTTCGATGATATTCATGTTTCAAACAAATTAATATACCCGTACATACATACTCAACGCCTGAAGTATGCTTTTGACAATGCATTTTAAGATTCAGTTCATCCTGAACAAAACAAGCAATATTGGATTAACTCCCTTAAATTTTACTCAAAACTCACTCATCACACTGATTCAATTTCATTATTCAAAATCATTCCAAAATTATTTACCTTGTTAATTTTACGTTCTTATAAAATGTAATAGATGGATTGCTTTACTCGACCTTTAACCACCGTCACAACCATCGTTTATCAAACCGTCTCTCACCAATGGGTTGATAATCGCAGACCAATGTGAGATAGCAGCCTGAGGCTAAGAAGGGGTGCGAGGGTGAGAGAAATATCAGGAATCAATTATTATTGTTAGGTGCTCCAGTCGTCACGATATAACTGAAATATTGTTGAAACGGGCGTAATTCATTCAAACAAACAATTATCGAAACGTCATAGGTCTGTAAAATAAATGGTTAAAGAAACAAGATAGTGGCGACCTAAATATCATTACTAGAGTACTTTCAATTATAGTTAAGCGGTTTAAGTCGTCTACGGAGGAAAGGGTCGAATTCCAACTATCGTCTCATTGTAATTGAGTGTTTCCATTGCTCGAGGTTTAGCTAATCTGAACACAAAGGGCTTAAAGGGGGTTATTGTGATCACTCATCGTTTATACGTCCGCCTGCCTATTTAACCATTGAGCCAATCAAGCTTAAACTTGATAGAGATATGCCATTAGTGAAGCTCTGCCAGAATTGGTAAAATAGCTTAATTCCATCAAAACCTTTAGTAACAGAGACGCTGAAAATTAAAACAATCTTCTCATCCTAACCCGAGCGGTCGATCAAGCTGAAGCTGACAAGGGCGTCTCTTGGTCGAAGCTCCACCAAAGAAGTAAAATGTTTATTTCAATTAAAAAATCTGTCTTTATACATTTATACATTTCTAATTTAAACACGGTTACTCAGGTGAGCGATCTAGGACCACCATGGTCCTCTTTTTTTTAACTGAAAGCAGCGATCTGTAAAATAACTACCCAAATAACGATAAAGAACATGATCGGTTTTGGGTTTTGGAATCTTTTTGAAATGAAAATTGAAGAGCATTTTAAATGAAATGCTTAAAAAAATGTTTGCACGATAAACGTTACAAAATCTACAAGTAAGGAGGTCACTACATTGCTCTGGACATCTTTCCTGAATATTTCTGATTGAGGTTTTGAAGAAATGACTATTATCTAATCCAGTTTCCATACTTGGAGTAAATTGTAGATTCTTATCAAAGGAGATGTTGCCGTTTATCATTCCTAGAAAGTTTATCGTTGGGCGTGCGGCTTCATCCATTGCAGCGTATCACCCTAGAGTTCACAAATTTAAGCCACTGTATCTCGATCTTGCTGAGAGTTTTGTCTGGTCTCAAGGAACAACCCGATTCATTTTGATGGCATGCGACTTTTTGTCACGGACAAGGAGCCTTCAAAAAACTTTCATTTTACTTTTCAATAAAACCAAACGTGCTAAATATTTCACTCATAGTCGATTTTTTTTTTCAGTAGGAAGAAAAAGTTTGGCATGAGTGGCAAAAAAGACTTGCATGGAAAACGGGCCATTACTTAAATTTTCCTTGTTACCACCCCAGAAGTCACGATGATTGGGAAATCCGTTTCAGATTTGCAGAAAATATTGTCTTATTATTAGAAAGACCCGAATTGATTTTGGTGGAATTCCGACTAATGTTTTGGGAAATATGAACCCCTAGAAAAAATTAGTTAACACTCCAACTGTCTCAATTTTATCCATCCTTCTCAAATATATCGAATTAGTTTTATCTGGTCAAAAGGAAGACCCTTTTTGTGGTAATCAGACTTGATGAGAATGAGGTCTCGATAAAAAAAATTCTGAAAAAAAAATGTTTGGCGCAATCTCTTTCAAACTTGCTCTAATGAACGGTTTCTTAGGTTGAGCGTCAATAGATTACGAAGTATTAAGATGTCGCCAGAGAAACCCAAGTAAATAAGTATTACAGATGAACAAGTTTTGAGAGAGTGAACAAAAGTGGATTTTATGTATACACTGAAATTGAACCATGATCACTTGCTCAGTTACTTTGCATCTATACATTTCAACCACCAATACGATTAGTAAAGGTTTAAGGAAATTCAAACAGATGAAGTCATGTACTGTTCAAGTTTAATTTGTATCGTTTGTCATGTAATAGTTTCAATAATTTTTCATCATGGGAATTCAAACAGATAATTGGTTTCTCGCGATCTTTTGGCCGTATTTGTTTACAATCGACCGCTTCCGTCTAGCGTTATATTTTCTTAATTCAAAGTTACTGGACGGTGAAATTTGAAAAAAACGGATTTGAGTTATTGTTAAATCGAACTTATCAATATCGGAATTCAATGCGCCGTTTTAAGTTATCTGAATTCGAGGGTTTTCATGTCAATAAAAATGACTTGTTATGTATCGTTTGGAGTCTAAAGCAGTGCTTCCCGAAAGCAAACTTCTGAAATCGCCCGATGTCGTTATTCTTCCGATTTTGTGATATTTTTTCATTGCTAGTACAAATCACAATGTGCACTTTTGTTTCTTTGATAGAATGGGATTTAACGCCGCTTTCAACATTGCAGCCACGTGAAAAATTAATACAGTTAATTTCAAACTCACATGGAATGCATATGGAATGAAAATGAATGAGCCGATGAAATTTAAATGGAATTAAAGGAAGGTGATATGATCTCACTTATTTTGTCCAATTTGGACTCGTGAAAAATTAATACAATTTATTTCAAACTCAAATGGTTTTGGAATGCATATGGAATGAAATTGAATGAGTCGATGAAATTTGAATGGAATTGAATTGAAGGGACGGATATGATCTCACTTATTTTGTCCAATTTGGACGAAATTGACATTTTATTGTCTCCATTAAATAAAAAAGTACGAATCTATCTTTAACTAGATATTACGGAACAATCAACACAAGACAATGATATTATTGGTGGCTATGCGTGATATTTCCAACATTTTGACATGTACGCCAAGCAAAGACTCTAGCCAGCCTGTGCTAGGATCTTCACTTTGAGCTTCATATGCAGATGAGGTCTTATAGTAATCTGAAGACAGTCGGGCAATCTTTTAACCGCATTGTGTGACTAAGCTGCCCAATATTTCCAACCTATACACATGTCAAATTGTTGGAAATATCATGCGCAGTCTCATTGATGGTTTTAGCGATTTAAATGAAGTTGGTTCACGTTTGTAAATAGATGAGGCGTTTTTAACGGATTCTCGATCGTTTTGAACGATTTGAGTAAGTGAGGTCATTAATATGTTTATAGATGACTTGTTTTATTAATACGGTATTACATGACCACCCATTGATATGATTTATTAACATTGTATTTGAACTTCTCTTAACCACTTTTTAGCTCATTTTTGCAAAACTAGCTCAAAGTGAGCTTTTGTGTTCTTCACCTTTTTTTCCGGCGCACGCAAGAAGATGTCGAACATTCTTTTAAAGATCTTCTCCTCAGTAACCTATGGGCAGAGTTCAACCAAACTTGGCAGAATATTACCCAAAAAATGGTTAGAGCAGTAAAGGCCCCGTAATCTTTAAACATCTACTCCGTAACCAATGGGCGGATTTTAACCAAACTTGGCAGAATATTTCTTGCGTGGCTCTTCTCAAAAGTATGTGAAATTGGATTGACCCCCAAATATGGGCGTGACAGTTTTTGTCCCCCGATATCTTTAAACATCTTGGTAACCAATGGGCAGATTTCAAACACGTTTGGCCAGAAAAGTTCCTTGGGTGACCCTTTTCAAAACGTGAAATTTCGATTGACGCCCAAATATGGGCTTGGCAGGGCCGTGCAGTTTTTTTTTGCCCCAAAATCTTAAAACATCTTCTACTCAGTCGCATAAAGGTGAATTTCAAACAATCTTGGCAGGATGATCAATGGGTGACCTTTCTTAAACAATCTATGTAAATGTTTGATTGACCAAAAATATGGCCATGGCAGACTTTGACCCTGAATTCTTTAAACATCTTCTCGTCAGTAACCAATGGACAGATTTCAAACATTCTTGCGAGAAATGTTCCTTGGGGGACCAAAACCAATGGGCCATTTTAAAGCAAATTAAGATCGAGTTGTCCTTGGTGACTCTGCTTGATGATTACGCAATTCTGTTTTGCCTATAAACAAGATTGTGGCAGGGTAAGGCCTTTTCTCACTACGAAATATGTGAACGTTATCTTCTAAACCAATGGACCATTTTCAATAAAACATTGCCAGAATATTCCTTTGGTGACCCGTTTAAAAAAATCTTTGGGACAATTTAATTTTGCAATAAATTTGGACGTTACAGGGTGGATTTTGGAATAACATCTCCTCTACCACTGAGTGAATTTGAATGAAACTCTGTCAGGATGTAATGCGTTTGTCATCCATTAACCTTTGTTGTCGATGGGCCTTTCAAAGCAAATTTAAAAAAGAGGGATTCATGAAAACTATCAGATAAACTACCTATAGTCATTCTAGCTTTCTTGTTCCGTTTTCCTAGAATTCTTCAATAATTATAGCACTTCTATACCGAACCCGTAAAGCGAGTTGTGCATTGAGTCCAATTATACGGTCGTGGGTTTAATCGTTGGCTCGGCAATCTTTAATCTAGCCCTAAAAAAGTCATTGAGACTCCCGTCTTCTTTCATCAAGAACGAATGATATTTGAGATTGGCAGGCTCGGATGAGATATGGTTGTTATGTTATTAGGAAGTGTTCACATACCATTTGAATAGGTTCCATGCCTAACTGAAATAAAATAATCTATTAATAGGATAAAGTATATTTCATCTATATCTTGAGCGATGCTCAGATGTGCTAGGAAGAAATTGATCGCGTGTTAACATAATGGCAATTGATTCCAAATGACATATGATCTCGCAAACGCACAGTCACACTTTTTGCAGTGGCTTTGAATTTCCTGCCTTTGAAGGAAATTAAATTCCATCATTAGAAAAAAAAGTTCGTGATTTGAATGCGATGGTATCAGAAACAAATAATTGTTCCTGGAGAGGAATTTTCAATTTGTTTGTGAGCTATTATCGCAATAATATGATGATCGCTCATGATAAAGATTGTTTATTTTATTTGATATTTTGATGACTCTGTCGCACTAATTTGCTTGTTGTGATAAATATCTTATTTTGGTCATTGGTAACGAAGAATATTTTTCATCTGGCCAGATAGAAAAAAAAAATCACCTGACTGGGTAGAAAATTTTTCAATTGGCTGTAATTAGAATTTTACACATTGGTTACCAAGAAAAATTATTCATCTGGCCAGATAGAAAAGATTTTTCCACCTAACTGGGGAGAAATGGTTTCAATTGGCTGTTATTAAAAACGTTTTCACCTTGCTTTGGCCTGGTAGAAATTTTTTTTTACCTAACTGGGAAATAGAAAATTCTTGGTTACGAAGAAATTTTTTTATCTGGTGTAGCCGGGATGTGTATAAGGGGTGTTTGTACTGCTTGCCGTACAAGCTAGCCTTAATAGCGACGTGGTAGAGCACTCGCTTTGGGATGTAGAGGTCCCGGGTTCTAATCCCATTGGAGTCGAATATTTTATTTTTCATCTGGCCAGGGAGGAATTCTTTTTACCTAACCGGGGAGAATTTTTTTCAATTGGCTGTAATTAGAAATGTTTCACCTTGGTGACGAAGAAATGTTTTCATCTGACTAGATAGAAAAAAAAAACTTTTCACCTAACTGGGAAGAACATTTTTCATTTGGCTGTAATAAGACATTTTTCACATTGGTAACGAAGAATATTTTTCATCTGGCCAGATAGAAAAAAAAATCACCTGACTTGGTAGAAAATTTTTCAATTGGCTGTAATTAGAATTTTACACATTGGTTACCAAGAAAAATTATTCATCTGGCCAGATAGAAAAGATTTTTCCACCTAACTGGGGAGAAATGGTTTCAATTGGCTGTTATTAAAAACGTTTTCACCTTGCTTTGGCCTGGTAGAAATTTTTTTTACCTAACTGGGAAAAAAAATTCTTGGTTACGAAGAAATTTTTTTATCTGGTGTAGCCGGGATGTGTATAAGGGGTGTTTGTACTGTTTGCCGTGCCTTAATAGCGACGTTGTAGAGCACTCGCTTTGGGATGTAGAGGTCCCGGGTTCGAATCCCATTGGAGACGAATATTTAATTTTTCATCTGGCCAGGGAGGAATTCTTTTTACCTAACTGGGGAGAATTTTTTTCAATTGGCTGTAATTAGAAATGTTTCACCTTGGTGACGAAGAAATTTTTTCATCTGACTAGATAGAAAAAAAACTTTTCACCTAACTGGGAAGAACATTTTTCATTTGGCTGTAATAAGACGTTTTTCACATTGGTAACGAAGAATACTTTTCATCTGGCCAGATAGAAAAAGAAATCACCTGACTGGGTAGAAAATTTTTCAATTGGCTGTAATTAGAATTTTACACATTGGTTACCAAGAAAAATTATTCATCTGGCCAGATAGAAAAGAATTTTCCACCTAACTGTGGTGAAATGGTTTCAATTGGCTGATATTAAAAACGTTTTCACCTTCTTTTGGCCTGGTAGAAATTTTTTTTACCTAACTGGGAAAAAAAAATTCTTGGTTACGAAGAAATTTTTTTATCTGGTGTAGCCGGGATGTGTATAAGGGGTGTTTGTACTGCTTGCCGTACAAGCTAGCCTTAATAGCGACGTTGTAGAGCACTCGCTTTGGGATGTAGAGGTCCCGGGTTCGAATCCCATTGGAGTCGAATATTTAATTTTTCATCTGGCCAGGGAGGAATTCTTTTTACCTAACTGGGGAGAAATTTTTTCAATTGGCTGTAATTAGAAATGTTTCACCTTGGTGACGAAGAAATTTTTTCATCTGACTAGATAGAAAAAACTTTTCACCTAACTGGGAAGAACATTTTTCATTTTGCTGTAATAAGACATTTTTCTCATTGGTAACGAAGAATATTTTTCATCTGGCCAGATAAAAAAAAATCACCTGACTGGGTAGAAAATTTTTCAATTGGCTGTAATTAGAATTTTACACATTGGTTACCAAGAAAAATTATTCATCTGGCCAGATAGAAAAGATTTTTCCACCTAACTGGGGAGAAATGGTTTCAATTGGCTGTTATTAAAAACGTTTTCACCTTGCTTTGGCCTGGTAGAATTTTTTTTTACCCTACTGGGGAAAAAAAAATCTTGGTTACGAAGAAATTTTTTTATCTGGTGTAGCCGGGATGTGTATAAGGGGTGTTTGTACTGCTTGCCGTACAAGCTAGCCTTAATAGCGACGTGGTAGAGCACTCGCTTTGGGATGTAGAGGTCCCGGGTTCGAATCCCATTGGAGTCGAATATTTAATTTTTCATCTGGCCAGGGAGGAATTCTTTTTACCTAACTGGGGAGAAATTTTTTCAATTCGCTGTAATTAGAAATGTTTCACCTTGGTGACGAAGAAATTTTTTCATCTGACTAGATAGAAAAAACTTTTCGCCTAACTGGGAAGAACATTTTTCATTTGGCTGTAATAAGACATTTTTCACATTGGTAACGAAGAATATTTTTCATCTGGCTAGATAGAAAAAAAATCCCCTAACTGGGTAGAAAATTTTTCAATTGGCTGTAATTAGAATTTTACACATTGGTTACCAAGAAAAATTATTCATCTGGCCAGATAGAAAAGAATTTTCCACCTAACTGTGGTGAAATGGTTTCAATTGGCTGATATTAAAAACGTTTTCACCTTCTTTTGGCCTGGTAGAATTTTTTTTACCTAACTGGGAAAAAAATTTTCTTGGTTACGGAGAAATTTTTTTATCTGGTGTAGCCGGGATGTGTATAAGGGGTGTTTGTACTGCTTGCCGTTCAAGTTAGCCTTAATAGCGACGTGGTAGAGCACTCGCTTTGGGATGTAGAGGTCCCGGGTTCGAAACCCATTGGAGTCGAATATTTAATTTTTCATCTGGCCAGGGAGGAATTCTTTATACCTAACTGGGGAGAATTTTTTTCAATTCGCTGTAATTAGAAATGTTTCACCTTGGTGACGAAGAAATTTTTTCATCTGACTAGATAGAAAAAAAACTTTTCACCTAACTGGGAAGAACATTTTTCATTTGGCTGTAATAAGACATTTTTCACATTGGTAACGAAGAATATTTTTCATCTGGCCAGATAGAAAGAAAAATCACCCGACTGGGTAGAAAATTTTTCAATTGGCTGTTATTAGAATTTTACACATTGGTTACCAAGAAAAATTATTCATCTGGCCAGATAGAAAAGATTTTTCCACCTAACTGGGGAGAAATGGTTTCAATTGGCTGTTATTAAAAACGTTTTCACCTTGCTTTGGCCTGGTAGAAATTTTTTTTACCTAACTGGGAAAAAAAAATTTCTTGGTTACGAAGAAATATTTTTATCTGGTGTAGCCGGGATGTGTATAAGGAGTGTTTGTACTGCTTGCCGTACAAGTTAGCCTTAATAGCGACGTTGTAGAGCACTCGCTTTGGGATGTAGAGGTCCCGGGTTCGAATCCCATTGGAGTCGAATATTTAATTTTTCATCTGGCCAGGGAGGAATTCTTTTTACCTAACTGGGGAGAAATTTTTTCAATTGGCTGTAATTAGAAATGTTTCACCTTGGTGACGAAGAAATTTTTTCATCTGACTAGATAAAAAAAACTTTTCACCTAACTGGGAAGAACATTTTTCATTTGGCTGTAATAAGACATTTTTCACATTGGTAACGAAGAATATTTTTCATCTGGCCAGATAGAAAAAAAATCACCTAAATGGGTAGAAAATTTTTCAATTGGCTGTAATTAGAATTTAACACATTGGTTACCAGGAAAAATTATTCATCTGGCCAGACAGAAAAGATTTTCCACCTAACTGGGGAGAAATGGTTTCAATTGGCTGTTATTAAAAACGTTTTCACCTTGCTTTGGCCTGGTAGAATTTTTTTTTACCTTACTGGGGAAAAAAATTCTTGGTTACGAATAAATTTTTTTATCTGGTGTAGCCGGGATGTGTATAAGGGGTGTTTGTACTGCTTGCCGTACAAGCTAGCCTTAATAGCGACGTGGTAGAGCACTCGCTTTGGGATGTAGAGGTCCCGGGTTCGAATCCCATTGGAGTCGAATATTTAATTTTTCATCTGGCCAGGGAGGAATTCTTTTTACCTAACTGGGGAGAAATTTTTTCAATTCGCTGTAATTAGAAATGTTTCACCTTGGTGACGAAGAAATTTTTTCATCTGACTAGATAGAAAAAACTTTTCACCTAACTGGGAAGAACATTTTTCATTTGGCTGTAATAAGACATTTTTCACATTGGTAACGAAGAATATTTTTCATCTGGCCAGATAGAAAAAAAATCCCCTGACTGGGTAGAAATTTTTTCAATTGGCTGTTATTAGAATTTTACACATTGGTTACCAAGAAAAATTATTCATCTGGCCAGATAGAAAAGATTTTTCCACCTAACTGTGGTGAAATGGTTTCAATTGGCTGTTATTAAAAACGTTTTCACCTTGCTTTGGCCTGGTAGAATTTTTTTTTACCTAACTGGGAAAAAAATTTCTTGGTTACGAAGAAATATTTTTATCTGGTGTAGCCGGGATGTGTATTAGGGGAGTTTGTACTCCTTGCCGTACAAGTTAGCCTTAATAGCGACGTGGTAGAGCACTCGCTTTGGGATGTAGAGGTCCCGGGTTCGAATCCCATTGGAGTCGAATATTTAATTTTTCATCTGGCCAGGGAGGAATTCTTTTTACCTAACTGGGGAGAAATTTTTTCAATTGGCTGTAATTAGAAATGTTTCACCTTGGTGACGAAGAAATTTTTTCATCTGACTAGATAAAAAAAAACTTTTCACCTAACTGGGAAGAACATTTTTCATTTGGCTGTAATAAGACATTTTTCACATTGGTAACGAAGAATATTTTTCATCAGGCCAGATAGAAAAAAAATCACCTAAATGGGTAGAAAATTTTTCAATTGGCTGTAATTAGAATTAAACACATTGGTTACCAGGAAAAATTATTCATCTGGCCAGATAGAAAAAATTTTTCCACCTAACTGGGGAGAAATGGTTTCAATTGGCTGTTATTAAAAACGTTTTCACCTTGCTTTGGCCTGGTAGAAATTTTTTTGACCTAACTGGGAAAAAAAAAAATCTTGGTTACGAAGAAATTTTTTTTATCTGGTGTAGCCGGGATGTGTATAAGGGGTGTTTGTACTGCTTGCCGTACAAGCTAGCCTTAATAGCGACGTGGTAGAGCACTCGCTTTGGGATGTAGAGGTCCCGGGTTCGAATCCCATTGGAGTCGAATATTTAATTTTTCATCTGGCCAGGGAGGAATTCTTTTTACCTAACTGGGGAGAATTTTTTTTCAATTGGCTGTAATTAGAAATGTTTTACCTTTGTGACGAAGAAATTTTTTCATCTGACTAGATAGAAAAAAACTTTTCACCTAACTGGGAAGAACATTTTTCATTTGGCTGTAATAAGACATTTTTCACATTGGTAACGAAGAATATTTTTCATCAGGCCAGAAAGAAAAAAAAAATCACCTGACTGGGTAGAAAATTTTTCAATTGGCTGTAATTAGAATTTTACACATCGGTTACCAAGAAAAATTATTCATCTGGCCAGATAGAAAAGATTTTTCCACCTAACTGGGGAGAAATGGTTTCAATTGGCTGTTATTAAAAACGTTTTCACCTTGCTTTGGCCTGGTAGAAATTTTTTTTACCTAACTGGGAAAAAGACTTAAGACTTCACTTCCGGCGACGGTGTTTTATTTCGTCTCTCGCTATAAAATGGTTTTTAAGTGATTGTGACTGTTAATATCATGGGATCATGGGATTATTGCAACGAAGACGGTTGCTTCTCACGTATGTTGTAAAAAATTGAACTTTCTGCTCACAGAAAAGATAATTTAGGTTAATTTTCACCAGTTTCCTTTGTCTTTAGATACATTATAGCATATAAAAATAGAATGAAATCCTAACGGTTACGGTATGTGAAGTGTTCAGGTGACTGTTTGGTGAAGTAAAATACCGTATACTGTTGTACAAACATTTGACCCCGGGCGATTATATTGCTGCACGATTATGGCGGACAATGAAAACCTAACGGAATTTGAGCCAGTCTCATTACATGACAATACAGAAGTCAAAATACCAGTTCGACAGAATTATTCTGTCACTTACACAGATGAAAATGTAAATCCGTCATTATCTTTGGCCCAGCGTTGCATTGTGCAAAATGACACACAGCATAGTATCGGCGATATCAATGTCTCCGAAATTGGAAATTGTACTCCGTATATAGACAAACCGCAACGAGTCAATATGTCTGAATCCTTTGTGAAAAATGCAGATCATTCCAATTTAAACATGTTTCACTCACTAAAGGATATGTTTTATAAGGTACCAGCAGAAATTTTCATAAATGAGGTTCTTACGATGCACTCTGAGAGTGAGGTTGATTTGGAGCAAACTAGGGCGTTTCTGTTCGATATTTTGAAATCTTGTGATGACTTTCCGTATGGTGACACTATGGAGCTTAAACGTAGAGTGCATTCTCGTAACGGTGATCGTGTCTCTGTGAAGTTGTCCAAGGATATTTACTTAATAGTCTCTGTTATTGAAGGGTCGGGGTACTCGAATTTAAAAGATATCCTGAGTCAATGCAAATCAAAAACTAAAAAGAAGTCAACTTCCGCTAGTGGTTATGAAAGTAACCCTACTATGAATAGTGATACGTGTAAATGCATGTGTAAACCAGAAATGGATTTACTCAAAAATACTGTTAATTCTCTCCAAGCTGATGTTTTGTTGTTAAAACAGAGACTTGTTGCTGTTGAGCGTACTCGTAGCGAGCAGATCGATGTCATAAATAACACTCTGAAAGCTACTACAAGTGATATTACAAACATTCGAACGGATATCAATCACCATTTTGGTGAGGTAAAACAAAGTTTGTCTAGAATGAACAATGATAGACTTGACTATGATTCTCAAAGTATAATACAAATCAAAAAGGATATGTACTTTGTAACAGAAAATATAAACTTAATGCAAAACGAATTACTAAGCATAGTCAAGCAATTGGGTTTAAATTGTGACAATGATAAACCTGATTTCCCTCCACCATCAAACATAGTCATTACTTGTGATTTAGTTGAAGTCCCGGCATCAACAGTTGTTGATAACGAATGTCAGGTGAATCGAAGTGATGACCCTCATATTCAATTATCGCCGAATGAGGTGTTGCATGCCGCCCCTTTACCAATGCAGATAAATGTTGATGATATGGAGGAGGATAATAGTTTTGGTAACTTGCCTATACCTGTTCTTGTCACTCGAGGTATGAAGGTTAATAAGACTGGTCAAAACGATATTGCGTCTGATAAAAGGGAAACACTCCCATCATACAGTGAAATGGTAAAGCGTAATCCAAAACCGAAGAAGGATTACAGTAAACACCCACAAAACGTAAACGTAAATGTAAATGAATCAGGTAGAAACCCTGACAGTAACAAGTCAAACCTTTTGCATCATGTCATAAAGCGTACTAAACGCTTTTATTTGGGTGGTTTTAAAAATACTGTCTCTGAAGACGATATTGCAGATTATGTCACTACTAAAGGTCCAGATATGTCTTTTGTGCGCATTTTTTCCAAATAAAAGAAACAACTCTGTTGTTGTTAGACTGAATGTTTTTGAAAACGAAAAGGCCTCTCTTCTTACTGATCCGGGTTTCTGGCCTGACTTCGTTATATGTAGACCATGGCTTACTTACAATCAGTACAAAAGGAGATTAAGATCTCAAAATAATTACGACAATGGTCGTCATTATCGCGATAACAGACGTTCTGACTGGTATGGCGATGATTACGACCATCGCCAAGGAGTGTCTGATTGGGGTGATAAGGATGGAAAAAATGAATCTTATGAAAACACAAAGTGGTTTTCAAACTCTAAAGTAGACTAACTATCATGGCTCTAAAACTAGTTACATGGAATGCAACTGGCATAATGTCTAGTTGCTCCTTTCTTTGTAATTTATTGAATGTGTTTGACATTGATATTTGTGGTATTGCTGAACATTGGTTGTATCCTTCAAACTTGTCCTTCCTTAATTGTATAGATAATATGTATAACAGTATCGCTGTATCGGATAAAGATTTAAGTAAACCAAGTCAACGGAGGGTTGGCAAAGGCGGTGTTTGCATCCTATGGCATCGAAAATATGATAACTTTGTTACACCTATTATTTTAGAAGATGATAGAATAATAGGTATACAAGTTATGTTAAATCCTAACAATATTTTATTTGTATTTCAGGTTTACCTTCCATGTACAAATCACCCAATTGCGTTGTATAGAGACTATATTGACACAACTGAAAATTTGATTATGACCTACAATGAACTTGGAACTGTTATAATCATGGGGGATTTTAATTCAGATATTCTGTCGAACACTGCGGATGGCAGATCAAAATATTTGAAAACTGTAATGACAAGGCAACATTTTGAAGCTATAAATGTGCCACCTCGACTTTCTGGCATGAATTTTTCAAACCTTAGCTATAGCTCGGCTACAAAAAGTATGATTGACTATGGATTTATACCGTCAGAAAAAATAGACTTATTGGATATATGCCATATACTTGGTGAAAATGCACTTAACTTCTCTAGACATTTTCCAATAATATTCTCTATGAATTTGCAAACAATGAATGGTATAAACAATACACATATCGACCAAAAAAGTGTAAACTGGAGAAAAGTAAATAGAGAACATATTCAGCAATATAAAGATTTTACAAATTACAATGAACAATTTCAATTGCTGATTGAAGAAGATATTACGTCAATAGAAAATATAGACTATCTATATAGTGCACTTGCAAACGGTATCATTGAAGCATCGGAAGTATGCTTTCCGCATCGTAAATTTAAACATTTTAATAAACCGTATTGGGATACAGAGTTGAATGAAGCTCATAAAAGCATGTGTCGTGAAAGACGAGGGTGGCTACAAAACAGTAGGCCAAGAAATTATGACGACGAATCATATCGTACAAACAAAAACATGAAACGTATTTTTAGAAAACTTCATCGTCGTAAATGTGAAAATTATATCAAGAAAGTCTATGACGACATTGTAAAATGCGCCGAAACTGATTCTAGAAAATTTTGGAAATTGGTAAATTCTAAACGCAGTAAGATTACTCATATTGGAAATGAATTTAAATTTGGCGATACCGTGTTTAGAGATCCACAATCCGTTAATAAAGGATGGTATAATTACTTTAAAAACATGTATACACCATCAAGTAACGTTGAATTCAATGATCCTCACGAAGAAGATGTTTTATCAGACTGAAATAGAATTAACAATCTTGTACATGAATCAATATCATTATCACCATATGAACCAATTATAACACAAGAAATATATAATGCCATAAAGAAGGCAAAGAAAAACAAAAGCTGTGGGTTTGATTGTCTTTATTACGAACACTTTAAATTCGGCGGATTTGTAGTTTTAAAGCTCTTAACAAAATTGTTTGATGGTATGCTGAAATTTGCACACACTCCAGACTTATTAAAAAAGGGCATCATTACCATCCTATACAAAGGAAATGGAAAACCCCGAAATGACCCAAAGAGTTATCGAGCTATAACATTGTCTTCGGTTATTCTAAAATTGTATGAAGCAGTATTACTTTCGCGTCTTGAACACACATACTCGAGTATTCACACCTTACAGGGTGGTTTCCGCAAAGGGTTTGGTTGCATGATGACGTCATATCTAGTACACGAAAGTATCAATTTTTCAATTGAAAACCAAAGTAAATTATACGTATGTTTTCTGGACGTACAAAGCGCTTTTGATTGCGTATGGCATGAGTCTTTACTACTTAAGTTGTACAAAGTAGGTATTGATCCATATATCTATTTATCAATTCAAAATCTTTATAAAGGTATGACTAGCTGTGTCAAAAGTAATGGTTTTTTCTCTGACTGGTTCCCCGTTTTACAAGGAACTAGACAAGGAGGAGTCTTAAGTCCCTACTTATATCTAATTTTTATAAATTGTTTAATAGACATACTTGTAGCTTCCGGCGTTGGCTTTCACTTCCAAGGCTTACCATGTCCATGTCCAACATCTGCAGATGACATGGTACTTATGTCCTTTTCTAAACGTGGAATGGATATTTTGATGGATTTGTGTTATCAATACGGTTTAAAAAATAGATATCAGTATGATGCAAATAAATCAGCTGTACTGGTTATGAATGAAAAGGTTAACGAGTCCCGTTCTGCAAATCGAACCTGGTCACTTGGTGACAAGCGAGTTGTAGACATGGACTCCTACACGCATCTTGGCGTAACAATAAATAAATTTTTGAATAGAACAGTAAATGTAGAAGAATGCTGTATTAAGATCAAATCTACATTTCTATCACTAGTACATTATGGGCTGTTTGATAAAGGACTTCACCCATTAACAGCAAAGAAGCTGTATAGTTGTATCGTTTTACCAAAAGCACTATATGGATGCGAACTTTGGGATAACCTTAGTGTCGATGATATATCCCTTATAGAAAAATCACACCGTTTTTGCATTAAATATATGCAATCAATTTCTAAATTTTCAAGTACTAATATTGCCTTGTCTTTAATTGGCTTACTACCGATTTCAGCTGAAATCGATATTCGAAAACTTGTATTTTTCGGCCAATTGTGTAGATTGGATCCCAATAAAATCGTTAAAACAATATTTTCTAAACGATTATTAAATTATGTTAATAATCCGTCTCGAGTGAGAGGGTTCATCCCCGAATGCATCAAGCTATGTGGTAAATACAATCTGAAAAATGTGGTCTTTACTTATATTAACGATGGAATATTTCCTACCAAACATACATGGAATCATCTTATAAGAATACAAGTAAATTCTTTCTTTAATGAATCTATCAGACAAGAAGTATTAGAAAATAGCACCCTAGCCACATATCCAGTATTTCATCCAGGGTTTTCTTTATTAGAACCCTCAACCGTTTGGGTTATTTCAAGAAAAAATAGGCATTTGAGACGGACCTGTACGATTATAGTTCAAATGATTACGACTCATTTTAAATGTTTCAATGCATCTTGTAATAAATGCAATATTTACACAGACCAGAGAGTTGTACATTTAATGTTCTTCTGTTGTAAAACTGCTGAATATACTTCAAAATTATTTGAAACCATTTTCACATTTTACGGAGACAGGTATAAAAAACTAATGCAAAGTCATTTAAATGAACAAATAATACAAATTTTGTCTTGTTTCGGCCATTCTCTGAGTCAGCTTGAGGAAATTATTTATTACAAACGTATTGCAAAAATATGGGATGGTATTTGGTTGTAACTACAAAACGCCTTTCATTTTATTTATTATATAGATGTACAAACATGATTATATGCCACACTTAAGAAAGCAGTAGTTAAACAATATTTATGACTTATTGCCTTGAATTTAGTTTCGCCAAGGTATTTCGCATAACAGGAATACATACACTCCTAATCAAACTGCCAATATATCGAAATTCTTCAATTTCATTTCGTTAAAGATTCGAATCAACTCTGGCAGATATTCATTCATTCATTCATTCATTCATTCATTCATTCATTCATTCGTTCGTTCGTTCGTTCGTTCGTTCGTTCGTCCGTTCGTTCGTTCATTCATTCATTCATTCTTTCTTTCATTCATTCATTCATTCATTCATTCATTCATTCATTCATTCATTCATTCATACATGCATTTTGTTTGTACTTGTCTGTATAATGTTTATATGGTACATGTATTTTTCTGTTAATTTGTATAACCTGATTAATTGATGTACGCGAATTCAATTTATCTGTATCTATGTAGACATGTTTTATGAGATTGATAGATTCATTCACTGGTGCATTCAGTCATTTGTACATTTATTGCTTATGTATAAGCTGATTGATTGCTTAATTAGTAAATTGCCATATCAACTGGTTGATTGATCAATTTCACTGTGTCTTGCATTTATGCATATATTTCTTAATGAACAATAATACGTGTACGATACATGTATCATTTGTTTATTGTCTAAACGTTGAATACACTAAAATTCTGATTCTCGTAAATATCATTTCACGCACTAATTAGTGAAATATATTGATCAATTGCTATTTTGTCTATTTCTTACAATTTATATGTTTGTGTGTATTTGTATGTGTCTCTCACCTCTTCACTTGTTCATGTTCATCCTCACTTTATATGTTTGTATATAAGTTTTGTATTTTTCACTATGCTATCTTCATATTTGGAAGAATAAAGAATTATATATGTAATAAGACATTTTTCACATTGGTAACGAAGAATATTATTCATCTGGCCAGATAGAAAAAAAAATCACCTGACTGGGTAGAAAATTTTTCAATTGGCTGTAATTAGAATTTTACACATTGGTTACCAAGAAAAAATATTCATCTGGCCAGATAGAAAAGATTTTTCCATCAAACTAGGGAGAAATGGTTTCAATTGGCTGTTATTAAAAACGTTTTCACCTTGCTTTGGCCTGGTAGAAATTTTTTTTACCTAACTGGGGAAAAAATTTCTTGGTTACGAAGAAATTTTTTTATCTGGTGTAGCCGGGATGTGTATAAGGGGTGTTTGTACTGCTTGCCGTACAAGCTAGCCTTAATAGCGACGTGGTAGAGCACTCGCTTTGGGATGTAGAGGTCCCGGGTTCGAATCTCATTGGAGTCGAATATTTAATTTTTCATCTGGCCAGGGAGGAATTCTTTTTACCTAACTGGGGAGAAATTTTTTCAATTCGCTGTAATTAGAAATGTTTCACCTTGGTGACGAAGAAATTTTTCATCTGACTAGATAGAAAAAAACTTTTCACCTAACTGGGAAGAACATTTTTCATTTTGCTGTAATAAGACATTTTTCTCATTGGTAACGAAGAATATTTTTCATCTGGCCAGATAAAAAAAAATCACCTGACTGGGTAGAAAATTTTTCAATTGGCTGTAATTAGATTTTTACACATTGGTTACCAAGAAAAATTATTCATCTGGCCAGAAAGAAAAGATTTTTCCACCTAACTGGGGAGAAATGGTTTCCATTGGCTGTTATTAAAAACGTTTTCACCTTGCTTTGGCCTGGTAGAATTTTTTTTTACCTAACTGGGGAAAAAAAATTCTTGGTTAAGAAGAAATTTTTTTATCTGGTGCAGCCGGGATGTGTATAAGGGTTGTTTGTACTTCTTGCCGTACAAGCTGGCCTTAATAGCGACGTGGTAGAGCACTCGCTTTTGGATGTATAGGTCCCGGGTTCGAATCCCATTGGAGTCGAATATTTAATTTTTCATCTGGCCAGGGAGGAATTCTTTTTACCTAACTGGGGAGAATTTTTTTCAATTCGCTGTAATTAGAAATGTTTCACCTTGGTGACGAAGAAATTTTTTCATCTGACTAGATAGAAAAAACTTTTCACCTAACTGGGAAGAACATTTTTCATTTGGCTGTAATAAGACATTTTTCACATTGGTAACGAAGAATATTTTTCATCTGGCCAGATAGAAAAAAAAATCCCCTAACACGGTAGAAAATTTTTCAATTGGCTGTAATTAGAATTTTACACATTGGTTACCAAGAAAAAATATTCATCTGGCCAGATAGAAAAGATTTTTCCATCTAACTGTGGTGAAATGGTTTCAATTGGCTGTTATTAAAAACGTTTTCACCTTGCTTTGGCCTGGTAGAAATTTTTTTTACCTAACTGGGAAAAATTAATTTCTTGGTTACGAAGAAATTTTTTTATCTGGTGTAGCCGGGATGTGTATAAGGGGTGTTTGTACTGCTTGCCGTACAAGCTAGCCTTAATAGCGACATGGTAGAGCACTCGCTTTGGGATGTAGAGGTCCCGGGTTCGAATCCCATTGGAGTCGAATATTTAATTTTTCATCTGGCCAGGGAGGAATTCTTTTTACCTAACTGGGGAGAATTTTTTTTCAATTGGCTGTAATTAGAAATGTTTTACCTTCGTGACAAAGAAATTTTTTCATCTGACTAGATAGAAAAAACTTTTCACCTAACTGGGTAGAACATTTTTCATTTGGCTGTAATAAGACATTTTTCACATTGGTAACGAAGAATATTTTTCATCTGGCCAGATAGAAAAAAAAATCACCTGACTTGGTAGAAAATTTTTCAATTGGCTGTAATTAGAATTTTACACATCGGTTACCAAGAAAAATTATTCATCTGGCCAGATAGAAAAGATTTTTCCACCTAACTGGGGCGAAATGGTTTCAATTGGCTGTTATTGAAAAAGTTTTCACCTTGCTTTGGCCTGGTAGAAATGTTTTTTACCTAACTGGGAAAAAAAAATTTTTGGTTACGAAGAAATTTTTTTATCTGGTGTAGCCGGGATGTGTATAAGGGGTGTTTGTACTGCTTGCCGAACAAGCTAGCCTTAATAGCGACGTGGTAGAGCACTCGCTTTGGGAAATAGAGGTCCCGGGTTCGAATCCCATTGTAGTCGAATATTTAATTTTTCATCTGGCCAGGGAGGAATACTTTTTACCTAACTGGGGAGAAATTTTTTCAATTGGCTGTAATTAGAAATGTTTCACCTTGGTGACGAAGAAATTTTTTCATCTGACTAGATAGAAAAAAACTTTTCACCTAACTGGGAAGAACATTTTTCATTTGGCTGTAATAAGACATTTTTCACATTGGTAACGAAGAATATTTTTCATCTGGCCAGATAGAAAAAAAAAATCACCTGACTGGGTCGAAAATTTTTCAATTGGCTGTAATTAGAATTTTACACATTGGTTACCAAGAAAAATTATTCATCTGGCCAGATAGAAAAGATTTTTCCACCTAACTGGGGAGAAATGGTTTCAATTTGCTGTTATTAAAAACGTTTTCACCTTGCTTTGGCCTGGTAGAAATTCTTTTTACCTAACTGGGAAAAAAAAAATTCTTGGTTACGAAGAATTTTTTTTATCTGGTGTAGCCGGGATGTGTATAAGGGGTGTTTGTACTGCTTGCCGTACAAGCTAGCCTTAATAGCAACGTGGTAGAGCACTCCCTTTGGGATGTAGAGGTCCCGGGTTCGAATCCTATTGGAGTCGAATATTTAATTTTTCATCTGACTAGATAGAAAAAAACTTTTCACCTAACTGGGAAGAACATTTTTCATTTGGCTGTAATAAGACATTTTTTACATTGGTAACGAAGAATATTTTTCTTCTTGCCAGATAGAAAAAAAAAATCACCTAACTGGGTAGAAAATTTTTCAATTGGCTGTAATTAGAATTTTACACATTGGTTACCAGGAAAAATTATTCATCTGGCCAGATAGAAAAGATTTTTCCACCTAACTGGGGAGAAATGGTTTCAATTGGCTGTTATTAAAAACGTTTTCACCTTGCTTTGGCCTGGTAGAATTTTTTTTTACCTAACTGGGAAAAAAATTTCTTGGTTACCATTAGTTTTTTTTATCTGGTGTAGCCGGGATGTGTATAAGGGGTGTTGTACTGCTTGCCGTACAAGCTAGCCTTAATAGCGACGTGGTAGAGCACTTGCTTTGGGATGTAGAGGTCCCGGGTTCGAATCCCATTGGAGTCGCATATTTAATTTTTCATCTGGCCAGGGAGGAATTCTTTTTACCTAACTGGGGAGAAATTTTTTCAATTGAATGTAATTAGAAATGTTTCACCTTGGTGACGAAGAAATTTTTTCATCTGACTAGATAGAAAAAAACTTTTCACCTAACTGGGAAGAACATTTTTCATTTGGCTGTAATAAGACATTTTTCACATTGGTAACGAAGAATATTTTTCATCTGGCCAGATAGAAAAAAAAATCACCTGACTGGGTAGAAAATTTTTCAATTGGCTGTAATTAGAATTTTACACATTGGTTACCAAGAAAAATTATTCATCTGGCCAGATAGAAAAGATTTTTCCACCTAACTGGGGAGAAATGGTTTCAATTGGCTGTTATTAAAAACGTTTTCACCTTGCTTTGGCCTGGTAGAAATTTTTTTTACCTAACTTAATAGCGACGTGGTAGAGCACTCGCTTTGGGATGTAGAGGTCCCGGGTTCGAATCCCATTGGAGTCGAATATTTAATTTTTCATCTGGCCAGGGAGGAATTCTTTTTACCTAACTGGGGAGAATTTTTTTTCAATTGGCTGTAATTAGAAATGTTTCACCTTGGTGACGAAGAAATTTTTTCATCTGACTAGATAGAAAAAAACTTTTCACCTAACTGGGAAGAACATTTTTCATTTGGCTGTAATAAGACATTTTTCAAATTGGTAACGAAGAATATTTTTCATCTGGCCAGATAGACAAAAAAAATCACCTTACTGGGTAGAAAATTTTTCAATTGGCTGTAATTAGAATTTTACACATTGGTTACCAAGAAAAATTATTCATCTGGTCAGATAGTAAAGATTTTTCCACCTAACTGGGGAGAAATGGTTTCAATTGGATGTTATTAAAAACGTTTTCACCTTGCTTTGGCCTGGTAGAAATTTTTTTACCTAACTGGGAAAAAAAAAAATTCTTGGTTACGAAGAATTTTTTTTATCTGGTGTAGCCGGGATGTGTATAAGGGGTGTTTATACTGCTTGCCGTACAAGCTAGCCTTAATAGCGACGTGGTAGAGCACTCGCTTTGGGATGTAGAGGTCCCGGGTTCGAATCCCATTGGAGTCGAATATTTAATTTTTCATCTGGCCAGGGAGGAATTCTTTTTACCTAACTGGGGAGAATTTTTTTTCAATTGGCTGTAATTAGAAATGTTTCACCTTGGTGACGAAGAATTTTTTTCATCTGACTAGATAGAAAAAAACTTTTCACCTAACTGGGAAGAACATTTTTCATTTGGCTGTAATAAGACATTTTTCAAATTGGTAACGAAGAATATTTTTCATCTGGCCAGATAGACAATAAAAATCACCTAACTGGGTAGAAAATTTTTCAATTGGCTGTAATTAGAATTTTACACATTGGTTACCAAGAAAAATTATTCATCTGGTCAGATAGTAAAGATTTTTCCACCTAACTGGGGAGAAATGGTTTCAATTGGATGTTATTAAAAACGTTTTCACCTTGCTTTGGCCTGGTAGAAATTTTTTTACCTAACTGGGGAAAAAAAAATTCTTGGTTACGAAGAAATTTTTTTATCTGGTGTAGCCGGGATGTGTATAAGGGGTGTTTATACTGCTTGCCGTACAAGCTAGCCTTAATAGCGACGTGGTAGAGCACTCGCTTTGGGATGTAGAGGTCCCGGGTTCGAATCCCATTGGGGTCGAATATTTAATTTTTCATCTGGCCAGGGAGGAATTCTTTTTACCTAACTGGGGAGAATTTTTTCCAATTGGCTGTAAATAGAAATGTTTCACCTTGGTGACGAAGAAATTTTTTCATCTGACTAGATAGAAAAAAACTTTTCACCTAACTGGGAAGAACATTTTTCATTTGGCTGTAATAAAACATTTTTCACATTGGTAACGAAGAAAATTTTTCATCTGGCAAGATAGAAAAAAAAACACCTGACTGGGTAGAAAATTTTTCAATTGGCTGTAATTAGAATTTTACACATTGGTTACCAAGAAAAATTATTCATCTGGCCAGATAGAAAAGATTTTTCCACCTAACTGGGGAGAAATGGTTTCCATTGGCTGTTATTAAAAACGTTTATACCTTGCTTTGGCCTGGTAGAAATTTTTTTTACCTAACTGGGGAAAAAAATTTCTTGGTTACGAAGAAATTTTTTTATCTGGTGTAGCCGGGATGTGTATAAGGGGTGTTTGTACTGCTTGCCGTACAAGCTAGCCTTAATAGCGACGTGGTAGAGCACTCGCTTTGGGATGTAGAGGTCCCGGGTTCGAATCCCATTGGAGTCGAATATTTAATTTTTCATCTGGCCAGGGAGGAATTCTTTTTACCTAACTGGGGAGAATTTTTTTTTCAAATGGCTGTAATTAGAAATGTTTCACCTTGGTGACGAAGAATTTTTTTCATCTGGCCAGATAGAAAAAACTTTTCACCTAACTGGGAAGAACATTTTTCATTTGGCTGTAATAAGACATTTTTCAAATTGGTAACGAAGAATATTTTTCATCTGGCCAGATAGACAAAAAAATCACCTAACTGGGTAGAAAATTTTTCAATTGGCTTTAATTAGAATTTTACACATTGGTTACCAAGAAAAATTATTCATCTGGTCAGATAGTAAAGATTTTTCCACCTAACTGGGGAGAAATGGTTTCAATTGGCTGTTATTAAAAACGTTTTCACCTTGCTTTGGCCTGGTAGAAATTTTTTTTACCTAACTGGGAAAAAAAATTTCTTGGTTACGAAGAAATGTTTTTATCTGGTGTAGCCGGGATGTGTATAAGGGGTGTTTGTACTGCTTGCCGTACAAGCTAGCCTTAATAGCGACGTGGTAGAGCACTCGCTTTAGGATGTAGAGGTCCCGGGTTCGAATCCCATTGGAGTCGAATATTTAATTTTTCATCTGGCCAGGGAGGAATTCTTTTTACCTAACTGGGGAGAAATTTTTTCAATTGGCTGTAATTAGAAATGTTTCACCTTGGTGACGAAGAAATTTTTTCATCTGACTAGATAGAAAAAACTTTTCACCTAACTGGGAAGAACATTTTTCATTTGGCTGTAATAAGACATTTTTCACATTGGTTACGAAGAATATTTTTCTTCTGGCCAGATAGACAAAAAAATCACCTAACTGGGTAGAAAATTTTTCAATTGGCTGTAATTAGAATTTTACACATTGGTTACCAAGAAAAATTATTCATCTGGCCAGATAGAAAAGATTTTTCCACCTAACTGGGGAGAAATGGTTTCCATTGGCTGTTATTAAAAACGTTTTCACCTTGCTTTGGCCAGGTAGAATTTTTTTTACCTAACTGGAAAAAAAAAATTCTTGGTTACGAAGAAATTTTTTTATCTGGTGTAGCCGGGATGTGTATAAGGGGTGTTCGTACTGCTTGCCGTACAAGCTAGCCTTAATAGCGACGTGGTAGAGCACTCGCTTTGGGATGTAGAGGTCCCGGGTTCGAATCCCATTGGAGTCGAATATTTAATTTTTCATCTGGCCAGGGAGGATTTCTTTTTCCTAACTGGGGAGAAATTTTTTCAATTGGCTGTAATTAGAAATGTTTCACCTTGGTGACGAAGAAATTTTTTCATCTGACTAGATAGAAAAAAACTTTTCACCTAACTGGGAATAACATTTTTCATTTGGCTGTAATAAAACATTTTTCACATTGGTAACGAAGAATATTTTTCATCTGGCCAGATAGAAAAAAAAACACCTGACTGGGTAGAAAATTTTTCAATTGGCTGTAATTAGAATTTTACACATTGGTTACCAAGAAAAAATATTCATCTGGTCAGATAGAAAAGATTTTTCCACCTAACTGGGGAGAAATGGTTTCCATTGGCTGTTATTAAAAACGTTTTCACCTTGCTTTGGCCTGGTAGAATTTTTTTTTACCTAACTGGGAAAAAAAAATTCTTGGTTACGAAGAAATTTTACTATCTGGTGTAGCCGGGATGTGTATAAGGGGTGTTTGTACTGCTTGCCGTACAAGCTAGCCTTAATAGCGACGTGGTAGAGCACTCGCTTTGGGATGTAGAGGTCCCGGGTTCGAATCCCATTGGAGTCGAATATTTAATTTTTCATCTGGCCAGGGGGGAATTCTTTTTACCTAACTGGGGAGAATTTTTTTCAATTGGCTGTAATTAGAAATGTTTCACCTTGGTGACGAAGAAATTTTTTCATCTGACTAGATAGAAAAAACTTTTCACCTAACTGGGAAGAACATTTTTCATTTGGCTGTAATAAGACATTTTTCACATTGGTAACGAAGAATATTTTTCTTCTGGCCAGATAGACAAAAAAATCACCTAACTGGGTAGAAAATTTTTCAATTGGCTGTAATTAGAATTTTACACATTGGTTACCAAGAAAAATTATTCATCAGGCCAGATAGAAAAGATTTTTCCACCTAACTGGGGAGAAATGGTTTCCATTGGCTGTTATTAAAAACGTTTTCACCTTGCTTTGGCCTGGTAGAATTTTTTTTACCTAACTGGGGAAAAAAAATTCTTGGTTACGAAGAAATTTTTTTATCTGGTGTAGCCGGGATGTGTATAAGGGGTGTTTGTACTGCTTGCCGTACAAGCTAGCCTTAATAGCGACGTGGTAGAGCACTCGCTTTGGGATGTAGAGGTCCCGGGTTCGAATCCCATTGGAGTCGAATATTTAATTTTTCATCTGGCCAGGGAGGATTTCTTTTTCCTAACTGGGGAGAAATTTTTTCAATTGGCTGTAATTAGAAATGTTTCACCTTGGTGACGAAGAAATTTTTTCATCTGACTAGATAGAAAAAAACTTTTCACCTAACTGGGAAGAACATTTTTCATTTGGTTGTAATAAAACATTTTTCACATTAGTAACGAAGAATATTTTTCATCTGGCCAGATAGAAAAAAAAACACCTGACTGGGTAGAAAATTTTTCAATTGGCTGTAATTAGAATTTTACACATTGGTTACCAAGAAAAAATATTCATCTGGCCAGATAGAAAAGATTTTTCCACCTGTAGTGAAAGTGAAAGTGAAAGTGGACTTCCTACTTCCGTTGTTTACTACATCCGGGTAATGGAAACATCTGATTGGCTAATGGTGTATCTCTCGTCTGGCGCGAGAGCTGAGCGTGACAATCGCCCTTCTGCATCTGTTAGCCGTCGAGAACGGACGTGTTTTTCTACAACCTACCGATCGATACTTACAAACCGAACTACGACAAACTCCTACCGAGACCTACGAACGAACTACGAGCAAGCCCAACGGATTGAACAGCATTACATCAGCAAACACTGGTGAGTTGACACTTTATTGGTGTCAGAAGTTATTTTTGGAACCCCGAAACCTCCCGATTTGGCAGATTATAACTACACGTGCGCTGGACGCCATCTTGTTTTTTTCCGTCAAATTAGAAGCTTTCGTCAATAAACATCCTGTCTACTGCTGAAATTTCACTGGTAATCCCTGCATAACTCCAAATTGTTGCTGGCAGTGCACCCCATCTTCAATTTGTAAGCATTGTTTACCTTTCGCCGACTTCGTCTGCTGGAATTTCAACAGTCAACAATTTTCACAAGTGAACAACTTGCCCGTTAAGCTGATTTACCAATAAATTTACGCGAAACCCAGTAGCCCTAAAATGTCAAGGAAGCCAGTTTCCGTAAATTTTGCTGATAGGAATACCTTAATGGACATTCCCCACGTTGGACCATCAATGGCGGATCTCATCCTCAACTATAGAGAGTCAAAGGGCAATATCAACCTGCCGTTACTAGAGGCCATGACCAGAAGAAGATTCACGGAAACGGAACGCTCTGGCTTGGACTTCACATCTAACCGTAGGATAGGTAAGCCCTTACGTACTTCATCTATGCCCCCTGCTACTTTTAAAGAACGAAACTCAGAATGGTTGGATTCTCTGCTTCCAAATTTACCGTCCTCTCCAACTAAAGTACCACCATCTAGTACACAGACCAAACAGGTTTTGACCAAAACAGAGCCTACGATTACTTTCTTGACCCCCCATGTCCCAAATCCTAGCCATCCAACGATGAACCGGACTGATGATGATGTTTTTGAATACATCGATGAGAAGTACGATGCCATGGACAGGTCATTACATCATAAAGATGCTAATGCCACATCACAGTCTATGATGTCAAAACCTATTTTAATTGAGGAGGGGGAAGAGGATAATGGAAATGACCATGAATATGATGAACAGTCCAGAGTATTAGGACAGAAAATGGACCGTTTGGCAGATTTGATGGCCCAGCTGCAGTCAGGGGGCGGTAGTCAGCCTGTAACACATTCTCAGTCTGGCTTGCCGTTTTCTGGCTCAGCCCGTAGAGTTGTCAACTTACCACCAAATCTGACTTTCGATGGACGTAATTGGATCATATTCAAGGACAAGTTCATGAGATACGCCAGAGTAGGTGCTTGGACTCCAGAAGATTGCCTTAATTGCCTTTGCTGGAGTTTAGTTGGTAAGGCAGCGGACTACTATTCCATTGTTGTGCAGAGGGAGACCCATATTTCTTTTGCTGTCCTGTTAGCAAGATTAGAGTCCCGCTTTGGACAACAACCCTTGGAAGAAACCGCCCTTATTAGTTTCCAACAAGCGGTACAACATCCAGAAGAAAAATTAGAAGATTGGGCAGACCGGGTGATGTCACTAGCCAATTCTGCTTTCAGATCCCTGCCCGAACATTACTCAAATCAACAGGCCATCAATCGTCTGTGCCAGGGACTGAACGACAAAGAAGCTGGACGCCATGTGTGTTTGCTCAGACCAACTTCTATCCAATCCGCGTTGGAATCCATCCAAATGTTCAAGCATGTGAACAAGGCCATATATGGAAAAAAGCAGAAGCGAACTGAAGAGCCACCATTTGTTCAGGCAGTTCAACAAGAGAAGCAGGACAATCAACTTAATCCAGTTTTGTTGGAGTTGAAGACTGCTATTGAAGATCTGCGTAAACAGATGAAGACTCTTGAGGGCCGCAGAAAATGGAAGAGAGGCTGTTTTAGATGTGGAGAACTTGATCACCGCATTAAGGACTGTCCCAAACCAAGCGTGAAAAAAACTAATTGGGGTTGGGGATGGAGGCCGTTCTCCAACATTTCCATATATAGGCCTAAGGGGGGAGGGTTTCAAGGGAACCGGGGGGCATCATCTTACGCAAGGGGGTGATGTCTCACTGGGTAGTAGTAGTAGTAGTAGGTTAGGAGGGGTTGTAGCAAATGCAATCCCGCAATGCAGCAGTGAAGAAGCAGATGGGCAGCAGACCACTATCGACAGAGACTCAACGGCCTGTCCGGATGCTGTCCAACTGGGCCATGACCTCATCATGGAGAAGGATCAGACCGAAAGGGGCACCACTGATCCTGATCGCTACAATGATGATGCTACAGTTTGCCACCTGGTTTCTACTTCGTTAGACTGTGTAGATGTCAAAGTCAATGGTATTCCCATACAAGCAGTGGTGGATACAGCAGCCGAGGTAACCATTATCTCAGACAAAATCTACCATTCCATGCAACCCAGACCAAGCCACATCAAGAATGTTTCACTTCGAGCAGCAGGTCGTGAAATGACAATGTTCGGCAATATTGTGGGACCAATCAACTTGAAATTAGGCCGTAAAACCTACAAAGAGCCTTCAATATATGTCGCTCCAATACAACATGACATGCTTCTCGGCGCGGACATACTTAAGAAACGAAAATGTATTCTTGATTTGGGTAAAAATATCATGATTTTTGATGGGCAAACTGTAAATTTGAGTAAAGGTCATGAACTCGAGGAGGGGCCGGAGTTAGCAAATGTGATCGTTTCAAAACGTCGCGTCGTACCACCAAATTCGGTCGCAATGGTGAAATGCAAATTGGATCATCCGATTTCTTCTCACTTTTTTATAGAGCCAAAAGAGGGTTTATCTGTCTTCCTTCCAAGAACATTATATGGCGAAGAAAAATCACCACTTGTTAGCATTGTCAACATCTCTGACAAATATCGCGTGCTAAAGCGTGGCCAACAAATCGCTAATGCTGTTTCTTTTGGGGGGGAAATAGTTATTGAACCAAAATTTTCTGGGACTGTCCCTTGTGTAGCTTCTGTCCAAGAAATTGAGACTGGGGGGCGGGTACCAGATCATTTGCAAGACCTCTATGAGAAATCATGCGCGAATTTGAATGATTCTGAATGTGCCGAGTTCGCCAAACTCTTGATTGACTATACTGACGTCTTTGCCAAGCATGAGTTTGACCTGGGTAATTTCACAGCGATTGAGCATAACATTGACACTGGAGTGGCCAGACCTATAAAGCTAGGGATGAGACGGACTCCAGCACATTTCGCTGATGAAGAAGAGGCACATTTACAGAAAATGTTGAAAGCAGGGGTTATACGGGAGTCGACATCGGATTGGGCAGCAGCTCCAGTATTGATCCGGAAACGGGATGGCTCAGTTAGATGGTGCATTGATTACCGCCAGTTAAACAACGTCACCGTCAAAGATGTGTTCCCACTACCGCTCGTCGACGACTGTTTAGATACCCTGGAAGGTAACATATGGTTCTCCAAGCTAGACGCCAACTCAGCCTACTGGCAAGTTAACATCAAGGAAGAAGACCGGAAGAAAACAGCATTCCACACCAAGTATGGGCTGTTTGAGCATGTCAAAATGGGCTTCGGACTTTGCAACGCGCCAGCAACCTTTTCTAGGGTCATGAACTTAGTTTTAAGGGGGTTGAGTTGGAAAATCGTTCTCGCGTTTTTAGACGACATTTTAGTCTTGGGGAAAACTTTTGACGATCACATTGCTAATCTTCGCGAGACCATGCAGAGATTTCGCGAGTATGGGTTACGTTTAAAGCCGAAGAAATGCGTTTTCTTTCAAAAAGAGGTAGAATTCTTGGGTCGTATCGTAACGGGAGAAACACTCGCGATGTCTAAAGAAGATGTCAAGGTCGTGTCAGAATGGCCGGTCCCCCAAAACTCTAAAGATGTCGAGAGATTCATGGGCTTAGCTAATTACCACCGCAATTTCGTCAAAAACTTTTCAAAACTCGCTTCTCCACTCTATCAAATCACTGGTAAAGGAAATTTTCTTTGGGGAAATGAACAACAACTTTCTTTCAATCAACTCAAACAAGCATTGACCTCGCCACCTGTACTAGGAATCCCCAATCATCATGACCCGTACATATTGGACACTGACGCTTCAGATTCCGCGATTGGTGCCGAACTTATACAGGTCCAGAATGGAGAAGAAAAAGTAATAGCCTATGGTAGCTTCGCCCTGTCCAAGGAACAAAAGAGGTACTGCGCCACCAGGAAGGAACTGTTAGCTGTGGTAAGATTTACACGTCAATACAGGTATTACTTACTCGGCAAACCGTTTATTGTGCGCACGGATCACTCAAGCTTAACATGGTTATTAAGGTTTAAGGAACCCCAGGGACAAATCGCTCGTTGGATGGAGGAGTTATCACAGTATAATATGATACTCCGCCATCGTCCAGGACCCAAGCACAACAATGCGGATGCACTTTCCAGAAGGCCACTGGTGAGTGATGATCATGGGGGGCTAAGCGCTTTGCCTTGTGGGGGGTGTTCATACTGTCAACGCGCCGAAGATAAAAATTGGGAACGCTTTAAAGAAGAGTGTGACGATACTGTTCCGTTAGTACGTGGGCCCAGGAGAGGGCCACCCTGTGAAAGTAATGGATCAGGGCAGAACTCCTGTGTACACCAGGAAGGGATCAAGCGGTCAAACCCGGGGGCCGTGGGGGTCTCGGTGTTAGAACTCGAGGCGAAAAGCGGAGCCGTTCGTCGGGAAATTGGCGTTGGGGTAGGGACACACATTAAGAATGCAAAATGCTTGAGTGATCAGAAACTAATCGAATCTTTGTTCTCTGGGAATCTCCAATATCCATGGGAAGACGGGGAGGGATGCATGGTTACACCGCCGAAAGTGGAAAATTTAACAAGACCACTAGCCCTCAACGTAAATACGAGTACTGCGAGTGACAACACATTATTGTGTTGGAGCTTCAGTATTCCTGACCTTATGGAGGCCCAGTATAATGATGATGATTTAGTTTTCGTTTTAGGTTGGCTGAACAATAACAAGGAACCATCTGAGCGGGACCTGTTCTTGGCGAGTCCAGCAAGCAAATTCTACTGGCTGAACAAAACACGGTTCTGTATGATTGATGGTGTGTTATTCTTCAAGAAGGAGGATGATGTACCTGTGCTGGTTGTACCAAGTAGTTTGAAAGACCAAGCCCTGTCATGGAACCACGATCTTCCATCTGCCGGACACCAGGGAGTCCAACGAACAAAAGCACGGATGAAAGAGAAGTTCTTTTGGTATGGTCTATCAACTGATGTAACCAGGTATGTCATTTCTTGTCCAACCTGTAACCTGCAGAAAAAGTCACCAGAATATGGCAAAGTTCCCATGAAAGAGTATCAGGCAGGTGCACCAATGGAGCGAGTCCACATAGACTTTTTAGGTCCTCTACCCAAGACTAGGAATGGTAATGAGTGCATTCTGATGATGGTTGACCAATTTACTAAATGGGTTGAATGTATTCCGCTTCCATCTCAGACTGCACAAGAGACAGCCGCCGCGGCTGTGGATCATTTCTTTTCTAGGTTTGGTGTACCTTTCCAAATATTTTCTGATCAAGGCCGGAACTTTGAATCTAATCTCTTTTCAGCGTTATGCGACATTCTACAGATTTACAAGGCTAGAACTACACCCTACCGTCCGTCAGCCAATGGCCAAGTTGAGCGTTTCAACCGTACTTTGATGGGTGCCGTCCGATGTTTTGTGAACAAGCGACAGAACAATTGGGACCAATATCTACAACAGATAGCCGGAGCCCTACGAGCGGCAGTCAACAGGAGTACTGGTTTCACGCCGAACATGCTGATGCTAGGTAGAGAAGTCAACATACCAGCCCACATTATGTATCCACTGCGAGCTGAACAGAATGGCAGCCCAGATTCATATGTTGCAAGATTAACAACAGCTATGGAAGACGCCCACAGAGTGGCTCGTGAGAACCTCAACGTTTCCCTACGTAGAATGAAGAGGGACTACGACGTTCGTATTCTCCAACGCCCATACCAAGAAGGTGACGTCATCTATCTACTTGACTCAGCAGTCCTGAAAGGTAAATGTAAGAAGTTATGTTCTCCTTGGAAGGGTCCAGCCGTGATTATCAAAAAATTATCACCCAGCCTGTATAGAGTCAAGTTGAGAAAGACCATATTTGTTGTTAACCATGATAGAATGAAACCATGCAACTCAAGGGATCTACCAGCTTGGATACATACCTGGCAGTCTAGCCCAAATAATCAAAGTGGGGGGGAGGATGATGATGGCGAGCTTTATTGTATTTGCAGGAAAACATGGCAAGGTCGATTTATGATCCAGTGCGACTACTGCGATGAATGGTACCACGGTTCATGTGTCGATATCACCGCCTCGGATGCCCTGGAAATCACCAAATGCAAATGCAAGGGGTGTGTAACAATAAATGCTCGTGATTAAACGTTGTTTCTTCCTTCTCGTTTCAGGTGTAGCATAACATACGAAAAGAGGCATCTCCTGGGACAACCCCACAGTACCGCAAACGCTTCTAGAGATTCACCACAAGGGACCTATTAGCGTTCAGCACCACTGACTGCGGGTTAGACAGCTTTCCGTCATCAAGAGATAAATTCCACATCTTAACTCGAAACACCAACTAACTAGTATCTACTACAAGTTTCACCATGGAATTCCTGGAAAGAATGGAACTCGCCTCTGATGATGGAAAACAGGTGCCCAAGAAGGACTTGATCCACAAGCTACTTCTCTGCGACGCAAAGTATGCCGCCTTCGAGACCGCACTCCTTCGTCAAGTGAAGATAGCCAAGGATCGCCACAATAAATCCTGGTTGACCGACGTGGCAAAGCAAGCCCTGGACTTGCAGTTCCAGACCGAGAGCTGGATTTCAACTAACATTGCGCCAGTTCGAGGACGTAGGAATAGACCAAGTGCAGACCCTGCAGGCCCAACGAGAGACATTCGCCTAGACTTCGATCCCAAGATCACTGTCGTTTCTACCAACGCAGCGACAGCCAAGGATGACACCCCTGCTGAGCCGGCCACTGACAGCGACAGCGAAGAGCGCTTCCTTATGGACTTCCAAGTTGTCGACGAAGTTGCCGAATCACCAGTTAGGGTCACCAAGGACAAGCCCCAAGTGGATGTTTCTCAAGAGCCTATGGAAACCGAAGTTCCTATTACGAGGCACTTTTCTCCCGTTAGGTTTCCACCCAGGGAAGAACTTGTAAAGCCAGTGAAGAAGGTGGATCGTGTTGAATCCAAGCCAACCAAACCCTCGACATCTACGGCGGAGGATCACCCAGCAAAGATACCCTCCTTGGTGATTACGAACTCCAGACATTCGAACAGATCTAGATCACCAAGGAAAGATCACCGAAAGGGACCTTCGTCAAGACAGAAGGGGAATGGACCAACTAAGTCTACCTTGAAACCTTCTTCAAATCGACCAACCAGGAGAAGTCCCAGAATCTCCAAGAGGACGCATCATGGTTCGCCTGACGCTCGCCAGCCCTTGGAGAAGAAAAGAAATGTGGAGACAACGGCTCCCATTGTACGACGCGTGGAGACATCCGCTCCCATCGTTAAATTGTTCGCGCCAGCGACCGTGCAGACTAGCCCATCGATGGATCAAACTAGGAAAGTGGAGGAAACGAAAGGAAATCTACGGATAGAATCATTCCCATCACGCCCAAAACCCGACCGACGTGCTGCTCGTCGCCGACGCCAGCAGGAGAGATTGAGAAATCAACCCTCGGAATGTCAAGGATTTTGTGGAGTACAGGACCAACTGCCCGAGATTTTCAATGAAGGACTTCCACTAACTGAAGATTTGACAAGGAGGAGACTTTCGGCCCTGAAGTTGATCGCCGGATGGATGCTTGGAGGATGTTCAACTTTGCACAACCTCGCCGTGTACGTTGACAGTACCGAATTGCTGAAACCGGAGATGAACCAGGAGATCACCCCAAGTATGGTAGAGTCTGTCAAAGCCCTGTGTGTCGAAGGAAGCTCCCGTATTCCTGAGAGATTCACCCTTCGCCCATTGAGCTGCCCTGCCATGTTATTCCACTGGAGAGCCCTGAGTATTCTGGTTGCAAGACTCGAACCGCGCTACCGTGCCAGCTTATCAGCCCAATTTGCTTTGATGCCGCAGCCGGAGCCGCTAGATGATTCAGCCAGACCGCCCATTGGTAAACCACGTAGAGTTACTGAGCAGGGGGACCGCAAGTCTTTACCCAAAGCCTTCGATAGTCATTTCCATTTGGATAGGACCAGAACCGTGGCAAGAAAACTAAACGCCAGCTTTGCAGAAGTTTGTAGTGACATCACACCAAAACCAGGCTACAAAGTCAACGTTATTGGAGCTACTGCCAACTTCTGCGATCCGGAAACTTACCCTACCCCAACGGAATTGATTAGTCTGCACGGTCAAGGAGTAAAGTGTACTATAGGTCTGCATCCAAAGAAAGCCATGCAACTCACTACGGCAGAGGACGATCTGGATCAACTTCTCAAGATGCCCCAAGTTTCTGGTGTTGGAGAGATTGGTTTAGATTTCACAACCCCAGCCGATGAGTGGTCAACACAGTTCGTGACGTTTGAGAGATGCCTACGGAAGGTACAGCCCCATCATGTAGTGGTGATTCATTGTAGAGGAACGACAAGGAAAGGAGATTACATATACTTCTCAGCCCTTGGACAGATGAAAGCAATTCTCCCTAGGGACCAACCAATTCATCTACATTGCTTCGGTGGATCAGCATTACTGGTGGAAGAGTGGTTATCTGCGTTTCCGAACACATTCTTTGGATTTACCCGAGCGGTGGACACTTTCGATGGACTTGCAATCGGTGGATTACAGCGTGTGCCCTCAAATCATTTCCTTTTGGAGACCGATGCACCGTATTTCCCCTTTCGCGACATTCATCCGTCTCGGACCTATAGTACACCTGGATTACTTGGAATGGTTGCTGAATCTGTGGCTACCCGCCTAGAGATGACCTGGAAGGACGTCCTGAAATTGGCCACAGACAACGCCCTTAGACTATACAAGTAAACTCTACTAACGAAATCCCCGGAGGAGCTGATCGGGAGACATGGGCCATTGCGACTTAAGTGCCTCCCCCTCCTCTTTTTGAAGTCGAACAAACGAGATGTCTCAGATGTTTTCCATTCTTAATTACCATAATGTTTGAAGCACATAGTATGACTTTCGAAACTGGTGCTGGTACAACTTGACTAGTGGTTTGTGGTACTGGTACAACTTGACACATACATGTTAATGGTACAACTTTCATGGTACTGGTACAACTGGTTGTTTGGTACAACGATTATGTATTTGGAGTATTGGTACAACAAATGATTTCTTATGGTACTAGCACTGGTTCTGGTAGACAATCATGGTACTACTATGTAATGGGTAGACAATCCTGGTACGACGACATTCCACTATTGTAGACAATCTTGGTACAACGACATTCCATTATTGTAGA
Organism: Fragum whitleyi; assembly: GCA_948146395.1. NCBI lineage: Eukaryota > Metazoa > Mollusca > Bivalvia > Cardiida > Cardiidae > Fragum > Fragum whitleyi. The sequence continues at coordinate 11,711,190 of OX411558.1, forward strand.
CAATCTTGGTACGACGACATTCCATTATTGTTGACTATCATGGTACAACAACATTTATGGTACAACTTCAATTGTGGTACAACAACGTATGGCTTCACTCCTTTCAAATAGAACGGGGGGGAGTGTAGTGAAAGTGAAAGTGAAAGTGGACTTCCTACTTCCGTTGTTTACTACATCCGGGTAATGGAAACATCTGATTGGCTAATGGTGTATCTCTCGTCTGGCGCGAGAGCTGAGCGTGACAATCGCCCTTCTGCATCTGTTAGCCGTCGAGAACGGACGTGTTTTTCTACAACCTACCGATCGATACTTACAAACCGAACTACGACAAACTCCTACCGAGACCTACGAACGAACTATCGACTACGAGCAAGCCCAACGGATTGAACAGCATTACATCAGCAAACACTGGTGAGTTGACATTTACACCTAACTGGGGAGAAATGGTTTCCATTGGCTGTTATTAACAACGTTTTCACCTTGCTTTGGCCTGGTAGAATTTTTTTTTACCTAACTGGGAAAAAAAATTCTTGGTTACGAAGAGTTTTTTTTATCTGGTGTAGCCGGGATGTGTATAAGGGGTGTTGTACTGCTTGCCGTACAAGCTAGCCTTAATAGCGACGTGGTAGAGCACTCGCTTTGGGATGTAGAGGTCCCGGGTTCGAATCCCATTGGAGTCGAATATTTAATTTTTTCATCTGGCCAGGGAGGAATTCTTTTTACCTAACTGGGGAGAAATTTTTTCAATTGGCTGTAATTAGAAATGTTTCACCTTGGTGACGAAGAAATTTTTTCATCTGACTAGATAGAAAAAACTTTTCACCTAACTGGGAAGAACATTTTTCATTTGGCTGTAATAAGACATTTTTCACATTGGTAACGAAGAATATTTTTCTTCTGGCCAGATAGACAAAAAAATCACCTAACTGGGTAGAAAATTTTTCAATTGGCTGTAATTAGAATTTTACACATTGGTTACCAAGAAAAATTATTCATCTGGCCAGATAGAAAAGATTTTTCCACCTAACTGGGGAGAAATGGTTTCCATTGGCTGTTATTAAAAACGTTTTCACCTTGCTTTGGCCTGGTAGAAATTTTTTTACCTAACTGGGGAAAAAAAATTCTTGGTTACGAAGAAATTTTTTTATCTGGTGTAGCCGGGATGTGTATAAGGGGTGTTTGTACTGCTTGCCGTACAAGCTAGCCTTAATAGCGACGTGGTAGAGCACTCGCTTTGGGATGTAGAGGTCCCGGGTTCGAATCCCATTGGAGTCGAATATTTAATTTTTCATCTGGCCAGGGAGGATTTCTTTTTCCTAACTGGGGAGAAATTTTTTCAATTGGCTGTAATTAGAAATGTTTCACCTTGGTGACGAAGAAATTTTTTCATCTGACTAGATAGAAAAAAACTTTTCACCTAACTGGGAATAACATTTTTCATTTGGCTGTAATAAGACATTTTTTACATTGGTAACGAAGAATATTTTTCATCTGGCCAGGTAGACAAAAAAATCACCTTACTTGGTAGAAAATTTTTTCAATTGGCTGTAATTAGAATTTTACACATTGGTTACCAAGAAAAATTATTCATCTGGCCAGATAGAAAAGATTTTTCCACCTAACTGGGGAGAAATGGTTTCAATTGGCTGTTATTAAAAACGTTTTCACCTTGCTTTGGCCTGGTAGAATTTTTTTTTACCTAACTGGGAAAAAAATTTCTTGGTTACGAAGAGTTTTTTTTATCTGGTGTAGCCGGGATGTGTATAAGGGGTGTTGTACTGCTTGCCGTACAAGCTAGCCTTAATAGCGACGTGGTAGAGCACTCGCTTTGGGATGTAGAGGTCCCGGGTTCGAATCCCATTGGAGTCGCATATTTAATTTTTCATCTGGCCAGGGAGGAATTCTTTTTACCTAACTGGGGAGAAATTTTTTCAATTGAATGTAATTAGAAATGTTTCACCTTGGTGACGAAGAAATTTTTTCATCTGACTAGATAGAAAAAAACTTTTCACCTAACTGGGAATAACATTTTTCATTTGGCTGTAATAAAACATTTTTCACATTGGTAACGAAGAATATTTTTCATCTGGCCAGATAGAAAAAAAATCACCTGACTGGGTAGAAAATTTTTCAATTGGCTGTAATTAGAATTTTACACATTGGTTACCAAGAAAAATTATTCATCTGGCCAGATAGAAAAGATTTTTCCACCTAACTGGGGAGAAATGGTTTCAATTGGCTGTTATTAAAAACGTTTTCACCTTGCTTTGGCCTGGTAGAAATTTTTTTTACCTAACTTAATAGCGACGTGGTAGAGCACTCGCTTTGGGATGTAGAGGTCCCGGGTTCGAATCCCATTGGAGTCGAATATTTAATTTTTCATCTGGCCAGGGAGGAATTCTTTTTACCTAACTGGGGAGAATTTTTTTTCAATTGGCTGTAATTAGAAATGTTTCACCTTGGTGACGAAGAATTTTTTTCATCTGACTAGATAGAAAAAACTTTTCACCTAACTGGGAAGAACATTTTTCATTTGGCTGTAATAAGACATTTTTCAAATTGGTAACGAAGAATATTTTTCATCTGGCCAGATAGACAATAAAAATCACCTAACTGGGTAGAAAATTTTTCAATTGGCTGTAATTAGAATTTTACACATTGGTTACCAAGAAAAATTATTCATCTGGTCAGATAGTAAAGATTTTTCCACCTAACTGGGGAGAAATGGTTTCAATTGGATGTTATTAAAAACGTTTTCACCTTGCTTTGGCCTGGTAGAAATTTTTTTACCTAACTGGGAAAAAAAAAATTCTTGGTTACGAAGAAATATTTTATCTGGTGTAGCCGGGATGTGTATAAGGGGTGTTTATACTGCTTGCCGTACAAGCTAGCCTTAATAGCGACGTGGTAGAGCACTCGCTTTGGGATGTAGAGGTCCCGGGTTCGAATCCCATTGGGGTCGAATATTTAATTTTTCATCTGGCCAGGGAGGAATTCTTTTTACCTAACTGGGGAGAATTTTTTCCAATTGGCTGTAAATAGAAATGTTTCACCTTGGTGACGAAGAAATTTTTTCATCTGACTAGATAGAAAAAAACTTTTCACCTAACTGGGAAGAACATTTTTCATTTGGCTGTAATAAAACATTTTTCACATTGGTAACGAAGAAAATTTTTCATCTGGCAAGATAGAAAAAAAAACACCTGACTGGGTAGAAAATTTTTCAATTGGCTGTAATTAGAATTTTACACATTGGTTACCAAGAAAAATTATTCATCTGGCCAGATAGAAAAGATTTTTCCACCTAACTGTGGAGAAATGGTTTCCATTGGCTGTTATTAAAAACGTTTATACCTTGCTTTGGCCTGGTAGAAATTTTTTTTACCTAACTGGGGAAAAAAATTTCTTGGTTACGAAGAAATTTTTTTATCTGGTGTAGCCGGGATGTGTATAAGGGGTGTTTGTACTGCTTGCCGTACAAGCTAGCCTTAATAGCGACGTGGTAGAGCACTCGCTTTGGGATGTAGAGGTCCCGGGTTCGAATCCCATTGGAGTCGAATATTTAATTTTTCATCTGGCCAGGGAGGAATTCTTTTTACCTAACTGGGGAGAATTTTTTTTTCAAATGGCTGTAATTAGAAATGTTTCACCTTGGTGACGAAGAATTTTTTTCATCTGGCCAGATAGAAAAAACTTTTCACCTAACTGGGAAGAACATTTTTCATTTGGCTGTAATAAGACATTTTTCAAATTGGTAACGAAGAATATTTTTCATCTGGCCAGATAGACAAAAAAATCACCTAACTGGGTAGAAAATTTTTCAATTGGCTGTAATTAGAATTTTACACATTGGTTACCAAGAAAAATTATTCATCTGGTCAGATAGTAAAGATTTTTCCACCTAACTGGGGAGAAATGGTTTCAATTGGCTGTTATTAAAAACGTTTTCACCTTGCTTTGGCCTGGTAGAATTTTTTTTTACCTAACTGGGAAAAAAAATTTCTTGGTTACGAAGAAATGTTTTTATCTGGTGTAGCCGGGATGTGTATAAGGGGTGTTTGTACTGCTTGCCGTACAAGCTAGCCTTAATAGCGACGTGGTAGAGCACTCGCTTTAGGATGTAGAGGTCCCGGGTTCGAATCCCATTGGAGTCGAATATTTAATTTTTCATCTGGCCAGGGAGGAATTCTTTTTACCTAACTGGGGAGAAATTTTTTCAATTGGCTGTAATTAGAAATGTTTCACCTTGGTGACGAAGAAATTTTTTCATCTGACTAGATAGAAAAAACTTTTCACCTAACTGGGAAGAACATTTTTCATTTGGCTGTAATAAGACATTTTTCACATTGGTTACGAAGAATATTTTTCTTCTGGCCAGATAGACAAAAAAATCACCTAACTGGGTAGAAAATTTTTCAATTGGCTGTAATTAGAATTTTACACATTGGTTACCAAGAAAAATTATTCATCTGGCCAGATAGAAAAGATTTTTCCACCTAACTGGGGAGAAATGGTTTCCATTGGCTGTTATTAAAAACGTTTTCACCTTGCTTTGGCCTGGTAGAAATTTTTTTACCTAACTGGAAAAAAAAAATTCTTGGTTACGAAGAAATTTTTTTATCTGGTGTAGCCGGGATGTGTATAAGGGGTGTTTGTACTGCTTGCCGTACAAGCTAGCCTTAATAGCGACGTGGTAGAGCACTCGCTTTGGGATGTAGAGGTCCCGGGTTCGAATCCCATTGGAGTCGAATATTTAATTTTTCATCTGGCCAGGGAGGATTTCTTTTTCCTAACTGGGGAGAAATTTTTTCAATTGGCTGTAATTAGAAATGTTTCACCTTGGTGACGAAGAAATTTTTTCATCTGACTAGATAGAAAAAAACTTTTCACCTAACTGGGAATAACATTTTTCATTTGGCTGTAATAAAACATTTTTCACATTGGTAACGAAGAATATTTTTCATCTGGCCAGATAGAAAAAAAAACACCTGACTGGGTAGAAAATTTTTCAATTGGCTGTAATTAGAATTTTACACATTGGTTACCAAGAAAAAATATTCATCTGGTCAGATAGAAAAGATTTTTCCACCTAACTGGGGAGAAATGGTTTCCATTGGCTGTTATTAAAAACGTTTTCACCTTGCTTTGGCCTGGTAGAATTTTTTTTTACCTAACTGGGAAAAAAAAATTCTTGGTTACGAAGAAATTTTACTATCTGGTGTAGCCGGGATGTGTATAAGGGGTGTTTGTACTGCTTGCCGTACAAGCTAGCCTTAATAGCGACGTGGTAGAGCACTCGCTTTGGGATGTAGAGGTCCCGGGTTCGAATCCCATTGGAGTCGAATATTTAATTTTTCATCTGGCCAGGGAGGATTTCTTTTTCCTAACTGGGGAGAATTTTTTTCAATTGGCTGTAATTAGAAATGTTTCACCTTGGTGACGAAGAAATTTTTTCATCTGACTAGATAGAAAAAACTTTTCACCTAACTGGGAAGAACATTTTTCATTTGGCTGTAATAAGACATTTTTCACATTGGTAACGAAGAATATTTTTCTTCTGGCCAGATAGACAAAAAAATCACCTAACTCGGTAGAAAATTTTTCAATTGGCTGTAATTAGAATTTTACACATTGGTTACCAAGAAAAATTATTCATCAGGCCAGATAGAAAAGATTTTTCCACCTAACTGGGGAGAAATGGTTTCCATTGGCTGTTATTAAAAACGTTTTCACCTTGCTTTGGCCTGGTAGAATTTTTTTTACCTAACTGGGGAAAAAAAATTCTTGGTTACGAAGAAATTTTTTTATCTGGTGTAGCCGGGATGTGTATAAGGGGTGTTTGTACTGCTTGCCGTACAAGCTAGCCTTAATAGCGACGTGGTAGAGCACTCGCTTTGGGATGTAGAGGTCCCGGGTTCGAATCCCATTGGAGTCGAATATTTAATTTTTTCATCTGGCCAGGGAGGATTTCTTTTTCCTAACTGGGGAGAAATTTTTTCAATTGGCTGTAATTAGAAATGTTTCACCTTGGTGACGAAGACATTTTTTCATCTGACTAGATAGAAAAAAACTTTTCACCTAACTGGGAAGAACATTTTTCATTTGGTTGTAATAAAACATTTTTCACATTAGTAACGAAGAATATTTTTCATCTGGCCAGATAGAAAAAAAAAAACACCTGACTGGGTAGAAAATTTTTCAATTGGCTGTAATTAGAATTTTACACATTGGTTACCAAGAAAAAATATTCATCTGGCCAGATAGAAAAGATTTTTCCACCTAACTGGGGAGAAATGGTTTCCATTGGCTGTTATTAAAAACGTTTTCACCTTGCTTTGGCCTGGTAGAATTTTTTTTTACCTAACTGGGAAAAAAAATTCTTGGTTACGAAGAAATTTTACTATCTGGTGTAGCCGGGATGTGTATAAGGGGTGTTTGTACTGCTTGCCGTACAAGCTAGCCTTAATAGCGACGTGGTAGAGCACTCGCTTTGGGATGTAGAGGTTCCGGGTTCGAATCCCATTGGAGTCGAATATTTAATTTTTTCATCTGGCCAGGGAGGAATTCTTTTTACCTAACTGGGGAGAATTTTTTTTCAATTGGCTGTAATTAGAAATGTTTCACCTTGGTGACGAAGAAATTTTTTCATCTGACTAGATAGAAAAAACTTTTCACCTAACTGGGAAGAACATTTTTCATTTGGCTGTAATAAAACATTTTTCACATTTGTAACGAAGAATATTTTTCATCTGGCCAGATAGAAAAAAAAATCACCTGACTGGGTAGAAAATTTTTCAATTGGCTGTAATTAGAATTTTACACATTGGTTACCAAGAAAAACTATTCATCTGGCCAGATAGAAAAGATTTTTCCACCTAACTGGGGAGAAATGGTTTCAATCGGCTGTTATTAAAATCGTTTTCACCTTGCTTTGGCCTGGTAGAATTTTTTTTTACCTAACTGGGAAAAAAAAATTTCATGGTTACGAAGAAATTTTTTTATCTGGTGTAGCCGGGATGTGTATATGGGGTGTTTGTACTTCTTGCCGTACCAGATAGGTGACACCTGAAGGGTTTCACGGGAGAGAAATGAGAGATTATTAATTGAAATTAATGAATATGTCAGGTCCAAAGTAAATTCATGTGATTTAGTTTTAATTTAATACTTCCATGAAATTAAGAATATGCTCTCTTCATGCCGTATAGTTTAAAATCATGAAGCACAGATGTCTAGATCTTTCCTCATTGAAATACAAGAATGGGACACCTGAAGGTTTTCATGGGAAAGGATAAGTAATAATAAAAATAAAAATCATATGTTTTTCCTATATAACCAATCCGCAAAGCCGGTAGGCGGTCTGGAGGTTGGGAGAAATATCCACTGATAGCAGGGGATAATACAAAATACATCGACATTAGGTTGCATATAATAAACAAGATGTGTTCTTAAAAAATATTTTCCATTTTTGAAATTTCCCTCCCTAGCTTGACGGAGCCAAAAGTTTACATGAGTTGTCTGTAGACAACATGGCTCGTCCGAACTGCTGCTTGTCATAAACAGCACTTGACTAAAGAATAAAGTTCAGGGTCATTTTTTCTATTCTAAAGTCCATAATCTAATCAATAGCAGTCTGTTTTAGAAGTTAAAAAGGAATTTAAAACATTTTTGTTTTAGGTACAGGTACAAAGTTAAACAAAGCGAAAACCTACAGCCTGATGAGGTTACTAATTGAATTTCATTTTCTTAAATGAGCCTGTGTGTGACATTTCCAACAATTTCACTACTGCACCAGGTACAAAAGTTCAGCAGCTTTAACCAACATATGCTGACAGCCAGAATATGTATTAAGACCTTATCTACCAATCTAGTGCATGGTGAAGAAATTGGTCAGGCTGTGCAACTGCACAGGCTGACCAGAGTCTTTGCTATGCGCACATTTAAAATTGTTAGAAATGTTGGGCTCAGGCTCAAATATAATAATATAATAAGGTTGATCACTTAATCAGTGCATCTATGAAGTATAATTGTCTGAGCTGTAAGCATTCAGAAAATATATGCAAGTTTAAAGCCATATTTGAAAAGTTTAAAAAGTCAAGGTCACAAAGTCAAGAGACTTGATCATAGGAGGAAGATACATGTATTATCAACTGTATGTGATGACCTTAGCACATAACAAGAGGACCATGATAGTCCTAGATCGCTCACCTGAGTCTCTTTAACCCCTGGGACATCACATCAATTAAATAGGCAGATGTCAAAAAGGAGATAATTTCTACACAAAACCAAGTTTCAAGATGATTGGGCCATATTTGTGGCCCTAGCACATAAACAAGAAAATTGTCATTTATGCCCCTTTTCCCGTGATATGGTATGGATCTTTCCCATTTTTAATAGGGTTCATCCTTGTGACCTGACCTACATTCTGACCAAGTTTCATGAAGATTGGCCATATTTGCGGCCTCTAGATTGTAAACAAGAAAAGTGTCATTTAGGCCCCTTTTCGTGTGATATGGCATGGATCCATCCAATTTTTAATAGGGTTCATCCTTGTGACCTGACAAACATTCAGACCAACTTTCATGAAGATTGGGCCATATTTGTGGCCTGTATAGTGTAAACACTTAAATTGTTGACGCCGGACAACGGACGACACACAACGGACAATGCACGACAGACATTCAATGATCACAAAAGCTAACCTTGTGCATGATGTGCTCAGGTGAGCTAAAAAGACATCTTGGAAATAGTGAAAACAGCTGTTCTAGTTTTGACTGACGATTCTAATTAAATAAAGAGTTGAAAAGAGTATTCTTTGGTTTCATTGAAATATGAAACTTAAAACCAAATCACACTGTATGAATACGCAAATTTGCCAAAGTATATTCAGATAAATAATACTATCTATCTACTAGGATTCTGTAGTGAAGACTCTAGGTAGGTCACTTTGGCCCAAATTCAATGTGATACAGTTTATAACGTCTGGAAATTGGCACTTATTTCGAGCAAGTCATTATAAATCCCTTGCTCAGCGCTCCATTCATTTAAAACAATCAACCCCACCAATTTGAAACCCTCAGACATCATTGAAAAACATTTTGAAATCGTACAACACAAAAAAATTTTCATGTTAAGTGAATAAATCATTCCATGACTTTTAAATTGATCTAATGATTTAGGAGAGCTAGATGTCTGTCATGGTTTTATAGTGGAAAATTGCCAGGCTTATCAAAATTTGACAAGTCTTTGAGACAAAATTCCCAAGGGAACATTCTGGCAAAGTTTCATTGAAACTAGCCCAGCCGTTTGGAGGAGATCTATCATGGATTTCATAGCAAGAATACCAAGCCCTGCTGCTCCCATACTTATGAGGCCATTACAATTTAAAGAAAGACTATCAAAGGAAAAATTCGACACTGTGGTTTAGGAGATGTTCAAAGATTTCCAATGAAAAAGCCATGCCATGCAAGAGTAGGTCTTTTAAATTCATGGAAAGAAACTAAAAAGCTAATCACACTATATAAATATCAAAATGTCGTAATAATAACTGCCATGCATGTTGTATAATTTCAATGAAACAACTAACCAATCACTAGGAAGCATGTACTTTTTTAACACACTATGTTATTTGCTCTCTTCTATGATCATATAATTATGTTTTTATATCAAAATCATGTGGGACCTCCAGACAATTTGTCCCTTTGTGCACCAGCATTTTATACAGTCTGGGGAAGGAATCGAACCTTCATACATGATTTTGAGTAATTTGTGGCAAGAAGACCCTGATTGTGAAATAAGGTCAAACAGAAAGATTTTTTTTTTCAAATTGAAAAGTTTCCGTGAATGGGTGTTCATGGAGATATGAAACCATAACATTATCACTCTAAATGAAAATTCCAAGCAGATTGATACAAAGCTCACTTAGTGTGATCAAATATTAGTATCATGCCTCAAAGACTTAAAAACATTACATGTACCTTTTTTTTATAGATCAAATATATGTAATTTATTTAAAATATTTTACAAATGATTTGAGAATGACGTTTTTAGTTTAACCATTTTGTACTGGGGCATAAAAATATCTGCATGCTCAGATTTAATGTCCTTGAGGTATGAAAGCATTTTTTTCATCCCATCAATGATCAGAAATCTTGTCAAATTATCAAATCGGTTTTAAACATATTATTTTTTCTTTTCAATTTAGACATAAGAAGAAATTTTTGATGATTTCATAGAAGTATGAAACTAACTAGAGCTGCTTGAGTATCTGATTTGCTCCACTGGCCTGAATCTACTAATATGATTCAAAGAGAAATTAAGAGAACAAATGAATGTTTATTTCAAGTAAAAAAGTGTTTTTAAGTGTCACATGCAGAAATATTTCTGCAAAGAAAAAAGAAAAATTCATGACTGATGAATAACAGATAGAAAATTAACATTGGCATGTCATACATAGAAATTAGGTTGAAATCTATCTATAAGGTTATGAGAAAATGATTTTCAAAGTTTCCACTATATAACATGAAGAGAATTGACCTCCATCAATAAATTAAAGTAATTCTGATCACATTAATTTTTGTAGCCTTATAACTTTATAGGTTTACTCAAGAATTGCTTATGTGAAATTTGGTAAATGGGGCAGTTACACATACGATGAGACTTAAATCGGTCCTTAATCGGTGATTTTTTTCTCTCTTGTGATCGGTTGTCATCGGTTGTCATTGGTGTCTGAATTTCAGACTTCATGTGTAACAGGGTATCCGCGATAAATAGCTTATTGGTCGGTAAAATTCAAAGTAGATCGGTTGTCCGTAGGTGACAAGGAGCTTGGTCGGTGCTGATTTGCTTATTTGCTTAATTCACCATCAGCTGTTCGTTGCTTTATAAACGGTTGTCAACCGGGCAGTCGGTGATCGATCGGTGTTCAACCAGAGGTCTATCGCTTTCAATCGGATACAACCGGTGATCCGTATGTGTTTATCGGTCAAAGATCGTGATGTCGGTGATGAATAGCTGGCAAGTCTTTGTTCAGCAGACTGCCGTCCGTTTTTTCATTAAAATGATATATAAGCGATGAAAACCAATAAATTTTAGTTCAGTGTATGATATAATGAATGTTGGAAGGGCAATCCAGCAGTTTGGTCTATTGCTGCAACAGCAAGCTCTCTTAAACCTCGGACATGGCATTCACTTGGGCCCCCAAGAAGGAAATGGTCGCTGCCGTAGGAGACACAGAAGGAGACGAAGCAATGAAGAAAGAAGACTTCAGTTTTGACAATACAGCACTATCCTAGCCAAACTCAGAGAGGGTGATATCAGTGCGTTCCAAAACTATCTGAGGTAGAATCCTTATAAAGCGCCATTTTGAAATCTAAGACAACAAAAGGACATGTAATAATTTTCCAGTTACAAATTCTACTTTTAATTTGAAAGCATATATTATCGTATAAAAATTTTCGAGGCAAAGTATAGAGACGTTCGCGAAAAAAATTATTTCCCAACAAATTCTTCATTTCCACTTAACTGAATGGAAAATATCATTTCTTATGAACGCCGCAATAGTTTGACTTTAAATTATTAGAATTTTCATAAGAAAAATATGTTCCTTTGCCCGATTTCATAATCTGTGACTGTCTCATTCGAGGGTTTTATCAAGAATGGATACCCGGCTGAAAAATACCTCATCTTTTCCCCATTGCTAATAGATATTTGTTAATCGGTTGCTTATCACTGATCGATCGGTGATATCGGTTATAAATAGCTTGTCAATCGCTTATTCGTTTGAAATTTTCACCGATCGAAAATTTTAAACAGTTTAAAAACCTCGATTGGTTATTTTTCACCGATGAAAATCATCTTTTCCAAATAGTTTGTCGTGGTTGACAAATAGTCTGCCAATCAGAGATGTCGGTTGTATATCGGTTTTGGTCGGTTCCTTCCTTACCTGGATAAAACGAACAACCAATCTATCAACGATTGCCATGCGTAACTACCCCATAATATCCATTAGTTAAATTTTTAGCAAATGTTTTCTTATATGATATGATGACAATACAATTTTAATCTACAACATATGTGAACAAGAAAAAATTCATGGGGCAGAAAAAATGACACCTTGTGTCCATTGCTACCTTAATAATTCATTGGGTGGAAAAAATAACACCTTGTGTCCATTGCTACCTTAATAGGGAAATCTGTAAAACATCCGGGTTCAAATTACAGGATGTTTTCCTTGAATCTCTGATGGTTTTCTATGCCAGGTCCAATTTTCCAGATGTTATTCCTGAAATCTTGGACATTTTTTACGTCAAGGTCCACTTATTGAGATTACAGATCCATTAATTTTCTGTAATCTTATCATTAAACTTGCAAATTTTATGTACCGGGTATATTATACAGTAAGTAAATTTACAACTTATGATCACTGGGGAATAAAAACACATAGCTACAGCTTTAACAGGCTTTGACACTAAGGGGAGCCAGGGAGTCCGAGACTCCTTGTTTCTGCAAGAAAGGAGTCCGATGGACTCCCAGTATTGTATGAGAATATTTTCAAAAATAGATGCATAGGGCAGTAAACTGTTTCCTTCACATCTTTTGTCAAAACTGTAGATTGTTCACTACATGAGTTGTTGAAGTTAACATGAGCTTGCGTCTATAAACATTTGACAGAAAATGGTTATTTCAGGGGGAGAAACTTGTTGAAAAGAAGAAATTGCTTGAAAAAAACAAGCATTTCTAGCATCAGGAAAGAAAATCCTGAAATTCCAACACGGAATTACAAAAATTCCCCATTTTGACCCTTATTGAGAGTACTGTACTGTATCAATACATTCTAGAAATACACCTATCAAGTGAGAAGACATTCTTAATCACGTATATTTCTAGAATATTTAACAAACAGGTTAATATAGGGTTATTTCATGTTTTTGAGAGGGCTAACATTTTCAGAGACTAAAAACATGGTTAAACCATTTTGATGGTCTCTGCAAATTTTATGTTAACGCCTGAAAAATGTGAGTTGACACTATTACTGCATAAAAAGATATATAAGAGTATAAATTCAAACAGAAATTGCGAAATAATTTCACAGAAACGATATAAAACCAGTTACAAACTTATGAATTTGCTGGAACAATTACTTCACACATTAAACCGTCCATTTTGTTTTTACCTATGTGGCCTCATAAATTTATGACATCACACAATTGAACGCAGGAATTAGAGCAATGTCTTTAGGTATGCTCTATAATAATGTTGGACATGCAGGGGTTGACACCAACTCATGAGATTAAGGAGTCAATTGGACTTCTTACACATGATATCAAGGAGTCCAAGCTCAAAGTAAGGAATCTGAATTTTCAAAATTTGAGAACATTATGGAAAAGGAAAACAGTCATTATAAGCCCAAATCGTGGAAATTGTACAAATAAGCCTGGCATTAATGGCACGTGAATTTCCTGATTGATCCACATTGTCTCCCGTTAATGCCCGGGTTTTGTCCTTTAACGTATGACTTATACGACCCGAAAACATACATTTCATGCAATAACATGTTAAAAAATAATTGCTGCTCCAACCCCTGTCTCAAATCACAGATGGGAACTGTACAGTAGGAAGTGAAATTGTAAGGACAAAGAGGAGTTACATTTAAATAAAATTAGATCTCAAACAACATAGATTGACCATTTTTAGGCAAGATAAAAATATTTAAGGAAAATTATGTGAGAAATTATAATTAACTACATTGTATTTCTAATAATCACTTTGGATAAAACAGTGTATCTCACTCGGTGTCATTTTGGTAAAGGTACTTGATTCTTGACCTGGAGGTTTGTGGTTCAAGCCCCACTGCCGCCAAGGTTTGTTAATGGGCACTTAGTAGCCAACCCCGGTTCATCCAGCTGTAGAAATGGATAGCATTGGATTAAAATCACTACCTCTCTCTGAGGGATGTGAAAATATCTGGATTGAGTATTAGATAGCGACTCTATAAACTTTAACTTCTTTTTCCGCAACCGAACTGAAGTAAATGTACATGTATCTTGCAACCTAACCAATCTGACTCACAGTTATTATTTGACACAGGCACACACTAGTCTCAATTTTGGACGTTACATTGCGACCAGTCCGAAAATAGCGTTGCATTCCGAGGACAGAAATCTGTACTAATCTGTATCTTAAGGTTAATAAGCTACTGTCACATAAACACTGTTGCTTTGGTGAGGCATCACTGATGACTTAATTAAGAATAGTTGATGAAATTGGTGACTAATTGCCGACAAATTGACATCTTATTGATGCATTTGCAGATCTATGTATTTTTCAGTAATAGGTGACAAGCCTGTGCAGGGTTTTTCTTCAAGGTAAATCCTGCCAACCACTTCACAAGATGTTTAGACTTGTTGAAGTTGATGTACACTCATGTCGGGTAATTCTGCGTATCATCTAATGCTGCGCAGCTATATGACTTCATGTCAATTATGAAAATGGTCGCTAGACATAAATTCAGAACAACCTATTTTTCCATTTCAAATATTCAATCATTTAAAACAAAACAGTTCATGTGTGTGTTTTAAATAAAGAGATTCCAGTTTTTGTCTTAGTGTTTTTCATTCTAATTCATGTAGATTAACAGACATCGAGATTCTTTCCTGCACTGTGCGGGTTTACCCGCCAAAAACTGCATTGATAAAACACGACGGTGCCACTGTTCATCACCTGGTTGTGTAATTTTAGTGACATTTTGTTCTACATAAAATGTCCTTTACATAGCCAAAACAGTGTTGCATCCAGGCCATGCGATCATGGATAATCCCCCTTTATTCATTCTCTCACGCAACATTACTAATTTGATGGGGGAGTAATCGCGCAACAACGTTCTTACTTCCGCACAATCGAGAAAGTTAAGGGGGAGTGTTGAAAATCCGACAAAGCATAAAATAAACAAATCAAGTCTATGGGCGGATATAAACGGTATTTTTCTGATAAATAAGGCTATTTATAGCGATTACTGCATAAAGTATTTTTGAGCTGGTCCCCTACTCAAAAACAATGATTTATTACTAAGCAGGTAACCCGACAAAGAGCATGTGCGGCCAATTCTTTCCGTTTCATGTTTCTTGAAAACATGTTGATTTTTCGACGAACAATTATTTTAAACCATATAACATGCCGCCAAACGCATCACTGACTTTTTCAAGGGTCCCTTTATTGGCGTTGGAGGGGGGAGGATTCCCCAGACGATTCGAAAGAAATGGGCTGCAATTATATCACAAGAAGACGGTGAAAATCTAAATAAAATAAACACAAATTCTAGTAATCGTTAGGATCCAAGAACAATAAATCAGTTAATGCTTTTTAAATTGAGGGACAACCCTCTCCTATGTTTGACTATGAAACCTGTGTAAGAGTGTGATAGGGGAAAAAAACGCTTTTTTTAGGATTCATAAATATGTAAGTTTTGTTGTTGTCTTAAATTTTTGCTCCCTCCCTTTAAGATTTTGTCACTCCCCCCATTTCATTAATGTGATGGGGGAGCTCCCCTTCTTGGAAGAAATCCTGGATGCAACACCACAAATTGGTAAATGAGTTCAGTTGCGTTGATTTTTTGTGTACATGAGATATCTTTTCATGAATTTTGTACTTGACTTTCTTTAGAGCGCAAGATTAGCTGACTGCACTGTAATATCAGTAATCACTGGCAATTGTCTGGGCTAGGTCTTATCATCTGGATGGCTCAGGTTTTCTCGAGCAAGCTCGCTTTGTTTGGTTTTCTCGGCCACCTACAGATAAACTTTCTTCATACAAGCCAAAATGACCCTTTGCCATCTCTACACAATTTTTATTATATGATAACACGTTATATACCATAAAAACTACCTCATCATTGTAAATAATGAAAAATCCCATTTAGATCTAGGTGTTGACGAATTTTGAAACATAAAGTTGCAGAACGCCATAGTGATGTTAACAACTCCCATTGTTATCCGCATGCGAATTTTCAAGGTTAAAGTTTTCATTTAAAAGTAGATCTCTCTAGTAAACACCAAATTCTGTTCCATTTTTTGCAATCTTGAAAGTTTTTGATTTTGTTTCTTTCACCAAATCTACCCTTTTGAAGAATTTAGTCAAATCTTCATGGAACTATTTTTACCGATTTGCCTACTGGAAAACTCTGCTGATTCGGAACGACACTAGGCTATTTCCGTAAACTTAAGTCAACATTTAATGTTAAATATCTCCGAAAACGATTTTTCCCTGATATACTACATGACCAAAGACCTAGATCGAGATCCAATTAAGCAGTTTGTACATATCTTAGAAAAAGTTATGCACTAGATTTAGAGGTGCTCAAAACGCGGCTATATCCGGCAAAATGCTATATTTTGTCGGTGTAAACATTTGTTTCGATTAACGAACGAATTGTTCAATTAATCTTCTCTCATTCTCTTTAAATACCCAGGCAGTTATTAGAATAAATACGGTAATTGCTCTTCCGCAGGCTTCACAAAATACCGCCGGTCCTACTGTCATGTCTGGTTAAAATCATGCTTGTCCGATAACTTTCCCATGGATACAGGACCTACTGACCAGTAAAATCCAGCCAATTACACAATGTGTTCTATCTGGTAGAATTAGTTTTGTCTGAAAAAAAATCTAAGTTTACCAGACCCACTGTCCAATAAAAAAATATGGATATTTAGTGAAGACTGCTTCCGGAGTGACACCCCTATACCCACATCCTTTTCATGAAATATTCTAGTGCTTGTTGGGAAGAGTCATCCAGTTGTTTATTTGAGATGTTTACAGCAGTCAAGACCCCGAACACAAAAATTAGCGAAATTTGGGACAACGCCCTGAAATCCACCTTTTTATAAAAAGGAATATTATTGCTCTTGTTAGGGGAGTCATCCTGTTGTTTAACAAGTTTTTTCACAATCATCCAAGAATCCCCAAAGCAAAAATAAACTGCACAACAGAACTTCCAATTATCACCCGCCACAAACTGCCTCAAGCGTGACTATTCTAATAAACACCTGTGCGATTATTAGAATAAATAAGGTAATTGCTCTTCCGGAGTGACACCCCTATACCCACACCCTTTTCATGAAATATTCTAGTGCTTGTTGGAAAGAGTCATCCAGTTGTGATGTTTGCGGCAGCCAAGACCCCGAAGGCAAACATTTTGGGACAGTGCCCTGAAATCCCACCTTTTTAGAAAAAGAAATATTATTGAGCTTTTTAGGGGAGTCATCCTGCTTTTTCTCAGTCATCCAAGAAACCCAAAGGCAAAAAATAAACTGCACAACAGGGGCTGCGCCCCCGAACCCCTGCCCTTTTTTTAAAACAACATTCTAGTACTTGTTAGGGTGTTAGGGAGAATCATCCGGTCGTTTAATAAGTTTTTTGTAGTCATCCAAGAATACAAAAGGCACTTATTAATTGCATATCAGGGTGTAAAGGTGTAATTGCCATTACCTATATTATGCAAGTGCGTAATAGAAATAGATCCTCTTTCAAAAAATGTGGTTGATGAATGAACACAACATTGAAAAACAGCCTATTCAAGCTGTACAGCTTGAATAAGCTGTAGTTACGTCTATTACGATGTTTTGATAATTCACCAATTTTCATAAAAAAAGGTGGCGGACGGAGGACATTCATCATGTCAGTCAAAATATTGCCTTTTTCATATCTATGTTGGTCACCTTCTGAGTGTGAATTTAAAAATCCTAACTTTATGCCAATGGGGCTGTGCCCCCAAACCTTTTTAAATCAAACCAATATTCCTGTGCTTCTATGGGAGAGTCATTCAGGTTTTTAATTAGTTTTTCGCCGTCATCCCATTATAGTCAAAGGAAGAATTAGTTACAATTCAGGGCCTGTTCCCCAAATCCCTGCCTTTTCTTTATAAAAGGTTTTATTACGAGTCATCTTTTTTGCAGTCATCCAAAAATCATGAAGGCAAAATTTGGTCTGCATATCTGGGGCTGCGCCCCCGAACCCCCGCTGTTTTTTGAAAGACAAAAAAATTCCAGTGCTTATAAGGGAAACTCATTCAGTAGAAAATAAAGATTATTTCACACATCCAACAGTCCTAAAGGCCAAAATTATCGGTTCACAGTCAACTCAGCCTGTGAATATTCGGCCCATTAAGTCGGCCCATCAACTCGACCTGTCTATATATTAGATAGAAACATGTTCGACGATAGAATGTAAATATTTTGGGGACCTTATGTGCTTTTTTGATTATATATGCATATCAAATATGAAGATCGTAGATTTTGGTCATCAATTGTTAATTTGCACCTCCTTTAAGGACATTGCACACATCGATAAACTATCTATTAAGTGTGCTTATATATCCGTTTACTAGGCTTAACACTTTAAGTATATACAGGCCGAGTTTTACACAGGCCGAGTTTTACACAGGCCGAGTTTTACACGGGTCAAGTTGACAGGACACTAAATTATCAGCACAACAGGGGCTGCGCCCCGAACCCCTGCTTTTTTTAACTAACAATATTGTAGTTCTTGTTGGGGAATGACATCCATTTGTTTAATAAGGTTTTGCAGTTATCAAGGAAATACTGAAGGCATAAATTAATTGTTTATTCTGAGAGGGGGGTATTAAAAAAATAAAAAAAATAATATTCTAGTGCCTGTTGGGATAGTCATTCAGTTGTTTATCACGTCTTTTGCAGTCATCAAAGAATTCCAAAGGCAAAAATTACTTTTATATCAGGGAAGGGAATGAGTCCCCTCAACATCCGCCTTTTTCACTTCGGGGGCTTTCATTCAACATGAATTTATTTGAAGGCGAAATTGGTCGAGGACGAAAGCTTTTGTTGCATTGTTGAGGGTTTCTAGGCCGGTAAAATAAAGATTCCTCTCCCAAACAATTGAAAAATATGATTTTGTTCGGTAAACATCCGATTGTGTAAAATAAACGGTCTTAATATTCACCCCGGGACGCACCGGGACACCCCGGGACTCAATGAGACACCCCGGGACGCATCAAATATGATTAATATGCAATAACTACATGGATATTATGTATATTACTTTTACAAATGTACAGATTTACTGTTTTATATGGGTAATTTAGATACCTTAATTCAGTCCCAATGTGTTAGTGAAATCGTTGTGTGATTTCGTATAAACATAAAAAAATAGTCCCGGTGTTCTCAATTATCCTGTGAGAAATCGTTTTGTGAGATCGCATTTACATTGAATAAGGTCACGACATCGTTTTATATCCTAAAAGAAAACGATTTGTGAGCTTGTAGATATACAAAAAAAAGTGCCGGGGGGTTCCTTCAGTCCGAGGGAAATCGTTTTGTATGTTTTCTGTTCATTTGAATTTAGTCCCCGAGTGTTTCTGATCCTATGCGAAATCGCTTTTGTGAGTTTGTTGTGCACATGAAATTAGACCCGGGGTGTTTCTTCTTCCAAGAGAAATCGTTTGATTTTTTCTTCAATTGAATTTAGTCCCCGGGTGTTTCTTATCCTATGCGAAATCGCTTTTGAGTTTGAATATACATATAAAATTAGTCCCGGGGTGTTTCTTCTTTCAAGAGAAATCGCTTTGAATGTTTTCTCTTCAATTGAATATAGTACCCGAGTGTTTCTTTTCCTATGCGAAATCGCTTTTGTGAGTTTGTATACATGAGTTGACGGATGACGTCACGGGTCACGTGATGTTTACATCCGGGGAATCGCTGTAGGCAGAAAGATCTACCAGTTGCATACACAAATAGTAAAATATCAAATATTCAAGTGATTAGATTGTACATTTCTAATGATTATTCCCTGTTGACAAAGGTGTCAAAATTTAGATAAATCATCCAACCTTTTGATTATGCAGTTGTCATCGCATGACATTGTCTGTGAAAAGAATATTTCTCGTCGAAAGATAACCACCCAGAAATGCAAATGAATGCAAACAAATCGCTGTTGAGCAACTGATATATCGCGCATTCGACATTAATTAAGCTGTATTTACGTTTTTTGTTCACCCACAAACGAAATATAGTATATCTTACCTATACTGAGCTAATTTGAGTTTCAATGCCGATTGTTCTATATCCCATTTTTCGTTATTTATCCTGTCACAGAAATTTCAAACATTTGGAAAGGTTTTTATGGTCCTTTTCCTTATTTGTCTAAAATTTATTAATCCAATTATTAGTTTAATCTGTATATTTTGAGAACATCACCTTCTGTTGAAAACCGATTTGCTTCCATAAAAAGTCCCCCCTCCATTCCCCCCCCCGCACATTTAGAAAATCGGTTAATTTAAGATAATAAACGAATGTCGCTAAACACACGATCTGCCGACTTAACAGCTTTTCTGGTTAGATTGTAAAAATCCTATCAAAGATTTTTTCACAATGCGACATAAAAATATTAGCCGCTATTAACACATGCGTCATAAAGTTCGCCGTTTCTAACGCAATGATCCATACTACACGGCCGCGGAATCCCTTTCATCTGACTGTAACCGGATGCACTTATCGATATTGCCCATGTCATAAAACAGTAGCCGCTAATCACACACTTGCATGTGACATAAAGACAAACTTCTATAACACGTGCCAAATTTTAATTGATCTGACCGTGACGATGCACACGCCACTGATTGATTGCTTTCATCTGGACACAACTTTTACCCCTTCATTAGGCATAAAGTGTGAAGTTTCATTTGACACAAATCTTTTAATGCCTTATCAGTCATAGATTGAATCAAGCTTTTGATAAAATATTTCGATAAAAAATCCATTTCAGCGGCGATAAATAAGGCCCACATGAGTTTTCAATTCTGAGCCGCGTTCATTTAGTAGATCGATCTTTAGTGTCTTGAACAAGCTGTCAATACAAAAAGTTCTTCATCAAATTTGAAAAAAAAGGGATAATTTTTAATCAAATATAAGAAAGGCCTACTGCATATCTGAAACGCAGCGTTTGCTTCAGCGGGAAATGGAAGCCGCCAAAAACGAAAATGAACTCCGAACCATTTTTCTATTTTGCTGTATGTAGTTCCCAATGAATAATAAGAGGGTAAAAAATCGAATTTTAACGGGAAGGAAAGAAATTGAAGCATACCTAATTTCTTTATTTGTTAAAGATGAAATAATGTGATCGTTCATTTGTAAATCTTCGTTTTTTACCCCGACCAGACGACCAAAAATAATCGTGAAATTGAAAGCGTTGGTGGCGAACAAAACATCGCAATACAGCCTGATTAAAATGGATTTGCAATGTTCTGTTGCTCAACGACGACTTTAACTACATTTCAAAAACAAAAATATAAAATGAATGTGAGAAAAAATAAGTAAAAAGTTCTGAAATTCTGGCAAGTGAACGAATTAACGTTACAAGTCACTTTTCCCAAAACGTTGTTTAACCCGAGTCATCTTGAACTCGGTAAAATTATTTTATTGGAGAGGGTTAATGAATTTTACTAATTCATCTTACGTTTTCCCCAATAACATTCAACACGTATGACCATTTCGTCTGATTTTACCCTTGAATACGGCGCGACTAGGGATACAACAGATCTCGATCGGCTGTAGTTACGAACTTTTATTCTACTTGACGCCGTGAACCGATTAATCTGAGTCAAACTTTTTTATTTAGTTCATGACATACAAATTCATTACGTTATGGAAAGTGGCAAAGAAAGTTAATTTGTTCAAGTGACGGATGCAAAAACGGGTTCAAAGGATTCAAACGAACCCCATCTGTAGCTTAGTTGTTTCATTTTTGCACAGAAATTCAAACAAAACTTTGTAATACTAAGACAACGAATCTTCTCTCCCTTTATTGTACATTAGTACCCTTTTTATCCTTCATCCTACGCCGTTTTCATCCAACTTTCTATAAAAATCTTAAAATATAACTATTTCTGGGTTTGTTTACAGAAACGGCACAACTACATCTTTGTCAGAACTTTCATGAGTGCTAAAGACTGAGTTACGAATGTTTGAAAACCTAAACACTTACTATGTTTCATACATAAATTTCAACTTTCTTTATAAATGACGTGAAAATTTACAAAAAAGAAAACATAAGTTTACATAGGAATAATATTTGCGCTAAACCACGGACACGTGTTTTAGAGTACCTCGGGCTAAATTGCGCAACTCGAGCGTCTACATGTATATAAGACAGACCCTAGGCCATGTTTATTCAAAGATTCTAGGTTACCATCTTTCTAAACAAATACATTAATTAAAGAGACAAAAAACTAATTCTAAATAGCTAAAATATCTATCGCCGATGGCAACTTCGTTCAATAAGTCGGACGAAATAGTCTAATCTCGGGAAGCTTATAAAGGGCTATTACGTACGAGATTCTTTAAATATCGATTGGTCATTAACGAGAACATTCGTACAAATAATATTTAATTTTCTTTTTATCTTAAATTTAAATGAATGGTTGATTTTGAACCAGTTTTAATTGTCATCTCGCATAGAGATCTGACTCTTTTTGCCTACCAGTAATAAGCATGCGCGGGAAATTCTCGATATAAACAATAACAATCAACTCTCCTATATGCATAACAAATCCCGGGGTGTTTCTTCTTCCAAGAGAAATCGTTTTGAATGATTTCTCTTCAACTGAATTTAGTCCCCGGGTGTTTCATATCCTATGCGAAAATCGCTTTGCGAGTTTGAATATGCATATAAAATAATTCCCGGGACTGTTTCTTCTTTCAAGAGAAATCACTTTAAATGTTTTCTCTTCAATTGAATTTAGTCCCCGGGTGTTTCATATCCTATGCGAAATCGCTTTGCGAGTTTGAATATGCATATAAAATAATTCCCGGGACTGTTTCTTCTTTCAAGAGAAATCGCTTTGAATGTTTTCTCTCCAATTGAATTTAGTCCCCGAGTGTTTCTTTTCCTATGCAAAATTGTTTTGTGAGTTTGAATATGCATATAAAAAAATCTCGGGGTGTTTCTTCTTCCAAGAGAAATCGTTTTTGAATGTTTTCTCTTCAACTGAATTTAGTCCCCGTGTGTTTCTTTTCCTATACGAAATTGTTTTGAGTTTGAATATACATATAAAATTAGTCCCGGGGTGTTTCTTCTTCCAAGAGAAATCGTTTTGTATGTTTTCTGTTCAATTGAATTTAGTCCCCGGGTGTTTCTATTCTTATGCGATATCGTTTTGTGAGTTGTATACGCATATAAAATGAGTCCCGGGGTGTTTTACGAGAAATCGCATTGTTAGTTGTCTGGCAATTGTATTTATTCCAGATGGTGTATTTTTTATCCGATGATGAATCGTTTCTGAGCTAGTGTTTGTATTTTGATATATGCTCGGTGTGTGTCTTATTTTAAGAGAACTCGTTAGCAAAGATTTAAGTGAAAATAGATTTGGTCCCGGGTGTCTCTTGTCCTTTACGAAATTGTTTTTGAGCTCGTATTGGCATATAGAATTAGTCTCGTTTTTTTGTACTGCATGAAATTCTTTTTCAAACTCGTTTTTCATATAAAATTAGTCCCGGTATGTTTCTTATTTAACGAGAAGCAGGTACAATGTAAGTTCTATCTGAACTTGCATTAAGTCCCGGTATGTTATTTCTTATTCAACGAAGTCTATAAACATCGACTTTTTAATCTTATATCACTTTGATAAGTTTGTATTATTATTTATTTTTCTGCAAATTACTTTTTCCCGAAACGTCGAAGGCCCGGTATGTTATTTCTTATTCAACGAAGTCTATAAACATCAACTTTTTAATCTTATTTCACTTTGATAACTTTGTATTATTATTTATTTTTATTTATTAATTTTTTCACCTAACTGGGAAGAACATTTTTCATTTGGCTGTAATAAGACATTTTTCACATTGGTAACGAAGAATATTTTTCATCTGGCCAGATAGACAAAAAAATCACCTAACTGGGTAGAAATTTTTTCAATTGGCTGTAATTAGAATTTTACACATTGGTTACCAAGAAAAATTATTTATCTGGCCAGATAGAAAAGATTTTTCCACCTAACTGGGGAGAAATGGTTTCAATTGGCTGTTATTAAAAACGTTTTCACCTTGCTTTGGCCTGGTAGAAATTTTTTTTACCTAACTGGGAAAAAAAATTCTTGGTTACGAAGAAATTTTTTTATCTGGTGAAGCCGGGATGTGTATAAGGGGTGTTTGTACTGCTTGCCGTACAAGCTAGCCTTAATAGCGACGTGGTAGAGCACTCGCTTTGGGATGTAGAGGTCCCGGGTTCGAATCCCATTGGAGTCGAATATTTAATTTTTCATCTGGCCAGGGAGGAATTCTTTTTCCCTTACTGAGGAGAAATTTTTTCAATTGGCTGTTATTAGAAATGTTTCACCTTGGTGACGAAGAAATTTTTTCATATGACTAGATAGAAAAAACTTTTCACCTAACTGGGAAGAACATTTTTCATTTGGCTGTAATAAGACATTTTTCACATTGGTAACGAAGAATATTTTTCATCTGGCCAGATAGACAAAAAAATCACCTAACTGGGTAGAAAATTTTTCAATTGGCTGTAATTAGAATTTTACACATTGGTAACAAAGAAAAATTATTCATCTGGCCATATAGAAAAGATTTTTCCACCTAACTGGGGAGAAATGGTTTCAATTGGCTGTTATTAAAAACGTTTTCACCTTGCTTTGGCCTGGAAGAAATTTTTTTTACCTAACTGGTAAAAAGAATTTCTTGGTTACGAAGAAATTTTTTTATCTGGTGTAGCCGGGATGTGTATAAGGGGTGTTTGTACTGCTTGCCGTTCAAGCTAGCCTTAATAGCGACGTGGTAGAGCACTCGCTTTGGGATGTAGAGGTCCCGGGTTCGAATCCCATTGGAGTCGAATATTTAATTTTTCATCTGGCCAGGGAGGAATTCTTTTTACCTAACTGGGGAGAATTTTTTTCAAATGGTTGTAATTAGAAATGTTTCACCTTGGTGACGAAGAAATTTTTTCATCTGACTAGATAGAAAAAAACTTTTCACCTAACTGGGAAGAACATTTTTCATTTGGCTGTAATAAGACATTTTTCACATTGGTAACGAAGAATATTTTTCATCTGGCCAGATAGAAAAAAAATCACCTGACTGGGTAGAAAATTTTTCAATTGGCTGTAATTAGAATTTTACACATTGGTTACCAAGAAAAATTATTCATCTGGCCAGATAGAAAAGATTTTTCCACCTAACTGGGGAGAAATGGTTTCAATTGGCTGTTATTAAAAACGTTTTCACCTTGCTTTGGCCTGGTAGAAAATTTTTTTACCTAACTGTGAAAGAAATTTCTTGGTTACGAAGAAATTTTTTTTATCTGGTGTAGCCGGGATGTGTATAAGGGGTGTTTGTACTGCTTGCCGTACAAGCTAGCCTTAATAGCGACGTGGTAGAGCACTCGCTTTGGGATGTAGAGGTCCCGGGTTCGAATCCCATTGGAGTCGAATATGTAATTTTTCATCTGGCCAGGGAGAAATTCTTTTTACCTAACTGGGGAGAATTTTTTTCAATTGGCTGTAATTAGAAATGTTTCACCTTGGTGACGAAGAAATTTTTTAATCTGACTAGATAGAAAAAACTTTTCACCTAACTGGGAAGAACATTTTTCATTTGGCTGTAATAAGACATTTTTCACATTGGTAACGAAGAATATTTTTCATCTGGCCAGATAGACAAAAAAATCACCTGACTGGGTAGAAAATTTTTCAATTGGCTGTAATTAGAATTTTACACATTGGTTACCAAGAAAAATTATTCATCTGGCCAGATAGAAAAGATGTTTCCACATAACTGGGGAGAAATGGTTTCAATTTGCTGTTATTAAAAACGTTTTCACCTTGCTTTGGCCTGGTAGAATTTTTTTTACCTAACTGGGAAAAAAAATTCTTGGTTACGAAGAAATTTTTTATCTGGTGTAGCCGGGATGTGTATAAGGGGTGTTTGTACTGCTTGCCGTACAAGCTAGCCTTAATAGCGACGTGGTAGAGCACTCGCTTTGGGATGTAGAGGTCCCGGGTTCGAATCCCATTGGAGTCGAATATTTAATTTTTCATCTGGCCAGGGAGGAATTCTTTTTCCCTAACTGGGGAGAAATTTTTTCAATTGGCTGTAATAAGAATTGTTTCACCTTGGTGACGAAGAAATTTTTTCATCTGACTAGATAGAAAAAAACTTTTCACCTAACTGGGAAGAACATTTTTCATTTGGCTGTAATAAGACATTTTTCACATTGGTAACGAAGAATATTTTTCATCTGGCCAGATAGAAAAAAAAATCACCTGACTGGGTAGAAAAATTTTCAACTGGCTGTAATTAGAATTTTACACATTGGTTACCAAGAAAAATTATTCATCTGGACAGATAGAAAAGATTTTTCCACCTAACTGGGGAGAAATGGTTTCAATTGGCTGTTATTAAAAACGTTTTCACCTTGCTTTTGCCTGGTAGAATTTTTTTTTTACCTAACTGGGAAAAAACATTTTCTTGGTTACGAAGAAATTTTTTTATCTGGTGTAGCCGGGATGTGTATAAGGGGTGTTTTTACTGCTTGCCGTACAAGCTAGCCTTAATAGCGACGTGGTAGAGCACTCGCTTTGGGATGTAGAGGTCCCGGGTTCGAATCCCATTGGAGTCGAATATTTAATTTTTCATCTGGCCAGGGAGGAATTCTTTTTACCTAACTGGGGAGAATTTTTTTTCAATTGGCTGTAATTAGAAATGTTTCACCTTGGTGACGAAGAAATTTTTTCATCTGACTAGATAGAAAAAACTTTTCAACTAACTGGGAAGAACATTTTTCATTTGGCTGTAATAAGACATTTTTCACATTGGTAACGAAGAATATTTTTCATCTGGCCAGATAGAAAAAAAATCACCTAACTGGGTAGAAAATTTTTCAATTGGCTGTAATTAGAATTTTACACATTGGTTACCAAGAAAAATTATTCATCTGGCCAGATAGAAAAGATTTTTCCACCTAACTGGGGAGAAATGGTTTCAATTGGCTGTTATTAAAAACGTTTTCACCTTGCTTTGGCCTGGTAGAATTTTTTTTTACATAACTTGGAAAAAAATTTCTTGGTTACGAAGAAATTTTTTCATCTGGTGTAGCCGGGATGTGTATAAGGGGTGTTTGTACTCCTTGCCGTACAAGCTAGCCTTAATAGCGACGTGGTAGAGCACTCGCTTTGGGATGTAGAGGTCCCAGGTTCGAATCCCATTGGAGTCGAATATTTAATTTTTCATCTGGCCAGGGAGGAATTCTTTTTACCTAACTGGGGAGAAATTTTTTCAATTGGCTGTAATTGGAAATGTTTCACCTTGGTGACGAAGAAATTTTTTCATCTGACTAGATAGAAAAAAACTTTTCACCTAACTGGGAAGAACATTTTTCATTTGGCTTTAATAAGACATTTTTCACATTGGTAACGAAGAATATTTTTCATCTGGCCAGATAGAAAAAAAATCACCTAACTGGGTAGAAAATTTTTCAATTGGCTGTAATTAGAATTTTACACATTGGTTACCAAGAAAAATTATTCATCTGGCCAGATAGAAAAGATTTTTCCACATAACTGGGGAGAAATGGTTTCAATTTGCTGTTATTAAAAACGTTTTCACCTTGCTTTGGCCTGGTAGAATTTTTTTTTACATAACTGGGAAAAAAAATTTCTTGGTTACGAAGAAATTTTTTATCTGGTGTAGCCGGGATGTGTATAAGGGGTGTTTGTACTGCTTGCCGTACAAGCTAGCCTTAATAGCGACGTGGTAGAGCACTCGCTTTGGGATGTAGAGGTCCCGGGTTCGAATCCCATTGGAGTCGAATATTTAATTTTTCATCTGGCCAGGGAGGAATTCTTTTTACCTAACTGGGGAGAAATATTTTCAATTGGCTGTAATTAGAAATGTTTCACCTTGGTGACGAAGAAATTTTTTCATCTAACTAGATAGAAAAAAACTTTTCACCTAACTGGGAAGAACATTTTTCATTTGGCTGTAATAAGACATTTTTCACATTGGTAACGAAGAATATTTTTCATCTGGCCAGATAGACAAAAAAATCACCTAACTGGGTAGAAAATTTTTCAATTGGCTGTAATTAGAATTTTACACATTGGTTACCAAGAAAAATTATTCATCTGGCCAGATAGAAAAGATTTTTCCACCTAACTGGGGAGAAATGGTTCCAATTGGCTGTTATTAAAAACGTTTTCACCTTGCTTTGGCCTGGAAGAAATTTTTTTTACCTAACTGGTAAAAAGAATTTCTTGGTTACGAAGAAATTTTTTTATCTGGTGTAGCCGGGATGTGTATAAGGGGTGTTTGTACTGCTTGCCGTTCAAGCTAGCCTTAATAGCGACGTGGTAGAGCACTCGCTTTGGGATGTAGAGGTCCCGGGTTCGAATCCCATTGGAGTCGAATATTTAATTTTTCATCTGGCCAGGGAGGAATTCTTTTTACCTAACTGGGGAGAAATTTTTTCAAATGGTTGTAATTAGAAATGTTTCACCTTGGTGACGAAGAAATTTTTTCATCTGACTAGATAGAAAAAAACTTTTCACCTAACTGGGAAGAACATTTTTCATTTGGCTGTAATAAGACAATTTTCACATTGGTAACGAAGAATATTTTTCATCTGGCCAGATAGAAAAAAAATCACCTGACTGGGTAGAAAATTTTTCAATTGGCTGTAATTAGAATTTTACACATTGGTTACCAAGAAAAATTATTCATCTGGCCAGATAGAAAAGATTTTTCCACCTAACTGGGGAGAAATGGTTTCAATTGGCTGTTATTAAAAACGTTTTCACCTTGCTTTGGCCTGGTAGAAAATTTTTTTACCTAACTGTGAAAAAAATTTCTTGGTTACGAAGAAATTTTTTTATCTGGTGTAGCCGGGATGTGTATAAGGGGTGTTTGTACTGCTTGCCGTACAAGCTAGCCTTAATAGCGACGTGGTAGAGCACTCGCTTTGGGATGTCGAGGTCCCGGGTTCGAATCCCATTGGAGTCGAATATTTAATTTTTCATCTGGCCAGGGAGGAATTCTTTTTACCTAACTGGGGAGAATTTTTTTCAATTGGCTGTAATTAGAAATGTTTCACCTTGGTGACGAAGAAATTTTTTCATCTGACTAGATAGAAAAAACTTTTCACCTAACTGGGAAGAACATTTTTCATTTGGCTGTAATAAGACATTTTTCACATTGGTAACGAAGAATATTTTTCATCTGGCCAGATAGACAAAAAATCACCTGACTGGGTAGAAAATTTTTCAACTGGCTGTAATTAGAATTTTACACATTGGTTACCAAGAAAAATTATTCATCTGGCCAGATAGAAAAGATTTTTCCACCTAACTGGGGAGAAATGGTTTCAATTGGCTGTTATTAAAAACGTTTTCACCTTGCTTTGGCCTGGTAGAAAATTTTTTTACCTAACTGTGAAAAAAATTTCTTGGTTACGAAGAAATTTTTTTATCTGGTGTAGCCGGGATGTGTATAAGGGGTGTTTGTACTGCTTGCCGTACAAGCTAGCCTTAATAGCGACGTGGTAGAGCACTCGCTTTGGGATGTCGAGGTCCCGGGTTCGAATCCCATTGGAGTCGAATATTTAATTTTTCATCTGGCCAGGGAGGAATTCTTTTACCTAACTGGGGAGAATTTTTTTCAATTGGCTGTAATTAGAAATGTTTCACCTTGGTGACGAAGAATTTTTTTAATCTGACTAGATAGAAAAAACTTTTCACCTAACTGGGAAGAACATTTTTCATTTGGCTGTAATAAGACATTTTTCACATTGGTAACGAAGAATATTTTTCATCTGGCCAGATAGACAAAAAATCACCTGACTGGGTAGAAAATTTTTCAACTGGCTGTAATTAGAATTTTACACATTGGTTACCAAGAAAAATTATTCATCTGGCCAGATAGAAAAGATTTTTCCACCTAACTGGGGAGAAATGGTTTCAATTTGCTGTTATTTAAAACGTTTTCACCTTGCTTTGGCCTGGTAGAATTTTTTTTACCTAACTGGGAAAAAAAAATTCTTGGTTACGAAGAAATTTTTTATCTGGTGTAGCCGGGATGTGTATAAGGGGTGTTTGTACTGCTTGCCGTACAAGCTAGCCTTAATAGCGACATGGTAGATCACTCGCTTTGGGATGTAGAGGTCCCGGGTTCGAATGCCATTGGAGTCGAATATTTAATTTTTCATCTGGCCAGGGAGAAATTCTTTTTACCTAACTGGGGAGAAATTTTTTCAGTTGGCTGTAATTAGAAATGTTTCACCTTGGTGACGAAGAAATTTTTTCATCTGACTAGATAGAAAAAACTTTTCACCTTACTGGGAAGAACATTTTTCATTTGGCTGTAATAAGACATTTTTCACATTGGTAACGAAGAATATTTTTCATCTGGCCAGATAGAAAAAAAATTCACCTGACTGGGTAGAAAATTTTTCAACTGGCTGTAATTAGAATTTTACACATTGGTTACCAAGAAAAATTATTCATCTGGCCAGATAGAAAAGATTTTTCCACATAACTGGGGAGAAATGGTTTCAATTTGCTGTTATTAAAAACGTTTTCACCTTGCTTTGGCCTGGTAGAAATTTTTTTTACCTAACTGGGAAAAAAATTTCTTGGTTACGAAGAAATTTTTTATCTGGTGTAGCCGGGATGTGTATAAGGGGTGTTTGTACTGCTTGCCGTACAAGCTAGCCTTAATAGCGACGTGGTAGAGCACTCGCTTTGGGATGTAGAGGTCCCGGGTTCGAATGCCATTGGAGTCGAATATTTGATTTTTCATCTGGCCAGGGAGGAATTCTTTTTACCTAACTGGGGAGAATTTTTTTTCAATTGGCTGTAACTAGAAATGTTTCACCTTGGTGACGAAGAAATTTTTTCATCTGACTAGATAGAAAAAACTTTTCAACTAACTGGGAAGAACATTTTTCATTTGGCTGTATTAAGACATTTTTCACATTGGTAACGAAGAATATTTTTCATCTGGCCAGAAAGAAAAAAAATCACCTAACTGGGTAGAAAATTTTTCAATTGGCTGTAATTAGAATTTTACACATTGGTTACCAAGAAAAATTATTCATCTGGCCAGATAGAAAAGATTTTTCCACCTAACTGGGGAGAAATGGTTTCAATTGGCTGTTATTAAAAACGTTTTCACCTTGCTTTGGCCTGGTAGAAATTTTTTTTACATAACTGGGAAAAAAATTTCTTGGTTACGAAGAAATTTTTTCATCTGGTGTAGCCGGGATGTGTATAAGGGGTGTTTGTACTGCTTGCCGTACAAGCTAGCCTTAATAGCGACGTGGTAGAGCACTCGCTTTGGGATGTAGAGGTCCCAGGTTCGAATCCCATTGGAGTCGAATATTTAATTTTTCATCTGGCCAGGGAGGAATTCTTTTTACTTAACTGGGGAGAAATATTTTCAATTGGCTGTAATTAGAAATGTTTCACCTTGGTGACGAAGAAATTTTTTCATCTGACTAGATAGAAAAAAACTTTTCACCTAACTGGGAAGAACATTTTTCATTTGGCTGTAATAAGACATTTTTCACATTGGTAACGAAGAATATTTTTCATCTGGCCAGATAGACAAAAAAATCACCTAACTGGGTAGAAAATTTTTCAATTGGCTGTAATTAGAATTTTACACATTGGTAACAAAGAAAAATTATTCATCTGGCCATATAGAAAAGATTTTTCCACCTAACTGGGGAGAAATGGTTCCAATTGGCTGTTATTAAAAACGTTTTCACCTTGCTTTGGCCTGGAAGAAATTTTTTTTACCTAACTGGTAAAAAGAATTTCTTGGTTACGAAGAAATTTTTTTATCTGGTGTAGCCGGGATGTGTATAAGGGGTGTTTGTACTGCTTGCCGTTCAAGCTAGCCTTAATAGCGACGTGGTAGAGCACTCGCTTTGGGATGTAGAGGTCCCGGGTTCGAATCCCATTGGAGTCGAATATTTAATTTTTCATCTGGCCAGGGAGGAATTCTTTTTACCTAACTGGGGAGAAATTTTTTCAAATGGTTGTAATTAGAAATGTTTCACCTTGGTGACGAAGAAATTTTTTCATCTGACTAGATAGAAAAAAACTTTTCACCTAACTGGGAAGAACATTTTTCATTTGGCTGTAATAAGACATTTTTCACATTGGTAACGAAGAATATTTTTCATCTGGCCAGATAGAAAAAAAATCACCTGACTGGGTAGAAAATTTTTCAATTGGCTGTAATTAGAATTTTACACATTGGTTACAAAGAAAAATTATTCATCTGGCCAGATAGAAAAGATTTTTCCACCTAACTGGGGAGAAATGGTTTCAATTGGCTGTTATTAAAAACGTTTTCACCTTGCTTTGGCCTGGTAGAAAATTTTTTTACCTAACTGTGAAAAAAATTTCTTGGTTACGAAGAAATTTTTTTATCTGGTGTAGCCGGGATGTGTATAAGGGGTGTTTGTACTGCTTGCCGTACAAGCTAGCCTTAATAGCGACGTGGTAGAGCACTCGCTTTGGGATGTCGAGGTCCCGGGTTCGAATCCCATTGGAGTCGAATATTTAATTTTTCATCTGGCCAGGGAGGAATTCTTTTTACCTAACTGGGGAGAATTTTTTTCAATTGGCTGTAATTAGAAATGTTTCACCTTGGTGACGAAGAAATTTTTTAATCTGACTAGATAGAAAAAACTTTTCACCTAACTGGGAAGAACATTTTTCATTTGGCTGTAATAAGACATTTTTCACATTGGTAACGAAGAATATTTTTCATCTGGCCAGATAGACAAAAAATCACCTGACTGGGTAGAAAATTTTTCAACTGGCTGTAATTAGAATTTTACACATTGGTTACCAAGAAAAATTATTCATCTGGCCAGATAGAAAAGATTTTTCCACCTAACTGGGGAGAAATGGTTTCAATTTGCTGTTATTTAAAACGTTTTCACCTTGCTTTGGCCTGGTAGAATTTTTTTTACCTAACTGGGAAAAAAAAATTCTTGGTTACGAAGAAATTTTTTATCTGGTGTAGCCGGGATGTGTATAAGGGGTGTTTGTACTGCTTGCCGTACAAGCTAGCCTTAATAGCGACATGGTAGATCACTCGCTTTGGGATGTAGAGGTCCCGGGTTCGAATGCCATTGGAGTCGAATATTTAATTTTTCATCTGGCCAGGGAGAAATTCTTTTTACCTAACTGGGGAGAAATTTTTTCAGTTGGCTGTAATTAGAAATGTTTCACCTTGGTGACGAAGAAATTTTTTCATCTGACTAGATAGAAAAAACTTTTCACCTTACTGGGAAGAACATTTTTCATTTGGCTGTAATAAGACATTTTTCACATTGGTAACGAAGAATATTTTTCATCTGGCCAGATAGAAAAAAAATTCACCTGACTGGGTAGAAAATTTTTCAACTGGCTGTAATTAGAATTTTACACATTGGTTACCAAGAAAAATTATTCATCTGGCCAGATAGAAAAGATTTTTCCACATAACTGGGGAGAAATGGTTTCAATTTGCTGTTATTAAAAACGTTTTCACCTTGCTTTGGCCTGGTAGAAATTTTTTTTACCTAACTGGGAAAAAAATTTCTTGGTTACGAAGAAATTTTTTATCTGGTGTAGCCGGGATGTGTATAAGGGGTGTTTGTACTGCTTGCCGTACAAGCTAGCCTTAATAGCGACGTGGTAGAGCACTCGCTTTGGGATGTAGAGGTCCCGGGTTCGAATCCCATTGGAGTCGAATATTTAATTTTTCATCTGGCCAGGGAGGAATTCTTTTTACCTAACTGGGGAGAATTTTTTTTCAATTGGCTGTAATTAGAAATGTTTCACCTTGGTGACGAAGAAATTTTTTCATCTGACTAGATAGAAAAAACTTTTCAACTAACTGGGAAGAACATTTTTCATTTGGCTGTAATAAGACATTTTTCACATTGGTAACGAAGAATATTTTTCATCTGGCCAGAAAGAAAAAAAATCACCTAACTGGGTAGAAAATTTTTCAATTGGCTGTAATTAGAATTTTACACATTGGTTACCAAGAAAAATTATTCATCTGGCCAGATAGAAAAGATTTTTCCACCTAACTGGGGAGAAATGGTTTCAATTGGCTGTTATTAAAAACGTTTTCACCTTGCTTTGGCCTGGTAGAAAATTTTTTTACCTTACTGTGAAAAAAATTTCTTGGTTACGAAGAAATTTTTTTATCTGGTGTAGCCGGGGTGTGTATAAGGGGTGTTTGTACTGCTTGCCGTACAAGCTAGCCTTAATAGCGACGTGGTAGAGCACTCGCTTTGGGATGTCGAGGTCCCGGGTTCGAATCCCATTGGAGTCGAATATTTAATTTTTCATCTGGCCAGGGAGGAATTCTTTTTACCTAACTGGGGAGAATTTTTTTCAATTGGCTGTAATTAGAAATGTTTCACCTTGGTGACGAAGAAATTTTTTCATCTGACTAGATAGAAAAAAACTTTTCACCTAACTGGGAAGAACATATTTCATTTGGCTGTAATAAGACATTTTTCACATTGGTAACGAAGAATATTTTTCATCTGGCCAGATAGACAAAAAATCACCTGACTGGGTAGAAAATTTTTCAACTGGCTGTAATTAGAATTTTACACATTGGTTACCAAGAAAAATTATTCATCTGGCCAGATAGAAAAGATTTTTCCACCTAACTGGGGAGAAATGGTTTCAATTTGCTGTTATTTAAAACGTTTTCACCTTGCTTTGGCCTGGTAGAATTTTTTTTACCTAACTGGGAAAAAAAAATTCTTGGTTACGAAGAAATTTTTTATCTGGTGTAGCCGGGATGTGTATAAGGGGTGTTTGTACTGCTTGCCGTACAAGCTAGCCTTAATAGCGACGTGGTAGATCACTCGCTTTGGGATGTAGAGGTCCCGGGTTCGAATGCCATTGGAGTCGAATATTTAATTTTTCATCTGGCCAGGGAGAAATTCTTTTTACCTAACTGGTGAGAAATTTTTTCAGTTGGCTGTAATTAGAAATGTTTCACCTTGGTGACGAAGAAATTTTTTCATCTGACTAGATAGAAAAAACTTTTCACCTTACTAGGAAGAACATTTTTCATTTGGCTGTAATAAGACATTTTTCACATTGGTAACGAAGAATATTTTTCATCTGGCCAGATAGAAAAAAAATTCACCTGACTGGGTAGAAAATTTTTCAACTGGCTGTAATTAGAATTTTACACATTGGTTACCAAGAAAAATTATTCATCTGGCCAGATAGAAAAGATTTTTCCACATAACTGGGGAGAAATGGTTTCAATTTGCTGTTATTAAAAACGTTTTCACCTTGCTTTGGCCTGGTAGAAATTTTTTTTACCTAACTGGGAAAAAAATTTCTTGGTTACGAAGAAATTTTTTATCTGGTGTAGCCGGGATGTGTATAAGGGGTGTTTGTACTGCTTGCCGTACAAGCTAGCCTTAATAGCGACGTGGTAGAGCACTCGCTTTGGGATGTAGAGGTCCCGGGTTCGAATCCCATTGGAGTCGAATATTTAATTTTTCATCTGGCCAGGGAGGAATTCTTTTTACCTAACTGGGGAGAATTTTTTTTCAATTGGCTGTAATTAGAAATGTTTCACCTTGGTGACGAAGAAATTTTTTCATCTGACTAGATAGAAAAAACTTTTCAACTAACTGGGAAGAACATTTTTCATTTGGCTGTAATAAGACATTTTTCACATTGGTAACGAAGAATATTTTTCATCTGGCCAGAAAGAAAAAAAATCACCTAACTGGGTAGAAAATTTTTCAATTGGCTGTAATTAGAATTTTACACATTGGTTACCAAGAAAAATTATTCATCTGGCCAGATAGAAAAGATTTTTCCACCTAACTGGGGAGAAATGGTTTCAATTGGCTGTTATTAAAAACGTTTTCACCTTGCTTTGGCCTGGTAGAAAATTTTTTTACATAACTGGGAAAAAAATTTCTTGGTTACGAAGAAATTTTTTCATCTGGTGTAGCCGGGATGTGTATAAGGGGTGTTTGTACTGCTTGCCGTACAAGCTAGCCTTAATAGCGACGTGGTAGAGCACTCGCTTTGGGATGTAGAGGTCCCAGGTTCGAATCCCATTGGAGTCGAATATTTAATTTTTCATCTGGCCAGGGAGGAATTCTTTTTACCTAACTGGGGAGAAATTTTTTCAATTGGCTGTAATTGGAAATGTTTCACCTTGGTGACGAAGAAATTTTTTCATCTGACTAGATAGAAAAAAACTTTTCACCTAACTGGGAAGAACATATTTCATTTGGCTGTAATAAGACATTTTTCACATTGGTAACGAAGAATATTTTTCATCTGGCCAGATTGAAAAAAAATCACCTAACTGGGTAGAAAATTTTTCAATTGGCTGTAATTAGAATTTTACACATTGGTTACCAAGAAAAATTATTCATCTGGCCAGATAGAAAAGATTTTTCCACCTAACTGGGGAGAAATGGTTTCAACTGGCTGTTATTTAAAACGTTTTCACCTTGCTTTGGCCTGGTAGAAATTTTTTTACCTAACTGGGAAAAAAAAAATCTTGGGTACGATGAAAATTTTCTATCTGGTGTAGCCGGGATGTGTATAAGGGGTGTTTGTACTGCTTGCCGTACAAGCTAGCCTTAATAGCGACGTGGTAGAGCACTCGCTTTGGGATGTAGAGGTCCCGGGTTCGAATCCCATTGGAGTCGAATATTTAATTTTTCATCTGGCCAGGGAGGAATTCTTTTTACCTAACTGGGGAGAAATTTTTTTCAATTAGCTGTAATTAGAAATGTTTCACCTTGGTGACGAAGAAATTTTTTCATCTGACTAGATAGAAAAAACTTTTCACCTAACTGGGATGAACATTTTTCATTTGGCTGTAATAAGACATTTTTCACATTGGTAACGAAGAATATTTTTCATCTGGCCAGATAGACAAAAAATCACCTAACTGGGTAGAAAATTTTTCAATTGGCTGTAATTAGAATTTTACACATTGGTTACCAAGAAAAATTATTCATCTGACCAGATAGAAAAGATTTTTCCACCTAACTGGGGAGAAATGGTTTCAATTGGCTGTTATTAAAAACGTTTTCACCTTGCTTTGGCCTGGTAGAAATTTTTTTTATCTAACTAGGAAAAAAAATTTCTTGGTTACGAAGAAATTTTTTTATCTGGTGTAGCCGGGATGTGTATAACGGGTGTTTGTACTGCTTGCCGTACAAGCTAGCCTTAATAGCGACGTGGTAGAGCACTCGCTTTGGGATGTAGAGGTCCCGGGTTCGAATGCCATTGGAGTCGAATATTTAATTTTTCATCTGGCCAGGGAGGAATTCTTTTTACCTAACTGGGGAGAATTTTTTTCAATTGGCTGTAATTAGAAATGTTTCACCTTGGTGACGAAGAAATTTTTTAATCTGACTAGATAGAAAAAACTTTTCACCTAACTGGGAAGAACATTTTTCATTTGGCTGTAATAAGACATTTTTCACATTGGTAACGAAGAATATTTTTCATCTGGCCAGATAGAAAAAAATCACCTGACTGGGTAGAAAATATTTCAACTGGCTGTAATTAGAATTTTACACATTGGTTACCAAGAAAAATTATTCATCTGGCCAGATAGAAAAGATTTTTCCACCTAACTGGGGAGAAATGGTTTCAATTTGCTGTTATTTCAAACGTTTTCACCTTGCTTTGGCCTGGTAGAATTTTTTTTTACCTAACTGGGAAAAAAATTTCTTGGTTACGAAGAAATTTTTTATCTGGTGTAGCCGGGATGTGTATAAGGGGTGTTTGTACTGCTTGCCGTACAAGCTAGCCTTAATAGCGACGTGGTAGAGCACTCGCTTTGGGATGTAGAGGTCCCGGGTTCGAATCCCATTGGAGTCGAATATTTAATTTTTCATCTGGCCAGGGAGGAATTCTTTTTACCTAACTGGGGAGAAATTTTTTCAATTGGCTGTAATTAGAAATGTTTCACCTTGGTGACGAAGAAATTTTTCATCTGACTAGATAGAAAAAAACTTTTCACCTAACTGGGAAGAACATTTTTCATTTGGCTGTAATAAGACATTTTTCACATTGGTAACGAAGAATATTTTTCATCTGACCAGATAGAAAAAAAAATCACCTGACTGGGTAGAAAATTTTTCAACTGGCTTTAATTAGAATTTTACACATTGGTTACCAAGAAAAATTATTCATCTGGACAGATAGAAAAGATTTTTCCACCTAACTGGGGAGAAATGGTTTCAATTGGCTGTTATTAAAAACGTTTTCACCTTGCTTTTGCCTGGTAGAATTTTTTTTTACCTAACTGGGAAAAAACATTTTCTTGGTTACGAAGAAATTTTTTTATCTGGTGTAGCAGGGATGTGTATAAGGGGTGTTTTTACTGCTTGCCGTACAAGCTAGCCTTAATAGCGACGTGGTAGAGCACTCGCTTTGGGATGTAGAGGTCCCGGGTTCGAATCCCATTGGAGTCGAATATTTAATTTTTCATCTGGCCAGGGAGGAATTCTTTTTACCTAACTGGGGAGAATTTTTTTTCAATTGGCTGTAATTAGAAATGTTTCACCTTGGTGACGAAGAAATTTTTTCATCTGACTAGATAGAAAAAACTTTTCAACTAACTGGGAAGAACATTTTTCATTTGGCTGTAATAAGACATTTTTCACATTGGTAACGAAGAATATTTTTCATCTGGCCAGAAAGAAAAAAAATCACCTAACTGGGTAGAAAATTTTTCAATTGGCTGTAATTAGAATTTTACACATTGGTTACCAAGAAAAATTATTCATCTGGCCAGATAGAAAAGATTTTTCCACCTAACTGGGGAGAAATGGTTTCAATTGGCTGTTATTAAAAACGTTTTCACCTTGCTTTGGCCTGGTAGAAAATTTTTTTACATAACTGGGAAAAAAATTTCTTGGTTACGAAGAAATTTTTTCATCTGGTGTAGCCGGGATGTGTATAAGGGGTGTTTGTACTGCTTGCCGTACAAGCTAGCCTTAATAGCGACGTGGTAGAGCACTCGCTTTGGGATGTAGAGGTCCCAGGTTCGAATCCCATTGGAGTCGAATATTTAATTTTTCATCTAGCCAGGGAGGAATTCTTTTTACCTAACTGGGGAGAAATTTTTTCAATTGGCTGTAATTGGAAATGTTTCACCTTGGTGACGAAGAAATTTTTTCATCTGACTAGATAGAAAAAAACTTTTCACCTAACTGGGAAGAACATTTTTCATTTGGCTTTAATAAGACATTTTTCACATTGGTAACGAAGAATATTTTTCATCTGGCCAGATTGAAAAAAAATCACCTAACTGGGTAGAAAATTTTTCAATTGGCTGTAATTAGAATTTTACACATTGGTTACCAAGAAAAATTATTCATCTGGCCAGATAGAAAAGATTTTTCCACCTAACTGGGGAGAAATGGTTTCAACTGGCTGTTATTTAAAACGTTTTCACCTTGCTTTGGCCTGGTAGAAATTTTTTTACCTAACTGGGAAAAAAAAAATCTTGGGTACGATGAAAATTTTCTATCTGGTGTAGCCGGGATGTGTATAAGGGGTGTTTGTACTGCTTGCCGTACAAGCTAGCCTTAATAGCGACGTGGTAGAGCACTCGCTTTGGGATGTAGAGGTCCCGGGTTCGAATCCCATTGGAGTCGAATATTTAATTTTTCATCTGGCCAGGGAGGAATTCTTTTTACCTAACTGGGGAGAAATTTTTTTCAATTAGCTGTAATTAGAAATGTTTCACCTTGGTGACGAAGAAATTTTTTCATCTGACTAGATAGAAAAAACTTTTCACCTAACTGGGATGAACATTTTTCATTTGGCTGTAATAAGACATTTTTCACATTGGTAACGAAGAATATTTTTCATCTGGCCAGATAGACAAAAAATCACCTAACTGGGTAGAAAATTTTTCAATTGGCTGTAATTAGAATTTTACACATTGGTTACCAAGAAAAATTATTCATCTGACCAGATAGAAAAGATTTTTCCACCTAACTGGGGAGAAATGGTTTCAATTGGCTGTTATTAAAAACGTTTTCACCTTGCTTTGGCCTGGTAGAAATTTTTTTTACAAAACTGGAAAAAAAAATTCTTGGTTACGAAGAAATTTTTTCATCTGGTGTAGCCGGGATGTGTATAAGGGGTGTTTGTACTGCTTGCCGTACAAGCTAGCCTTAATAGCGACGTGGTAGAGCACTCGCTTTGGGATGTAGAGGTCCCAGGTTCGAATCCCATTGTAGTCGAATATTTAATTTTTCATCTGGCCAGGGAGGAATTCTTTTTACCTAACTGGGGAGAAATTTTTTCAATTGGCTGTAATTGGAAATGTTTCACCTTGGTGACGAAGAAATTTTTTCATCTGACTAGATAGAAAAAAACTTCTCACCTAACTGGGAAGAACATTTTTCATTTGGCTTTAATAAGACATTTTTCACATTGGTAACGAAGAATATTTTTCATCTGGCCAGATAGAAAAAAAATCACCTAACTGGGTAGAACATTTTTCAATTGGCTGTAATTAGAATTTTACACATTGGTTACCAAGAAAAATTATTCATCTGGCCAGATAGAAAAGATTTTTCCACCTAACTGGGGAGAAATGGTTTCAATTGGCTGTTATTAAAAACGTTTTCACCTTGCTTTGGCCTGGTAGAAAATTTTTTTACATAACTGGGAAAAACATTTCTTGGTTAAGAAGAAATTTTTTATCTGGTGTAGCCGGGATGTGTATAAGGGGTGTTTGTACTGCTTGCCGTACAAGCTAGCCTTAATAGCGACGTGGTAAAGCACTCGCTTTGGGATGTAGAGGTCCCGGGTTCGAATCCCATTGGAGTCGAATATTTAATTTTTCATCTGGCCAGGGAGGAATTCTTTTTACCTAACTGGGGAGAAAATTTTTTCAATTGGCTGTAATTAGAAATGTTTCACCTTGGTGACGAAGAAATTTTTTCATCTGACTAGATAGAAAAAACTTTTCACCTAACTGGGAAGAACATTTTTCATTTGGCTGTAATAAGACATTTTTCACATTGGTAACGAAGAATATTTTTCATCTGGCCAGATAGACAAAAATCACCTAACTGGGTAGAAAATTTTTCAATTGGCTGTAATTAGAATTTTACACATTGGTTACCAAGAAAAAATATTCATCTGACCAGATAGAAAAGATTTTTCCACCTAACTGGGGAGAAATGGTTTCAATTGGCTGTTATTAAAAACGTTTTCACCTTGCTTTGGCCTTGTAGAATTTTTTTTTATCTAACTAGGAAAAAAAAATTCTTGGTTACAAAGAAATTTTTTTATCTGGTGTAGCCGGGATGTGTATAAGGGGTGTTTGTACTGCTTGCCGTACAAGCTAGCCTTAATAGCGACGTGGTAGAGCACTCGCTTTGGGATGTAGAGGTCCCGGGTTCGAATCCCATTGGAGTCGAATATTTAATTTTTCATCTGGCCAGGGAGGAATTCTTTTTACCTAACTGGGGAGAAATTTTTTCAATTGGCTGTAATTAGAAATGTTTCACCTTGGTGACGAAGAAATTTTTTCATCTGACTAGATAGAAAAAACTTTTCAACTAACTGGGAAGAACATTTTTCATTTGGCTGTAATAAGACATTTTTCCCATTGGTAACGAAGAATATTTTTCATCTGGCCAGATAGACAAAAAATCACCTAACTGGGTAGAAAATTTTTCAATTGGCTGTAATTAGAATTTTACACATTGGTTACCAAGAAAAGTTATTCATCTGGCCAGATAGAAAAGATTTTTCCACCTAACTGGGGAGAAATGGTTTCAATCGGCTGTTATTAAAAACGTTTTCACCTTGCTTTGGCCTGTTAGAATTTTTTTTTACCTAACTGGGAAAAAAAAATTCATGGTTACGAAGAAATTTTTATCTGGTGTAGCCGGGATGTGTATAAGGGGTGTTTGTACTGCTTGCCGTACAAGCTAGCCTTTATAGCGACGTGGTAAAGCACTCGCTTTGGGATGTAGAGTTCCTGGGTTCGAATCCCATTGGAGTCGAATATTTAATTTTTCATCTGGCCAGGGACGAATTCTTTTTACCTAACTGGGGAGAATTTTTTTCAATTGGCTGTAATTAGAAATGTTTCACCTTGGTGACGAAGAAATTTTTCTTCTGACTAGATAGAAAAAACTTTTCACCTAACTGGGAAGAACATTTTTCACTTGGCTGTAATAAGACATTTTTCACATTGGTAACGAAGAATATTTTTCATCTGGCCAGATAGACAAAAAATCACCTAACTGGGTAGAAAATTTTTCAATTGGCTGTAATTAGAATTTTACTCATTGGTTACCAAGAAAAATTATTCATCTGGCCAGATAGAAAAGATTTTTCCACCTAACCGGGGAGAAATGGTTTCAATTGGCTGTTATTAAAAACGTTTTCACCTTGCTTTGGCCTGGTAGAATTTTTTTTACCTAACTGGGAAAAAAAATTTCTTGGTTACGAAGAAATTTCTTTATCTGGTGAAGCCGGGATGTGTATAAGTGGTGTTTGTACTGCTTGCCGTACAAGCTAGCCTTAATAGCGACGTGGTAGAGCACTCGCTTTGGGATGTAGAGGTCCCGGGTTCGAATCCCATTGGAGTCGAATATTTAATTTTTCATCTGGCCAGGGAGGAATTCTTTTTACCTAACTGGGGAGAAATTTTTTCAATAGGCTGTAATTAGAAATGTTTCACCTTGGTGACGAAGAAATTTTTTCATCTGACTAGATAGAAAAAACTTTTCACCTAACTGGGAAGAACATTTTTCATTTGGCTGTAATAAGACAATTTTCACATTGGTAACGAAGAATATTTTTCATCTGGCCAGATAGACAAAAAAATCACCTAACTGGATGAAAATTTTTCAATTGGCTGTAATCAGAATTTTACACATTCGTTACCAAGAAAAATTATTCATCTGGCCAGATAGAAAAGATTTTTCCACCTAACTGGGGAGAAATGGTTTCAATTGGCTGTTATTAAAAACGTTTTCACCTTGCTTTGGCCTGGAAGAAAATTTTTTTACCTAACTGGGAAAAAAAATTTCTTGGTTACGAAGAAATTTTTTTATCTGGTGTAGCCGGGATGTGTATAAGGGGTGTTTGTACTGCTTGCCGTACAAGCTAGCCCTTAATAGCGACGTGGTAGAGCACTCGCTTTGGGATGTAGAGGTCCCGGGTTCGAATCCCATTGGAGTCGAATATTTAATTTTTCATCTGGCCAGGGAGGAATTCTTTTTACCTAACTGGGGAGAAATTTTTTCAATTGGCTGTAATTAGAAATGTTTCACCTTGGTGACGAAGAAATTTTTTCATCTGACTAGATAGAAAAAACTTTTCACCTAACTGGGAAGAACATTTTTCATTTGGCTGTAATAAGACATTTTTCACATTGGTAACGAAGAATATTTTTCATCTGGCCAGATAGAAAAAAAAATCACCTAACTGGGTAGAAAATTTTTCAATTGGCTGTAATTAGAATTTTACACATTGGTTACCAAGAAAAATTATTCATCTGGCCAGATAGGAAAAATTTTTCCACCTAACTTGAGAGAAATGGTTTCAATTGGCTGTTATTAAAAACGTTTTCACCTTGCTTTGGCCTGGTAGAAATTTTTTTTACCTAACTGGGAAAAAAAATTTCTTGGTTACGATGAATTCTTTTTATCTGGTGTAGCCGGGATGTGTATAAGGGGTGTTTGTACTGCTTGCCGTTCAAGCTAGCCTTAATAGCGACGTGGTAGAGCACTCGCTTTGGGATGTAGAGGTCCCGGGTTCGAATCCCATTGGAGTCGAATATTTAATTTTTCATCTGGCCAGGGAGGAATTCTTTTTACCTAACTGGGGAGAAATTTTTTCGATTGGCTGTAATTAGAAATGTTTCACCTTGGTGACGAAGAAATTTTTTCATCTGACTAGATAGAAAAAAACTTTTCATACAACTGGGAAGAACATTTTTCATTTGGCTGTAATAAGACATTTTTCACATTGGTAACGAAGAATATTTTTCATCTGGCCAGATAGAAA
Source organism: Fragum whitleyi (assembly GCA_948146395.1). Lineage (NCBI taxonomy): Eukaryota > Metazoa > Mollusca > Bivalvia > Cardiida > Cardiidae > Fragum > Fragum whitleyi. The sequence goes on from OX411558.1 coordinate 11,755,282, forward strand.
AAATTCACCTGACTGGGTAGAAAATTTTTCAATTGGCTGTAATTAGAATTTTACACATTGGTAACCAAGAAAAATTATTCATCTGGCCAGATAGAAAAGATTTTTCCACCTAACTGGGGAGAAATGGTTTCAATTGGCTGTTATTAAAAACGTTTTCACCTTGCTTTGGCCTGGTAGAATTTTTTTTTACCTAACTGGGAAAAAAAATTCTTGGTTACGAAGAATTTTTTTTATCTGGTGTAGCCGGGATGTGTATAAGGGGTGTTTGTACTGCTTGCCGTACAAGCTAGCCTTAATAGCGACGTGGTAGAGCACTCGCTTTGGGATGTAGAGGTCCCGGGTTCGAATCCCATTGGAGTCGAATATTTAATTTTTCATCTGGCCAGGAAGGAATTCTTTTTACCTAACTGGGGAGAAATTTTTTCAATTGGCTGTAATTAGAAATGTTTCACCTTGGTGACGAAGAAATTTTTTCATCTGACTAGATAGAAAAAACTTTTCACCTAACTGGGAAGAACATTTTTCATTTGGCTGTAATAAGACAATTTTCACATTGGTAACGAAGAATATTTTTCATCTGGCCAGATAGAAAAAAAAATCACCTAACTGGGTAGAAAAATTTTCAATTGGCTGTAATTAGAATTTTAAACATTGGTTACCAAGAAAAAATATTCATCTGGCCAGATAGAAAAGATTTTTCCACCTAACTGGGGAGAAATGGTTTCAATTGGCTGTTATTAAAAACGTTTTCACCTTGCTTTGGCCTGGTAGAAATTTTTTTTACCTAACTGGGAAAAAAATTTCTTGGTTACGAAGAAATTTTTTATCTGGTGTAGCCGGGATGTGTATAATGGGTGTTTGTACTGCTTGCCGTACAAGCTAGCCTTAATAGCGACGTGGTAGAGAACTCGCTTTGGGATGTAGAGTTCCCGGGTTTGAATCCCATTGGAGTCGAATATTTAATTTTTCATCTGGCCAGGGAGGAATTCTTTTTACCTAATTGGGGAGAATTTTTTTCAATTGGCTGTAATTAAAAATGTTTCACCTTGGTGACGCAGAAATTTTTTCATCTGACTAGATAGAAAAAACTTTTCACCTAACTGGGAAGAACATTTTTCATTTGGCTGTAATAAGACATTTTTCACATTGGTAACGAAGAATATTTTTCATCTGGCCAGATAGACAAAAAATCACCTAACTGGGTAGTAAATTTTTCAATTGGCTGTAATTAGAATTTTACTCATTGGTTACCAAGAAAAATTATTCATCTGGCCAGATAGAAAAGATTTTTCCACCTAACCGGGGAGAAATGGTTTCAATTGGCTGTTATTAAAAACGTTTTCACCTTGCTTTGGCCTGGTAGAATTTTTTTTTTCCAAACTGGGAAAAAAAATTCTTGGTTACGAAGAAATTTTTTTATCTGGTGAAGCCGGGATGTGTATAAGTGGTGTTTGTACTGCTTGCCGTACAAGCTAGCCTTAATAGCGACGTTGTAGAGCACTCGCTTTGGGATGTAGAGGTCCCGGGTTCGAATCCCATTGGAGTCGAATATTTAATTTTTCATCTGGCCAGGGAGGAATTCTTTTTACCTAACTGGGGAGAATTTTTTTCAATTGGCTGTAATTAGAAATGTTTCACCTTGGTGACGAAGAAATTTTTTCATCTGACTAGATCGAAAAAACTTTTCACCTAACTGGGAAGAACATTTTTCATTTGGCTGTAATAAGACAATTTTCACATTGGTAACGAAGAATATTTTTCATTTGGCCAGATAGACAAAAAAATCACCTAACTGGATGAAAATTTTTCAATTGGCTGTAATTAGAATTTTACACATTGGTTACCAAGAAAAATTATTCATCTGGCCAGATAGAAAAGATTTTTCCACCTAACTGGGGAGAAATGGTTTCAATTGGCTGTTATTAAAAACGTTTTCACCTTGCTTTGGCCTGGAAGAAAATTTTTTTACCTAACTGGGAAAAAAAAAATCTTGGTTACGAAGAAATTTTTTTATCTGGTGTATCCGGGATGTGTATAAGGGGTGTTTGTACTGCTTGCCGTACAAGCTAGCCTTAATAGCGACGTGGTAGAGCACTCGCTTTGGGATGTAGAGTTCCTGGGTTCGAATCCCATTGGAGTCGAATATTTAATTTTTCATCTGGCCAGGGAGGAATTCTTTTTACCTAATTGGGGAGAAATTTTTTCAATAGGCTGTAATTAGAAATGTTTCACCTTGGTGACGAAGAAATTTTTCTTCTGACTAGATAGAAAAAACTTTTCACCTAACTGGGAAGAATATTTTTCATTTGGCTGTAATAAGACATTTTTCACATTGGTAACGAAGAATATTTTTCATCTGGCCAGATAGAAAAAAAATCACCTGACTGGGTAGAAAATATTTCAATTGGCTGTAATTAGAATTTTACACATTGGTTACCAAGAAAAATTATTCATCTGGCCAGATAGAAAAGATTTTTCCACCTAACTGGGGAGAAATGGTTTCAATTGGCTGTTATTAAAAACGTTTTCACCTTGCTTTGGCCTGGTAGAATTTTTTTTTACCTAACTGGGGAAAAAAAATTCTTGGTTACGAAGAAATTTTTTTATCTGGTGTAGCCGGGATGTGTATAAGGGGTGTTTGTACTGCTTGCCGTACAAGCTAGCCTTAATAGCGACGTTGTAGAGCACTCGCTTTGGGATGTAGAGGTCCCGGGTTCGAATCCCATTGGAGTCGAATATTTAATTTTTCATCTGGCCAGGGAGGAATTCTTTTTACCTAACTGGGGAGAAATTTTTTCAATTGGCTGTAATTAGAAATGTTTCACCTTGGTGACGAAGAATTTTTTTCATCTGACTAGATAGAAAAAAACTTTTCACCTAACTGGGAAGAACATTTTTCATTTGGCTGCAATAAGACATTTTTCACATTGGTAACGAAGAAAATTTTTCACCTTGCTAGATAGGCAAAAAATCACCTAACTGGGTAGAAAATTTTTCAATTGGCTGTAATTAGAATTTTACACATTGGTTACCAAGAAAAATTATTCATCTGGCCAGATAAAAAAGATTTTTCCACCGAACTGGGGAGAAATGGTTTCAATTGGCTGTTATTAAAAACGTTTTCACCTTGCTTTGGCCTGGTAGAATTTTTTTTTACCTAACTGGGAAAAAAATATTCTTGGTTACGAAGAAATTTTTTTATCTGGTGTAGCCGGGGTGTGTATAAGGGGTGTTTGTACTGCTTGCCGTACAAGCTAGCCTTAATAGCGACGTTGTAGAGCACTCGCTTTGGGATGTAGAGGTCCCGGGTTCGAATCCCATTGGAGTCGAATATTAAATTTTTCATCTGGCCAGGGAGGAATTCTTTTTACCTAACTGGGGAGACATTTTTTCAATTGGCTGTAATTAGAAATGTTTCACCTTGGTGACGAAGAAATTTTTTCATCTGACTAGATAGAAAAAAACTTTTCACCTAACTGGGAAGAACATTTTTCATTTGGCTGTAATAAGACATTTTTCAAATTGGTAACGAAGAATATTTTTCATCTGGCCAGATAGACAAAAAAAATCACCTAACTGGGTAGAAAATTTTTCAATTGGCTGTAATTAGAATTTTACACTTTGGTTACCAAGAAAAATTATTCATCTGGCCAGATAGAAAAGATTTTTCCACCTAACTGGGGAGAAATGGTTTCAATTGGCTGTTATTAAAAACGTTTTCACCTTGCTTTGGCCTGGTAGAAATTTTTTTTACCTAACTGGGAAAAATAATTTCTTGGTTACGAAGAAATTTTTTTATCTGGTGTAGCCAGGATGTGTATAAGGGGTGTTTGTACTGCTTGCCGTACAAGCTAGCCTTAATAGCGACGTTGTAGAGCACTCGCTTTGGGATGTAGAGGTCCCGGGTTCGAATCCCATTGGAGTCGAATATTTAATTTTTCATCTGGCCAGGGAGGAATTCTTTTTACCTAACTGGGGAGAATTTTTTTCAATTGGCTGTAATTAGAAATGTTTCACCTTGGTGACGAAGAAATTTTTTCATCTGACTAGATAGAAAAAAAACTTTTCACCTAACTGGGTAGAACATTTTTCATTTGGCTGTAATAAGACATTTTTCACATTGGTAACGAAGAATAGACTCCATCTTTTAAGTTTTTATGCATATTCTAACCACAAGACTATCAAACTGGTGTGAAGAAAACAATGTTTTAGATGAATCTCAAGCAGGCTTCCGTAAAAATTATTCGACTATTGATAACATTTTAAGTTTAATGGCAATGAGTTAAAAATATCTATCTAAAAAACGAGGAAGATTTTATTGCATATTTGTCGACTTTAAAAAAGCTTTCGACAGCATAAGACACGAAAAACTTTGGGACGCTATGGAGCGTAAGGGTATTTCCGGAAATTTTTTAAACACTTTGAAATCTATGTATGGAAAGTTGAAATCTTGTGTTAAAATAAATGGACAATTAACTCCCTATTTTAATTGTAATATTGGAACTCGACAAGGCTGTGTGGCTAGCCCTCAAATTTTCGCCCTATTCATAAATGATCTTGCAAGTTATTTACGCTCTAAAAATGAGCGCGGAATTTTTGTAACAAACGAAATACATGAAATGAATCTGCTAATGTTTGCTGACGATGTTTCAAGCTTTTCAGATACGATTATTCAATTACAAAGACAAATCAATTCAATAGAACAGTTTAGTAAAGGGGTGGGATTAGACATTAACCTTGAAAAAACAAAGATTATGGTATTCAGGAATGGTGGGGTGATTAAAAATAATGAAAAATGGTTTTATGATAAAAAATTGATAGAAATAGTCCCGTTTTATAAATATTTAGGCGTTTATTTCACTTCTAAGTTAAAGTGGTCTAAAACACACCTAATGTTATCTCAGCAAGCAAATAAAGCCATGAATTATATTTTTCGACTTCGTAAAAAATTTGGTGATATCCCATTAACAGACATGTTCAAAATATTTGATGCAACTGTTGTACCAATCTTGTGTTATAGTTTGGGGTTTTAAGTGTGTAGAAAAAATTGAAAAAATTCAAGTGAAATTTTGCAAAAGAATTTGTCGTCTTTCACAAAATACTTGTGATTTCCTAGCACTTGGTGAATGTTGAAGACTACCACTTTGTACAACATATATCCCTAATTGTATCAAATATTGGTTAACCTTAATCCGTATGAGTTATAATAGATACCCCAAACAATGTTACTATATGCTACTGCAATTGGATGAGGCAGGGAGACAAAACTGGTGTACTCAAATTAAAGATTTGCTATTTACCTATGGCTTCGGCCATGTGTGGGTTTTTCATGACGTGGGTAATGATACACAATTTCTACAAATATTCAAACAAAGATGATAGATAGTTATAAACAAAAATGGTACAGCGATGTTTGCGAGTCTCCTAAAGCAATTCATTACAAGTACTTTAAAACATTGTTGGATCCCGAATCTTATATCAGTTCTGGTTTATCATATACACTAATTAAAACGTTAGCAAATTTCAGGTGCTCATCACATGACCTAATGATTGAAAAAGGAAGACATATAGGAATTGATAGGAATTTAAGATTTTGTTCTTTCTGTAAAACAAATAATGTTAATGTTATAGAAGATGAATTCCACTTTTTCTTTCAATGTCATGCATATGAAACACTTAGAACCAAACATTTTTACCCAAATTGGTTAAGAAATAGAAGTGTAAATAATTTTTACACAATTCTGAAACTAACAGATACTGTCTCAATCTTTAAAATATCTAAGTACCTGGTAGATGCTTTTTCTCTTAGAAAAGAAATGTTGTATGAGCTGGAATAATTACGTATTACATGTTCAATGTTTGAAGCTTAATATTTCTATGTCTGAAATCCACAACAACAACAACAACAACAACAAAATAATGTATTAATACATTAAGTCCATGAGTATTAATCCACTCAATTTACAATATGTGTTATTTGGTTCCTTTATCTATGTACATTTTGGCTACTTTTAAGTCAATAGTCATATGTATTGAAGTTATTAGAATGTATCTATTCAAAGTCACTCATGTTAAAAAATGTATTGTGTTGAATGTTGTATTATGGGCCTAGGGCCTAAATACTTGAATAAAATGTCTATGTCTATGTCTATGTCTAATACTTTTCATCTGGCCAGATAGAAAAAAAACCACCTGACTGGGTAGAAATTTTTTCAATTGGCTGTAATTAGAATTTTACACATTGGTTACCAAGAAAAATTATTCATCTGGCCAGATAGAAAAGATTTTTCCACCTAACTGGGGAGAAATGGTTTCAATTGGCTGTTATTAAAAACGTTTTCACCTTGCTTTGGCCTGGTAGAAATTTTTTTTACCTAACTGGGAAAAAAAATCTTGGTTACGAAGAAATTTTTTTATCTGGTGTAGCCGGGATATGTATAAGGGGTGTTTGTACTGCTTGCCGTACAAGCTAGCCTTAATAGCGACGTTGTAGAGCACTCGCTTTGGGATGTAGAGGTCCCGGGTTCGAATCCCATTGGAGTCGAATATTTAATTTTTCATCTGGCCAGGGAGGAATTCTTTTTACCTAACTGGGGAGAAATTTTTTCAATTGGCTGTAATTAGAAATGTTTCACCTTGGTGACGAAGAAATTTTTTCATCTGACTAGATAGAAAAAAACTTTTCACCTAACTGGGAAGAACATTTTTCATTTGGCTGTAATAAGACATTTTTCACATTGGTAACGAAGAATATTTTTCATCTGGCCAGATAGAAAAAAAAATCACCTGACTGGGTAGAAATTTTTCAATTGGCTGTAATTAGAATTTTACACATTGGTTACCAAGAAAAAATATTCATCTGGCCAGATAGAAAAGATTTTTCCACCTAACTGGGGAGAAATGGTTTCAATTGGCTGTTATTAAAAACGTTTTCACCTTGCTTTGGCCTGGTATAAAAATTTTTTACCTTACTGGGAAAAAAAATCCTTGGTTACGAAGAAATTTTTTTATCTGGTGTATAAGGCCTAATAGTAGTACTCATTAGGCAAAGCGGGACCCTCTCTCTCTCTCTCTCTCTCTCTCTCTCTCTCTCTCTCTCTCTCTTAAAGTTCACAAGAAATCATTGAGATTAAGACCTTCGAGTTCAAAATAAACAATTATAATTTTGATAATTAATCTTAGTTTACACCAATGATTTTCGAGATGCCTAAGCTTCCAAACACATTTTTTGTTGTTGTTTTAAAAACAACATTGTCTATGCTCTTGAGTAATATTACCCTTTGCTGTTGTCCTGAAATATTCAAATGAATAAAGAATTGAATCATTATCACTCTCCCTTAAAATAGCTAACAGTGTGTCCTTCTATCTCGAGTCTCATGTCGCTATGCTGAATAAAACTGTAATCTGCTTAGGAAAAAAATGTCGCTTTCATATAGCATTCTGCTGTAGCCTCCAGTAGAATGGGCTGAATAAATAGAAAATATTTTTTTCTAAGAATAGAAATACTATAAGCCTACGATATAGTTTACTAACTTATTTTTTTTCTGTAACAACAAACAATTTATATTTGGTTTTACTCGGACATCAATGTTCATTGCATAATATTTTGTTTTCTCACAAGTCTTCCCACGAATAAGCCTTAATTGAAAGCTTCGGTTCTAGATAATTGAAAATTACTTGTTGCTTTGGGAAGAATTAACTCCGCCAATCTATCATCTTAATTGGAACGATCAGCTTTAGGGTCTCTCGCGAGGAAAACAATCACATAATGGTTGTTGATCCGGTTAGGATTGGCCATCAAGTGCAAATGACCCTTCACGCTAGAAAAGGACGTCTAGGAATTAAACAAACACTAATTTGCAAAATAATGAAAAAAAAAAAAAAAAAAAAAAAAAAAACTCGCTCACTTTCGTCTTTTTGAATACACCTTAGGCAAAATTAAATGCTTTGAAGTTCATTAAATGACCATTAAATTTTTCAAAGAATGACATTATTCTATTCCTTTGATCCCTGAATAAGTTTTTAGCCTTTTCTGAACAAGTTTCATGATGTCACAGGTCAACATTCTGAACAAGTTTTATGAGGATTCGTCATAAGTGTGGCCACTACAGTGTAAAAAAGAAAATTGTCATTAAATTCCCCTTTCTCGTCATATGGCATGGATCTTTCCCATTTTCAATTGGATTCATCCAGGTCACCTGGTCAACATTCTAACCAAGTTTAATGAAGATCGGGCCAAATTCGTTGCCTCTAAATTTCTAACAGGAAAATTGTCATTCAGGTCCCATTTTCACTTCAATTGTTGACGACGGACGACGCACGACAGACGGAAATTCAATGATCACCAAAGCTCACCTTGAGCACGATGTACTTTTATTTGCATTTTGTTTTTCAAATCGTAGTTTCCTGTACAAAAAACGAGATTGCGTCATATTTACAGGTTATCAAAGTTTCTTCAATTGTCAGTATGCGGCCAGTCAATGTTGAACGAACATTTTAAGCTAGTGTCACATAAACGGTCCGACGCGTCTTCGAATTTTATCTCCAAGTTAAAACCTCGTCGGAGTTTTGGTTAATTCACAGTTGAGAACGAAGGGAGTTTCTAATCTCGGGACCAGGTCTGATGCCTTTAATACTTCAAAGTTTCTTCGGATATATCTCGGTTAAAAAAATAAGACCAAAACTTCTATATGCAAACTTTTTGTGAACATAGCATTTTGAAAGGTACATTTAACAACATCGTAAAATTGACAAGGTGAATGATTTTAGAATAATTAAGGAATAAAATTGAATGAGTGTGTGGAGCGAGTTTTGAGTGAATTTAATGGGAGGTAATCCTTTATCGCAAATTTTGTTCAGGATGAACAAAATTAGCGATAATAATTACCTCCCTTTAATAGAATATACATGTACATACAAGTTTTATAAATAGCTTCCTATTGCTCCAAGAACCTATGAGATGATAACAATTTGAATTATGTCAGTGAAACCGCGATTTTTCGCCATCAAAAATCATATTGAATGACATTGTTGATTCTTTATATTTCAATGGGTTTTAGCGCTTCTGAATGGTTTGAGAGAGTGTTTGGAATGAGTGAATGGAGCGCTGAGGAAGCGATTTAGAATGGTTTTAATTGAGATGAATTTCAATTTCACTATGTAACTAAATGTATGTAACATGACTGGTATTGGATATTTCGAAATGGAGGTCTACTCAATTTAGAGCTTACCGTTTTTGTTTATTGTCTTTTGTGAAAAAAAATAACTCCCAAGAAAAATTTCTTTGTAGGCTTATAAATTTCTTGCTCTAATTCTGGAGAGTGCTAGTACACTTAAGAACATCACGAAATTGACAACCATTCCGATCGAACCGTAATTACTCGTTCAGCGCTCCAATCGTTCATTTTTAACACTCAAATCACTCAAAATAGCTCCAAAATCGTTCAAAGTGATTCCATATTTCAATCAAATCGATAAAATATATTCATGGTTTTATTGGCCGATGTTTTAATCGTTTAAGCATTTTATAGGTTATGCGAAGCTTCTTGTAAGTCCTTAAAATGATCTGCGGCCTAATACAGTTAACAACACCGTGTAAATGACAAGGTGAATTATTTTGAATAAATTAGGAATGAAATTGGTTGAGTGTGTGGAGCGAGTTTTGAGTCAATTTTATGAGAGGTAATCCAATATCTTAAATTTTGTTCAGTATGAACAACATTAGCGATATTGATTACCTCCCTTTAATAAAATATGTATACATGTTCTATAGATAGCTTCCATTTTCTTCAAGAACCTTCTAGACGCTTTCAATTTGAATTATTTCAGTGAAATCGTGATTTGTCTCTATCCTAATTTATTTTGCAAGACGTTGTTGATTCTATATTTTTCAATTGGTTTGAGCGTTTTTGAATGGTTTCAGTGAGTGTTTGGAATGAATGGTTGGAGCGCTGAGCAAGTGGTTTGGAATGGTTTTGATCGAAGTTAATGTCAATTTCACGTCGTTGTTAACTGTTGGAATGTAGCAAGCTTTTAGATTCTCTTATATCCCGTTTTGTTCATACATTTCCAATCAACACTTTTTAAAGACCTTAATGTCACGTGTTAATATCGACTTTGTTTAATAAGAAATGTTTCACAATTTAAAATTATATTTTATCTTACAACTATACAAATATCCGTTAGATAACATCCCATATGATATTCCTTGTGATATCACATGAATATTTTTAGAACAATGACACAATGCGGTTATTTTTAGAAACTTGCATTTCTGTTAGAAGCATGGACGAAAACGAGGCAAATATAGGTTATAAGATAGATATAATACGTACTTAGTATATTGTATGAAAAAATATGCAACTCGGTTGTGGGAATTGATATTTGTTTCGGCAGAGCCTCGTGCACTGCACTTCTCCTACATGAGATCTATCCACCTATAAAATTTCAAGTTGATTGCCCTCATACTTAACAAGATACGTTCAGTGACAGAATGGCGAACGGAGACCATTACTATTTCCCTTCGCCGCAAGGCGGGGGATATGAATTGGAAGGACCCGTACGAAATCACAAGAAAAATGCCTTTATGACAATTTTCTTGTTTCAATTCGAGATTCAGCAATTACGACCAAATCTTCATGAAACTATGACAGAATGGTTGCTAAATCATTTTTGAAAACGGGATAGATCCATTTGATATATTGGATTAAGAGGCAATCTCTCTAGAGGTCAAAAATATGGTACTATGTTCATGAAGCTTGCTGAGAATGTTTCGATGAAATATTTCCACTTGAAATCATGTTGAAATGGTTATTTAAATGACAATTTTCCTATTCATTCCAAAGTCGTACCATTTTAGTTCAATATTCGTAACACTTGGTTTCAATGCCTGTCTTGTCCCAGTCCCATGTAGAGATCAAATAAAATAAAGATTTTTTGATTGGTTTTAATCGCATCACGTGGGGAAATCCGTTGCACTTTATTTCTGTATAAAATGCACCCCCCCCCCCCCAAATGTAGATCTGCAAGTCCTGTGTTATAGGAACCCCGAAATCCCTTGTTCCCCTTCATAACCCTCCATCGCTTGATGAGTTAGCTTCTGAAATATTTTCAAAGGAATTTTTTATAACAACCATGTAGCTCTGATGCTAAGTCGCCGTTTACAGCGAGTCGACGAAAACCATTAAGAAACACTCTCATGCTCGCTCAATCACGCCGATTTCGTTTTATGATGGACAAGACGGAAATAATTTTGTAATCGTATATATAGTGCGGTTTTATTGACTTGAATCTGACCCCTGCTTTTTAGATGAATAAAAATCTGATTATTCCTACTCGGCTTTGCACGTGCTTTCATATGAATGAATAACAAACGATATTGAATGAATTATACATTTTGTTAAAATAATGTTGATAAAATATGTGGGTAATTGTTATTTAAGCATTTTTTCCACAGAGGTCAAAGTCGGGTCAAATTAACCTGGCTATACCTGTACACATGTCTACGTTGTAGAATTTTTATGTCCAAATTATAAATTTTATTTCAGCAAACTTCGATAGCGAGTAGTTACACGTTTTATATACGACAGAAAAAAAGATTGTTATTTTCTCTACGCCCAGAAAGTGACTTGAACCTTTATTTGATCGAGTATTTTAGATCTAAGGGATTTCAATCGTAAGGGCCAAGCGTATTTTCACTGCGTTTATTGAAGTGTAAAGTGCAATTGCCTTGGTAAATGGCTAAAACGCGTTATTTGCCATGCTCCAAGGCAATTGCACCTCACACTCCAATAAACGCAGTGAAAAGTACACTCATCCCTATAATAAACTTCCTGCTTAACCAATGAAATTGATCATACCTGACGTTGTCTAAGCGGATCATAATAAGTGACGTCATCATGACCGTTGCTTAACGTTTAAGTTTAAAATGACGCGCTTTAAGATTTTTTTTTATCTCAGGTTAGAATGAAAGAAATAGAATAACCATTTGTTTTTTCGAGTGAGGTCGATTGATATTGCATTTCGTGAACAACAAAACTCTATATTTCCCTCGTGAAAATATAGAAATATAGCTTTTGTTGTTCACTCAACGAAATATGAATTGATCTTACACTGACACAAACGATTATCCTCTTCGTCATAAAACAACAACAAGGACAATTGTAGAGAATGGACTTTTAATGGTTAATAAATGATCTTTACTGGCATTTTAATAAACTTAAAGAGGAGTCAAAGATACGAAGGTGAGCGATATCATGATCATCATGTTTTGATTCTTAGCGCAATAAACGGACTCCCTCGTGTTTAAGACCTTAATATTATTTTCTATCGGGTCGACAAACAAGAGGCCAAAGAGGGCCTGTATCGCTCCACTGACTTAAATTTCTCAAGATTTGTTAGAGAGATATTGAAAATAGAAGGAAATGAACGTCACCAGCATTCAGAGGGAATTCCAAGTTGAAACTGACTTATCAGAAATGAACTCACATAACTAAAATGTAAAATTTCAAGGAAGAAACTAATTTGATAGCACTTTAAAACAAGAGGACCAGAATCGCCATAAACCACTCACCTGAATTATATTGACCAAGTGGATCTCATTAAATAGCAATTTTACCAACAATTTGAAGAGGGTCGCCAAAGGAACATTCTGGTGCGGTTTCATTGAAATCAACCTAGAGTCTCAGGAGGAGATGTTGTTCAAAGATTTCGGGCTGAAAATAAGCCTGCCCTGCCAAGCACATATGGGCCAATCAAAATTTCAAGAACAATTTTTTAAAAAAAGTGTCAGACCAAGGAACCATCCAATAACAAAATCACTAACAATTTTTGTAGAGGGTCACCAAAGGAACATTCTGGTACGGTTTCATTGAAATCAACCCAGAGTCTCAGGAGGAGATGTTGTTCAAAGATTTCGGGCTGAAAATTACCCTGCCGTGCCAAGCCCATATCGACCAATGAAATTTTCACGAACATTTTTTTTAAAAAAAGGGTCACCCAAGGAACATTCTGGTAAAATTCCATTTAAATCGACCACGTGGTTGGGGAGGAGATATCGTTAAAAGATATCGACTCAAAATATACCCCGTCCTGTCAGGCCAATAATTTGGGATCCATCCAAATTTCTTGAACAACTTTAGAAGAGGCTCACCCAAGGAAGAATTTGGTAAATTTTCATTGAAATCGGACCAATGGTTCAGTCGTATAAAATTTTCTGTCTCAAAATAAGCCCCGCCGTGTCACGCCCACATTTGGGGGGTCAATCCAAATTTCTTAAACAATTTTAAAAGAGGGTCGCCAAAGAAACTTCTGACTAAGTTTCGTCGAAATCCATCCATAGATTAAGGAGGAGAAGATGTTTAAAGAAAAGTTTACGATCGCACGGAAGCACGACGGACACCCCGCCATGACTATAGCTCGCTGGCCTTCGGCCAGTGGAGCTTAAGACGAAACGGCATTACTGATAATTATGCTTACTTTATTTGATATTGTATTATTAGCTTTGCAAGCTTTAGTTAACTACAAAATTTTGAGGAAGTCCCAACGTTCAAATGAGTGCAAACTGCCACTGGCAGCTTAACCACTAAATCAATGAATGCTTTCGCCGTAAAAAGAAGTTCTCTCGTAATGTTGCATACCTATGGCTGCAGTTTCATCCGCCTCATACTTTAGGCTCGTTAGCGTAAATCGGGCTTATGGTGGGCTGTGTGATCATTGGATATCCCTCGCACGTCGTTCGTAATCAATTCCCTTTAGTGTTTATATCATAGGGGCGACAATTAATATTGGATAGCAATGTTTGTCAGATCATTAAGATAAACCGTTTTAGTTAAAATTTGAAATAATCCATATAAAAACACGAGAAAAGGATACCTGTTTACACTTCCTTTGTTTACATTCTAAGGGCCATTTCTTTAGCGATTTAATGATGAAACGTGTTCAGTATGTCAGTCAAAATTATAAAACCTTCTGAAACAGCAAAGTTCATCTGGGCCCGAGGTTATAAACATTTAGAGAACGTCTCTAATAGATAATGATTCTTATTCTCTGATCGCTGAGAATCCGCTCCTGGGAGAATATTGACAAAACCAAGATTATAAACGTCTTCAATCACGTTCTCAACAGAGAATTTTTTTTACGCGATTAAACCAGTCTAAACTCATAATTAATTTATTTGTATACTGTGCGTAAGCGGCATTTTCTGTTACTACTATAAACAATATGGCGGTTATCGGTCGCTTCGAGACATTTTCCAGTCGAACCAGGGCGGATAAACCTGTCTGAGATAAAATGGTTTTATCTTGATCTAAACTTTGGACATATTACACACAGAATCTTCTACTACGTCTACAGAACGTAAGACGATCGAAAAAGATGACCGTGTTTTGGGTAGATTTTCCGACACATTTCAGTTATCATAAGTCGCGCACCTAGCTCGTTCTACACACGAATGGAAAATGACAGTTATGCAACATGTTTCCGTTCGGTAGATTACAAATTGATTTATCTTTAAAGCACCGCTTCTGTTTGAAAATTGGATAGTACAGCTACAGAAAGGGGTTCACTGAAGCCCCAAATTAACTCCCCCACCCATTCTCAGATCCGCTAATGGGGCTGACGACTAGGAGCTTGTTGGGAGTTAGATCAAGAAGTAGGCTGCTTCTTTCTATATCCAAACACTATCCTAAGATCATCCAAATATTACATTTTTCCTTTCTTTTGTGCAGTGGCAGATCTAGCCATGGTTTGTGGTGAGGGTATGTAACGTCCAAAATTGAGACTAGTGGGGAGGGGATCTTGTATCTTATATCACTGCCGAAATAAAAAAAAAATGATAAAAAATAGAAAAAAAAAATCCTGGACTAGTGGAGACCAATTCTGGCTGCATACCAGTTCATGCCAACTGACCATTTTCTCAGTAAAGTCGCAATATTTATTAAAAAGAAAAATCTGAATGAGAGAAGTTGTTATTTTTTAAGATAGAAAATTGAAAATTCAACAAATTATCAATATTGTGTTTTCCTATCAGAAAAAACGCAAACTGTCACCTAGACATGTCCCCTAGATACTTTTTTCAAACCTGTGGGGCGTACTTTTGTACCTTGGGGCTAGGTAGGGTATATTTTCTCCGTAGAGCATATTTTAGTATGACCGGTTGTCTACATAACTTGTAATTCAGAAAGGTTTCCTTTCCGTCTTTACTGTGAGCCGGGATGGTTGGCGAGAACTGGCTCTCAGCGAGAATAGGTATCTAACCAGTAGTAAGTTTGAGCCCCCTTTACAGAAATATTGAAAATTGGAAGGTTTATAACTGACATTTAAGAGAAAATTAGTTTGTAAGTTGGTCATCCTATACATCCAGCCCATGATAATTGAGCTTTCAAGTCAATTTCAAAGACCGTATCAACTGAGCTAATCAGTCTGAGAGCATTTCAAATGCAAAAAAAAAAAATATGTAATAATATATTTCACAAGAAAAGGGGCCTTATGGATTTTTGCTTAGAATAAAACTGTTGAAGCAATAAAGTCCACAAATGTTATTGGATTTCCTTGAAAGACTCACAGGATGATTATTGGGTCATAAGGAAGGGTTCCTATTGAAATTTGGGACTGATCTGTGGAAAAACAAGTGAAAATGTACCTTAAAGAATTTGCTCAGAATATTCTTCTTAATATGAAAAAGTCCATAATAATATCCGAATTCCTTGAAACTTCCGATAAAGATAAGAGGGTCATAAAGAATAACAATAGCTGAAATGAGCTAAAATGGCTAAATTGCTGAAGAAAATTTATTAAATTGTCTGCATGTGACATCCAGTTACATTGATTGGTATTTGTTTGGTCAATTGATATTTTGATTTTGATCTTTTACAGCCTCAACTGGAAAGATGACAGATGTGGATTGACATATAAATTGATAGCCAAGGGTATGGAGTCTAACCAAGGATTGAAGTTGTAACTGTGAGTATTGTTAAATAACATTTCAAAGTGTAAGCCAATATTGAACAGAGATGAAAAAAGAGAATAATAAGAATTTGTTAATATTCCAAAAATAGGGTGATTCCAAAATACATTTGTATGTCATATTTTTTTTATAATTTCATTGTTTTTCAAAGAAAACCCAATAATACTTACTAAGATGTGTATTTCATGAAATGAAATTGCATTTCCCTTTTGCATATATGTTATGATTTTCAAAAATCTGTTTTTAAGAGGTCAAGATGAGGTATATGTTTTCATTTATATACAAAATGAAAATCAAAGATTGAGGAAATCTTAGTGAAGAAATTGTTATCAATAAATCTTTACCTGAAATTTTTCATTTCTGAAACATGCCTAGCCATAAAGTTGCACTTGTTTTCAGTAGTTATTTGCAACTTCATTGAACCTTGATTTGTCACAATCTTTTGATCTGCAAAGGGTTAACTTGAAATGCTGCTTTTCTTATTGTCCTGTGAAAAGGAAACCTACGCAGTGGTTGAATCAAATTTATGATCATTGAGTCTTAATTATTTCAGACTGTCAAAAATACTCAGAATAATTTGTGAAAGTAACTTGACTCTATTGATCATGGTTCCTTATTCATTCAAGGCTTAAGGTAGTGGAACCGTAATAGATCTGCAATATTTCGGCACTCTGGAGCTTTCACAAAGTTGACCGAGGTTTCCTTATGAGAATCATTAGGAAAATTCGGTTAACACTGTAAAAATTCTTTACTTTGAAAACGTTTCGAAACTATAACGGGTCCACTACCTTAATTACATATTGATAATATTATTAGCTTTACCCATCACCTCACAATTTCACATTAACCTACTTCATGTTTTTTCTCCTTATTTTAGTATTTCATCTATTTAAACATACAGGGAAGATGATAAATAAGTTTTTAAAAGAAATTCTGTTTTCTACCTTTGTTTTCTATCCTATAGATCACTAATTTGACATTTATGTACCTCATTTTATTTACTACAACCCTTTTTTACAGAGTCACAGACTGGTGCTGAAAACAGTTTAACATGTACAGTGATGTTATATACCAAACATTTATGCCTTATTAGAAAACAGACATTAACAAGCCAACTGGATGAAACTTCCTGACAAGTGATTAAAAATTATTTTCACCTGGTAGACAATTCATGCATACAGTGTCTGATTAAACCTTCTTTGGCTGTTCACAGTGTATTTCTTTAGTACACAAAGCTTCTGCAGATAGAGTAGACTTGAAACAGTCTGATCTAAGTCAAAACTGGCTGCTGTCTGCCCAGTAATTAAGGGTAAAACTTGAACCAGACTGTTTTAATGCTCCTATTAAAATTCATTTCAGCAGGATAAGGGTTAAGATTAACTTTTACAATTTAAGTTAATTTGACTAACTGTTTACATTCCTTTTTTATACGCCAGAAGGGTCGTATTATGTTATGGCCTCGGTCGTCCGTCCGTCTGTCCGTCCGTCTGTCCGTCTGTGAGCAATTTTTTATGTGCGAACCTCCTCCTAATTTATCAATGGGAATAAGCTGAAACTACACACAATTACTCCCTATGATGTCTAGTTGTGCATAAGACCTTTGAAATTCAAATCGCTCCAGTCATTCCTGAGAAATCTTGAATTATCTGCCCTTTAATATAACAAAAATCACTGTTTTTTGTATGCGCAAGTTCTCCTAAACTGTCAATGGGAATAAGCTGAAACTACACACAATTACTCCCTATGATGTCTAGTTGTGTATAAGACTTTTGAAATTCAAATCGCTCCAGTCATTCCTGAGAAATCTTGAATTATCTGCCCTTTAATATAACAAAAATCATTTTTTGTGTGTGCGCAACTCCTCCTAAACTAGTTATGGGAATAAGCTGAAACTAGACACATTTACTCCCTATGATGTCTAGTTGTGCATAAGACATTTGAAAGTCAAATTGCTCCAGTCATTCCTGAGAAATCTTGAATTATCTGCCCTTTAATATAACAAAAATCACTGTATTTTGTGTACAACTCCTCCTTAACTATCAATTGAAATGAGCTGAAACTAGACACAATTACTCTCTATGATGTCTAGTTTTGCGTAAACCTTTTCAATTCAAAATGCTCAAGTTATTCTAGAGTTATCTTGGATTATCTGCCCTTGAGTTGATGAAAAACAAAATTTCTTGTCAACTCTTTTTCTCCGACATTATGGATGGGAATGAAAGGAAACTTGCCATAATGACTTTGTACCTTGTCTTTTTGGGCTTAGGACTACATTTAAATGCTATAGCACCAGTTGTCTGTCTGTCTGTTTGCAATATTTTTAGCTATCATTCAAGCTCACGCTACTGACAAGCCAAGGTTACTGACAAGCCCCTTCGGGCGTATATGCGCCGCTCTGCGAAGCTCTTGTTCAAAATATATAAACTCTTCATCATATAGTGATCACCTTCAAACAACGATTCAGTGAGTGCATATAGTGAAGGTGTATGTTGTCAAGTGGTTATTGCAAGGCTGTTTTAGATCCTAAATTTTGACAAGGAGGATAAGTATTTTTTTGCTGATTAAAGTTTGATTTAAGATTTATTACAGTCATACCAAATAGGATCATATGATAAAAGTCAATCTGCATTAATTAGATTTAAACTTTTCACTTTTATGAGGTTATTTGATATGCTTGCCGTTCTAACT
Source organism: Fragum whitleyi (assembly GCA_948146395.1). Classification (NCBI taxonomy): domain Eukaryota; kingdom Metazoa; phylum Mollusca; class Bivalvia; order Cardiida; family Cardiidae; genus Fragum; species Fragum whitleyi. The sequence continues at coordinate 11,773,934 of OX411558.1, forward strand.
TCTACAATAAGTAGCCAACAGTGATAAACCTCTGTTGCATAAAATTGTTTTCAAATTGCTGACTTGGAATAAAGCAGTTCTTACTGCCCATATGAGTGTTTTTTTTCTTGGTTGGAGTGTCACATAGAAATTCATATATCAGTTTGATTATCAACAGTAATAATAGATTGAGTTCTGACAAAGAACATGACAGTTATCTAGCTCTGCATTCAGAATGAAAACCTTCAAGAACAATTTGGATTCTGCTTACCCCTCAGCATGTGTGATACCGGTAACATACAAAGCAGGATACCATTTTTGTTGAGCCCACTAATGTTTGCGGTGAGCAAGACATAGTTTTTACCATAAAAGCTTGAAGTTAAGAGTGTTCATCCGCCAGTCTGTCAGAATTTGTTCGGGCAATACTCTATCAATTAAGGATGGATTTCAAAAGTACTTGGCAGAATTATTCACCATCATGAGCTATTGTGCTATTTGAAAGAAATTTTCAGATAGCTCTGAGGTTAAGTTCACAGCACAATGTCAAATGCAAAAATGAGGGTTGACTACAACCACCTAATTAAATGTTAGCCAAAATTTTTGCATTCTGAACTCTGGGCTGATTTTGAAATATATCCAATAGAATCAAGTTGCCTTTAAAAAGTGTTAATGTTGCATCTGTGGCTTTGTCAAAGGACAAACATGCCTCCCTTTGGCACTTGTTCTTGTTAGCAATAGCTACAGGGAAAAATTTAATGCATTTTTTTAGCTGCAGAAAGTAATAAATTTAATGATTTTAATTTATGAAGATGAAAAAATGTTTGACTTGTCATAAATGTTAAGAGATTTTGATGGTAATAAGACTGGTGTTTGAAAAATAAAAGGTGTCTAATAGATAACAATTTGTTCGTTTTGAGTCAAAAATCAACTTACTACAGTATTCAGGGCTCATGCTTGACCCTTGACCCTCAAAAATCTGATAATATCTTATTTTGACCCTTAGAAATTGCTCCCAAGGGTGTCATAGTGACCCCCCTGAGAGAACTTTCTTAGAGTCAAAACTTTTTGATGCATGCTATAGAATATTTAAAATTTTACAAGACAATGCTTCCTATCTTTACAAGAAAAGGCAAATCTACTCTTAAACCTACAAAATTTGACTGATAATTTGCTCTTTCTGCTCTTTTGACCCCTTTAGAATCTGTACGACCCCTAGAGTTTAATGGGTAAGGGGTCAAATACAACCTAATTTCAAACACTAGAATGAGCCCTGGTATTTTCGGTTTTATGGTTTTAAAGTAATATGAAGCTTGTGCATCAGACCATGACTTCCTATCAATTTGCTTGTTCACCTAGATTTCACTGACCAGCTTTTCGACTTTTATGCACTTCCTAGATGGTCCCTTTTTGAGTGACGGATCACATATATATATTTTGGAAAGTGGCTTTCCATTTAAGGTTTAGCCTACACTTTCTGTCCAGCTTTTGGCCTCTTCCCAAATTTTCTTGTAAACTTCCATATCTAACTGATTTTCTCAGTGATGAATATTTGAAAGCAAGTGAAGAGATACAGGCCCCTTTGGGCCTCTTGTTTTAATTATTAGCTTGGCTGTTTTCTGAGGAAACCTGAGGTATAATGATCACCTTGGCGTAACAAACTTTAACCTTGGTGATATCTCTGTTTTTATTGACGATATCTTCATGAAACTAGGCATGTGTGTTTACAATCAGAAGAGCTTTCCAGACTATCAGAGGGGATGACTCTGGAAGCATTTTTCTAGGAGTTATGCCCCTTTGTTACTTAGATTTTTGCATAGTGAATAAAGAAAAAGTTGCTTCTATAGCTTTCATCTTTGTTATGCATGAATGGTTCATAGGTAGGGAATCGCAGCCCAGACTGTGCAGAATAATGTCAAAAATATGGTTATCTAGTCGGAAAATCTGGAATACAGTAGGCAAGCAAAATATTGGAACAAATCTGGGATTAAGCTATTTTGATAGCTCACTGAGGATTATCATGAGAAAATAAGGTTTCCAGTTGTACAATCCCAAGCAGAAAATCTTCATTTGCACATGGATCAAGGTCGGATTATTGTGAAATAGTTGTAACCGCATATATATTTATAGGCAGTTGCAACGGTTTAAAATTAAACCATCAAAATAAATTACTTTTGATGGTTATCAATGGATCATTCTTGTAGAATCTGATATTGACTTTCAAGATGCTGAGGATATTGTTGTCGAAGTCTCTACTGTATACCATACACAGAAAGGAGCCCCTTATATTAAACCTTGCCATGCTCAACCTGTAGGTAGTAAAGGCAAAGATCAGTGCTCTTATGTGTAGCCTGGTCCTTGTCCACACAACCTGTTATCCCTTTAATGTAATTCTACACAGATTTAAATTAAACACAACATTTTTAACAAGCGTTGGAACTATCATCATCAGAAAATTTAAATGTTTTGAAAGAACTTGTTAAAATTGACCATATAATTTTTTAGGAAGATTTTCAAAGTTTAGACTATTTTCCGGTATTATTTACCATATTAAATTTAAGCAAACCCACAAAGCAGGTTATAGTTTCTTTGATTAGTTTGTATGAGGCTTTTAAGGGTAAAGTGATGATGAGCCTCAGAAGCTCAAACTAGAGCTGTCGCAAAGCAGACTAATACCCCCACCAGCTTTGTCAAAATGTAAGTGCTTTCAGTGCAGAATGTGTTTGTAACAAATATTGAACATTCAAGTGATATGCCTGTGATTGATTGTAGGTCACTTGGTTTTTAAGTTAGAAAATTTACTGTGACCTTGACCTTTGACCTATGTGACTCGAAAACAAAAGGGCACTTCTTTAGGTCATAAGCAGCATTTGTATGAAGTTTCACAATTCTAGGTCACTGGGTTCTTAAGTTATAGTCCGAAAAGGTATATGGATTCACAGACAGATGGACATGGTGAAACCAATATAACCCCTCTACTTCGTAGGTGGGCGATATAAAAAAAGTATGGTTGAACAAACAGACAAGACATTATGACAATATTTGTTACCTTTTTGCCATTTGGATCAAAACTTAGTTTTCATAGACAATAAAGATTATGAAAATTTCAGGTTCTATTTATATTCGATTGTCTCTATTCATAAACATTTACAGAAAAAAATATATTCGAAATGTGAACGGGTTAAGTGTCCATGATGGGTGGTTGAGCATCTTTTGATCAAGAGGTCTTGAGTTTGTTTCCTGGAAGCTGCTGTCAACCTTGGTTCTTGCACTGTCATTAACTTGGTAAAACTGAATTTTCCTGGAGACACAATCAAATTTATCACAGCAGCCATACTGACACAAAATTAAGCTAGCTATCTAGATTATTTCCGTGCTCTTTCCTCTTCTATTGAATATATAGCTGTTTCCATGAAAACAAAAGAGATACAAATGTCAGGGCATTTTGCACTTTGAGAGGTCCAAAATAGGGTTAGAGGATGTAACCATATCATTTGAAAAAGTCATTAAGGGTTTAATGCCACTTTTACTGTAATTTGGCCAAATTGCAGTATTCATTTAAATCCATTCAGTCGAGTTTTCCATCCAGCAGTTTCCTCTATTCTGTAATGTTCTGTAAGACTTACTTACTTAAAGTAGTTTGTTTTGCGGAGATCATAACTGAAATAAAGAAAATAGAATCTACTGAAATAATTAATTTTTATTTTTGAAAATGTTATTGAAAAATGGCATCAATGTCTCATGTGTGAACATACATGAAATATATAGTGAAAGTGATATCGAGACCATTAAAAATGAATTTTTATCTTTTATCAAGGAGCCTGTTTGGTATAGCATAGCTCTAGATAAATTATCTCAAAATATTACCCTACAGGGTGTATCTTCTTTCATGCAAGATATGTTGAACAACAGTTGATCTTATCCAGGACCCTACAGGTTGGAGACATATTCTTGCCACGTACGAGTTCTCTCCAACTGACCATTTTCACAGTAAAGACGCAATATTCATTTACAACAAATTATAAACGTGAACCTGGGCGGTTGGCGAGAACTGGTAGTCAGCGAGCATTGGTATCCAACTAGTAAATATACATACATGAAATGAGGGTCCCTCATCTTACACTCCATGCTTTATGAGCATGCCAAAGAATTTTGACAGACAACAAAGTTTAAGCCGGTTTTATGGTTCAATCAAAGAGTAATTGCATTAACTAGACATGTTCTTGTATCGAGGCTGTACTACAACTATAGTTGTGCTTGGAAATGGATATTTCATTATCAAATTGATACATACTCACTAAGAGAAGGGTTGTCAAAAATCCACTGTCTTACCCCACCACCTTAATTACCTAATAACCGGAGCGTTATAATCTGTTTAGAGCAATAAGAAAGACATGTTTCGGACCATGATAACATAATGAATTAGATCAAAGATAAAAACAACAGGTAGTTATATTGAAATTAAGAGATACAAACACTCATGTCCTTTAAATCGTCGAGCGCAGAAAAACTTCCGGGTTTTAGAGCAAATGGACGTCTTGTTTTCATGATAATTTACGGACGTTTTGCAAATAATCGACAGATAAATTGGTCATTAAGCAACTTTTTTGGAATGATTAAGCAACTTTTTGGGAAAAATTTAGCCTTTAAAAAAGCCTTTTAAAAATGGGACAATTCTTATCAATGTAGCCAAATAAAAACGTTACGCTGGGAAAAACTAACTATTTACGAATTTTCTTCTTCCGCATAAAATTACTAATCAAAACGCTCCATTACCTTGTTTAGACTGGAAACCCTCGATTTCGATCTAAAAACAGCCCCAAACGAATCATTTTCGCCCTTTTTTCGCTTATTGAAATACCGAATCGTGATGAAAGTCAGTGTCGGCCATCTTGAATCAACTTTGAGAATGGTTAGAGCATGCCCCTACCCAGACTTAAATTTTCGTTCTCAAACGGCGATTTTGTTCTCAAATAGAGAACGTTCTCAGTCTCTATTTTTTTATAATCACCATTTTTTCTGAGAATCCCCTGTTTGAGTAAAATTCTCAAATAGAGCCTGAGAATGCAATAGAGAATGGTTTATAACCTCGGGCCCTGAAAATACAAACGTTTGGGTATGAAAATTTGGCTCACCTGTGATCAACATTGACCTGAATACTTTTTATGTCAGAAAGGGGACTCAATTAGAAAATGAGAACATTTGAACAGAAAAAAGGAAAGAAAAATCGGGATTTATGAGATTTTTTCCCACTCACGGTTGTACAGTGTATTGGAATGTGGAATTCCAAGAATGTCACATCTGTACAAATTAATGACCTCGCTTGACCAGAATTTTCACTATGCACACTACCTTGTACGGTCACTTGGATAAACTATATTCAAATAAGAACTCGAGTATGCTTTTTAGCTCCTCGCCTTATTTCAACCCTGATTTTGTATCATAATATTTATTTTTTAAAGGATGATTACTTAAATATCGATGCTTTGCTAGCTTTCAGTACTTTCAGTACTTTGATTGAATACAGATCCTATAAATATTCAATCCCTTTTAGTCAGTTTTTATCAATACTCGAAAAGAGGGCTTAGAAGTAAATGTCAATAAAAATATGCATATTTGGGCCGTCAATTACAGTTTCGAGAATATTTTTTGAAGCGCGTCGCTCATGAAAGATTTCTGCCATGTTTGCTTGAAATTTGTCCATTGGTTACTAAGGAGAAGAAGTATCAAAATTTTATGGTAAAAAAGCCCCGCCCCAACATACCCATTTTTGAGGGTTCATTCCCATTTTCATTTACACTGTTTTAGAGGGGTAACCCATGGAACATTCCTGCTAAGTTTGGTTAAAATATATCCATTGATTACTGAGGAAAATATGTTTTATGATTTTAGAGTCAAAATAAGCCCCTAACTGTCACGCCCATATTTTGGCCGTCGATCACAATTCATGATTTTTTTTAAAGTAGCACCCAAAGGAACATTCTGGCAAAGGTTCATTGAAATTGGCCAAGCGCTTCAGAAGGAGAGTAAAATTTTAGAAAATTGATAGCCCAAGACATACGGCGGACTCGGGGTGATCCTAGAAGCCCCCTTGAGCATGTTGTGCTCATGTGAGCTACAGGGATATTAGGAGTATTGCATAAATGTCAATCTTTTAAAGTATTTTTTGGTAACATTTTGCAAGTATTTATTAGAATACTTTGAATTTTGGAGACGAATAATTAACCCGGTAACCGTTTCAATATTAATTTAACGCATATAACACTCAATTACATGTACAGGTACAATTTTATGTATCACATTCCATTTACTATATTGTGATTTTGTGTGATATTTTGCTTTAAGATAATTTAATATTACACATTTTCAAAAGCGCAATTAGTTCTAAAGCAAGAATTAACAAGAAGACCAGAATGGCCCTAAATCGCTCACCTGGAATTTATAACTCATGCAAGTAACTTTCTGGCAAAGTATCATTCACATTGCCTAGGTGTTGAAGAGGAGAGTAATTCAAGATTTTAAAGTGAAAATAGACCCTGTCCACCCATTCATTACTGAGGAGACTCAAAATAAGCCCCTCTCTGCCACACCCTAAGAATGAGCCTCTCCCTGCCACCCCATATTTATGGTACAATCAAATTTCGCAAACACTTTTTGAAAAGGGTCACTCAAGGAATATTCTGGCGCCGTGGTTCAAAAGGAGATGTCATTCAAAGATTTCGGGCTCAAAATTAGCCCCGCCCTGCCACGCCTATATTTATGGGCCAATCAAAATTTTGCGAAAATTTTTAAAAAGGGTCACTTAAGAAATATTCTGGTAAAGTTTCATTGAAATCGGCCTAGTGGTTTCAGGAGAAAAGAGGTTTTTAGGATTGTTGACGCACGACGGACGACGACCTCCGGGTGATCCAAAAAGCCCCCCCCCCCCTTGAGCGCGTTGTGCTCAGTCGAGCTAAAAAGATGACCTTTTGAAATACTACCGAAAGATAGTACATGTAACGTAGTAAATACATCATTTTGACGGTGTCTAAGTGCTTACGGAACGTAGGTGCTTACACAGTAATTTACACAATATCTTTAAGGATGTTACGACTTTTGAATATAGGTTTTTCGATTCCCGAGATTAACACATTATATTTCAAATTGAACATCAACGATAGCATTTTTTTTACCGTAAAGATGATGAATTTATACCATTTTGTTTCGCTAACATAAAAGGAAAAATCTGGTATAATAAACATCTTCTGTTAAATTTGTAAAAGCTAACCATTGGTTGATTTCAAAAAGAAGTTTTTTCGGCTAAATAGGTTTTTTGGTTCTATTTTTTCCGTAATAAAGACACCTGATTGGCCGAAAATGTCTTTAATCAATTACTAATAGATGTTATACTTGCATACATGTGGGTGCCAGTGTACCTGAAATGTCATCAGACTGATTAAAACGAAGCCAAGCTCATGAATTGTCTCGACTAATTATTTGATTTAATTTTTTAGTCAGTGATTTAGCTTTCCATGTTCCTTTCCCTGAAAAAAATATATTTCTGTTTCGGATTTTCATAAAAAAGAATAAAAACAATTTCTTTAATGCTTTTCGGTAGTTTATCTAGAAATAACCACAAAAGCAGTGAAATTATCAAACACTTATACCCTACTTTTGTGCATTTCATCCTATCTGACGTCATCTATGCGGGGCGAAATAAGTGACGTAATAATGAACGTTGCATAGCAATCACGGGCAAAATGACGCTCTTTACGAAAATATGTCATAGAAATTTCACATTTTATCTCATTTTTGCATTAAAAAAAAATAAAATAATCGTTTGTTTTTCGAGCAAGATTGATTTATATTTCATTTCGTAAACAACAAAAGCTATATTTTCTCGTGAAAATATAGCTTCTGTTGTTCACTCAATGAAATATAAATCGATCTTACACTGAAACAAACGATTATCCTCAATATGTAAGCAGTACTTGCTGTTTGTTTTTTTCGCAAGACAAAGTTTGAAACAATTTGAAATTTTAAAAGTTGATTGGTTTTGGAATGATTTTGGAATGATAGTGATTGAGCGTATGGAGTGAGTTATGAATGAAATGTAAGGGAGGCAATACATATCGCTAATATCATCCAAAATGTTTTCAATATTTAACTACTTCCCATTAAGAAAAACAGCGTACTTTTCTATAATTGAACGAATGTTTGTATGTTTTAGTAGACGCTTCGAAATCAACACCATCTAATAAAAACTAGAAATGGTTTGTTCGATTGGAATGCAATTAAGAAAATTTGTCAATGATTTCGGGGGCTTTCGGAGCGTTTCTGAATGGCTTTGGTGAGTGTTTGTATTAAATGAATGGAACGTCGAGTGAATGGTTCAGAATGAATCAGAATTGGATAAAAGGCAAATTCCATGGCCCGAGGTTATAAAACTTCTCTCAGGCTCAATTCAAAGTTTTCTCAAATTTCAATTAAGGATTAAAGCCGTAATTCTTTTTTATTTCTCATCTTAAGGTATTAACATAAAAGATGATATTAATAAGTTGTTATAAATAACTAATTCATATAATCTTTTATTTTCATACATTTATTTTAATTTAAAATTTGAAAAAAATGAGCCTGAGCCTGAGAAGAGTTTTATAATCTTGGGTCCTGATGTATCCAACTGTAACCACTTGAAGTGTACGTTAAAATATTTAAAAACCAAAGAAAATACTGACTTATATCAAACATTTGACTTGCATATACAATGTTATATCGATATACCATGGGTTTAAGACCATCTAAAGTAAACTTAAAAAAAACAACAAAAAAACTTTTAACTCTAGCATGTTAACACTTATTTCATTGACAAAAGTCAACTATAAAGAATGGTTAAAGAACAGGATTGTCTTTGAAAATCTGAATAAATGCGCCTTTACTGTGTGTAATAGTTTTCAATCACTTCAAACGTTTCTACTTTTGTTCTAAATGAGCAATAGTCACAAAAACATTTTATATAATTCAGTTCATAAGGAGGTTTAAAAGTTTAAGACCATCTAAAGTAAACTTAAAAAAAACAACAAAAAAACTTTTAACTCTAGCATGTTAACACTCATTTCATTGACAAAAGTCAACTATAAAGAATGGTTAAAGAACAGGATTGTCTTTGAAAATCTGAATAAATGCGCCTTTACTGTGTGTAATAGTTTTCAATCACTTCAAACGTTTCTACTTTTGTTCTAAATGAGCAATAGTCACAAAAACATTTTATATAATTCAGTTCATAAGGAGGTTTAAAAGTTTAAGACCATCTAAAGTAAACTTAAAAAAAACAACAAAAAAACTTTTAACTCTAGCATGTTAACACTCATTTCATTGACAAAAGTCAACTATAAAGAATGGTTAAAGAACAGGATTGTCTTTGAAAATCTGAATAAAGGCGCCTTTACTGTGTGTAATAGTTTTCAATCACTTCAAACGTTTCTACTTTTGTTCTAAATGAGCAATAGTCACAAAAACATTTTATATAATTCAGTTCATAAGGAGGTTTAAAAGTTTGGAACAGTTTATTTATTTAAGCTTCATACAGTTAACAACATCATGAAATTGACTGTCATTCCGATCAAAACCATTCTAAGTCGCTCACTCAACGCTCCATTCATTCATTCCAAACACACAATCAAACATTTCAAATACGCACCAAATCACTTAAAATGGTAAGAACAGAACAGAACAGAACATATATTTTTTATGACAGGTACAAGTTGTACATAGTCATAAAAACACAATTTTATAACATAAATTTGGTCAAGTCTCACTCCAAGATCAACGCATACGTTCAAAATAAAGATCGCTAGAGAAAAACCAAGATTTTATTGACTGAATTGAATTTTGTAATCGAATATGGGTTTTTAAAGACATGTGAAGATATTCAGTGGACCTATCTGAATATTTTGATAAAGGGGGGGGGGGTAATAATTATCCCTAATTTTGTTAATCTTGAGCAAGAATTGGCGATAATGGATTACCTCCCCCGAATTTCACTCAAAACTCACTACTCCCACTCGTTCAATTTCATGCAAAAATCGTTCCAAAATTATTCCCCTTGTCAATTTCACGATGTTGTTGACTGTAAGATTCGTATTCATTCTCTAGGAAGAAAGATGTTATAACATATTCAAGAACATACATGGTGCAGTCAAGTGAACCATTCTTCCGCTGTTCTCGATATTTTCACGTTGGCTGACAGCATAGACTATAATCAATGTGCAAAATGTGAATTCTTATCTAAGCGTACGCTGCCTGTTCTCTAATGAAAAGTATTAGTCAAAATTGGTAATTCTTTGCAACATATTTCAATCCAATAAAATAAGGGTTAACTTGACTGTGACATGGTTGTTTAGGCTGTGATATGACAGCTAGACGTTCGGCCAATTGGTCTGTTTAAATGGTATCAGACGTACACGTGTTTAGCAACTGTGGTACAAACTTTTTACGAGTCGACAGACGCCAGACTGTCTATTTCAGTAGAAACATTTTGACCTTTTAGCTTGGTAATTGTTTGGAGACGAATCAAGTTACGCGTTGTTTAGACAGCTTGTAGTCGAGACAATTTAAACCCCTGTCTGTGTTCCGAAACGCAAGACAACGATCTTACAGTTATAAACATCGTGGAATTAACACTAATTCCAATCAAAATCATTCTTACTCATTCACTCAGCGCTCCATATATTCATTCCAAACGCTCACTCAAATCGATCAGAAACGCTCCGGAATCACTATTAAACATCTAAAAATCGATCAAGACTTTCAACAATAAAATTCACATTAATTCATTTATTGTACGATTTCATTAGCTGATGAGGACTTTCAATTGTCCGATTGGTCAACGAAGACGTACAAACAGAAAGAATACATACATTTAATTAAAGGGAGGTAATTATATCGCTATTTTTGTTCATCCTGAACAAAATTTGCGATAAAGGATTACCTCCCATTAAATTCACTCAAAAATAGCTCCACACACTCGTTCAATATCATTCCTAAATCATTCCAAAACCATTCATTATTTCAATTTCACGATGTTGTTAACAGTAGACGACTACTTACCCAAAAACTAGACTTTTATTCTTAAAAACAAGCTTGAATTTCTAATTCTAATATTCGGTAATGCAAATGAATATGACGAAATGATCTAAATATAGGCCTACCTTGATGAATATTTATTACCCGCTACATTTCGGCCTCCAATTTGAATACCGCTCCATTACCGCTTCTGCACGTAGGCGTATTTCAAGTGACCAAAATCTCATTACATATTTTACTTTTTACGTCAGATTATGTGTTCACGAAAAACCGCCGTTTGACGATTGATATGTATTTTTATGTAACTCATCTTTATTAAGATTAAAGCAAAACATTCAAAGAATATTCACGAAAGAGCGATTTTTGTTCAATATAAACGCAGACTGAGGCTTTAAATACAAAATTTTAAGTATTCCCGTTCGTTGTGCAATATACTGTCAATTAGGGTTATACTGACATAGTAGCAAGTTTATTTTGCCCCAAAAAGCGGATTTCTGCCCATTTTCGATTTATCAGTCGAAACAGTCCATTTGAAATGAATGTTGTAACTTCCTTTTTATGTATTTTTTCATAACAAAGCGAATCTTGAAAGGAATCAGCATAAGACCCAGAATATTCAAACATTTTGACTGATGCTTCTTTTTGTATGTCTTCACTATTCTACTTCAACATATGGCAATTATAGATAAAGTTAACAACACCGTGAAATCTACATTTACCGCGATCGAAACCATTCTAAATCGCTCCATTCACTCAAACCATTCAATTACCCTTCAATTGTTTAAAAAAAAATACACTTCAAAATCGTTCAAAACGATCGGTATTACAATCAAATCGATCAAATCTGTCCTTGCTTTTACCGACTGGTGTGGGTTTAAAAGTGTCTTATAGGTCCGTTAAGCCCAAATACGAAAGCTTGTAGATTTTAAGGCAGTGGACCCGTAATGGTTTCACGACGGTTCAAAAGTAATGAACTTAAACAATGTTGACCGAGGTTTCCTTATAAAATTATTGTTAATCGAGGTTTCTTAATGAATTTCATTAGGAAACCTCGGTCAACATTGTGAAAATTCTCGAGTTCCGAAATGTTGCGGAACTATTTCGGTTCCACTACCTTAATAAAGGAGGTAAAATATCGATAAAGTCTTTTTATTTTTCAATTTCCCTTTGACATATAGCCATACACGGGATCAAACAACACAGGACTATTTGAAGGTAGCTGTGAATTGTCTAAAGGTTTAAAACCTCTATCACCTCTATCCTAAATGTGGCTCTACAGCGTAGGGCTTTATCTATTCTAGGGTAAAATTTCAATGATTTTCGGAGAAATCATGCATCCATGCCGAAACAAAATTCGAGAAGCAACAGGCCTAAATGATTTATTAGAAAAGTTTTTATTTGGGAAATTTCTTTTTGATATCTATCTATTGAAAAGAATCCTACCAACAGACTTTATTTTCATATGAAAGCAATTCACGTTGTTTGTTCCCAGCCACATGGCAATTTCCTAGGCCAAATTTTAAGGATGTGTGCCTTATTGTTTAGAAAGAGAAGATTGTTGGCTTTTCCTCTTTTATCTTAATGTAAAAATCTGCACACCAACTTTCTGCTCAATGGTCCTGGGATTATAGGTCATGCAAAATATCAATTTTAAGATAAATGGTTTGGAAGCAGATTTCTAAATATATTTTTTTTTATTTTTCTACGTGAAATAAGAGTTCCCACAACATAGGACTAATAAAGTTAGTACAATCATTTGGTTTTTTTAAGAGTATTAACTGATTACGTCATGCTAAATAAATTAGGTTCTAGCCTTTTAGTTTTTTGGGGGGAGACATTTTTTAAAGATATGTGTGCTATGTCACCATGTAAAATGCGTGATTCTACCAAAGCGTAATTTTCAATGTAGAGTAATTATTTGAAATATTTTGGAAGACAAGCATTGGGCAATGCTTGAAACCAAATATGTATGCCCAGCTCTTACGCTTTGTGATTTTTTTTAAGTTCTTTGACTCCGTTGCCATGACAACCAGAGTTCTTATGGATTATAATTCTGTCAAATATTTTGTAAATTGTGCTAAGTATTATTGGTGTGATATTGTTAAAGTTTTTAGAATTGTGGACGGACGGACCATCATAAAAGCTCACCTTGAGCATTTCGTGTTCAGGTTAGCTAAAATATCACACACTGACTCATATTTGATGTTTGTCCACAACGACATCCAAATCAACACATCCTCGCTTTCAACTCATAAAGCAATGCGAAAATACCAAGTAATGTTTTTTTATAGATTCTATAGAAATATTCCTATTATTCTTGCACCAACTATATGTTTTCGCAATTACTGGAATCATGCCCCGGAGACGATTCTTATAAATACCCACAGATTAGGGGTTCTATTTGAAATAAAGATTTTAGACAAACTTCATCTCCTCTAAAGCAAACCCTTGATTATATACTTAACTAAAAAAAGGTAACGTTCTCTCGCGTCAAATGTCACGTAAGCACGTTATAAGCCAAGGGGATTGTTAACTCATGAAGAAGTATCAATTACCTTAAGAAATATGAAAAATGATAAGAGTCCGGGTTGTGATGGTTTTACTAGCAACTTTTTAAAAGTATTTTGGAATAAATTAGGTCACTTTGTTGTGAGAGCGTTGAATGAAGCATTTTCATCTGGAAAAATCTCTAAAAATATAAAGTTAGGTACCATTGTATGCATCCCCAAAGATAATAAACCGAAACACTTTTTAAAAAATTGGAGACCAATTACACTCTTAAATGTCATCTACAAACTAGCGCCCGGAACAATAGCTAATCGATTAAAATCAGTTCTTGATATTCTTATCTCGCAAGACCAAACCGGTTTCATTAAAGATAGATATATTGGTGAAAACACACGACTCGTCTATGACATTATGCAATACTGTGAGCAACATTAATATACCAGGTCTTCTAATGCTTATTGATTTTGAAAAAGCATTCGACTCAATTGAATTCAATTTTATTGAAAGCACATTAACTTTCCTAAACTTTGGTGATATGTTCAAAAAATGGACAAGACTTTTTTTTATATAACACTGACGTTTGCGTTCAATTAAATGGTTTTATATCAAATTATTTCACCGTTAAACGCGTTTGCAGACAAGGTGATCCCTTATCACCGTTCATCTTTATTCTCTGTGCACAAATCCTTAATTACAAAATTAAGAATTGCAGAAATATCTCTGGAATAAAAATAAATAGAAAGGAATACATATTATCTTAGTTCGCTGATGATACGACCCTACTTTTAGATGGCACAGAAAGAACATTACATGCAGTTCTAGAGACCCTCAACAGTTTCACACTTATATCAGGATTTAAAGTTAATTTTGAGAAAACAAAAGTCATTTGGATAGGAGAACTGAAATATAGTACACGTTCAATAAAAACAAAAAGGAAATTGTCATTGGGAGAAACTCAATTTTCTTTATTAGGAATAAAATTTGACGTCGATTTAGGCAAAATGCAATATATGAATTTTAGTAGTAAATTACAATCGTTAAAAAACTGTATTTCATATTGGAAAAGACGTAAATTAACTCCCTTTGGAAGAATTACAGTTGTAAAAACCTTATTACTTCCCTTACTCACGCAACTTTTTATAAGCTTACCTTCACCAGACCATAAAACTATTAAAACATTACAAGATCTTTTCAATGTTTTCATTTGGGACGGCCGCCCGAAAGTAAAATATTCTGTAGGAATAAAAGACTATGCAAACGGAGGTTTAAGAATTCCTTCGGTAGAATTTTTCATTCATAGTTTGAAAGTAAAGTGGTTGAAAAATCTCGTTACATATGATAAAAACACGTGCTACCTGTTAACCAATAATTTTTTTGAAATCGATCAAATACTTAGTTTTGGATCTTATTACTGTGAAAAAATCATAGGAACAATTCAAAATAAATTTTGGACAGACGTAATCAAATCTTACGCTATTTATATTGAACACTTTTAATTCAAAACTTTGACGCATATTTTGCATACTCCAATATTTCATAATAAACTTATCACAATTAATTCTAAACCATTTTATAATAAAAAAATGTATGAAAAAGACATCCGCTTTATAAAAGATTTACTAAATCCAGACGGAACTTTTAAGTCTCTGCGGTCTGTACAAAATACCTTCGGTGTAAAGATAAATTTCTTAAATTATTACAGTATCAAGAATGCAATACAATCTTTCATGCAAATGTATAACATTGCAAATGATTCATTTTTACTTGAGCAAGATCACAATCCCTGCACTATATGTTTCTTTCATCCAATATTAACAAATAAATATTGCAACAAATATGTTTATAGCACCTTGATTAGCAACAGAGAAACTCCCACTTGTGAAAATAAATGGATGTCCCTTTTTGGAAATATTGAAAATTCTTGGTGGCTCCAATTCAGAATTGTACACAGAATTTTACCAACGAATGAGCTTCTTTTTAAAATGAAACTCTCTGAAACAAAATTGTGTACATTTTGCGAAAGGACCGATGAAACGCTTACTCATTTATTTTATGAATGCAACAAACTCAAACACATTCTAGTTATCTTAGAAAGAAAAATAAAAACATTTTATCCAAATTTCATACTCAACGATACTGGAGTTATATTAGGATACTGTAATTCTTTTATTAAGGCAGACGTTGTGATTCTTCAATTTAAAAGATACATATTTTTATCAAAACTTAAGAAAGTTGAGCCAACCGTTGACGGGTTTAAAAAATTCTTGATATTAGCATGGGATATTTACAAGAAAACAGATATAAACCATTCTGAAATCGAAACTTGGGCAATTGTACAATCCTTCTTATAGAGCCATATACCTTGGTAGGAAAACTTCAAAACTACAGTTACAAGGGTGTAATACTTTGTTGAAAATTGCGCTTTCATCTCGCTGCATCTTTTTTTTTCTTCGCAGTTGTTTCTATTTAGTTTGAGATTTAAAAAAAAATCCGACTTTTACTAAGCTTTAAAATGTGATTGGGCGGTATTTTATAATGATGTTTACATGCAACAGATATTTTATTACTCAATAGTGTTGACCCAAACCAAAAATTAAAGATAGGTCTAAGTCTCTATTGAGATTATTAGAAATACTCTACGAAATGAAACTTACTCAATATATGAGAATACTAGAGAAGATAAACTACGACAAAAGTTTTTATTGACTTCAATCTTCGCTAATATAGATCTTTTAAAAGATCCTTCCTTGTTATATGTTTAAATCTGTAATAAACTATTTTTTTGGAAATGATGATTAAAACAATACAAGTTACGTAGAAAACAAAGTCACACTAAAAACCAATAAATGAGTGATGGCATATCTGTTGGATAAATAATGCATTTAGTGTATACGCTACATATGATTGTTAATTATGAGAATATATGTAAAGTGAAGTTGGGAAAAAAAACGTTATAAGCCAAAATTGGATCTACGGAGGCGTGCGAACAATACAACTTAGAACTGTGCCTTAAACGTGAAGGGTATATTTAAAATGTTTAAGCTGCCCTGGTCAATTTCCCGATTGAATATCAAAACTGGTGGAACTAAACATATTTTTAGTCTTTGCCAGTCACTGCGCATACGAGATGCCGACACCTAGTCGTATTGTTGGCTGACTATAGAGGGTGATCTGTTAATCATTAGCCCACTTTTGATCACCAAATCTAGTTGACATGAAGACTCCTGTAAAACATCCAAAGTAGCGTTTCATAAGGCAATTTCCAAAGGAATATGACGGTTTGAAAGACCGCTTGATAATTGCGTCCTTCAGCATTAATTTCTAAAGTGTATCATTTCGCAAACAGGTTTTTACCAAGATCACAGGATGAATGCTTATTCCACCTACGCCAAAGCCATGTGTGTGAGTGGGTTACGAAAGATCTATCAGACTAAAAATGCAAAACTTTTAAATACTTTTTTAAGTTGGAATGCGGAGCAATTCCAACTTAGATTTAACAAAACTGCAAAATGAACACAAGATAAATTCATTTCGGGTTTTTTGAGAACACACATCACGTGAACAGGAAGTGAATACACTTGGGCCTATTCTGTATATCTCAACTTGACATAGACATACAGTTTATTTCATCAAAAGGTAATAATGCTGTACAATTACACAACTATCACTTCATGTTTATTATTAAAACGCTTATTCATGGTTTAAACGATATTTGTTGAAAGTTGCGCACGAATTTAATAGTATCACATGTTTGCATTTCTCTATTTGGAAATCATGTGATAAGTCAAGTTAGATAAGGTCAGCTATTGAAAATAGCACAGGCCAATCACGTGATCTGTTTATTTGGTAATGTCGCGACCTATTTTCGTAGAATTATGTTATAGCTTCTTTAAAAGGTTTAGTTTCTCTTTCTGAACGACCTTATCACACATTTAACTTATGACAAATTGTTATACATGTACTGTACATTTCTGTCTATAGTTATGAAATGAAAATCTTTAGTGACGATACAATTTTAAAGTTGATAAATATTTTTGCAACATATTGTCGTTTGTTTTCCGTCATATTGCAGTTGTCCACATGAATGTTTCATTGTCAAATCCCAAAATTCTTCAAATAAAATCCTGGCCGCCACATCTTTAATGGAATTATGAATATCTTTTCCATATTGCTTTCCATCACCAAAATAACTTGCCATTTGAAACAAACAAACTAGTTCAACTTGTTTTCTTCACATTCTTGCACACCAACACGTTTAAGAGCACCATCATACAGATAGTTACATCGTAAAATTGACATTCATATCATTCAAAAACATTCTTAATCGCTCACTCATTACCAGAATGTTCCTTTGGTATCGCTTTTGGCAAATTGTTCACGAAATTTTGATAGGTCCATAAAAATTGGTGTGGCAGGGCGGGGCTTATTTGAGCTTAGAACCCTTGAACGACAGCTCCTCCTAAACCACCTGGCAGATTTCAATGAAACTTTCTCTGAATGTTCCTTTGGTGACCATCTTCAAAATTTGTTTGCAAAGTTTTAATTAGCCCATAAGTATGGGCGTGGCATTGCAGGGCTAATTTTGAGTCTCCTCTGTGAATAGTGGGTGGGCAGGGACTATTATCACTGTTAATTCTTCGAATTATATTTCCTTTCAACAAATAGGCAAATTTGAATGAAACTTTGCCAGAAAGTTTCTTGGATGCGATCCACTGAACAAATGGGATTTTGGACAGCGGTTAAGGGCCATTTTGGCCCTCTTGTTATCAAAGTTCTTTCATCAGTTGCAGGCCTGTATAGCGAATCAGAGGTTTAAGCGTCTCTCGTTGTTGAAATACATTTATTTATATACGCCCGTCAAAAGACGAGACGTATTATGTGATCACCTGTGGTGGGCGGGAGGCGTCAGCTTCGTTAGTGGTTTGAGGTCACCGTCTCTTGAACGCATTCCAACTTAACAGTACTTTCAGTACTTTGATTTTATTGTGTGGGCATTGCAGTAGAGCTCAAATGCGAAATCGGTAATTTTATAGTAGAATTGCTATTTATATCCCTGTGAACATTTTTGGTGGATTTGTCAAGCCAGGCATATCTATTCATCGAATTTCTCGGGTGGCATCATTATTTCATCCCATACATGTGGCTATATGGTTATTCTTCAAAAGAAGCATCGAAATGTTAATATTTGTGTAAATGCCTTTTAAAAGTTCAATTCATATTTTGTGGACGTTTCTTTTGGAGTAAAGTATTTATCTCGGAACAAAGAAATCATAAATAAACGTTTTATCATTTTGACAGATTTAATAACCCATGAAAATATAGGTAACGACCGGAAAATCAAACACCCTCGTCCTTTTAGCAATGCCAACTTTTTCACTTTTATGACAATTTGTGTACGTCCGGCCATTTGTTGATTTTTCACGCTGTCAGATCAGTCGAATTGATTTCGTCTGGAAACCGAGAGTTTATTAAATGAGCCTGTGAGTGATACTTCCAACAATTTCAAAAGTTAGCAAAGCAAAGACACTGGCCAGCCTATGCATCTGCACAGTCTGGCCAGCGTCATCACTTTGCGCTATGTAGATAGAAAAGGTCTCAAAATGTATTTTGTCGAGCAATTTTCTAAAAACACTTTGTGAATGTGCAGTGTGCCCAATGTTCCCGGTTCACGCATATGTCGAATTGTAGGAAAAGTCACGTACAGGCTCAAATTTAGTTCTAGTTACCAAAAGTTCAGATATTAGTAAACGTCCACCTTTTTAAATATAGGTGGCATTCATTCTCTTAAAAAAACTATCTCTCATAGCATTTAACAATATTAGCCTGGTGTTATCTGGTCAATGTAGGCCGTCATACCGCAGTTGGTAGCGCGTCGGACTGTCAATCTAGAGGTCCCGGGTTCGACAGCGGCACTCATTCTTTCCGACTATTTGTCTCTCACCATTGGGTTGATAATCGTAGACCTATGTGAGATAATAGCTTGAGACTAAGAAAGGATGTGGTGGTTGTACTGTGGTGAGAGAAATACGAGGAAACCATTGTTAGGCGCTCCAGTCGCCGCGATATAACTGAAAAAAATGTTGAAAGCGGCGTAGAACCCAAATAAATAAATAAATAAATAAATAAATAAATCAATCAATCAATCAATCAATCAATCAATCAATCAATCAATCAATCAATCAATCAATCAATCAATCAATCAATCAATCAATCAATCAATCAATCAATCAATCAATGTAGGCTTCAATTCACGATGAATTTTAATAACATTCCACTGGATAAAACATTATTTCTAAGAAAAGTTAACATAAAAATCCTTTGATGATTGTTTATCAGATTTTTCTTGTGAATTTATACTAGCTGTAAGGGTTGCTTTAATAACAAATTAGGCTTGTTTCGTGTTTGAAAATATTTTCTTAGGAAATTCTAGATGAACTTGTATTAACGGATTTCCTTTTTTCTAAGTGAAACCTTTGAATACCGTTTTCTCATTGTCTGCGAAAGTGGTTTTAACTAACCTTTAGTAAGATTGCCTACATGGAATGTTTTGAAAAATATATAATAAAATTTTTTCACACAGCCAACACCTTAAATAATTACCGACGACGAAAGGCTCATCACACTAAATCAATACATAAAAGCTAAATTCACTGTATGACTGAAAATTTAATATCTGTGGGTTTTCCTCTCGAAGCACCGAAAAAGTTACAAATAAGAGGACCAGAATAGCTCTTTATTACTCTCTTGAATTTAATTTGTCCAGTGGATCATATCCAAAAAACTCTGGCAAAGTTTGCCTACATACATTTTCCTAATTATTGAAGAGGAGATGTTATTCCAAGAATTAAAAGTGATAATAGGCCCTGCCCACCCTTTCATTTCTGGGGAGACTCAAAATAAGCCCCGCCCCGCCGTGCCAATATTTATGACCCTACCAATATTCTGCGCTCAATTTTTGAAGAGGGTCATCAAAGGAACAATCTGGAAAAGTTTCATTGAAAATGGCCCTGTGGTTCGGGAGGTGTCGTTCAATGATTTTGGGCATTGCCACACCATATTCATGGGCCAATCAAACTTTCGCGAGCAATTTTTGAAGAGGGTCATCAAAGGAACATTCTGTTAAAGTTTCATTGAAATTGGCCCAGTGGTTCAGGAGGAAGTGTCGTTCGAAAATTTCAGGCTCAAAATAAGCCCCACCCTGCCTCGCTCATATTAATGGGCCTATCATAATTTCGCAAACAATTTTTGAAAAAGATCACCCTTGGAACATCCTAGTAAAGTTTCATTGAAGTTGTTCAGGAGGAAATGTCGTGTTAAGACTTCGGGCTTTAAATAAGTCCCGCCCTGCAGCGCCAATTTTTACAGGCCAATCAAAATTTTGAAATGCAACTTTTAAAAGGGTCACCCAAGAAACGTTTTGGTAAAGTTTCATTGAAATCGGCTTAATGGTTCAGGAGAAGAAAAAGTTTTTAAGTTTGTTGACGACGGAAGATGGATTCAAGAGAGCTAAAAAAACTTTTTTGCGACCTGGGACGATTTATAATTGAATTCGACATATTTTCAGTACTTCAATAATCTCCGGCCTGTCGAGGGATATAGAAGCTCAAGTCCGATTTTCTTATTAGTACCGATACACGAGCCATATATCTTATTGCTTTATAAAACATTTTTATACAGTTTCAACTATATTCATCAATTTTCCTCGTAGTCTCTTATTCAAGAAAGAATCGTTAAAGTAATTAAATAAAGTAAACTACATCTGTACACAGACCCAAAGTCTGTTTTGAGCTCTTATTAACACATACATCTTCAATCAACAAAAGTATGTCGTATATGCTTGTGTTTCGCGGTGCTGAGAAACATGCTTATGGTTATTGTTTCCATTTGATACAAAATATAATTGAACAATTTCTGGCATTCAGAACGACACTCTGTCTCCATATGAGCATATTTCAAAGAAAGTCGAAAAAAAAGAAAAGATTTTTTTTAGAATTAAAACGAATCCAAACGGCTACTTTATCAATGAAAATAGTTTACCAAAAGATCTGACATGAAATAAAACAGAATTTTCTAAACAAGATTACATAATTGCCCCAAAAAAGAAGCTAAATTTTGACGATAAGGCTACAGCTTTAAGCGAGATAAGTATTATTTACAGTGTAGAAATGATCATTTGCCATACTATTACTATTTTGTAAATTACCAGATTCTTTGGAAAGCTCTACATGTATTTTACGATTTTACCCCTTTATTATTGAATACTTTATTACTGGAATACTAAATCCATCCCGGATTATTAACCACGGAACTTGGAATCGCTTCTTTATAGTTCGAAAGAGCTTTTCTTTTGTATGTCAAATTATGCATTGATTCTAAAAATCTACTTATGGCTGTTTCATTGAATACTTGTACAAAACGGCTGCTCTTCATGTACATCGCTGTCTCGTGATTTCGCTAAGTTCTGTCCAGTAGCTATCAAGATCTAAAAAAAGATTTCCTACTAAAGATTTCTATAAAGGGCGTTCGAATGCACAAATGCGGATATTCGTATTCCAATTATCATTTAAAGGGCTCGCGCTGGTGATCGCATTGGCTCCTAAATTGGAAAAATACCCCGTCACAAGATAATGAGGCTCAAACTGTGGCACTCAGGGGTTTCCCAAGCCATGTCATAGATTACATCTTTCGGTTTGCTATTTTCGCAATACTACGGGTTCTATTGGTTATTATTATCGCGGTCAATATTTTGTTTTACGATCCCCCTGAAATTTCATTCTACTTCCCTTTGGTAATCGATAATCAAATTGAGTATTTTGTCAATTTACCCTCAATGGTTTATATTTTGAATTAATCACTGTTGACTATCTGCAGGTTATTGAATACGATTCTAAATAAAAGTTGGCCCGAAGGTCCAATATATATTTTCAACAAAAAGAGTATAAGCACTCAGAATTCTCGGTGATTGGGCTTCAAATGCATTCTGACATAGTACATATAAGATTTTTTTTTATAATATGACCTATATGCCGAAGTGAAATAACCCCGTTGAATATTTTTGATATAACACGGATGTTATTACACTAGTGGAATAACAATGCAAATGAGGTCAGAGCGAATAGCAACGCTATTTTTTAACCGCGAAAATAACGTCATAATCTATGTTTTGTAACGTCATTTTTAAACGGCGTTATAAGTTTCGCGGAAAATTGGAACGTTGAATTTCAAGAATTTTGACGATTTTTCGCTAAAATTCGTGTCATATTATAAATAGAATATAACATTTGTGCTCATGAAATACAGTATTTATTAAACGAGTCATCTAAAACAGATAAAAACTCGGCGCAGCCTCGTTTTTATCTGTTTATAGATGACTCGTTTAATAAATTCAGTATTCAATGACCACTCATTCAATATCCTCTTTTTCGCAGTAGAATTTGAAAGCGAACATTATGTTGTTGCCTTTTAGATTATGAGATATAGATGAGAAAGCGAAAATATTCTGTTACAATTTCACCATGTGTGTGTGTTTGTGTTTTTTGTTTCGTTTTTTTTTTTTTTTTTTTTTTTGCTTTTTTGTGTTAAATTGCAGCCCTGTGATTGGGCTTTATCTTACAATTAATTTGAAAATAGTTCCACATTGAACACGTGGCATTGAACTAAAGGACTTGACTCTACCCCAGGGGTATCTGTGGTCTAGAGGTAGAGCGTAGGCCTTTTGACCCAAAGGTCCAGCGTTAGATACCCTATCGATCTTGGTTCTTTCATTGGCCCACATATTCGGCGCGAGTACTGGTGAATTTTTCCAGGAAGCAGAACCGAGAGGGATTAACCTAAGTTTTAAGAACTTGTTTCCCAATCGATGTAAAACAATTAGGTTTAAAACAAACTCTTTTTGAATTATTTCGGAGCTGTTTGAGTTCGTGATTGAATGCATAGAGCTTTGAACGAGTGATATGAAACAGTTTTAACCTAGTAAAGTGCTAAGTAATTGTGATAATCGCTCATAAGGGCATTGGTTACAGAGGAGAAGATGTAAGGCTAAGAGTGAACTCAATTTTGGTGTTTCTTTTAAAAAACGGTCTTTGGGTGTCGACTTTATTGATTTTATCAGCCAAAACGAATTACCAGTGAGAAATTGTTTGGTCTAAACCCATGTCCAACATGTGATTGTGAGCCTTAAATGAAAGATTGATTAATTGTAGTTTAACGCCGCTTTCAACATTTTTCAGTTATATCGCGGCGGCTGGAGCATCTAATAATGATTTCCTGGTATTTCTCTTACCAGTGCAACTACCAAATCCTTTTCTAGCCTCCATCTGCTAACTTATATAGGTCTACGATTACTTAAATGAAAAACGAAAATAATTCTGAAAATGTTTGAATAAACAAGATTTTTCTATTGTCAAGTCTCCAATTTTGCTTAGTGTAAATAACATGATATGAGTCTGTGCGTGACATTTTTAATAATTTCCTGTGTGCGTGATTGACTCGCGATGAGCAGTCAAGACACTCACGCAGAGCATGAAATTCAATAATGGGTTGTTAAGACCAACTGTAGGTCCATGGCTTTCTATTAAGTGCAAAAGGAAGACTCAGATCAGTCTATGTGTCTGCACATGAATTTGTTGGAAATGTAACGCACAGGCAATTATCTTATTTAAAAGAATGGCTATATTGCATAGTGCTTAAGATGAACCAAATCAGCGATGTTGCATGATGAGCATTTGATTTCACCCGAAAGGTCGTTTATCCTACTCATTCATTTCATTCAAAATTCATTTTCTAACGTATTCCTAAAAGTAAATGTATTGGATTTAAATAAAAGTAGCAC
Source organism: Fragum whitleyi (assembly GCA_948146395.1). Lineage (NCBI taxonomy): Eukaryota > Metazoa > Mollusca > Bivalvia > Cardiida > Cardiidae > Fragum > Fragum whitleyi. Next base: position 11,798,310 of record OX411558.1, read on the forward strand.
GGGCCGTTTAACTCATTTGTCATCAAAATAGTAATTTCCGCAGTAAAATAATTCACTATAAAAGTCTTCAATTTCCCTGGTTTTGTCCCGAGTCTTGCCACACAATGACAGTTTATTATGATTTAATAGCGATTTGTTATAGATAACGCTCTCCTATCACGCTCCATATCTTTATCTCATCCTCACAAATTTAGCCGCCGTCATTGCGCAGTCGGTAGCGCGTCGAACTGTCAATCAAGAGGTCCTGGGTTCGATCCCCGACGGCGGCATTCATTCTTTCTGACTTTTCATCTCTCACCAATGGGTTGATAATCGTAGAACTATATGGCCGATTGTCCGACCTATGTGAGATAGCATCTGGAGGCTAGGAAAGGATGTGATGGTTGTACTGGTGGGAGAAATAACAGGAATCTATAGTTTGGTGCTCAAGCCGCCGCGATATAGCTGAAAAAAATGTTTAAAGCGGCGTTACACTCCGTTCAATGAATCAATCTCAGAATTCACTGAATAGTGCATTTGCAAAGTCCCCACCTCTACACAAAGTATAGACCCTTTTAGTTATATTTGGGGTCACCATATGAATGTAACCTTTTCGAATTCCTAATACTATGTGCCAAAAAGCTACTACAATATTATTTCAACACGAGTGCGACAGCTGAAACTAACTAATAAGCCTAATATTACGGCAGATAAGAATCTCGCGAATCCAATTGTCAGAAGGGTCATCCACGGAATATCCACACAGACTTAATTTAAATTGCTCAATTTAGTCGTGAGATAAGGACATTAAAACTTCAAAGTGAAAAACTGTCCCGCCCTGTCCCACACATATTTGGTGGTAAATGAAAAAGTTCACGAACAAGTTTGGAGAATGTTCACCTTAGGAACATTTCTGTCAATTTTGGTTGAAATCTGCCGATTGGTTACAGAGGAGAAGATGTTTAAAGGCTTCAGACTGAAAAACTTCGAAAGTTAACAAAAACGAGTTTTGAGAAAGGTCATCAAAGGAACATTTCTGTGATGTTTAGTTGAAATCTGCCCTTTTGGTAACTGGTGAGAAGATGTTTGAAAATTTCAGGATCAAAACAAGCCCGGCCCTGCCACGCCCATATTTTGAGATCAATCAAAATGTAACGATCAAGTTATAAAAGGGCCACCAGATGATATTTTCTGCCAAGTTTGATTGAAAACTGCCCTGTGGTTTCTGCGGAAAGGTTTTCAAGGTTTCAGAGCCACAATTGGCCTGTCCTGCCCCGTCCATGTTTGGGGGTTAATAAAAATTTCACAACAGACTTTGAGGAGGGCTATCCGAGGAACATTCGTGCAAAACTTTGGTTGAAATCCGACCATTGTTTACTCAGGAGAAGATGTCTTAGAATTGTTGACGAATTTCGACGATCTACACACGATGACCGCACAAATGGTGATCACAAAACCTCACTTTAACACGTTGTGCTGAGGTGAGCTTAAATGACTAATGACAATCAAAGTAGTACCAACAGAAAAATATTGCCACAGACAATAGTCCTTTGAAATGTAAAGGCTCTATCTCTTCCCAATCATCAGTTATGGTCAATGTTCAAGTAGTTGAGGAACAACCGGACAAACAAACCAGCGATCTATTGATGCGGGGTGCGACTTTAAAACGTATTACATCATTAAAATCGCAATATATATATACAAACCGGAATTTAAGTTACCATTAATAACTCTACTGTTAGAGTGATATTTCTGTTTGTAAGTAAAACTTTGGCACAAAAAGAAAAAGATTTAAATCACACGAAACAAGGCCTCAAACAAATAATCAACATTTCGCTTAAGCGTGTTTGATATAGTGACACGATATTGTCGTCCAATTGACCGGAGATAAGGCAACCTAAATTCATTTCTTTTCCAATCGTAAAACAACCAACGTTTTCCATGTAAATCCGGATTCGGTACAGAGTCTTTCAAATCTTTTGAAGACATGTCGTTAAGGATAGAGCTTATATTTTAAGCGTAGTTACGGAATGGCGCTTACGTCATTGTGACAAAGTCTTCTGGAACTCTTTGAGGGCAAGGCCCTACCTTACAGGTGTTCAAATCTGGATGGCATAAATCAATCATAAGTGAGTTCAATCGATTTATCAGAATCAAGACAATTGCACTTATGACAAAATCGAGCGAGAACACACCCCTTTCAAATTGAGAAAGTTGATTTTTTCAAACATTTCAAAAAGGTTTTGAAATGTCTATCCCGAAGTATCCTTGTTATCTGATGAAAACTGAGTACTTGTAAATGCAATAACAAAAAAAGTATTGAGAGGAGATCGGAGCTAAACGAAGCATCAGCTTCAGTAACGACTAAGTCTACCCAACATAGCATCTCCTGTAATATCGAAAGAGCTGAATTATGTAAATCAAAATGACATGTTTAAATTTTGCAAAGTAAAAGAGATAGACCAAGTTTGAAGCACGCATATGGTTGCATGTGCTCATGAGCGTAGAATTGACCTCGCAAAGAATAACATATAATTCACTCTGGTTTGGTGAAAGATCGAGAAAAAAGCACAAAATGTAATAAAAGAATATCCCATCTCCATTATCTTTCGCTAGCAATTAAGACAATTACAAAGTGCCAAGTCATGAATTGCTTCGATTACAGTAACAAATATCATAAAATCGTATTAATGCATCTCGAACAACCAGGATGAGGTAAGAATAGATAAACGTACACAAAATAAGAAATTTTAGTACCTTGTGTTATTTTAAAAAAACATTCCTCCGTGGACCTACCACACGTTTCCTAACCTACGCCTCATCGGGAACCCTCGGCGATTCCAAGAAAAAGACCTCTTAAATGATCAGGGCACAGCCATTAAAGCACGTCATTTCGCGCGTGGATAATTATGACGTCAAAAAGCGTAAACGCTCCTACTAAGAATGACATTGCACAAATTCAAAGTAAACGAAAGAATGAAAGTGGGCATATTATGATTTGATAACAAAACGCAGTGTTCGTCATCCAATCACAATATGTCCAATAGATTTCCACAGACGATCGGAAAGAATTAACAAAGTATGTTTTCTTCAAACGTATTAAACAACCGAAGTATCGCAAGAGGCCAATTACCTAAATAATGATCCAAAATTACTATACTTTCGTCCGAGGGTTTTTCCAGTTTCCATTGACATTTAATTTGTGACAAATAAGTGTAGTCGAAGAAGATCAAAGTGCCTGAAAGTTTCATATGATAATACATTTATGAATGATAGCTTTCTTATTGGTTAAAAAGAATTGAAAACATTTCTTTCTGGGATGAAATGAGAATTTAGAAACCATGCTTTGTTTAATCAAGTTATCATCGCCTGGGTCAATTATAATTTTGAATTCTCTTTCAGTGTCATTGATCCTTTGATTGAGAATAGTTGAAAAATTATCGTAGTTCCTGATAAAAATTAAAGTTTAATCATAGTTACTTGGATTTCCTTATTTCTCTTTTTGTGACAAGTTACATGTTTAACTGAAAGAATATGAAATAATTAACATACGTGGTAATGAAAAAGTAAAGTCGAATATACATAAACACCAATGCATTACCAACAGATCGGTCTTGTCACAAGCAATTCACATGTGAATTATGAAGACTATATCCTTTCGAATCAAAGTTTATGCCAGTGTTTGTTTTTTTTCGGTGACAAACGGACGTAAGTTAAAAAATATATGCCTGGGTGGTAAATGCACTCGACCTGCACATGACCTGGAGGTCCGTGGTTCAAGCCTGGCCGTCGCCGAGGTGGGCAAAACACTTAATGGCCAGGACCAGTAACATTTAATGAATACATTACGATATAAGTAAGCTAAGTAAAGGAAAGGGAAATTAATGACCCATTTCTAACATAGTGATTTCTCCGAAAACTCTTAAAACAACGGTGAAACGTGCTATCGGCGTTTAAATTTAAATTCATGGCTAAGTAAAGCATATAAATTGAAGTTACTGGTACTATAATTATAATTTATGAAGTAATGTAGGTTTCTATTTTTGCACCAATTAATAACATAATGACATGTCAGTATTTCTTAACGATAGAATGTCCCTATCATCGTTGAATTGCAAGATTCACCTTTCCAAAAGCTCCATCTAGCTGTTGCGGATAAAAAATGGGCTATATATATAAACATTGTTATCATCCATTCTTCTTAGATTGCTCACTCTGTTCTCTCTTTGCTATTTGACTGTTTACAAATAAACAAAAGCATAATTCAACACTGACTTTTTTTAGACTGCAAATTTCATTCATTGTCACCAAGACTTCATTTTTTTACTTCTCTTTTGATTTGTGAGAATATTTAATTAATTTCATGGAAAGAGACTGAACTTTTCTTTTTTTTTAATCGCTCATTTGACCAATTACATAGCAAAGAGAGACCTGTATATATAATGTAAATTTTATTTTTCTCACTACAATGTATGTTTGTCTTGTTTGTCAAATTGTCACTTTTCATGTTCTTTCAATGTTTGTACTTTGTAAATGTTCGCCATCATGGCGGTAAAACAATAAAATAATAATAATAAGTAAGCTAAGTAAAGGAAAGGGAAATTAATGACCCATTTCTAACATAGTGATTTCTCCGAAAACTCTTAAAACAACGATGAAACGTGCTATCGGCGTTTAAATCTAAATTCATGGCTAAGTAAAGCATATAAATTGAAGTTACTGGTACTATAATTATAATTTATGAAGTAATGTAGGTTTCTATTTTTGCACCAATTAATAACATAATGACATGTCAGTATTTCTTAACGATAGAATGTCCCTGAACCGGAGTTATTTTACAGGCGAACTACGAAATTCTATACCAGACAAATGTACGTTCAATCATATAATATACCTAATATGTCAGCGAATTTTTAATATACGTTAGTTTTAGCTGTATGTTTGTCTCTTTTTTTCAAGATATTCGATTAAAAGAAAAAAATAATATTTTCCAGGAAGTTCTCCCTTTATATACGCAATAGTTGTAGTTCATTTCTGATAATTTACGCGATAAAACCTAAGCGGAGCGCACGGTTATATGTGTAAATTGTCAGAATATGAACTATAACTGCTTTACCAATTAGATCAGGATGCGGCGGCAATACGCTTAGAGCGACGAAAATTTAAGTTCTATTGTGTGCTCATAATGTTCTCTTACGTAGTAATCCATGGTCTGGTTATTTGGGAAGTAATTTTTCTTGACAAAAAAGATTATTACTCTAGAATCATGTACTTTCCTACATCATAGGTAGGCCTAAGTGATATTCGAGGTCACTCGTGCTATCTTGACTCCAACTGAAGTAAAAAACAGAGGTTCGCGTGAAATGTCAGAAGCATTTGAATGAATATGCTGTAGATAATTAAGATCAGAATTATAATTTCTATTACCTTTTGTTTATTTTTTTCTTATTCAGAAAAAAGAATAAAATATTATCCTAATTTCAAATTCAAAGGATATTAGTATTGTTGATATTCTGTTCGGCTAGGCTTGAAAAATTAAATTATGATAATATATTTTCGTTTTTACTTATATACATATCTTAATCGTCTCATTTCGGAATTCCCTTTTCTTGCGACAAAAGTCGATACGATTTGAAGAAAAGTCGACTAAGTGTACGTGCGATATATTGTTATATTCGACAAACATAACATTTTAAACTTTTGCCTTTGAATAAATGTTAAATAAAAATGTTAAATGACAAACATACATAACGAAGTGTCACGGACCATACAAACCAATAATGAGTTCGGACCAAGCGCGGGCAAGCCGGAGTTGGTTAGTTAAATAACTAATATATTACAGATACTAAACATGTATCTCTACATTTGGTAAATTTGCGAAAATGAGAAAAATATAACCATATGGGCCATCACAGGCCGTGCAACCTGGCGAGGTCGGTACTCTTCCCTGTTCCAAGATAGTCTCTTTTTGTTCGATTTGTCGCCAATTTTACGCGCAAAAACTCCGCGATTCCTTCGATTTTTAATCATGTCGAAGCATTAGTTTAATTCAATTTAACACGTATAATTTCGTGTGTGTCACAGATATAATTTGGCTGTAATTATTCATTACGAATATAACTGAATTTGATGTGTTGAGATAATAACATGAATATGTCATTAACACGCTGACTGTATTATTTATAAGTGTAATTACGAAACCGTTAAATTGGCAACATTAATGATTTAAGAATTATTATGGAAAGAATTTGACGGAGTAAGATTAATCTTATAACTATGCAAATATCCGTGTGATAACATCCCGTATGATATTTTTTATGATATCACATAGTTATTTTTCAAACAATGATATAATGCGGGTATTTTTTGTAACTTGCATTTCATTAGGAAAAGTCGACGGAAACAAGACAGATGGAGGTAATAAGATAAATATAATACATATTTAATGTATTGTATGAAAAAATATCTAACTCGGTTGTGAAAATTGATAATTGTCTCGGCAGAGCCCCGACAATGACCAATTCTCCCAACCTCGTTTGACATTTTTTCTCATACAAAACACTAAGTATGTATTATATATTTAACAAGCAAGTTCAATTGAAGAGAGGGAATATATAATATCGCTTATTTGTTAATCAAATTAGCAATATTGTATCTCCGCCCCCTTTAATAAAAACTTCTTACTTATCTATCTAAACATAGATTTATGCACCTTCACCGATCAATAAAATGCTTTAAAATCGTTTCAAACTAATGAAACCAATAAATGATCGATCGACGTGAATATATACTTAGTTCCACAAGAAAGTGTGCACTTCGACTTTTAGCATTTCTCTTGATTTTTACAAAGTTGGAGGACAATTATGGGGTAAATTTGATACCATACTTTAGGCAAGACCTTTTGAAATTTAATGTCAAATTAGATTTGGATAAAGTATCGCATGCTGCATGCGCGATTGAATAACTTAATTTTTTGAGATTTGAACTCCTTACAACTTTTTCTTTGGAGAGAGCTATGTGTTGCTGTTGCATTGTAGGACATTATAGGATTTTAGAAGCCATTCCAAGCCATTTTGAAACAAAAGTTTTTATTATTACGCAGACGTTAAGTGTACGTAAACGTTAGACATTGCTACGTTGTTAGGCCAGTAACTTGTCGCTGAATGGTGATATGGCGTTCTATGACATCTCGATTTGCTTATTAAAGGCCTTACAAAATGATGATCTCGATTTCTATTGGAACATGAATGCTCTATCAATTTTAACTACGTTCTGAATCAGACAAGGCTCGATTTTGTTCAACGACTTTTATTGTTAGTCGAACCCCTCTGTAGTGTCATGCACAATTGTATTGAAGGTGTGATTTTGTGCTTAAGAAAGCCGCAAAGATTCAGCTGAATGCATTTTCAGACCAATGATACGTCTAACGCGTGATGTACATGAAAAACATTCAAAATCAAATGTTCCAAGTAAGCAGAAAATTTTTGCTCATTCCCCGAATTTTGTTTTCAAATATCGTTAGCACATACTCTTTGGGATAGTCATACGACGTTTCATGAAGACAGATTGTGTAAGCCCAGAGATATTCAAAATTCAAAAGTGCACACTTTCTTTTTGGAACTAAGTATCATAATCATGTGGATCATAAGAAAACCCCTATTCATCGTCGCTTAATCTGGTTAGTAATCATGCTATGTACTATCAGTCCTTTTTTAAAAGTTTTTATACAAACTAGACCATTTACGATGCACGACATACAGATATTTAATTATCGTATGTGTAAAAACGTTCGTGAAGCATTTTGATATAAAATGTAGGAAAAAGCCGTTCCCGTGGCTCTTCGGCTATTGTCGGGAAGCTGCTTGGTGACATTGGTATCAAAGTACTGCTAGAACTGAAGGGTAGTACATGTTTAAATTAGCACGACAAGAACTTAAATAAGTGGTTAATTTAAGCCTGTTGAAAGAAATATGATCACACGATATTCCTAAGGGAATGTAATAAATATAATAAAAAAGTTTACTCTAGTTCAATATTTCGGCACGAAGCCTTTATCAAGAAAATCAAATAAAAACATTAAACTTTCACATATTTTCTCTCATTGACACCATCTTTAAAAAATAAACTGAAATGACGTTGTCATTAGAAACATGACGTCATTTTGGCGTACTAACGTCATTTGGCGCTTGTTCTCTTATGGTAGAAAACAAAATTAAATCTTGCCATGTTGAATCAATTACTATGAAAATTACAATGAAATCAAAGGGCTGAAATCACTGAAAGTAATTATTCAAAATATTTGAGTAGAAATCATTTAAATATTTCAGACTGGATTAGAACAATAAGAAGGTAAAGACCAAGATCAGACAATACTTTGGTTTGGTCTGATCCAGATCTATATCTCCTAGTAGAAACAGAAATAAATTGGACTAAATATTTCATACTGTATTGGAACAATAAGGAGGTATAGACCAAGATCAGAAAATACTTTGGTATAGTCTGATCTAGATCTATATCCTCTAGTTGAACAGAAATAAATTGGACTTAACATGCAGGGTTTAGAACTGTCTTTGATATGCTGCTGAAATTGATCTGAACGAGATTTTCACATTGCACCCACTAGGTTTGACTGTTTGTAATTTCTGAATCCAGGCTCCTTCTCTAAACTGGCGCTCAATTTTATCTTCACTTTGACACTTCTCCAGAACCGCTATAGTTATTTCGTTTTCTGAATGGTCCTTGGCACTAAAATGGAAGTTAATTGGTTTATCCTTTCCTGACTTAACATCCCTGATGTGCTCCATTATTCTGTCTCTCAGTTTTCGCTCCGTTTCCCCGACGTACACTACGGTCTTACAGCGCCTACACAATAGTCCATATACTATATTATGTGTGTGACAGTTAACATCTTTGAGAGTATCGTACTGGTTCTGTCATTTAGTATCACACACTTTGTCCCTCGTGATCATACTACAAATCTGACAGCCTGGCGAGCATTCACCCTTACACACCCTCAAAGATCGGTTAGTCTTCCCATGGACAAGGGCATCCACGAGATTTCTGTTTCTCCTATACGCAACCAGAGGTGGCTCTCTGAAGATACCTCTCTCTTTATCTGAGCGATGTAGTACCTTCATGTGTTTTCCAACTATATCATGAATATCCGGGAGAAGTTTGGAGTATGTGAGAACTAAAGGTATTCTCTTGTTGTTATTCTTGTTTCTGCGTTTATGTAATAGGGTGGCTCTATCAAGGTTGTCAACTTTTTGTAACTGAGTCTCGATTGTCTTTCCACTGTATCCCCTTTTCCTTAGCTGTATCTTTAGAGCTTTCCTATGTCTTTTATAGTCCCCCTCCTTCTCATATATTCTTCTTATTCGTATACCCAGACCATATGCTAACCCTTTCTTTGTACTAGGGGGTGATTTGACGAATTATTTAAGTACAGCTGCTTGTCTGTGGGTTTAATGAAGAGATCTGTGTAGATTGACCCGTTCTCTATCTTTATCCATGTATCAAGGAATTCGATTTTTTGTGAACTTTACCTCAGCTCTACTTTAATATTTGGATGAATTTTGTTTGCAAAATCGGCAAATTTCTGTAATTCCTTCTCGCTGTCAGTCCACACACCAAACCCGTCATCTATAAACCGCTTATAAAAAATCGGCTGAACTGGAGGGGTTGATAGTTTTTCGTCCCACTTCCTCATGTATGTGCACGCAAAGTTCTTAACAAGTCTTGACCCGATTGCCTTGCCTTCTTTCTGGATATACTTACTTTCACCTAAACTAAAGTTGTTGTTTTCCAATACTGTTACGCCTTCTGTTTCTATCAGTGGGTAAGCTCTTCACATCCTTTAAGTCCTTCCATACGGGGCACCGAGGGATACAGTTTTAACACATCGAAACAAAATAATAAACTGTTTTATGGAATTTTCATATCTAGTAAATTCAATTTTCGATAAAGTCTGACGTATCTCGTATATATGAAGGGGACTTTTCACCAATTTCGTTCAGTTCGTACTCAGCGACTTCTGCCAATCTTTCTGTCGACGTACCTTTGCCGTTCACTATCATGCGTAAAGGGGCGTTGCGTTTATGTATCTTTGGATTCCCTTTCAGTCTACCAGCTTCGACATAACGTGGTATTAAATACTGTTTTAGATCACTAGATATCAAACCGTCTCTGTGCATTTCATTGATCAAACGTTTTACTTTCTTCTGAATACTTTCAGTCTGGTCTGAGCTTGTCTCTTCGTATGACTTGTTATTCATCATTTCTTGTTGCAGTGATCCTTTATAGTCCTCTCTGTTTATTACCACTATTCCAGAACCTTTGTCTGCTGGTCTTACAATTATTTCATTGTTGTGAAGTAATTCATAGAATGCATCATTTTCAGTGTGTGAAATATTGAGCTTCTTGCTTCTCTTCAGATTTGCAACTATATCATTTTTCACAAGCTCTATGTACAAGTCAAGATGGTTGTCTCTTCCTGGCGATGGCGTAAACCAGCTTTTCTTTTTTATAAGAAATATGACCTGAAGTTTTTTTTTCTGTGATAAATATTGTTGAATTGATTGATTGAATGGAGTTTAACGCCGCTTTCAACATTATTTCAGTTATATCGCGGCGGTCGGAGCACCTAACAATGGATTCCTGGTATTTCTCTCACCTGTACTACCATTACATCCTTTCCTAGCCTCCGACTGCTATCTCATATAGGTTTACGATTATCTACCCATTGGTGAGAGACAAACGTCGGAAAGGATATTTGCCGCCACCGGGGATCGAACCCACGACTTCCAGATTGGAAGTCTTATGCCTAACCAACTGCGCTATGGTGGCGGCTAAACATTGTTGAAAGAAGGATTTGAATTAATGTTATCAAGCCAAATCTTCTTTTCCACATTGAATAGTTTATTTTATTTTGTTTTATTTATTTTCTGACGTGAACATGTATGGTACATAGTCATAACACATATATGTATACAAAAATCTCATCACGTTTATAAACAAAGCCGTGCAAAAAAACCAACAAAGTAAATAAACAAGGAAAGTAGCTAGTGGATCAGTCAGGTAATTTCTATTTTGTTTGTTTACATAGAACATACATAGTATTTGTAGAGGATGACCTTTTGTTAAGGTCTGGTAAAGTCGGTTATTTCTTTTTTCGAATAGTACAACACTTATCTAGTCCTGCCTTCGTAAAAAAAAAGGCGCTCACGAACGATTGATTTCTAATGACGATACAAGGTAATATTACAGTTCAGAATATCAAATGATTTAAGAATAATTTTGCACTAAAATCGAATGAGTGCGGTAAGTTTTAAATGAAATAAAGATTATCCATAATTTTGTTCAATATAAAAAATAGCGAAGCTTATTACCCCATCCCTTTAGAAAAAATATGCCTATAACATCTATAAAAAGCTTTCTTTGTCTTTACGAACCAATCAGTCGCCGTCATAGCGCAGTTGGTAGCGCGTCGGACAGTCAATCTAGAGGTCCCAGGTTTGACCCCTTACGGCGGCTCTCCTTCTTTCCGGCTATTTGTCTCTCACCTATGGGTTGATACTCGTACACCTATTTGAGATAGCAGCTGGATGCTAGGAAAGGATGTGATGGTATTACTGTTGAGGGAAATACAAGGAATTAATTGTTATGTGCTCCAGCCGCCGCGATATAACTGACATATTGTTGAAAGCGGTGTAAAACCCCATTCAAACAAACGAGCCAATGAACCGCTTACAAATTAAATTTAAGAAGTGAAATCGTGATTTTGGTTTTTAAGGAAGTTGTTGCTCTTTTAGTGACTTTGGAGCAGTTTTGAATGATTGTTTGGATTGAATAAATATAGCTATGAGTGAGCGATTTAGAATGGTTTCGATCGTGGTGAATGTCAATATAATTAAGAGATTAACTGTAGAAAGGCGCCCGTGAGAGGAACTTTACAATCCTGAACTACGGCATGGGCGTTTATCGTCTTCGCCACTTTACTTCTTAAAATCACAATTGAAGCTCGAAAGCTGATATGTTCGAGCTAATTCATTATATGATACCGTCTCAGATTTTCTTTAAGATCTTTCGATTCCTTGAATCGGCATTTCGGTCGGCTTCATTTGGTCATTTTCTTTTTATGTCGCTTGACTAAAATTTACATCTCATTGTGAAAAATCCGAATGATGTGATTTTGATATGCAGACAAAAGCCTGTAATTATACAGTTTTTTTCTGATTTTGTGGTTGTGCAACCCAAACTGTCGTACCTTCAGTTTGAATAAAGCCATGGATACAATATAACGGTCAAACCAAGAAAATGAAAAAAAGTCTGTAGATACGATGTTTCTGTTATCCATTAACATCTTGATTTTTTCCCTACATCCCTCAATCTCTTAAAGTCTGCATTTTTTTTGCTTTATTTCGAAAATTCACTTCAACCCTATGACGTCATATGATTGTGACTTCATCGATAGAGCCAAGGAAATTCCATGAGAGCTCGTGAAGCATCGCTTCATTGCGTAAAGAGAGCCGTGCAGCTCAGGTTGAAGCGAACACTGTCGCGTAGCTTATCAAACAGACAAGCTAGCACATTTAAAGAGGTTTATGGAGCTAAAGCTTAGTCTCTTGCATAGAAACAGTGTGAATATCTTTAGCCGTGTAACAAAGTATAAGTGGTTGTAGCTTTATCTCTTGCGTAGAGATTGTGTGAGGAGCTATAGCCAATACCTTGACTTAAGCCATTTGAATTGGACCAAGTAAATGTGGCCTCAGCTATATAGACAACGCCGTATTTTAATTTCTACCTGTTTTGCTGTACGGTAGTGCGCCTTACCATTCTACCGGATCTTCAGTAGAGAAAGAGAAATAGAAAACTCTACATTTGTGGCAGAGGTGGGATATTAGATAAAACTACCACTGTCGCTTACCCCCATCCATTGACGTGCAGAGAGATACGTCAGAGAGAGAGAGGGAGAGAGAGAGAGAGAGAGAGAGAGAGAGAGAGAGAGAGAGAGAGAGAGAGAGAGAGAGAGAGAGGGAGAGTGAGAGAGAGAGGGAGTGAGAGAGAGAGATGGACTTGGCAAAAGAGGAAGAAAGATTGAGACAGCAGAACGAGAAAATAAGAATCTAAAAGGAAACAATTCTTTGAGACAGACACGTTTCTCAGCTTCAACAGTCTATGATTCATTATTCAAGGACATACGAATCAAAGTATGGAGTTTTAGCTCCATCGATATCCAAGAAGTCCGTTGCTTGGTAAAACCTTCAGACAAGTTTTCCGTTGGTTCTTCAGAACCAAGACGTTTGACACTACCCGATAGGGGTGTGTTAAGCTCGGAGCTATCACACAGAGAGCCGGAAGAGTTTGTCACCTGAAGTCAGCCTAAAGAACCAAAGCATCATGGCTTGTTAAGCATGCAGCTTATGATGGCCTATCGTATTGGATCGGCTTTAGAGCACATTTTGAAATGTTTCGCTTTTACATACTCGGAGGAATTGCCTATCACAGGAAACGGGCAACAAGTTCATATAAGTAAGTGCCGATTACTATACCAAAATGTTCAGAATCACACCCAATATCTAATATAGTGTCTAAAACGGTTGCAACTATTCTTGTTGGACAGGTAAGTTCTATGTTAGGGTTACCTCGTCAAATTTATGTAGATCAGAGTAGACAATTTTAAGGGAAACGTTTTACGGAAATATGGCAGCTCTTACAAATAGAGAAAAACATAAAAATTCTCTATATCACCATCTTTTAGACGGTATATGTTGAACGTTTCAAAAAAACACTCGTCACAATAATTAGTGGTTTTGTTAATGACAATCATGCCGATTGGGACGAACCCTTGCAGTACGTCATGATGGCGTTCAGGTGAGCATTAGATTACTGGTTTTACGCTATTATGTGTATGATGGGCCGTGATACTACTACTTTGTCCAATTGATTTTATGTATGAATTAACTTCTATTATAAACTCGATCCCAGTAAACCGTTGGGTTTTGGAATTGCAAGAGTCAATTGTTAAGAAGGTAAACAGTGGAACCGAAATGATAAGACAAAAAAGTCACCAGGATCACAATCTCTCTGTCAATTCATTTGAAAAAGGATATGGCTTTTTTCCTACAAAGAAAGTCGAGACAAGCAGCAAAATTACGTCCTTTTTGAAAGTCCCTTTTACAGTAATAGAAAAGTTATCAGACATAAACTATAAGGTGGATTGCGGACGTCTTAGTTCAGAGCAAATCGTTCATGTCGATCGCATGAAGACTTGTTAAAGTCAGGATATGTTTGAGGATGCAAATAATAAATTTAACTTTCCGAATTATGTAATGAATAAGTCTGAAACAGAACTATTACAAGAAATTTGTGAAAAATTGAAGAAAGCCTGTTTGAGTACAAGATTATATGTGTTCTCTTTTCAGACTAACAGAAATGCCACTGACTAAGTCAAAGACCCGCCTGCCTGATGCTACATGTCCCAACTGCAATGAGACAGCTGAAGGTGCTTTGATTACATTCCATGTATTGAAGTGGGGGCAAAGCAGCTTGGCTGTCATATTTGTAAGAAGACATGTTAGAAGAAGGCCTACCTTGAACAACATCAGCGTAGAGTGCACGGAAAGCAGAATTAAGCACATGTGGTTAAAGTAGATTATGAAGCCGGAGGTCCAAACACCAGTGAAAGAAATTAGAGTCTCGAAAGTAATTGGGACACTGAGCCAGAGATAGAGGTCAGAAATTAGGAAAATGATAGTGATAATTTATGAAAACCCGGAGGCCCCAGCTGATACAGCTGATGAACCTGATGATACGGATAAGGATGATGCTTTGTCTAAAGATAAAGATTCAAATGCATATAATTACCAAGAAGCAGAAAGAATCATAGGAAAGAGAACAACTCCCTCCGCTGCCAAGTAGGAATAAAACTCGGCCAGCCAAAACGCCTGTGCGCTGTTTATCAAAACAGGAGATCTCCCAACTTACCTCATCCACAAGCAGGTCCTAGATACATTACAAGTACTGTGACATGCATAACAAAGACAATGTCATTGATCAAGGCCAAGTTCATTGATCAAGGCCATGTTCATTTTGTGCAAGTCACTCATTGATGACATCAGAAATTTAAAATAAGGTATAACTTTTGATTACTTACACCCTTACTGTTGAAATTGGTATGGGGCAGCAGTTTTCGAAAATGAAAAGACTAAATTGCGTATTAACACATTTATGTATCAAATCTCATTTAATCCTAATGCTTGGCGAAAAAAATATGTTAGAAATTCACCACGCATTCTAAGACCGACGTTCGTTTGTACTTAGCGTTAACTCAGAAATAAAAAAAATCATCAAAGAGATATTAACATTAAAAAAATCATTAAAGATACATGTGACAAAGAAAGGGAAATGACATTGTCTGTGATATTTCAAACAATTTAAACTGCGTGAAGGGCTGTTATCTAGCAGCATAAACAATTACAATGTGCTAAGAAAATATATGCGTATTGTCTCGTTAGTACACTTTGAGACAGTATCAATCTACACAATGCAAAGACCCTTATCAGAATGTGCGTATTCACCAGTTGATCTAAAGATATTTTTTTTTGTAGACGCGACCTTGTTGATTTATGTCTAACACAGGCTCAAATTATATACTTAACTCCAAAAGAACGTCCACAAAAATATGTTCCTTTAATGACCGTTTATGTCTTTTTTGCATTTTTCATTTTAAACCTGACAAACAGACGTTCGATTCTAGACAGATCTTTTGACTGTTAAGCTCTATTGTCCTTTTCGTAGCAACGCTCTTTTAGTAAACATGTTCCCTAAGCTTGCCGGGTCTGATTCACAAAGGTTTGTAAAATTTTTTGATGCTCATCGAAAGACATTCTATCAATTAACCGTTTAAAAATCATTTTACTTTTGCTGACATAAAATGTTACGTAAGAGCGTTATCAGCCAAAATTGAGTCTATGGGGGAAGTAATTAAAAGCAGGCGTTGTGCTAACAATAACAACTTCAAACTATTCCTGGAACTTGAAGGATCGTTTTAAAAACATTCAAGCTGCTTTGAACAGTTTTCGCAATAGAATTTCAAAGACTGGTGCAACTTTCCATCTGTTTTAGTCTCTGCTCGCTACTGCGAAGATAAGTGGCCGACATCAAATAGCTTTGTCGTTTTACAATAGTGGACTGGCTGTTAAACAGTAACATGCTAACAATTTACAAATCTGGTCGACAAAGTGACTCCTATAAACGCCCAAAATAGCGTCTAATGAGCCAATTTACTAAAGGAAAATGACGCTTTAAAAGCCCGATTAAAGATTGCCGAATCTACTGAAACTCGTCAATCGTCTTTGTGTATTAATTTCCAAGGTTTATCCTCTTTATTGCTGGTTTTCACAATTATCACAGGATGAATGCTTAACCCACCCACTCTCCAATCATGCAATGTGAGTAAGTTACGAAAGATCTTCCAGACAAAAATGCACAGCTTTTTAACACCGATTTATTGTGTAGGCATTGCGGTAGAGCATGCGAAATGGATACTCTAATCCATTATTGAATAAATATTTTCATCTGTATGAACTTTTTTGTTGGTGTTGTCAAGCGAGGCGTATCTGTTTAACAACGATCTTGGAAAGCATCATTATTTCATGCCTTACATGCGGCTATATGGTTGTTCTACCAAAATTTGCAAAGAAATATTAAAATTCGAATAATGGTTTTAATGATTTCGATTTATATTGTGTGGACGTTTCTATTGGAGGTTAGTTTACATGAACAAGTAAAAAGTACTTTAAACGAAACTCGACTTTTCTGTACTCGTATACAAAAAGAACGGTTAAATTGGAAAATAACGGGGACAAATTACAGATAATTAAATGAATAAATTGCCGATAATTTTGGCTGCCAGGAAATGAATCAAAATCAGAGGGAAAAGATATGTGTCATTACGTAGATTAATTCTTTCATTCTTCTTTTCAGGGCAGATGGTCTTTAAAATATCTGGTCGAAAGATAATCCGTGGTCATTTCATAGCTGCGGTATCGAAGTCATGCAAAACAACAAAATCATTTCTCTGGAATTTTGGAAGATATCTTCATCATCGATAGCAACTTATACAATCAAGGAGAAGAACCCTGAGTGCAATTTGTGCGAATTATGTCCCTTGTTGTTCAGATGGTAGCTGTATCTACAGGGGCACTGTCTAGAGCACATAAGAAGGAAAATTCATAGAAATATGTATTAAATGGCAACACAAACACGAAAACAGCAGAGCAGAAAATAGTTGAAGCGAGCTAAACATATGAAATAGTAATACAAATATGAAAAAAGCAAAAATCTTGTCTGTTCACACAATTACGAGAAAAAGTAAAAATGACTGGTCATGCACATGGAAAAGCGAAGAAAAAATTCAATAGTCAATTAATATAGGCACCTTAGGACGATGTATTATGTCATATTCACCCAAACCTAGTTATTTTATTTTTGAATTTCTATGAAATATTTCTATGGTGGTTAAAAATCCTATTTTCAGTTATGCTTTGCTGTCATTTAACACTCAGAAATATTTGTATGCATGATAATTATATGATGTCACAGTTTGAAGTTATCTAAGGCGAGATTTGGACATCCTGCGTTTGTTTACATGGAAGGCTATTGTAACATACTGTTAGTTCAAATGATAGAACATTTAGAGTTGTCTTTGTACAAAAGTTTAGCAATTCACCGCGATACAATTTCTTGTTTTCATGCGCTGGGAGCTGATTTAGGTAATAATTACGTTGAAAATTATGTTTACAGTTATTACAACTTCTTTTTTATATCAGGCTACAAGGCTACACATTTTTGAAACCTAATTTTTCATGTAGGCCTCTGCAAACAGTTACACACCGACACTATTTGTAAATATGGATTTTACAATGTCTTAATGACATAGAGGCACGTGAGCCACCTTTCCTCATAGTGGCAACATTGTTGTCTTTAAGAGGGCTGGGTTTCGCAACTGACTTCTTTATTTTTGTAAAAAATGTACGGTATTTCAGTGGTATGTAAAAATGTATTTTCGAACTTGTGGGACAAGTTGAACTTAAATTAGAAGCAAGCATATTTTTTTTTAAATATCTATTTTATATTTATATAAATAATAATTATATAATAATAATAATTCCCTTTATTAAACTTTGCTTGCTACATGTATGATCAGATTGTGAAAATTGTTTTGTAATTAAGTTTTCGCCGCCTAGGGGTTAAACAATTCCTCTCAGGATAGGCTTTTATTATCTCCATCTCAGAGTTAGACTGATTTGATTTGTTTTAATATGGTTTAACGCCGCTTTTAACAATTTTTGAGTCATAGTGTGACGGCTGAAAGATCTATTTGTCATACCAGTGCTACCATTACTATCATTAGCTTCCAGCTACTACCCCACATAGGTCTATGATTGTCAAACTACTGGTTGGAATATCTTAAAGAGGTTGGTGATGAATGCGTCTGTTACCAGACCTAAGCCACTCTTCGACAGAAGGTAGAGAATCCATACTTGAGAAAAAATATAAAAAAAAAATATAAAAAAAAAAAAATATAAAAAAAAACTGATCCTGTGACGACAAGTCGCATTTGATTCTGAAGATTGTCTTGTATTAGTCTAAATCGTTTTAGACTTTTGAAGGTTGGTTTATGAAAAAGGACATTCACAGACTGCAGTGGAAGGGGATGTTGTAAGAGATGAAGCTTAATATAAATGTGTTTGAAATAATCTTCCTTTCTTATTTTCAAATTTATGCTGAAAAAGGTTGATTGGTTCTCCGCATGGATAATTGGTTTAAAGAGTTTTCTATTCACTCGGTATAGACATAAGCTCCTCCACAGTTAACAAATCGTTTCAATAAACAGAATGTTTTATAATCTGAAAGAGATCATCAATACTTAGCCAAAAATCTGTGTGAGGCATTTATTTAGTCGAAAAGTAAGTACATGTACCTTATTGGTGGTCAATCTACATCTTTAAATCTTTTCAGCATATATTCTCTGATTTTCTTTTACAAGTGTATATCAGTATCATCCGGAAATTAAGAAACAGGAATCCAGTTTGAACTGTTCACATAAACCAAAGGACCATGATATTCCTATATCGCTCACCTGAGTAAGTCAACTCTTGTCAACTTGTCATCCATGTTATAGATATCAGAGATTGTTTGATGTATATTTTGGGTGGTTTTGAAAGAAACAAAGAAACACACTTTAATTTTGTTCTACTATAATTTGATTTTCTTCTTAATTTCCAATGGAAAATAGTTATAGATAGAATTAAATTCTTTTAACAACTTTAGAAGACCTACACACGAAGAACATACCTGCCAAGTTTAAAATATGCCCATAAGTTTAAGGCGAAGATTAAACTATTCTGAGATGTTTGGCAATATTTTGACATTTGTAATACCATGTAAACTAGAGATTTTGATTAGATGAAATTATTTTTGCAATTGTGAAGAGCCTAACCCAAGGAACATCCCTACCAAGTTTCAGCTGAATTGGCCTAGAGGTTAAGGAGATGAAGAATTTTTTCTTAGATTTTTCGGCAATTTTCGGCCATTTTTTAGCCTTTCTGTTTCTATGCAAACGAAAGTTTTTGATTAAATTGAATTCTTCTAACAACTTTTGCAGAGCTTCACACAAGGAACATCCTGCAGCTTGACTGGCCTAATGGTTAAGTAGGAGAATATTTTTTTTCTAAGATTTTTCGGCAATTTTAGGCCATTTTCAGCCTTTCTGTTTCAATGGAAGCCAGAGTTTTTAATAAAATTGAATCATTACAACTTTTGAAGACATTTACCCAAGGAACATCTCTGCCAAGTTTCAGCTTGATTGGCCTTACGGTTTAGGAGAAGGAGAATTTTTTCTAAGTTTTTTTGGCCATTTTTCAACCTTTCCGTTACCATGGAAACCAGGGATCTTAATGAAATTAAATTCTATGACCAACTTTAAAAGTGCTTCACCCAAGGAACATATCTCCCAAGTGTAAGCTTGATTGGCCCAGTGGATTAGGAGAAGAATGTTTTCTTAGATTTTCGGCCTTTCTGTTATCATGGCAACTTTTTTATAGGATTAAATTATTTTAACAACTTTTGAAGAGCTTCACTCAGGAAAATCCCTGTTAAGTTTCAGCTTTATTTCCCAAGTGGTTGAGGGGGTGAAGATGTTTAAAGAAATTGTTGACGGACGCAGGACGGTGAGTGATCACAATAACTCACCTTGAGCAATTTGTGCTCAGGTGAACTAAAAACAGGGTCTAGACGTGCAGCTTGTGCAACCTAAAATATGTTAATTTAAAAAATGTGACGTTCTTTAGATCATACAAGATATCTCTGGCTTAACCTAACATAAGCAGTACTTGGAGTCTGAATTATTTATTCTATGTAAGCCATGGTAATAAAGATAGCAAACTTATTTGTATGTCCTTATACCCACCTGGTGGACTTTTACCCAGTTTGCATCATAAGATTGTTCATCAGCAAAAGGAAGAAAGTTTTTTTCTATTCTTTCTGCCTTTATGGCGTGTAAGATTGGAATTTATTAACTTTTTTTAAATACTGGTCGAATATCTTTAGATATTCAATTTTCCTTACAGCGTCAATGACTACCAACACCAGTGTATGAGCCACGCGATAAGTGATTATGACAGATTTATTATACGACTTTTCGGTCACACAATTTTAGTCCTCGGATTTTAAAAAGCACCGATAGATTAACGCCTTAAAGCTTTGTGTTGCAATTTGAAGGAATTGTCAATAAAAAATTCATATTTCAATAAACACAATCAATTGTGCAATGTCTAAAAAACTCGGTAAGCCATGGCAAATTTCGAATTCCCAGTACTAGCAATGGTCCTCACCGGTTTTAAAGGTTACCGGTTGGACATAACGTATGATTATACCTCCTGATCAATAACAGCGGAGTCATTGCTTGAGTCACCCTTGATAGCAAAGAATTTCACTTTGTGCAAGTTATCCCTCGTATTAACTAAAATTAACTTGTGTCCATGGATTTCTAGAAAACTTTATATGTATCCCGAGACAAGTGGTCACTGCCGAAATTTGGGCCATCTTTCTTCTTGATTTCACAGTTAAAAATATAATCAGTATAATAAGATTTGTGACATCTTAAGACGAGTTGAAAAGCTATTACGACGTTCTATCTCATACTGTTCCACCTCAGCCACTGATTATTAAATATGCCCTTTTTTCTTTTATTTCAAATGTTGAAGTTCTCGAAATGTGAAAGTTCTTCATCTGTAGCCTTCGGTAGCTCGACCAATAAACATAAATCATAAATTTAGTTGTATCGGCAATATGGGAGAATACTCTGCATGTTTCGCAATATACTAAGTTCGAACTTTCTTCTTTTTCAAGCCGATAATAATCGGTAAACCAGCTCTTCTCGAATAAGTGTATACGTTTAGTATCACAGTTTTTGTCTCTGTGACTTCGATTAAATTGCGTTTATCAGTACCTTTGGCAGCAATTTGAAGCTTCCGAACGAAAAACAAATTTATCCATTTTGGATAAATTAACTTTTGGATGGCCATTCTGATTACTACAACAGATTGACACGCGATGAGTCGATCAACAAAATCGTATGTAGAAGTGTACTTTATGAAATATAACAGAATAAAATTTTTTAGTAATTGTTTAGATACCAAGATGGTGCGTAAATAAGCTTTTATTGAAAAACTACTCCTCTTTAGCTCTACTGTCAAACGACTATTGAGCTATTGCCATGGTATTGTGTCAGTCGCCCTTCCGTAAACCTTTCTTTTAACATCTTCTCTATTAGCAATGGGCCATTGTTTTACTAAACTTGGCAGCAATGTCTATTAGTTGACCCTCTTACAAAGTCGACAAAGACATTTTGATTGACCCCCAGATATGGCCCTGGTAGTGCGGTCTTGTTTTCCAAAAGAATATTTGAAAACCTTCTCTCCAAACCAATCGGCAAATTTCAATGAAACTTGGCATGAATGTTCATGTAGTCACCATGTTACAGAAAAGTTCGAGAAATTTTGGTTGACCCGCAAACACAGGGCTAACAGGGCGGGGCTTGATTTCGTCTTAAAATCTTTAAAACTTTCTCCTTCGAAACCATTTGGCTAATTCAATGAACATTGGCACGAATGTTCCTTGGATGACAATGTACGTTGTTATCTTTTCGCATTTTGCCTTGCAAATTTTAATTTCGGAAGCAATCATAGTAAATGTAGTATCATATTCTGTCGGATTTCAATCCGCGTATGACCATGTAATATTGGCATAGTTTTTAAACATAGAACAATAGAATTCGCCATAGATAATGTAAAAAAAATAACAAGTACCCGGTACAGTAGGTGAAACTGATATAATTTGACTTCTTCGTCAAAGAAATTTTCTCCTCTAATGAATGAATCTTGAAATTCAATTGAGTTGAGAATAAGTATAACGTATATTAATTTGAGCAGAGAAATTTTGAAAAGAAACGTTTAAAAACTAGTGGGGTAAACGTTCGGAACGTTCTAGACGACTTCAACTAAATGCTGGGAATTTCGGTCAATTATCATTTTATCCAAAAGAGAATGTCTGAAATCAAAAACTTGTCACACCGAAAAAGTGTTACATACGTTCAAATACTTTCTTTTAATAAGGGAAGACGCTTAGGAGCTCCGTGAAATAATATTTAATATAGAGGAATAATGGACTTCTAGAACGATACTTATTCAAGCAAGTGTAGAAGCGGGAATTGACGGTTTACTGAGGGGTCCCATTCTTGAAACTTTTATTTCGTATCTTTTGGTTTAATTACCATACACACCATGAAAGCACAGCTAATGGACAAAAGATTAAATTCCTTATTTATCCGTAACCAACGAGCCGTGTAAAGCTTGACGAAAGCGGACTTATACACCCCACACCTAGCATTTTGTCGAAATGTAAGTGCTATTAATTCATGATGTGTTTGTAGCAAATATTGAGGTCAAAGCAGGATTTGCATGAAGTTTCATGATTCTGGGTTGCTTGGTTCTCGAATTAGAGACCGGAAACGAAAATACGACAAAAATTGACTATGACCTCGTTTTTTGACCTATGTGACCCAAAAATAATAGGGCACTTTCTTGGGTCATAATCAGCACATGTATGATGTTTCATGATTCTAGGTAACTTGGTTCTCTACGAACGGATGGACAGACAGATATGGTGAAACCAATATACCCCCCTCTATTTCGTAGGAGGGGGTATAATTACTCAACTGCATTTGTCTGAATTTACGACAACGTTACCAACGCCATTTACTGAGCGCCGCCACCAAATACTCATTTATTTTTGTTTGCCTGTGAAATATTCATTTGCTTCGTGTTTGGCAAATTTGAACATATAAGATTGATAAAACTCTGCCTGTTTTCCCCTTCATTTAATAGATCTACCTTATTGTAAGTGAAAGAAAGCTTGACAGGTCATCAAACTTTACCAATGCAATATAAACCGTATAGACAGACTATTGAGACATAATTGTGGGTGTCTTACTATGATTTCTTTACAAAAATTGACTTTGTTAGGTGCTCCGGCCGCCGCGATATAACTACGAGATTGTTGAAAGCGGCGTTAAACCCATTCAAACAAACAATTCCATCATGTCTTTGTTCAAACTCTTCTTTCTTTTTTCCGATTAAATCTGAGAACACAATGCAATGTTGGTTGTAATAAAAGTTGAACGTCTAGAATCGAGTGCAAAGCAGTAGAATAAAACTCAACACAAGTTATAGAATAAATAATAGTTTAGGCAATTCTGAAAACACATGTTGAAAACATTACCGAATACAATTAGTTACGCTGGGTAAGATATGAGAAGTCCACTTGTAATGAAGTTTGACTGATTGATTGAATGGAGTTTAACGCCGCTTTCAACATTTTTTCAGTTATATCGCGGCGGCTGGAGCACCTAGCAATGATTTCCTGGTATTTCTCTCAGCAGTACAACCACCAGATCCTTTCCTAGCCCCCAGCTACTATCTCACATAGGTCTACGATTATCAACCCATTGCTGAGAGACAAATAGTCGGAAAGAATGAGTGCCGCCGTCGGGGGTCGAACCCGGGACCTCTAGATTGACAGTCCGACGCGCTACCAACTGCGCTATGACGGCGGCTGTAACATAGCGCAGTTGGTAGCGCGTCGGACTGTCAATTTAGAGGTCCCGGGTTCGATCCCCGACGGCGGCACTCATTCTTTCCGATTATTTGTCTCTCACCAATGTAATGAAGAGTTTTAAAGTAAGCCTGACTCCTGTTTCCTGTGATGATTTAGTTTCCCTTCAGATTGCTGGCCGAATATAATGACTAAGCACAGTTAACAACATCGTGAAATTGACAAGATGAATGATTTTGGAACGATTTCGGAATGAAATTGAATGAGTTTGTGGAGCGAGTTTTGAGTTAGTTTAATGGGAGGTAATCCAATATTGCAAATTTTGTTCAGGATGAACATAATTAGCAAGATTAATTACCTCCCTTTAAAAATTAGCCTATATGTTCTTTAAATAGCCTCTATTTCCTCAAAATCTAATCAGACGCTTACAATTTCATAATTGAGTGATATCTCGATTTTTTTCCCAGCTATTTTTATTTTGAACGAAGTTGTTGCTATATGTTTTTCAGTGAGTTTGGAGCGTTTTTGATCGATTTGAGTGAGTTTTTGGAATGAATGAATGGAGCCGTCCGACATTCGTTTCCGCGCTATTTCTTTAAAACTATAGACCCAATTTCAATGAAACTTGGCACACAGCTTCACTACAATGAGGACATGCGCATATCGTCGGGGTTACCCGGTTCGACGGTTGAATTTAGAGTTACTGCCCCTGACTGTTTAAGCCATATACATACATAGTGATATTCGTTTCCGCACTATTTCTTGAAAACTATAGACTCGATTTCAATGAAACTTGGCACACAGCTTCACTACAATGAGGACATGCGCATATCATCGGGGTTACCCGGTTCGACGGTTGAATTTTAGAGTTACTGCCCCTGACTGTTTAAGCCATATACATACATAGTGATATTCGTTTCCGCGCTATTTCTTGAAAACTATAGACCGGATTTCAATGAAACTTTGGACACAGCTTCACTACAATCAGGACATGCGCATATCGTCGGGGTTACCCGGTTTGACGGTCGAATTTAGAGTTACTGCCCCTGACTGTTTAAGCCATATACATACATAGTGATATTCGTTTCCGCGCTATTTCTTGAAATTATAGACCCGATTTCAATGAAACTTGGCACACAGCTTCACTACAATGAGGACATGCGCATATCGTCAGGGTAAACCGGTTTGACCGTCAAATAAAGAGTTACTGCCCCTGACTGTTTAAGCCATATACATACATAGTGATATTCGTTTCCACGCTATTTCTTGAAAACTGTAGACGGATTTTAATGAAACTTGGCACACAGCTTCACTACAATGAGGAAATGCGCATATCGTCGGGGTTACCTGGTTCGACTGAATTTTAGAGTTACTGCCCCCTGACTGTTTAAGCCATATACATACAGAGTGATATTCCTTTCTGCGCTATTTCTTGAAAGTTGTAGACTGGATTTTAATGAAACTTGGCACACAGCTTCACTACAAAGAGGACATGTGCATATCGTCAGGGTTAGCCGGTTCGACCGCCGAATTTAGAGTTACTGCCCCCTGACTGTTTAAGCCATATACATACATTGTGATATTCGTTTCCGCGCTATTTCTTGAAAACTATAGGTTGATGTAGATAAAAGATAACCTGTACCTAAGTTTGATATTAACTTCATTGACAATGAAAATTTGTTCGGCGGGGGATATCAATTCAACGAATTTGCTTGTACTTATTTATTTTAGTTCGATTACGACGAAAGCTTAAGCTAATAGAGTTGATCTCGAACACCCAACCATGATGTTTTCACGTCCCTGAGAGAGAGAGAGAGAGAGAGAGAGAGAGAGAGAGAGAGAGAGAGAGAGAGAGAGAGAGAGAGAGAGAGAGAGAGAGAGAGAGAGAGAGAGAGAGAGAGAGAGAGAGAGAGTGAGAGAGAGAGAGTGAGTGAGAGAGAGAGAGAGAGAGAGCGGGAGAGAGAGAGAGAGAGAGAGAGAGAGAGAGAGAGAGAGAGAGAGAAAGAGAGAGAGAGAGAGAGAGAGAGAGAGAGAGAGAGACACTGCTACCCAATTCTTACAGCTTAGTGAACTGGGTCTAGTTATTTTTGCCCATAAACACACCCCGGCGGCGGTGGCTTGAACCACAGACCTCCAGGTCACGGGTCGGGTTTCTTTCCCAATTGGCAACCGAGGCATCATTCAATTGGCAAAAGTCTGAATTATTGCACTTACAATTTCCTCTGAAAACCCTCTATTTCTTCCTGTTTTTTTTCAGTTTAAGATAAGTTGAAATTAAAAATGTAGCAGTAATTATTAATAATGATTTCTAACCTTTTTATCCAAGCGATGAGCGCTGAGTATTCCGATTTGTTCAACTGATTCAATATCACTGTTATTCATCAAATAGTATATCGAAATCGGTGTAATGTGTATCGAAAGTGCTATTGGGGATGGAGTGAACAAATTAAGATCATCATTCGAAACCAATCTTAGAGATCAATTAATTTGTATTTAAGATTTCAAAATTTGATATACACAGTTCCATAGTATGCGCACCTTTTTTTATTGCTCTTTTCATATTTCCCGGAAGATAATATCTTTGGTATCATATTGTAGTGCAAGTTATTTAAAGATACCAAGCTTATCGAATTTTGATATAAAAAGAGTTTAGTTTTTTTTTCCTTAATATAAACAAGCGATATAATCAAAGTACTGATAGTACTGAAGGTCAGGAAAAGTTTAAATTTGTAAGATGAGAACTTCACGAAATGGTAAATTTAAGCCTTTTGAAAGTAAGTAATATAACCTGAAGTTTCTGTGATAATCATAGTTGGAAGAAGGAATTGGATTATTATTATGAAGTCGTATATTCTTTTCAAAATCAATTTGTTCAACACTAAACTAGTCCTGTCGTGATAAAAAAGGCGCTCAAGAACAATAAGTCAGTGGCTTTATGTGGTCAGTTTCTACGACATTCTAACGCTCTACTCAAGTAGAGATTACTATTACTATGTACTCTGATTACTAAAATATCTATACTTTGCCGTTGAATATTTTTGATATTACACGGGTGATATTACACTAGTGGAATAACTATGCAAATGATCTCAGGAAGAATAGCAACGCTATTTTGTAACCGCGAAAATGACGTCATAATGTATATATTGTGCCGTCAGTTTTAAACGGCGTTATAAGTTTCGCGGAAAAATTAAAATGTTGAATTTCAAGAATTTTGACGATTTTTGCAAAATTTAGGGTCATATTATAACTAGAATATAAAATTTGTGGTCATAAAATACAGAATTTATTAAACTCGTCATCTAAACAGATAAAAACTCGTCACAACCTCATTTATATCTGTTTATAGATGACTCGTTTAATAAATTCGGTATTTCATGACCACTCATTCAATATCCTCTATTTCTCGGTTTTTGACTTTGAATTTAATTACACGTCAATCAAGAATCATTTTTTCGCACATCGTCTTCTGTGGAAAATTCATCTCTTCTACATGGATGATAGAAAATATTTGGTAATAGAAAGTTTCGATTAATATGCAAAAGTAGATACAAATACGATTCAATGTTTTTCGGTAAATACATGTATAATAAAATTAATAATAGAAAAAAAACTATTATTTCTAATCATTTTAGGCGAAACAGTTCTTAAAATGGGTCATACTCGCTGTGTTTTTGAAACTAAAAATATGTCATTCAATTTGTTTAGATATTCAGTCATATATTTTGTAAAACTTCCGCTTTGTTTATCTAAAAACAAAAATAAGCCCCTTTCTCAAAAATAATTCAAATGAATCAATATAGAGCCGAATATTGCTACGACCTTTATAACGGACAACCTTCTTAACATAAAACCCCACCTCGAGATCAATGTGCTCCGGTTAGACTTGATATCCTTAGTAGACCTTTAACAAGAGCAATGTGTACGTATGCAAATGCTCGGCTGTAGGTGCTGGATAATGTGAGTGGAAAAGTAGACATTGCTCATATAAAATGTTTTCAGGGACATATCCCTTGAAAGGTTGGATATATCTTGTGATAGCGAACACACCTTTAAAGTTTCATGTAGATATCTTCAATAACACCTGAGAGATGAGCCATATTAAAGTTCATCACGACAGCATCTACATCAACGCAAACAATGTCAACGCGAAAGGCGCCAAGGTGATAACACTACATCGGGTTGCCTCCGAAAAAAGCTGAGTTAAAAACCAAACATTTCGTTGATGGGCGACCAAAATGTCTTATTTTCAGCTTTAATTAGCTTTAATAAAGCTGAAGATACTCAATTTTAGCCACCCAAGGTCGATGTATGATAACATCTGATTGTCAAAACAATTTGCTTAGAAAGTAATGGAGGTCAAACTGCTAAAATAGAATTGTTATTTAGAGTCTAACGCTGCTTCAGGAGTAAATTGCATGCCAATCAAATGTAAAACATCCTTACACTTTTCATTTATAGAGTTTTCATAATATGTGTCCAGCTCCGCCGGACATTGCCGTATGGGAACTCCATAGAACAAGTTCTCGAAAGAAAGACTTATTTCTGCAAGGGTGGTCTAGAAATTGTTGAAGGCTTTTTTCACAGGAAGGTGCAAAAAGTCATCTTTAGTGCAGTCTATAATTTGGAAAGTCCAGAGTTTAAGGTTCCCTTTGCAGGAGAACAGTAGGATTTCATGGTCGAACAATCCGTCTATCAATTCGAAAGAAAACGTTCATAGAATCTAAATAGAGAAAAGGGAAAATAAACTTGTTGTTAAATTGTAAGCGCGGAGAAAGATCGTTCATATTAAATGATATCAAACGTTATTTGAAAGATCTATGATTTTCGCTTGTTTACTACCACAAGATGATATAATTACAACGTCGCACATTCACGGGTGATGAACATGAAGTTCTAAAATGCTAGAATTAGTTTACGGACTAGTACAGTTAATAAAGGTTGACGCCAAAAGAACAAAACAATCCGTAGCCCCTTCTACAAATTTACATGTACGATGGTTTATGTTGAAACTTCAACAATGATTTTGATCCAAACCGTTTATGAAATAAGCACAACTAAATAATTAGATACTCCATGAAAACTCTGAACTTCCACCACCCGTTATTTCGCTATCAGACCTCACACATGTATGATTTCTTGTGAAGCTAAAAATCAGATTATCTCCTGCAATAACAATAATTTCTCTATTCCCCTGTAGCGGGGCAGAAATAATGACATAACCCCTGTCTGTCAATTATTACATAATCTATTAGACTACCGCTTTATTTACTGGCGAAATAACTGAATATGTTCTCTTTTCCAGCGGGAATGGCAATCTAAACAAGCGGTCAACGATGTTCCTATATCGCGCACCTTCATCCCCTTGACTCCCGTCTTGGCAATCTGAAGTACCTTAAAGATCAATTAATGACAAAGGCCCATGATTCAGCAATAGCAGTTTTGTTACCTAATCTATTAGATTTTTTAATATTTTCGGCGAATGGCTTCTCTAGGACATGATACACAAACGTTTTCTAAGTACGAACTTACATGCCTACTGTGCAAAAATGCTTTGAAAGTTGTGTAACCCTATATCAATACATGTTGTCTAATGATTCCAAGGAAATTGGTGTAACGGTTTCTTTTCCTGTATAATAAATTGGCATGTGGCCAATTATTTAACTTAAGGAATATTTTTAACGCCCAGAAAATGTCCTTTAGCTGGTTTAAAAATTAACCAAATTTATGACCTCTGATTTATGAACAGCTACGAAGAGAAAGGCCAATTTCTTGTGACAAAAATCAGAAAACACCCTAACTCAAGTCCTTCATCGTGACCAGACCGACATCTTCGACAAATTTAAGAAATATTGAGCTTATAATATGGCCTCTAGAGTGGCAATATAAGCTGGAATACCACAAAATAAATAGATATCTATCTTCCTTGTGACCAGACGCAAATCATAAACAAAATTTGAAGAAGATTCTGCCAAAATTATGAAGACGGACGACGAACATTAATCGTCACGAAAGGATCAGCATGACCTCGATGTGCTCAGGTGGGCTAAAAACTTAGCCAGTTTAAGCTAGCAATGAATGGTTGGGGGGGGATATTGAGTTTTCTTAAAGATTACCTAAAACGAATGTCCGATGAGGTAGGTTAGGGCTTCAATTGTCACAATTGATGTTACATCATTTTGTTAAACCCGCATCGCCCATGATCGCAGTAGGGCGGTATCGACCGGTCAGTACGATATTTGTATCGATGAAAGTAAGCAACCTTCGATATATCGAATGTTATTCCAATTTATTGTGAATGGAAATATAGACTAAAATTGTGCTTGGTTTCACTGCAGATGTGTAGATACCCTGGAAATTACTCTAGCCTTGGCGTCGTCGTCGATATTGTCGTCGTCGTGTGAACATGCTGACATAAGTGATATATATTTGGTTCTACTAAAGACATTCACGCGAAACTTGGCACGCAAGGTTTACTATCAATAGAGCGACCTTTACCACCAAAGAAGGTATCTTTAAATGCATTTCTTGCGAATTATGTCCCTATTTCGAATTGTGACTTTTCACAATCCAGCACCCAACAGCCGAGCTTAGGCCCCATAAGACGCTACTCTTGTACTATGACAAAACTGATGACAACTTAAAATTAAATAATCTGCGTTCGAGGCTCGAACACCGATTAATTAATTTCGTGTTGTCATCAGTTTTGCCATATGAATGGTTAAAATCGAGCCTTTAACGCCTACCAGCCCGATTAGCTCAGTTGGTAGAGCACCGGACTTCAAAGCCTTTGAAGTTCGACCGCGTGGGTTCGATTTCCGGGCTGGAAACACTAACATACTAATTGTCTTTCGGATGAGACGTTAAACCGAGGCCCCGTGAGACGGTACTCTACACCGAGCACGTTAAAGAACCATGGCGGGTCTCAGAAGTAGTTTCGTCATGTACCCTTGCACTATCCCCCGTAACAACTAACCGTCTTCTGGGAGCGTCTCTCATTTGGGCATGTGCTACGATAAATAAACGGAAATACGCTCTTAAACGCCAAATTATTAATTCATATTCTAAATTTTTATGACAGGTTCGATATGTCTCCATCAAGGTCTAAGTCTTCTTTGAAAAGAACTCTCGTCTCTAGTTCTTTTTCTTCCAAAACAATTTCTCCAATCAACACTTTCCATGTAAATTCTTGGACACCACTCTTTAGTTTCAATTGCGGTTCAGGAATTGTACATTTCAAAAGAGAGTTTCAAATTGATAGATGAAGTGTTAAGACAAAGCGTTACTTAAAGTTGTTTTTTTTTCTTCAATAACTTGGTGCATGCCCAATCTTTATCTCTTTGCTTTTGTTATTTTAGAATTTTGTCACAAAAAGGGAGTGTCAAACTTTCAATTTGGTTTTCTTTTTTCAGGACAATTTGTTGGAGTGCTTCGATCAAATGGCTTGAATGTTTCTGGAAACTCCTCATCCATCACAACTGTAGAATTCTGAATGTCTTTGTACAAAGATTAAGGGCTCCTCTTTGTCCATTAAAGTTGCATGTATCGCAATCTTCCTCTCTAAACATACTTAGAACACCGGATATGTAGAATTCTATCTTGTTTCAACACCGTTAACTTTTGTTTTGGACCATTACGTGCCTCTAGCTTCCTCTAAGCCGCCGTCTAAGCGCAGTTGGTAGCGCGTCGGACTGTCAATCTAGAGGTCCCGAGTTCGAACCCCGACGACGGCACTCATTCTTTCCGACTATTTATCTTCCGTTTGTGGGTTGATAATCGTAGACCAATGTGGAATAGCAGCTGGAGGCTGGGAAATGATCTAGTGGTGGTAATGGTGTGAGAAATACTAAAAATCCATTGTTAGGAACTTCAGCCGCCGTGATATAACTGAAAGATTGATGAAAACAGCTTAAAAATCTATTCAAACAAACTTCCTCTGACTATTTTTGAATCTTTTGTACTTCAGTGCAGAATATAAAAGACCGTTTTCATAGTCTTGGATAGGAGTTTGCTACCTAAACAGCTTGACAGCGTATTGGCAAAGCAACCTATTATATTTCAAGGTGAAATATTTTGGAGAGGAATTAACAAGTTTTAAAAGGAATCAAATGAAGTTTATCGAATATCTTTTTTTAACAGTTGCATAAAGTTTTGGACGATTTAAGTAAAAGAAATTAACGCTATGAATGGAGTGTTGAGGAACATCGTAAAATTGACATCATTCTCAATCAAAGCCATTCTAAATCACTCACCCAGCGCTCATATCATTCATTCCAAGCACTCACTCAAACCATTCAAAATCGCTCAAAATGACTAAAAAATTATAAGATCAACAGCTACCTTTGAAATGATTAAAGCAAGAACCAAATTGCGATTTCACAGACACAATTGAAATTTTAAGCGATTGGTTCTTAAAGAAATATGAAGCTTCTCATAGAACTTTTCTTAATATTTTATTAAAGGGAGGTAAAACATCCTGAACAAAATTTGCGATATTGGATTACCGCCCTTAAATGTCACTAAAAAGTCGCTCCTCTCACTCATTCAACATCATTTCGAAATCATTTGAAAATGGTTCACGAAGGGTTTTAAACTCAAAAAATTATGATCTTCTTCGCCATTTCTGTGGAATCTTGCTTCAGGGAAACACGTACTGTTTTGTTTAATTTATTTCATTTGCTTTTAAGGATAAAACGAGTGAAAACAACGCCGTTCCCTTGTGTATCATTAAGATTAAAATCCAGACAGAATGAAATAAACAGAATAATGGAATGTCATGCAGCATAAACAATGCAATTGCATAACTACACATATTACTTGCAGCTTCGGAACATATTTGCATGTTAGTTATAGGTGAAATTATCCCCTTGGGATTTAGCGCATGAGCGTACTGAAAATATTCCCATTAGAATCGAGAGTCATCGTGATTTTCTATTTTTTTCTGGAATAGTGAATCTTATAACAGTTGCATTTGATCTCTGTTGGGCCTTGTCCTACAGTTGAATCTTGACATTCTTTGTAATGGAATAAGGCTTAAATCAGTTGAGTCTGTGAAATATTTGGGTGTTTTGCTAGATCAGGCTTTGGATTTTGAATCTATGATTTCTGCCATTATAGGTAAAATTAATGCAAGACTTAAATTTTTATACAGGAAACAGAAATTCCTGTCGTTACACTCTAAAAAACTCCTAGTTATGTCTCTTCTACAATGCCATCTTGATTATGCATGTTCTGTCTGGTATTTCAGCATCTCGAAGACACTAAAACAAAGGCTCCAAATAACTCAAAATAAAATGATCAGATTTGTTCTTAATTTGGATTATCGGCATCATATTTCCAATGATCATTTTGTTGAGCTAAATTGGTTACCAGTTGAAAGGCGTGTTAATCAAATTGTTCTATGTCATGTATATAAAATTTTCCATAAGTCTTCTCCCTCTTATTTACAAGAGCATTTTATCTTAGCGGATACCTTCCATGATCATTACACTAGATTTAGTTCCGAATCATGCTTCAGAATTCCCAAGGTCAAAGGTTTTGGTAAGAAATCATTTGCATACAACGGGTGCTCATTGTGGAATCAACTGCCATTTAACATAAAATCTTCCGATAACTTAGTTATATTTAAGGACTTGGTCAAGAAGTTTTACCTAAATTGATGTTTTTATATTTGATTTGTTGCTGTTATAATTTCTGTGATATTTGTTAAAAAACTGTGATCAAAATCTCATCAAACTTTTGCAACCTGAATGGAAGTAAACTTATTGTGTGCCCTGCTAGGACATGTCTTCGTTTATCTAAGGACCACAATGGAAACAAGGAAATCCCATTTCCTTTTTTGTGTTATCCTTGATAAATGAAAGCATGCCCTAGTACAAGATTAAATGAACTATTGTTTCATCTAAAAGTGCCAAATTTCTTATGCCATTTTAGTTTCATTCTTAATATGTAATTGTATTATGTCAGCTGTTTTACTTTAGATTCTTGTACTATGCATATGTTTTCATTTGTTGAATAAAATCTATCTATCTATCTTGAATGATTTTTTAATGAAATTCAATGAGTGCGATCAGTGATTTATGGATGAAATTCAAGGGAGGAAATACGATAGCGCTAATTTCGTCCGAATGGGATGAAATATTTATTACCTCCCTTTAATTACATATACGTCTTGTTTTTTCTTGTGTGTCTTGACGGACCAACCAGACGTTTTAGAATCCAAACCAAATTAAATGAAAAAAAATATGTAATCGAGGGACATGAATAAAATGTTGGTCGGGTTGAATCATTTTTATTAAATAATGTTGGAATTTGTCCATTTAAATGATGAAGCCAGTTTTATTTTATTTCATGAGGTACAGTTAACAACATCGTGAAATTGACAAGGTGAAAGATTTTGGAACAATTTAGGAATGAAATTGGATGAGTGTGTGGAGCGAATTTTGAGTGAGAATTATGGGAGGTAATCCTATATCGCAAATTTTGTTCAGGATGAACAAAATTAGCGATATAAATTACCTCCCTTTAATTAAAATGCATAAATATTCTTCGTATAGCTTCCCATTTCTTCAAGCACCTATGAGACGCTAACGATTTGAATTATGTCAGTGAATTCGCGATTTTTCTCTGTCAAAATTCATTTTGAATGACGTTGTTGATTTTATATTTTTCAATGGGTTTGAGCGTTTTTGAATGATTTGAGTGAGTATTTGGAATGAATGATTTGAGCGCTGAATGAGCGATCAAGAATTGTTTTGATTGAGATGAAAGTCGTAACTAACTGTATAATATTTTAAAACCTAATTACACTATGATTTTGCGAATCAAAAACTGAAATGAAAATTTTCTATTGTCAAGAGAAATTCCATTGCATAAACAAGTTTCGAGTGCATTTTTAAGACAGCTCGTTTGGGTTTTCTTGTTTTCTAAAAAGAGAGCTTATCGGATTTTCTTTTTATTATATCCAGGATCCTGGATTACGAGGTATTTTAGTGAATTTCAATTTCAAAGCGTGTGTGCTTCGTAATCGTTAGTCTTATATAATTAGGGAAATAAAGAAGAAGAAAATTGTTTAATCAATGATCCAAATATCCTTGATTAAACAAATAAAGCTACAATCGACTTGTAGAAATCAGTTTTATGTGCTCCACAGAAGGTGGACATGTATTGGAAGAACTTTCTCCGACGGTCCGCCATTATCGACGTCAAGCAGTACGTCCCCACGTTCCAATTCTTCTACAGTTAGTTACATCGTAAAATAAACATTCATCTCAATCAAAACCATTCTTAATCGTTCACTCAGCGCTCAATTCATTTATTCCAACCACTCACTCAAACCATTTAAATACGTTCTAACCCATTCAAAAATATACAATCAACAACGTCATTCAAAATAAATTTTGATGAGAAAAAATCGCGATTTCACTGACAAAATTAAAATTGTTCCCGTCTCATTATTTCTTGAATAAATAGGAAGCTATGTATAGAACTTGCGTGCATTTTTTATTAAAGGGAGGTAATCATATCGCATATTTTGTTCATCATGAACAAAATTTGCGATATAGGATTACCTCAAGTTAAATTCACTCAAAGCTCGCTCTACACACTCATTCAATTTCATTCCGTTATCATTCCATAATCATTCACCTTGTCAATTTCAGGAAGTTGTTAACTGTATCATTTCAGACGGATTTGTGTGAAAATTTCACAGAATACTCCTAGTAAGAAGACCTAACACCTTTTTTCGGGATGTATAGATATTCTGCCAATAAATTTATGTGGCGACGTTAATTGTAACTCGAGCACTCTTCTTGTGTTTACACTGAAAGATACAATTATTCCACATGAATTTCGTTTATGCCAAATTGAAACAATGCGTGGAAATGTAAAATGAAATTTTGTTAGTGGACGCGATTTTTCATTTAATGCCCAGATAAGATAATTTGTTTGTTTGTGTGGGGTTTAACGCCGTTTTCATCAATCTTTCAGTTAAATCTTGTTGGCTGGAGCTTTTTACAATGAATTCCTGGTATTAGTCACACCAGAAGTACCATCTCATCCGTTCCTAGCCTCCAGCTGCTATCCCACAAAGGTTTTCGATTTTCAAACCATTGGTGGGAGACAAATAGTCGGAAAGGATGAGTGCCACCGTTGGGGATCGAACTCGGGACTTTTTGAATGATAGTCCGATGCGTTACCACTGCACTATGACTGCGGCCCGCTTAGATAAAAATACTTGGTTAAATCTATCGAAATGGTGAGTTCACCATTTTCTCAAATAGTCCTGTCTCTCGTTGAAATTATCGGGTGGTAATCTTCCGAAAATAATCAATAATCAACCGGAATAGGTTTTTCCAGTGAAAATTCAAATATATATATATATATATATTTTCAAATTTTAAACCAACACTAAATTGGCATTTTTACTCGGCTGCGGACGACAAAAAAATAAGGATGTTCCTGGTGCAGACGATAAATTTAGATCATGTTTTTTTTTAAATTAATTATTTGTATTTCTGTGGGGAATAAAATCCGGATAATCAGAGCTACAGATAGAGGGGGTATTGTCGATTCCAAATTAGCGTGAGCATGAAATTTTTCAACATGTGCGTAAAGCAAAGCCTCTTGCAAGCCTGTGCAACCGCACAGTCTGACCAGAGTCCTCTTTAGGCACTCGTTGGATAGATAAGGTCTAAATCCATCTTCAGGTGGTCGTTTAATATTCCAATTGAATTGAGAGGTTGTCTAGGATAGACATGTACATTGTTTGTTCATCATGCACGTGTGGAATAGTTGGAAATGTAGCGCACAGGCTCTAATAAGATAATTTCAACTTTCTTTAATGCTTTTCGGTGGTTTATCGAGAAATAACGGTAGATTATCACTTGATAAACTCACCGCAAAAGCAGTGAAATTATCAAAAACTTATACCCTGCTTTTGTGCATTTCAGCCTATCTGACGTCATCTATGCGGGGCGAAATAAGTGACGTCACAATGAACGTTGCATAGCAATCTCGCGCAAAATGACGCGCTTAAAGAAATTATGTCCTAGAAATTTCACATTTTGTCTCATTTTTTGCATTAAAGAAATAGAATAATCGTTTGTTTTTCGAGTAAGATCGATTAATATATCATTTCGTGAAAAACAAAAGCCATATTTTCACTCGTGGCTCTGCCACTCGTGAAAATATATCTTTTGTTGTTCACTCAATGAAATATAAATCGATCTTACACTGAAACAAACGATTATCCTCTATATATTTGTGCAAATTCTATATTGAATGAACGATTTCGTTGAGACGATTCAAATGAGTACTTACAATATAGGATGAGCTAGAAAATAAGATTTTAGATTGATTACATTTCTCCCTCTTACCTGTACCTCTGGACAATGAAGGCATTTTTAATAGTTAAAAGCCGTTTTATCATAATCCAGAGTGTTTTCCTTACGCGCTTTTCTTCAGTAGCACCTAAAAGTCATCATCGGTAACCCAGTTTTGGTTGGTCTTTTTCATAAACTACACTTATCGGTTATTACCAATTGCAAATAAAGAGAGTAATGTAATGCTTATCCGAGGATGCAAAAAGATAGGCTGTGTGAAATAGGGCTTAAGTTTTCATATGAAAGTAAGAAACTCTAGAATTTCCGATCTTAGACTATCCTCTTTTACGTTCTTAGAAAATACATACTGGAAGTGAAAGACTGGCTGTGAAGCTGTCATATTGGAAAACACGCGGATAAATGAAGTGTGCGATTTTAGGGAGTCTTATTGGGCTATAAATGCTGAATGACTTACAATGTAGCGCAATTTTGACAATTATCTTGTTTAGTGTTTCCAATATTTTGTGCTTTCGATATTGTTTAAATTACATTTATTAACGAAATATTGTATATAAATCACTTTGGATCGTTTGTTGGATTTCTAATTTGGAAAGTATTTAAGTTAAAATTGATTGAAATAAACTCGAATTTTAACTAGGAAGATACTAAATGTTTTAGATACGATGCAATTGGGCGCAATATTAAAGGTAAACCTTTCTTTCAGCACACTGAAAGATTTAACTTTGTCCTTGATAAGCTAATAACATATTCTTTAATCTAATGAATAATTATCTATCTTAAGTTGTGTCTATCAAAAAACAACATTCTTGTTGGATGAAAATGCAAATACCCTAACAAACACACGTTTGAACACATCTATTTGTATAATTGCGTACAAGCTAGTTCCGAAACAAATCCGACTCGAACGATAAAAAACTAAACGTCTTTTTGCTAAACGAATTTTGAAGAACTATAGAAAAATAACCCTTATTAAAAGTAACTTGCTTACCAAACAATTTCCTGGGTGTGTGCAAATGTTGTTTTATTCTTCATTCCTTTATGAATGTTTTTATCTCTAAGTGCACTAAAGCATCTTGGAGCCCCCGTCATAGCACAGTTGTTAGCGCGTCGGACTGTCAGTCGGACTGCCAATCTAGAGGTCCCGGTTAGGATGGGGTGTTCTTGTAGTACTGGTGTGAGAAATACTGGAATCTATTGTTAGATGTTCAAGTCGCGATATAACTTAAAGAAACCCAATTAAAAACAAACAAACAAACAAAAATATCTTGGTTTTGCGTTCAAAGATTTCGTAGTTTCATTTTCTAGTGAGTCTCTAAAACAGACAAATTTTATCTCGCCGATACGGATGCAAATCGTGTAAAATGTTTCAAATTAATACCCCGCTTTGCACGAATGTTCACGAACAAAGGGGTAACCATTTCTGAAACATTTTCATTTTGAAGTACGTGTTGGTTTATCAAAATAAATGATCTACAGTTAACAACATCGTAAAATTGACAAGGTGAATGATTTTGGAACCATTTTGGAATGAAATTGAATGAGTTTGTGGAGCGAGTTTTGAGTGAGTTTAATGGGAGGTAATCCAATATTGCAAATTTTGTTCAGGATGAACAAAATAAGCAAGATTAATTACTTTCCTTTGAAAATTAGCCTATATGTTCAATAAATAGCCTCTATTTCCTCAAAATCTAAGCAGACGCTTACAATTTCAATTAATTGAGTGAAATCCCGATTTTTCCCCAGCTATTTTTATTTTGAACGAAGTTGTTGCTTAATGTTTTTCAGTGAGTTTGGAGCGTTTTTGATCGATTTGAGTGAGTGTTTGGAATGAATGAATGGAGCGCTGAGTGAGTGATTTAGAATGGTTTTGATTGAGATGATTGTCAATTTTACAATGTAACTAACTGTATCGGTCTAAATTTTGTCAGTACAAAAATATGGCCCATCGTTAGGACAAAAAGCGCAATTTAATAAAGTACACGTATACAGAAACTGTTAACAACATCTTGAAATTGACAAGGTGAATGATTTTGGAATGACTTAGGAATGAAATGGAATGAGTGTGTGCAGCGAGTTTTAAGTGAAATTAATGGGAGGTAATCCTATATCGCAAATTTTGTTCAGGACGAACAAAATTAGCGATATTGATCACCTCCCTTTAATAAAATATGCATACTAAGTCTATACGTGGCTTCCTGCTTCATCAAGAACCTATGAGACGCTAGAAATTTAAAATATAACAGTGAAATCGCGATTTTTCTCTATCAAAATTTATTTTGAATGACGTTGTTGATTCTATATTTTTCAATGGGTTTGAGCGTTTTGGAACAGTTTGAGTGAGTGTTTGCCTTTAGTGAATGGAGCGCTGAGTAAGTGATTTAGCGTGGTTATGATTGAGATGATTGTCAATTTCACGATGTAACTGAGTGTAAATGTCTTTGCATTGTTTTTTGAACTGGGTTTATCGAAGCATTTAACATTCATATCGCGGCGGCTGGAGAAGTAACAATGGCTTCTGCGTATTTTTGTCAGCAGTACTGACATGCCTTCAACCGATCGTCCAGCCGCTCATCCCCCAACGGCAATCGGGAACCCTCGGCGATTCTACGGAATAGACCTCGAGAATAATAAGGGCTTAGCCATGAAAGGGGGCCATTTCGCACACGGGTTTATATGACGTCACTGTAACGGTTTAAAGGGAGGTAATATGCATTGGATATGCAAATGAGAGAGACCTGCCCTTAGTTAAATGGCTATTTGAAGCCTATATAGACAGAGTCGACCCATTTAGGATTGATGATCCTTTTCTCTGAATGGATCATGTCTGTCTATGAGCTCGGTTCGTTACAATTGGTGGCAGCGGTGGGATAATGACAACTGCCAGACCGGAGTTGCCTTACCCACGGGTCTCCCAGGCCAAGACTCAGGACGTGTCTTCTCGGAGGGGAGGGTAATGTAACGGTTTAAATGGAGGTAATATGCATTGGATATGCAAATGAGAGAGACCTGCCCTTAGTTAAATGGCTATTTGAAGCCTATATAGATAGAGTCGACCCATTAAGGGTTTAGGATCCTTTTCTCTGAATGGATCACGTCTGTCTACGTACTCGGTTCGTTACAGTCACAAACGTCAACGATCCCGCTAAGGATGACGTTGCATAAAACAAAATCATCGAAAGAATAACAGTTGGCATGTTATGATTTGGTAACAATAGACAGTGTTTTACTGCCTTTTGTTATCAAATTATAATATGCCCATAAGATTTCCATAGACGATCGGAAATAATTAACAAAATGTGATTTTCTTCAAGCGTATTAAATAACCGAAGTACCACCAGAAGCCGAATTACCTAAAAAACGACCCCAAATTACTACACTTACGTTCGAGGTACTTTCCAGTTTATAGAAAGGTCGAGCGATGTTCCGAATGATCCCATAGGCTTACAAAAATGTGCCCCTGTCCGAGATCTAAACCGGGACCGCTGTTTGGAGTCCGATGCGCTACCAACTGTGCCCTGGTAGGATAACCGAAAAAGAATACACATCAAAGATCACAAGCTGAAAATTTTACGTGCACCCGACACACTGATTTGTTAAGGGAGACAAAATTACGCGCACTCTCCAAAAGCTTACGGATACATTTCAAAATTTAGGCCTCCTTGCGCAAGGGCCGTTATCTCAAAATCTATGACTTGCTTTGTTTCTACGTTGTCCTTATTAAGGAACAGTTACTAGTAAATTTACCAATTGCTTTTAATAAAATAACGGCTATTGCATTTATGGAGTTAATTCAATAAGATATAGCGATTTTTTTAAATCAAATATTGCAAATTTGAACAAAATTATCGATATTTACTACCGTCCTTTAATAATATATGCATACAAGTTCTATATAAAATACTTCCTATTTTATCTCTGACGCTTACAATTTGAATAATGTAGATCTAAGTGTAATCGCGATTTTTTTCTAGCTTTATTTATTTTGAATGACGTTGTTGATTCTATCTTTTCAGTGTGTTTGGGGCGTTTTTGAATGGTTTGAGTGAATGTTTAGTACGCTGGGCGAGTGGTTTAGAATGTTTTTGATCGAGATGAATGTCAATTTCACGACGTTGTTAACTGTACATAATGAGTGCATGATTCGTCGTAAGAAAACTACTAAATTTTACAATGATTTGAATCTGCTAAGAGCTTCTGTCAACGCTGTGGTTTATGCAAACGTACATGTAGTTGTTTTCGGTTGTGTCGGTATTTCTACAACCCAAAATTTTCTCTTTCAGTTTTCACAGAGCTAAAGTGGAGATTTCTGGTGTTTTAACATTCTTATAAGAGGAAAGGATTTAGAATCAACATGACGTCTGAAAGAAATTCATCATTTTACATATCTGGAACATTAAAACAAGTGGAAAATACACATTCATACGACAATATAAAAGCCGGGAGTGATAAAACTCAAGACGAAATAATGAATTCTGTGACGTCAAACATTACAGTGTCAAACACATCAGGATTAGAACCAGCTCTAGACGTTTTCTACTTTTATAAGGTAGGTGCATAAATTAACCGAGCATCTAAATATTCATGAAAACCGGCCTCGTTTATGGGCGCACACAGCTGTGCGTAAAAACGCATCTGCGAACACAAATCGTAATAAAGGGTGGAAGAGCAAGAACTTTAGAAATAAAAAAATCATTGTACATGTAAACAGTTGAGATTTTTATTCGAACTAGAAAAGGAAATTTCTGAGGATGAGCCGCAGATCGCACTCTTAGATCTAATAAGGAGTACTCCTAGCTTCGAGAATCTCCAACAGCTTATCAGAGAGATGGTTTCGCTATAAAAGCTAAGGAACCCCTCTAGTTCGCACCCCTTCATCGGTCGATGCTATTTGCCTCCGATGATAACTTTGACATCTCTATACGCATATTCTGTTTTCAGATACCTACGCCATTGTCGTTGATGAAAGGTCTCTTTGATCGAATACAATATGCTTTTAGTGCTTCTTGAATTTTGATGATTTTCATTTAGGGCGTCACTATGAGAATATCATAATTAAATGAATCATTTTTATACGTGCATTATATTGCTTACATGTTTTGTCAAACACGTCCATTTTTTAAAAAAAAACTGTTTTAAAAGGGAACTTTTGATACAGAGATTGTTGATTTAAAACGGATGATCGCTGGAACAACGTTCTTCTATGAGATACATGCATGTGCACGCATGTTTCATAGCAGAAAATGACTTGTATTCTACTTACAAAAGGTAAAGCAACGTCTTAATTTTTTATGCCCAGCACTTGGTCTGTCCATCCGCAGTTTGGTCAGTCTGAAGCTATATCTCCTTTTTTTCACGGACGTGCAGTCTGCATAGGCGTAGCTAGAATGTTTAAAATTTTACGCATTTCTAAGGCGACCACCAAAGAATATAGGATATATAAAGGCGATATGTGGACTGGGGCTAAAGACTAATGTCCTCCACCCGCTCCCCGTTTATATGATTTGAGCCTTCGTGAATAATCAAACATCGTAACTACAGCTTGAATAAGCTGTAGTTTCGATGTTATGATCATTCATCAACGATATCTTTCGAAAGAGGAATTATTTTTATTACGCAATTGCGTAATGTGCGTAATGGGAGCTACGCCCTTGGTCTGATCTAAGCATTTTCTTTGTTCTTGATTATTGTGAGTTATCCTGACCAGAGTGGTTGAAAATCAGCAAGATAAGGGCTATGGGGTAGGCGCTGGGGTAATATTAAATAATCCTTAAATTCTTTCAATGTTCATGCAAATATATTTCTCATATTGATCTTATCATTTTACTGTTTCCTTTTTTTTTATCCTTTTTGATCAAATGTTTCAGAAAGTAATGAGAGAGAGAGAGAGAGAGAGAGAGAGAGAGAGAGAGAGAGAGAGAGAGAGAGAGAGAGAGAGAGAGAGAGAGAGAGAGAGAGAGAGAGGGGGGGGGGGAGGGAGAGAGAGAAAGAGAGAGAGAGAGAGAGACAGAGAGAGACAGACAGACAGACAGACAGAGACAGACAGACAGAGTGAGAGAGAGAGAGAGAGAGAGAGAGAGAGAGAGAGAGAGAGAGAGAGGGGGTATCACTTACAGTATAGACCTAGAGAGATAGAGAGAGAGAGTTATCACTTACAGTATAGACCTTTAAACGCATTGATTGGAAAATTCAAAAAGTTTGGCGTTAAAAGGTCATTTGATATTTTCCTGGTATTAACCAACTACTCAAGTACATGAACATGACTACGATTTTGCAAGAACTGACCACGAAAATGTAAGACCACCAGAAAAAAAAGTTCGCTATTTTGCAGTAGAGTTTGTAATGCTAGATTTTTTTATATTTCATTTGTTATACCAATATTTGCCGACAATATTTTTACGACAATGGGTTTTCAGGGATATCAATCGGAGCTGTCAAAATTCATCGAAGGTTTTATTTATATACCATGAATTCGGTTGATTCGTTCTTTTTCTATTCAAGAATGTTAAGATATTACCCGAACCTGTAGTTTGTATTTAATGTAGTCTTCTGTAAATTTCTGGTCAGGAAAGCAGATTTTGATCACAAAAGTATAACTTTTATAATTCTCATTCTTGAGAAAGGGTCCAACCTGTGAAAGAAATCGTGATATTGATAATAGGAATGATTTTGGAAGGGAAATGAATGAGCGTAATGAGTGACTTTTGGGTGATATTAATGTTTCTGATTGATACTGATCGATGTTATAATTTGATGACGTAAATATAAATAGATGTGTGTGTCTTCTTTGCCCATTAAAAGCTTTTTAATCCACGTCAAAACAATGAAATCCTTGATTAATTTGAACATTTTTAATCGATTTCGGAGCTCGCTTGGTCGATTTCGGGGATTTGATCGTTTCGGAGCGTTGTGAATGCAAGATTTGGAAAGCCAAAAATGGAGCGCAAAATAGGTGAATTAGAATGGTTTTAAGTTGGGTGAGGATAATTTGGTAAGTTTCACGATATTCTTAACTGCACCAGCGGAATTTAAGAATAAAAACGCCATAAATGGTTTCAAATTTAAATTGTTCAATACGTAAATTGTG
This sequence comes from Fragum whitleyi, assembly GCA_948146395.1. Lineage (NCBI taxonomy): Eukaryota > Metazoa > Mollusca > Bivalvia > Cardiida > Cardiidae > Fragum > Fragum whitleyi. Next base: position 11,842,893 of record OX411558.1, read on the forward strand.
TACAAGAAAGGCAATGGAGCATATCAAACTTAGGGACAGGTTATCTACTATCTACATCAACCAAGGACATACTATCACTTGTCTGATAAAGCCAGCCCTTATCAGTCATTTTATTTAGAAGCCTTATATCAGTCAGTTTTTTTAGAATGGGAATAGACACAAGAGCTTACACTTTTTGGCATCCTTTTTACCCTTTCCCAAATGGCTCATTTTTAGTGTGGTCCAAATTGAAAGGGGTTGCAGAGGACAGAAACGATGTCAGTGGAAATATAATTTGTGAACATGATAGCCCAGGAAATATTAAGGCAACAGGCGTTGACTTTCTGTATTTTCTTCATTCCTTTGGCCTTGTCTCCTTCAGAAACGTTAAAACCAAGTCTTGTTTGGGAAAGGGTTGATATAATCTGATGAGATATGCAGATGAAAACAGTAAATCAGATGTCATTTTAAAACAGATATAAATGAATAACACTTATTACTGATAAGCATATTCAACATTTGAATATTTATAGATTCTACAGTGAAGATGATTGATAAATAATATGCTAATGATTTTTTTTATAGTCGAACCGTGTAATCCCGACGATTTGTGCGTCTCCTCTTTTTAGTGAAACTTTCCATAGAGTTTCACTGAAATCAAGCCAATGGTTTCCAAGAAATAGCGCGGAACGAATGTTACTCTGTATGTATATGTCTTCGTCAATCAGGAGTAGTAACTCTAAATTCAATAGTCAAAACGGGTTACCCCGTCGAAATATGCACCTCCTCTTTGTAGTGAAGCTTTCACGAAGTTTCATTGAAATTCAGTCAACGGTTTCCAAGAAATAGAGCGGAAATGAATATAACTCTGTATATATGTAGCTTCACTCATAGGAAGTACGTCTGGATTATATAGTCGAACGGGATGAACCCCACGATTTGCGCACCTCCTCTTTGAAGTGAAGCTTTTCATAAAGTTTCAAAGAAATCGAGTCAACGGCTTCCAAGAAATAGCGCGGAAAAGAAACTCGGACGGACGGACGATATGGCTTTACCAATCAGAAAAGTAACCCTATATTTAAAAGTCGAAGCGGGAAACCTCAACGGCAGTGGCATCTCTTAATAGTAAAGCTTTTCACAAGGTTTCATTGAAATTCCGCCAGTGGTTTCTAAGAAAAAAAGCCTTGAATATGGCTTCACCAATCAGGGGCAGTAACTGTTAGTTTAATAAGCGAATAACCCCAGTGATATGTGCATCTCCTCTATGTAGTGAAGCTTTCTACAAAGTTTCATTGAAATCCAGTTAATATTTTCCAAGACATAGTGTGGAAACGAAACTTGGACGGATGGAAGGACGGACGAAAGAACTAACGGAATGACGGACGACGCGAAAGTAATACCCCCCCCCTCCTCCTGATGATTTCATCGGCGGGGGATGAAAGTGAAGTTTCATTTATTTATTCGTGATTATTCTTAAACCATTCAATATACTTCCTTTTGCTGACTTGAATTTCTTTTATACATTTAATCGCTAAGAGGTCTCGATAATAGAAGGCATTGTCATTCTAAAATCTTCATTTCAGCCCAACATTTTTGGTAATCATTTAATTGTCTTGTAAAGACAATTCCAATGAGCACCCACAACATCAGCCCTGCGTTCAGGATGATTAGGTCGGCGAAGCGCTTTCGAAATGACCACCTCGCTTTGCACGTATGTGCACGTGCAAAGCGTGGGATCATCTCAAAGCGCTCGCGAAATGTTTTTACATCCTGAACACAGGGCAGGTTTGTGTAACTTCTTTTGAAACAAGAGCACCACCTACAGGAGACTGCGCTCGGCTGTTAGGTGCTATTGATTCTATGGAATAAACATTGGGAAATACAAATGCAGCCATGACAGAGCATCGTTGGTTCGCATGGCGTCACAAGCAGCAACGCTCCTGCTAAAGATGAAATTGAGAAAAACACAGTCAACGAACGATTCTAACATTGTACATTATAATTTGATAACAAAACGCAGTGTTATATTGCGTTTCGTCATCAAATTAATGATATGCTTGAATGGACTCCATAGACAATCGGAAAACAGCTTCCTATGGAAGAAAAGAAATCTGTTTGTCTTCAAGCGCATTGATCGAAGTACTATCTGAAGCCAAATTACATAAACTAACCTAATATTATTACTAACGTCCGATGTACTTTCAAGCGTGCGAAAATTTCGGGAAATACACTGCGTTTCCTTGGAAGACAGTCGAGCTTAAACAAAATCAGAACGACCCCCTTTTTGTTGTTGTGCGTCTTTGTTTCCAAATGTGTCGGATTTGCGTACTATGGCACTAGGTGGCAACTCCGTCAACTAGTCTAGACATGAACATTTATATGCTTTAACACGAATAAAAAAAGGGTTTTAGCTTGAAATACGGCATTTGATTGGCATTTATTATTTTGCAGTGGGTTCAAATTAGCTTCCTTAACAGGGAATTAAATTGCATCAAGTGAAAAACATTCCGTGATTTGAATGAGAAAAAATCCAGAAAATAGATGAGGATTTCCTTCCTCTGGGTTGTTAATTTTCTTGCGGGTTATTTGCATTGGTTTGATAAATTATCACAAGGGGTTAAATATTTATTTGTTTTTAGTTTCTTTAATGGCTTTGTCGTTAAACCGCTCATTAATCCACAACAAAAGTGTGATATTTGATGTTTATTCCATTAAACATTCATATCTTAAAAAGTACATTCCGCATTCTTTTAAAAGAAAGACAATTAAAATCAAATGTGTGATTAGTTTAATAGGGACTAAATCCTTTTTGGCACATTTAAGATAGTTGTTAATGTCATACAAATGCTTTTATAATTGACACAATCAAAAAAGAACAAACTTCGTCGAATAACCTATGCAGGTGTCGAAAAACTATATTTTTTAAAGTATTTTTTGTGTCAATTGAAAACATCAACATCAAGCATATCGAAAGATCGGTGGCATTTTGTTTAACTGTAGTCTGTCGGTCTATCTGTCTGTCTTCAAAACTTAACCAAAAATCTTAACGTTGTTCAATACCTCGAGCTTATTCAAGATACAATATTCATACTTGGCATCATCTAAGATTTATGTACTCATATACCAAAGTCAATGTCACGTGACAAGATCAAATGTATCTGTTAAGTTCCTTTTTTTTTTAATTTGCAGTTTGGGATTCATTAACACGTATTAGTTTTGGGTTTTGCCTTCAATGTTTTTCTAATGTATGGGTATATTTCAACTTATTTAAGTAACCAGTCTATGCAAAGTTCGGTAACTTGTGCCATAAAAGAAGCGTACCCGGATAGTTTTGTCACAGTAAGGTTTTGGTCTGCAACGTTCAAAAATTAAGAAGAACTTTTGGAATGAAATTGGGTGAATGTAATGGGAGGTAATCCAATATCACAAATTTTGATTAGGATGAACAAAATTAGCGATATTTATTATCCCCTTTGATAAAATATGCATACAAGTTCTATAAATACCTTCCTATTTATTCAAGATCCTATCAGACGCTTACAATTTCAATTGTGTCCATGTAGTCGCGATTTATTTCTATTTATATTTGTTTTCAAAGTAGTTGTTGGTTGTACCTTTTTTAGTCATTTTGGAGCGTTTTTAGCGATTTGGGTGAGTGTGTGGAAATAATGAATACAGCGCTGAGTCAGAATTGTTTTGATTGAGATGAATGTCATTTCACGATGTAATTAACTGTAAGTCTTGTCGTTCTTTAAAAAGATTATTTTAAATTAACCCATTGTCACCCAGTATCGACTTCTTTTAGACGAATAAAGCCATCTTTAATTTGATTTCTACATGTGAAATCTAATTTTAACAAACTGAAAGCCATGCCAAAATCCTTGGAGTATAGAATAATTAATGAACCTCTGGTGAACATGGTGACATAGCCATATACATGTATCTAAAATGAAAAAAAAAAGAAAATGGTTGGAATATTATGTAAAGGTATTTACTCATTATTGTTCATTTACACGCGGAAATAATATTTATAAAATAGCACACTGCATTCTTAAGTTCAGTAATCTGCGTTATTTTTCAACTAGCAGACGTGACTTAGCTGTGACGTCATTTGGCCAGGTTACTTTTTAATATTTTGGGTTCTTTCAAAAGTAAGCCCGCAATTGAGATTAACGCGTGCAAGTAATCGTACCCTAATACCAAACGGATTTACATGCTCAGAGAACGTGAACATATTTCATCGTTTGGTAACCAAAGCATCGTAACTACAGCTTTGACAAGATGAAGTTACGAGGGTTTGGTAACCAACCCATGATTAAAGGTATCAAGTTATTTATGTAGACTTTTTTTTAGGTGAGAGTAGTTGTAAATAAAAGCTGATTTACCTTAACCTTAAGTGCGACGACCCACTTCTTAGGCTCCGCCCTGCCAGGGCAATAACATTGGAGTATATAATGGTATTTATAAAGATAAAAAATGTATATGATTATAAGCTAAATTATTTCTTTTGAAAGCCTCGTTGAGTCGATAAATCAACGGTACGTAAATTGTATCAACTGAGAAATAAATAAGTTATGTTGTTTAAGCACTGTGCATTCATTGTTTCTAATTCGTGAATTTGCTCATTCTTACAAAAAGAAATGACACCGAAGCCACTCTGAGACTAATGACGTAAAACAAATTGCTTTCTCTTGGTCCAATCTGAAATCATCAACTATGTAATTATAAATGCATTAGATCGCAGACAAAAATCCTTGAAATTAGAAACCAATTTGATAAATGAATCCAAACCTTTCCAATTTGCAATTCTCAGACAAAAGAAATATGTCCAAATGATCAATAGAATTTAACTTCTAAAAGAACACAACGTTGACTACCAGTTTGGTTCTTAACTTGGTCTATTTTGTATTCAGATGACCACACGGAAGATCGAGTTTGTTCATCTGTTTAGCCTCATTAAATTAATATATTATTATTATTATTATTATTATTATTATCATTTTCCTTGTTATTTTGACATTACTATTATTATAATTATTATTATTATTATAGGATTTTCGTTCTACTGACTTCGAAACACTTTATAAATTAATAAGATATCTGTTAAGCTTTATAAGATTTATATGACCTGATCTTTATGCTATGAATAAATTAACTAGCTAATTAGTCCCCCACCCCCAGTCAGAGTAACAGATAAGAGGGGGTAGAACCAGTTTAAAATCTTGACACCAAATATTATGGGTACTCATTCTAATCGTCTCGACGAGACGATTCCAATGACTTGCCGCAATATTGGATTTGTGCATGTCTTGTAAAAATTATCTAATTTGAAACCCTAAATAAATCCCTATTTGTAGCTCTGCACACGAACAAATACAAATATCGTTCATCAAAATATGTTTGTTTATTCAACATAATAACAAATTTTATAAGGTTTATACGCTACCACCTCATGACTCTGAGGGCCACAAAATTCTGCTCCCACACATTCTACAATGTAGATATATTATTGTCTAACGCACATTTTACAAATACATTTAAAAATTGATAAGGTGAATGATTTTCGAATGATTTAGGAATGAAATTGATTGAATGTTATGTGAGGTAATCCAATATCGCAAATTTTGTTCAGGATGAACAAAATTAGCGATATTGATTACCTCTCTTTAATAAAATATGCATACAAATTCTATAGATAGCTTCCTATTTCTTCAAGAACTTATTAGACGCTCACAAATTGAACTATGTCAGTGAAATCGCGATTTTTCTCTATCGAAATAAATTTGAATGACCTTGTTGATTCTATATTTTTCAATGGGTTTGATCGTTTTTTAATGGTTTGAGTGAGTGTTTGGAATGAATGAATGGGGCACTGAGCGGGTGATTTGGAATGGTCTTGATCGAGATTAATGTCAATTGCACGACGTAACTAACTGTATAAACTAACACCATCCACGGTCGCAATAAAACGAGATTAACTGATGACAACTTAACAAGTACATTTGTATTTAATTATGCAAATAGTGGTTACGGTCATTCATGTCAATATCTTTAAACAATACATTCAGATGTAAGAAGGTAGAGTCTTTAAATAGAGAACAGTTTAGATAATGGATCCTATCCTGCTTGTGGCAAAACTAAGAAAAATCCAATCAGAGATTACATTACAGAACAATGGCCGCAGGGTCTAATATACCTCCTACTTGTTCACTATACATCATTCGGAACATCACCCGGCCATTTCCGTAAACTGCAACAGACGTCGGATGTATGTAAGGCGGATGGGGATGTATCAAAATCGTGCATTTTGTTAGGCGGAAACAGTGTAAGAAAAATTAGCACAGTAGATTTATATCTTTTACAGTAAATAACGGCTGAAAAATTTTTTCAGCCGTTATTTCAGATTTTCAAGATATTTATATTAGAATACGATGGTTTCACGTCAGTGCCTTAAACGAGTAGTGTTGGCGACGTCGAATGTTTTCACTCACAGTTTCGAGGGCTAACGCCATTTTAACTGACGTCATCGAGTTTTTCGAAGGGTTTCCCGTAATTCTTAAAAATAGTCCGTCTATGTACATCCGATGTTGATCGTGAGATTGGCCGAGTGGTGTTCCAAATGCACTATACATGTCACAGGATGTTAAAAACGGCTTTAATTAAGCATTACTTATTTGATTTTTAATTTTTAATAAGTTTCTCCTAATTCGATTACCAAATCCCTTTTGACAGTAGTTATTACATTTTTTTAAGAATTCCCCCTTTTCAGCAATGTTTACATTGAAACCATTTGATTACTAATAACTATCTCCAACGATTTTTTTGCAATTGAAATGGCAAGCAAAAGCTATTATCAAGGGCATAAACTGAGGTCAATTGTGAGTGATCAAACAAAATAATTGTGACTTTCGAGTCAGCAACGTCATAATAATAACAATTACAATATGACCTACGTCGTGGGAGTGAAATAACCCCGTTAGATATTTTTGATATTATACTGGTGTTATTACACTAGTGGAATAACTATACAAATGAGCTCAGAGCGTGTAACCGCGAAAATGACGTGATAATGTATATACTGTGACGTCAGTTTTAAACGGCGTTATAAATTTCGCGGAAAAATTGAAATGATGAATTACAGGTATTTTGACTTTACCGAATTTATCAAACTCGTCAACTAAAACAGATAGAAACTCGGCGCAGCCTCGTTTTTTAATTGAAGACAGGTTTACCTGTCTTTCAATATAGGGATCGTCGCCATCGGATTCTGATAACAAACCTACATATGTCATTACGCTCAAAAAAGTAGACACATTCATAAAAATAAACGCGGCAAAAATAATCAATAGTGTAGCAATATACCGTAAAATTTTGATGCTGACCTAAATTCTGGCCGGGACCTCAGGGGAGTGAACATGTGATCTATGCAGAAGTTGCCTGCAGAAACGTGTTTTACATTCGTAAATGGTGCTGTTTTAGGGCGTTTTCGGCTGCAATCTTTTGCATTTGCTCCAAATTTTCAATTGCATCCTACAACTGTTTTTATACATAGCATTGGCAAGCTATTTTCAGTTCCCCATTTTAGACTCCCCATTTCTCGCTAAAATTGTGTGTTTGTGTGTCCTTAAGGTTGCTTTATTTATCCGTCTCCCGGGCCTGTCGTAGTGTAAATGGATAAAAACTAAAATAGCACAAGGCTATTTGAATAAACCCGTAAACCCTTGGAATTTCCTAGGTTTGAATTTTTACTTGGATTTACGGAGAAATTTCGATGGCTTATCAAATTACTTTATTATAAGGCTTGTTTTGTCTATCCATATTGTACAGCATTTGGAACATCACTCGGTCATTTCCGTAAACGGCAACAGATCGTGATCGGGCTCTCGGAAACGACAGTAGTGTCGTCTGAGACGACAACTTTTCTCAGCGGACGACAAAAAAACCTATCAAAGGATTCCACCGGACGACAAGTTTTTCTAAGGCACGCGTCCCGACTTATAACCTCTCAGTTGTGTTTGATTGTTTGCGTAAGTTAACTGTCGCGTGAAAAATCGATAATAGCCATATCTGAAGTCCGATAGACGGGTGCGGTAGGCGTGGCGTTAATTGATGCAAACAGCCAATCGTAATCGGTTATTCGTAGACCTTGTAGGCGGAGCTTGACGATCAATGAATGGAATCTAGACTCTGCCCGGCGATGTGTTTTGGCGATTATGCATAAACGAAACATGTGAACCATATATATATTGACTGAAGCAGTTGATTCACTAATTATATAACGGTAATTGAATTCGTGCAGAGCCCCAATGCGACGAAGGTTATGGTAAGACAACATAATCGACCCGATTTATTCGTAACAAGTAAATGATTAGCCCGTGTCCTTCGAACTGTCCCGAAGCTTTTTTACCTTTTGTAAAATCGGTAATTCGAGTAAAAACAATTATTAAATTAAAGAAATGTTCCGGAAATTTACGAAATAAATTATCACTAGCGGTGAATCTCTGGAACGCCGTGCATGTGCGTAATTCCGTCGGATAACGAAAATGGAAAGCTCCGGATCAGCCTACTGATCAGACATGTGTTGAAGTAAAAAAAAATGAACACAAATCAAAAGATAGGTGGTTCGGAAAGTTTAATTATTTCAATTTTTAAAAAAAAAAAAAAAAAAAAAAAGAGAGATAACCAATGCAATTCAAACATACAATCTTTTTTTAATGAATATCAATTCTGAACTTTTTCCTCTCAATTGACAACATCTGCAAAGAGAATCATGGCATAGACTTACCGGTATATGTTGAGATTTTTTAAAGTCTAAATAAATATAATAACTTTTTTTTTTACTTCTTTTTAACTTCTGGCAAAAAGAAGATATAACTGTTTCAAAGACTTGCTTCTGTACAAGTCAATGGTTTTAAACTGAACGGGGAAAAATTTTGTCATCTACTGAGCCCATCTCCAAAAATGAATAAAAAAAATGTAAAAAGCATTGGTGTAAAAGAAGATTTTTTTTTTACAATCAATTCCTTCTTTTCAACCAATGTTTTCCTTTAGATAACCATCCTGATGAATAAAACATTGGAATGTGTAGTAAAGGGTTAATAAATTGTAGTTTCAATAACATAGTTTTGCACGGTACAAAATCCATCCTCATAATGATGGAATCCAACTTTTTTGTGTGGAATCCAACTTTTTCTGAAGTTGGATTCCTGGAATCCTACTTTCAAAACCCTAGTGAGAGTCAGATATTCACTCGGCAATCATCGGGCGATCTCCGAAATCTCAGATAAATGTAGGTTACGGAATCGGCCGAGTTTTGACGAATGCGTTAGATTGGCCGAGTGGTGTTCCGAATGGCCTATACGGTAGTACCACGCATGCGCGACCCCGGTTTTGAGTTTCCGCTTTTGTTTTCGACAATTTTCTGACAATAACGGAAACTGATTTGGAAACTGGAATGGATTTATTTGTAACATTCTGGAGTGGACTTTGAAAGAATTCTACTCAAGGTGATAAATGCTGTAGCTCGGGATTTCATTTAACGATCTGTCATTTTGGCAGTTTTGTCAAAATTGATAGTTCACCGGATAGTTCAATCCGAATCTTGATCTAGAAAAGCTGTCCCGTGGAAAAGGCCTGAAAGGTTGGTTGTCTTAACAGGTTTATATATTATTTTGTAGTAAAATAATTTTCTACTAAGTAAGACCATATGCAAGGAGAATAACCTGAAATGGAGATCGAAATATCTCAATGGAAAAATAGAAATAGAATGTTTCACTCCTGGAAGAAACTTAAACGGTATTCATAAAAAAAATTAAGCTACAGCTATTGTACGGGAAAATACTTCTTCTTAGTACTGACTTTGACTAGTAAAAGTATAAGAATATTGGTATTACTTTCATTGCTTCTTCTATGTGGAGATAATTAGTCAAATCCTGGATCAGATAATAAATGTTAAAGAAATTTGAACAAATTTCCAATTCAGGGCAATATTCAACATGGCAATGAAATATTCAGCTCTTCATCAAGGGGTGTGTCATGTGGATTAACATTTTATTTAAGATTTTTACACATCCGCTTAATAAGTTTGACTGGAAAAAAATCGGATTTGGATCATATTGGATTGCTGGGGATAATCTATACAATTTTATAAAACAGGGTTGCAATAATTCATATGAGTTTTTAGAATACAGGAATTGCCACCATATTTCTATTGGTTAAATGAATATTTTTCATTTAGGATATTGAAAACTTACACTTGGGGATGAATAGCGATTATGAAGGCAGTCACCCTCTTGTTAAGCTTGAATCGGCTAGAGGGATAGGTTTATCTGGAAGTGATGAGTCTTCAAAGTAAAGCATATTCATTTGTTAGGAAGGTGCAGTTTCCATATGTAACCATCAATGATTGGTTTAAATTTTTGATTCCCACTCAAGAGATCTTCTCAAAACGCCACAATTTTCATTCCAATTGTTAATATTCAGTCCTGTCTTCAATTCAGGCCTTTCAGGCCTTTGATTCTGTTTATAGATAACTCGTTTAATAAATTCGGTATTCCATGACCACTCATTCAATATCATTTATTTATAAAAAAAAAAATATTAATAAACAGGACTTCAAGATAGGTAAGAGATATGGAAACATGTTTATTGTCTTGAATTAAATTTGTTGGACTTATAATCACATATAACATCTAATGTTACAGAATTTTCTTGAATAGTATAAATTTTATTTTCTTCTTCTGGTACGATATACAGAGAATGTTATGTTAGTGTCCTGAAATATCAATGTTATCTGGTCGAGGTTGGGAGAATATAACATGTTGAGGCCTTCTCGAGTCATGATAATTTCTTGCAGCCGAGACCAGATAGCATTGATGTTTTGAGGTACTTACATATTATTCTATGTATAATGCATCATTTCAGTACTGTACTATGATAAAGCTTTAAAAACCAAAGAAAATCAGTTAAAAGTGAGTGTAAATTGTTTCTGCAAATAGATTGCTTAATATCATTTTATGTTATGAGGCATGTGATATAATGTCAGTACAAGCTTCATGCATGATAAAATATAACATAACTGTCCGGAATTAGAGAGAGAATAGGCATGAAAATAAGATTATTTCATTGTAAACGTTTTTCCTTATTTTCAAGGAGTCAAGTTCAAAGGGTACAATTTATTGCTGGTTTTATATTCAGTTTTCCATCTGCTTAATACATTAATGGAAAGCCAAATACTCGACTATTGCTCCTTTGGTGATCGTTATTTTGACAAAAGACGACAAAAACATCTGAAATACATCTTAAAAAGACTGGATTTACGATGCTTTTGTCGCCCACTATTGGCTTTTTCTGTGAAATTAGAATCGAGTAGTTATTAAAATCTTAAAATCTGTTATTTTTTGGGAAGGGGGGAGGGGATTCGAACGAACAGTTATACATCCCGTTCTCTCTCTCTCTCTCTCTCTCTCTCTCTCTCTCTCTCTCTCTCTCTCTCTCTCTCTCTCTCTCTCTCTCTCTCTCTCTCTCTCTCTCTCTCTCTCTCTCTCTCTCTCTCTCTCTCAAGGGTTTGCACATTCTTAAGGCACGGTTCGACTAAACTTACGGAAGCATTAGGGATGTAAAACGCATGAAAATCTTTACATCCGTTGAAAAGACGCTTTGCATCTGTTTTTAACCTGTACATATGCTTTGCATACGCTCTGTCCGTCGAGCGTCCGTCCTTTGTAATTTCATCCGCACAGAGAGTTTTGAGTTGCACAAAACTTGTAGAGCGGATAAGCTTTCCGCTATGTACGACGTAAATGCGAAACAATACGAAGAACAAACGCTACGTGTATCCGAAAACATCCGTTATACTTCAGCTGCATACTCAATCCATCCGTTAGGCATCCTCGAAACTCTTATCCGCTTTGGATGAAAACGTATACAGGGCGGATTTATTAGGTATACGAAAAGTAAATAAAGGGGAAATAACACGGTAATTTAAGTATGTAAGGGCATGCATCACATGAAATTTTATGATCCGTGATGTAACCGTTTTGTTTCAGCTCAGCATACTTTGTGCCTTCCTCCAATGCTTAATGCATCCGTTCTTTTCGCTATTAGTTTACTTCACAATTACACCCGATAATCTCTTCGGAGCTGTCATCCGCTCTTAACCGCAAGGCTTCCGTTGAACACCCACTCAACATTCGGGCTACATACATGTTCTTTGAGCGTCCGTTCTGTTTCCGCAAATCTTTGCCACTATTATCAGTTTTTAACAAGCGTATCAGAACGATACGTTTCACTCATCCGTCATTTCCGTTGTTTAGCATACGTTTTGTGTCCGTTTGGCAGTGGGACCGGGCCTTTATATTGTAATAATATTGCGAGGTTATTGTTTCCCATTTACATTGGGAATGAAACATTTAAGCAAATCTTACTTTCATACAAATGTTTTTTCGACTAATACGTGTAGATGTGTATTATATCCTTTTCTTCGAACATTGAAAATACGTTTCTTGAACTTGCTATTTGCATTAATGTTCAATTGTTACCAATTCTTGTCGTTAATCTGAGACTGAATAATTCTGCAAATGAAATAAATAGCATGACAAGACGCTGATAGTCGTTCGGAGATCTTGTGTTGTAACTGCGGTTTTGTTTAACTAGTAGTGCAAGATTTGAACCATCCATTATCTATTCTTTACATCAGGTTAAAATCAAATCATAAAAAAACTTTTTATAACTTTTTAAAAATAAACAAATGATTCTCTGCTGTTATACTGCACTTCAACACATATAAGATACTTGTCATGAAACTTGTTTGAGAGAAGCTTATCTTTACCAATTCTAGAAAAATGTTATTATAGGGTTAATTCACGTTTTGAGGGCGTTAACATTTGCAGAGACCCGAAAAATGGTTAAGCGCCCGAGTGCGAAGTACGTGGGAGATAGCATTTTATTGCATAAAATGTACATTTTTGGGTCATAACGGACAAAACTGGGCGTTAAGGGCAAAAAACGTGGATTTATCGGTATATTCACGTGCCGTTAACGCCCGGCTTTTTTCACTTACATATCCTCGATCTGGGGGCAATATACTTTGATCAATATCAAAGATACTGACCTTTTACGGCAATATTTGTTTCCTAAAATATAAATTAACGCATTCTGTTTAAAGAAGTGTTTAGGTTCGATTTTGCAGAGAGCAAATGCTGATCAGTAAAATGCGAAATACTTATTCATGTCATATATTCATATTACGCATAACGAAAGTCGTTGATCTTATTCCCAAGTTAAATTTTTTGACATCATGAAATTACCAAGCAAGGTCAGTATAAAGGTGGCGGCGCATTTCTGAACGAAATTTTCCGGTATTTTTGTAAGATTGGAACTATTTTGAAGGCGTTTCTATGAATTCCTTCGCATGCTCTTTTTAAAAAAATACCAATTGCTTTCTTTTTGTATGCAATAATAACGTCGATTCACGTTTTTTTTCGGATGTTAACATATGCAGAGACCTTCAAAATGCAAAGTGCAAAGTTAAACTATTTTTCGGGTCTCTGCAAACAAGAATTAACCCTATATTGAGTTTTTTTGCAAATGTTAACGCTCGGGAAAAAAATAAAACAACAACAACAACAAAATAACACGCGATTTACGCTATAATTAACTCACCTGAGCACAACGTGCTCAAGAGAAGCTTTGAGGATCAACCTGACTCCGTCGTCCGTCGTGCGTCGTCTCTCGTGCTTCGTGCCTCGTCAACCTTCTTAAAACTTCTTCTCGTCCTTAACCACACCGCCAATTTCAATGAAATTTTGCCAGAATGTTCCCGGGTGACTCTCATTAAAATTATTCGTCAAATTCTGGTTGGTCGATAAATATGAGCGTGGCAGGGCCCGGCTTATTTTGCGCCTGAAATCTTTGAATGACATATCCTTAACCACTGGGCCGATTTCAATGAAACTTCACCAGAAGGTTCCTTGGGTGCTCTTTTCCAAAACTTGTTCCAAAAATTTGATCGGCCCATAAATATGGGCGTTGAAGGGCGGGGCTTATTTTGAGCCTGAAATCTTTGAACAACATCTTTTCCTGAACCACTGAGTCGATTCTTATGAACCATTACCAGAATTCTCCTTGGGTGACACTTTTCAAAAATTGCTCGTGAAAAATTGATTGGCCCATGAATATGGGCATGGCAGGGCGGGGCTTATTTTGAGCCCGAAATCTTTGAACGACATCTCCTCCTGAACCACTGGGCCGATTTTAATGAGACTTTACCAGAATGTTCCTTGGTTGACCCTTTTCAAAACTTGTTCACGAAACTTTGATTGGTTGATGAATATGGGCATGGCAGGGCGAGGCTTATTTTAAGCCCATTTTTGAACGACATCTTCTTCTGAACCACAGAGCCGATTTTAATGAACCATTACCAGAATGTTCCTTGGGTGACACTTTTCAAAAATTATTCACAAAATTTTGAATGTCCCATAGGTATGGGCGTGGCAGGGCAAGGTTTATTTTAGCCCAAAATTTTTGAACGACATCTCTTCCGTAACCACTGAGCCAAATTTAATGAAACTTTACCATAATCTTTCTTGGGCGAATCTCTTCAAAAATTGTTCACAAATATTTTGTTTGGCCCATAAATGTGGGCGTGGCAGGGCGGGGCTTATTTTGAGCCTGATATCTTTGAACGACAACTCCTCCTGAACCACTTGGCCGATTTCAATGAAACTTTACCAGAATGTTCCTTGGGTGACCTTTTTCAAAAATTGTTCACGAAACTGTGATTGGTCAATGAATATGGGCATGGCGGGGCGGGGCTTTTTTTTAGCCCGAAATCTTTGAATGCCATCTCATCATGAATCATTTGGATGTTTTCAATGAAACTTTTTCAGAATATTTTTGATGACCCTCTTCAAAATTTTTGGGCAATTTTTATTAGTACATAAATATGGGCATGGCAGGGCGGGGCTTCTTTTTAGTCTCCTCTGTAATAAATGTGTGGGCAGAGCATTTTAGTACTGTAAATTCTTTGAATAACATCTCCTCTTCAACAATTAGGCAAATGTGAATGAAACTTTGCCTGAAAGTTTCTTGGATGAGATTCACTGGACCAATAAAATTCAGGTGAGCGGTTAAGAGCCATTTTGGCCCTCTTGTTGCATAAAAAAGCAATACTTTAGTATTTATTCAAACAGAAATTGCAAAATAATTCATTAGGAACGTGTAAAACTCGCTCCAAAAGTATTTATGCTTGAAATATTGGGTTTGGCATTGCGCCTTATTTTTTGCTATACCGACGTTGCTTCGTAAATTTGTGACGTCACAAAGAATAACGCGGGAGTAGGATCTACGTCTTTAAGTATGCTCTATTTTTATGTTAGTCAAAGTAATTATGCTTAAAGGCCAAGACTGAGGATATTTAAGTGAAGAAAGTCGTACGTTAACGGCACGTGAATTTACCTATTAATCAACGTTTCTTCCGTTGACGCCCGGGTTTTGTCCATTAACGTATGGCGATTTCGACCCGAAAACGTAAATTTTATGCGTCAATAATTATGTTGTAAGCGATCCTTTGCGAGCTTAATGACCTTTATATTCCAGGGGATGTTAAGAGATGAGATTGACTTAAAGTAACTGATCTACTTTCTTACATAAAGAGCATTCGCGTACGTAAAAACCATTTTTTGAACCCTAGATGATAAAAAAAAAATGTGATAACAGGCGTCACATGACGCCATGATCATGCCATTTAGTATGTAACCCTACTTGGAATTTCCTGTAGTGGATGATTTTTACAGAGGACAAAGAGAGTTATGTGAGAAAAGCTGCAGTTAGTTATCGTGGAATTGACTTCGATCTCGATCAAAACCATTCAAAATCGCTCACTTAACGCTCTATTCATTCATTCCAAACACCCACTCAAACCATTCAAAAACGCTCAAAATGACCAAAAAATATAAGATCAAAATCTACCTTCAAAAATAATATTGGATAGAAAAAAATCACCGTTACTTAAGAATCAAATGAAATAAAATGAAACGCAATCCCAAAAGATCAAGTTATAATGTCAATCCTAAATTCTTGCACCTGCTTTTTTTTCTTGGAAAGCTAAAGAAGCTGAATCAATATGTTCGTCCGAAAAAAATAATTTGTCATCGAGTGGAAATGACGAAAGTGTCACAAATAGCACTTTCATGTCGGTTAAAATAGGAACAGATATTCACATTGGTCCGATATATCCCGTTTATTGATGTCTTTGAATATAAACGTGAGACCGAAGTTTTGGTACTATGTATGACGATATCTTAAGTCTTTTTTCTAGCTGTATTCACTTTGTAGAAGTGTTGTCGATATTGTCTTGTCATTTTGGAGCGTTTTTGAATGGTTTGAGTGAGCGTGTGGAATGAATAAATGGAGCTCTGAGTGAGTGATTTAGAATGGTTTTGATTGGTATGAATGTCGATTTCACGATGTTACTAACTATGTTTATGCTAGAAGAAAGCAATTTCCCCCGAATCATTTTCTTTATTATATTCTCGTTCATTAGCAACTAAGCTAATTCAAACACCTAATGCGAATTTGATTTAATTATTAGTAAATTTCAAAATATTATGTTACTTAATATCTAATTAAATCTGTTTTTATATCAAACTCTCTGTCCCCACCACCGCGAAATTCTTTGTATATTTTTTTTTTAAATGCGTGCAAGAATAAAAAGAAGATAATCGCTGCATATTTACCGAATATTTGGTGTTGAACACGGGTTACTTTAGAAAAAGCATAATAAAAGGTAGATTGCTTATTAATCCTAGATATAAATATCTATTCATGTGGCCTCATTCAAAGATAAGATATTATCGAAAGGAGCAAATAATGCTTATACGCGTGGCCAAATAAGTGTTTCATTTGACCGAGAATGAGAAAAAATGCGCTCTCATGAGATTTATTTCAAACTCCCGTTTTGACACTTCGGTCAAGTGTCTAACTTGCTCTTCTGAAAAGTGAGGTTTAGAGGGAGTATATGTATCAGAAGTCCTGACATTTTCCTGGAATATCTATCTGGGCATTTCAATTACCAACGTCAAATGTCAAATATGTTTACACTCCTTATTAGGTCAAGACGGTAATAAGAGAACCCAAAGGAGTTATATGACCCACGTAAAGATGGAAACCAATTTTCAATCTTCTCCTCGAACTTATAATTCCCTCTTTTATTCTATACATTGTATCAGTCTGTAAATATTTGTTAACGCTCGTGCAGTGTATCGCTATTTGAGATGTTCAGCTCAGCAAGGTCGCAATAAAAGGAACGAAATAGCCGTAACAAGAGCGTGGCAGGGATTTGTAAATACGGCTTATCTCCATTTGTCCACGGACAAGTAGAAGTCGATTTAATACTTGTCTAGGATCAAAATGAACTAAACTTTAAAAAAAAGGGATAGATAAAACTTGAGAAAACGTTGTTATAGTTGAAGAAAATGCTGTAACTTAGCATCTTCTTCGAACAAACTATGACAACTATTCTCTTAGATCTATTTAATACCGTACCTAGATTTTCTGCGGTATTTACTTTTCCAATTAAAAGTGGCGTAGAAAATGTTCTTGCTCGCAAGTGGAAAAGCCCGTGTCGGACAAGGAATGGGAATTTTATACCACGGTTGTCAAATTATGTCGAATATTTCGTCAGAATTTCGGTGAAATCATTCAAACAAATACATAATTATAGCAAAAGTTGACTTTATAGGAATATTTTTACTTTATTGCCTCAAAATGCATTATCACATTGTCAAAACAGCCTCAATGCTAAAATGAAGCATATAAACTACAGTTACTTACATCGTGAAATTGTCATTCATCTCGATCAAAACCATTCAATATCACTCCCTCATCGCTCCATTCATTCATTCCAAACACTCATTCAAACCATTCAAAAACGCTCAAACCCATTGAAAAATATAGAATCAATAACGTAATTCAAAATAAATTTGGATAGAGAAAAATCGCGATTTCACTGACATAATGCAAATTGTCTCAAAGGTTCTTGAAGAAATAGAAAGTTATCTATATGTATGCATATTTCATTAAAACCATTCCAAATCACTTGCTCAGCGCTACAACCATTTATTCAAAACACTCACCCAAACCATTCAAAAAACGATCTAACTAATTGAAGTATATAGAATCAGAAACGACGTTCAAAATAAATTTGGAAAGGGAAAAATCGCGAAATTCATCGACATAATTCAAAATGTAAGCGTCTAAGAGGTTCTTGAAGAAATAGGAAGCTATCTATAGAATTTGTATGCATATTTTGTAAAAGGAGGTAATCAATATCGCTTATTTTGTTCATCCTTAACAAAATTTGCGATATTGGATTACCTCCCATTAAATTCACTCAAAACTCACTCCACACACTAAACCAATTTCAATCCTAAATCTTTCCAAAAACATTCACCTTGTCAATTTCACGATGTTGTTTACTGTATCTAAAAACATCAGACAATATACGCTCGTATTTTTAGAAATTATATCTGTACCTTGATCTTTACGAATTTCGCTTGAATTTCTATGGTTCTAAATATTTTGAAAAAAGCTCTAAGCCCAGAAAAAAGAGTGCATAATAAACGAATAATATGTTAGTGTCTTAGATATCTGGTGAGGGTTGGAGGAAATTATCATGACGAGAATTTAGATAAATTCCCCAAAGTTCGATCAGATGACATTGATATTTTTATGTCATTGGCATATCATTCTCTATCTAGTGGGTAAGTTTTCAAGGAGAACGATTAAAAAATTAAAATGACTGAGGGCGTAACGAGATAACATTTGAGAGGAAACACTAATATTGCTAACATTAAACGATAATGTCACAGTAAATTTTATGTCTTGGTTGCAAAGAGACGTCGCAGTTACTTTGGGTTATTTTATGCAAATCAGTTACTTTTTTTTTTGTTTACATAGAATATAAAATATTTGTATAGCCTCAAATTGTACATTACCGTTTTTCATTTTTCAAATTAAAAGAAAATCTTCAACAAGCGCGTGTAATGCCTTACGTTCTTCTTTTTCAAAACATTTTCCAAATGCCATGAAAACGCACGCGGTTATGCTTTTTGTCATTGTGAAAACTTGCAGACATATACCTAGAATACTAGATTCTGATTTGAATATAATCATACAAATTTAAAGTTATTCGTAATTATAAAAAAAATTGAAAAATAAATGATACGTTTTTATTCAATACACAATTTTTGATTGAAAAGTTTGAAAATAACGCTTTTTTAATAACGTTATTTTTTTCTAATGAATTAAATAAAATCTTATTAAATTAGGATTTGATAGATAATCCTACAGAAAAAATTGTCAGTCAATTCCTTTCAATAATATATAACAAGTCAATTTTGTGAGTAAGGCGCTATTCACGGGAATGCTAAAAAAGCCTGAAAAAATGTAACGCTTTCTCATTTTAATGACGTTTTACGCTGCGCGTTTCTCGTTTGATCTATTATTTCTATGTTACTGACAGAAATTAAAGTATCAACTGGAATAATTTGATTGAAAAATGCTCCTTGGTATAGAAAAGATTATATATCTTTTAGCAGGACCAACAATACGAAATCTTTTATCTTAGTTTTTCAATTATTCGGAAATTCAAAGCTAGTTTCCTACAAAAATGAAATTTCCGTAATTACTGAACTAAATACTGCAAATGTTAAAAAAGCCCTTGAGCTTGATAGTTATTCAAATTTTTGTTCACCTCTGTTGATATAATTCAGAATACGGCATACGATTGTCTCAAATGGAACGCGTTTGTTTGTTTGATTATCCGCTGCAAACATAACGTAAACTAAAATTACGAGGCTTTATAGCCTCAGATCGCTACATAACTGTTGAAGATCTTTTGAGTTATGTATTTTGCAACTTTATACAATCCTTGTAGCAATGAAATTCACAAAATATATATAGTTTTTGGGTTGGTTGCCTAGCTCCTGTCTCAAGCATCTGACTTTGTAAAACAAAAAATATGTGCTTACTAATTCTAGAATTTATTTATAGGAAATCTAAACTGAAGCTATGTTTTATTACACAGATCTCCTGAAGGTCATTTCTGTTTGATAAGGAATTGTGTCCTTATTTACTTATTAAGGTTTCACATTAATTCACTCGTATATATATCAAATCTGACGGGTAACACTCTGGGAGTACTTCGACATATGGCCTTCACATGTCACTGTGTCGAACCTTATTTAGTTCTTAGTCTATTTTTTTAAGGAAGGATGAACTCTTATTTGTTTTAAGTGCGAAGGATGAACTTTAAAACCACTGGACTCTAGTCAAAGATAGTATCAGTACCCAAGGTCAATTATTGTGGTAATGCAACGTCCGTCGTTCTTCCGTCTGTCGATCGTTAATTGCCAGTTCTTATACAGATTTCCTGAATACATGTTTAAACAGTCCTCTTCTACGCCTCTTAAAAAATAAATTGAATTAATTGCAAAGATACATAGTGAAATCACTAAAGGATTTTTTTCAGAATACCTATTTTGTCATAAAAAAATCGTGTCTCTTCACCAACGCTTCCCAAACAACACCAGCTAATAAAAACAAAACAAAACAAAAAAGATTCATTCCACATGAATAAAGTTGTATAAACATGAACAATTCTGGAACATTTTCGAATGGTGTGGAGCGTTTCTGAATGTTTTGAGTGAGTATTTGGAGCGAATGAATGGTGCGTGGAGAGGGCGATTGAGAATGGTTTCTAATTGGATAAGTGTCAATTTCATGATGTTGCTAACTGTAATACCCTTAAACTGATGACGCCATTTTAAAAATGTGCGTAAATTTTACGAACTTGCAAAAGATGAAAATAAAACGTATTTAGTGTTTTGTATGAAAAAATATCTATCGAGGTTTGGGGAATTGATAATTGTCGATGCTCTACCGAGACAATTATCAATTCCCACAACCGAATAAGTTGTTTTTCATACGATACACTAAGTACGTTTTATTTTTATCTTATGACCTCTATTTGCCTTGTTTTCGTCGAATTGTCTAACAAAATGTTATGTTTATAAGAATAACCGCATTATGTCATTATGCTAAAAATATCCATGTGATATCACAAAGAATATCATATGGGTGTCATCTCACGGATATTTGTTCAGTTATAAGATAAAATGTAATTTCCAAATGTGAAACACTTTTTAATCAAATAAGGTTGACAATAACACGTGACATTAAGGCCTTTAAAACAGGTTCATTTGGAATGTGTGAACAAAATGGGATATAAGAGAATCTAAAAGCTTGCTACATTACTATTAGGCAGCAGATTATTTTGAGGATTTATAAGAAGCTTCGCATAACCTATAAAATGCGATTTCCTTTTTCGTAATTTGAAACGGACGAAATATGGAACACTAAAACCTATGGGAAACAAAGCAAAGAAAAGATTAACAAGGTTTTCTCCATTTAATGTTACAGTTAACAACATCGTGAGATTGACAAGATGAATGATTTTGGAACGATTTTGGAATGAAATTGAATGAGTTTGTGGAGCGAGTTTTGAGTGAGTTTAATGGGAGGTGATCAAATATTGCAAATTTTGTTCAGGATGAACAAAATTAGCAAGATTAATTACCTCCCTTTAAAAATTAGCCTATATGTTCTATAAATAGCTCCTATTTCCTCAAAATCTAATCAGACGCTTACAATTTCAATTAATTGAGTGTAATCCCGATTTTTTTCCCGAGCTATTTTTATTTTGAACGAAGTTGTTGCTATATGTTTTTCAGTGAGTTTGGAGCGTTTTTGATCGATTTGAGTGAGTGTTTGGAATGAATGAATGGTGCGCTGAGTGAGTGATTTAGAATGGTTTTGATTGAGATGAGTGTCAATTTTACAATGTAACTAACTGTACCTCTCCACCTTTTTGTTCCTGTGAGGGTTCATCTTAAGTCAACACAAACCAAGGTTATACCAAAATTCAGGGTGAAGTTAGAAACAACGTGAAACTGGGTAGAATGGTTTTGGAATGATTTTGGGATGAAAGGGTTTGATGTGTGCTTTATGAATGACTTTCAAGGGAGGTAAAACACGATCAGCAACATTTTTTTTTAATCTCCCTTTAATAAAATCTACGTTTCGTTTCTGATTGTGAGTCTTCACGGACAAATCAGACGCTTAAGGTAGTGGACCCGTAATAACTCCGTAACGTTTCGAAAGTAATGAAACTTAACAGTGTTAACCGAGGTTTCCTAATGATTTTCATTAGGAAACCTCGGTCAAAATTGTGAAAGTTCATGAGTGCCGAAATGTTTCGAATCTATTACGGTTCCACTACCTTAAAACCAACGTCGGCCAATAAAACCATGAAATAGTAAGATCGATTAGATTGAAATATTTGTCACTTTGAATGATATTAATGGTTTGTGAACGATTTTGGAGAAATTTTGAGTGCTACATGTATGGGTGTTTAAAATTAACGATTGGAGCGCTGAGCGAGTGATAACGTTTGATCGGAACGATTGTCAATTTCGTTATGTTCTTAACTATACTAGCACTCTCCAGAATTAGGGCCAGAAACTAATCAGCCTACTAAGAAAAATCCTTATCATGTGGTAAATAACAAAACACCATACTATAAAACCTGTGTTGATTAGTCTGGGTGTATATCAAATAATCTTGTTTCCAAATTAAAATTACGAAGTAGCATTTCAAAGATATCCAAAGTTTATTTTGACAGACTAGCAAAACTCGAAGGTCAAAAGTTCAAGTTCGCCCGTATTGTAGCCTGTTAGTTACATTTGAGATTAATTTTTTGTAAACGTGTAACAGACAGTGAGTAAAAAACGCCACCTTTCACGTCATTGAGGATCTCATTTTGCTAAAATAGGAACAAAATTTGGTGTGACTATTTAGCGAATGTCAATTACAATTTCTCTTTAGATGAACACTGGAGAGATGAATAATACATCATTATCAATTAAATTTTCCGAAGCGAGTATGTCTTGGGTAATTATTTTTATAGTATTTATGCACACAACGTGCGATTTCGGGTTGGTATAGGCATACGTTAGTCCAAACAAGAGGACTTAGTGGCCCATAACCCCTTACCTTATCTAAAACGAAAATAGACCCTGAACCAACCTCTTATTACTGGGGAGACTTAGAATAAGCCCCGCCCTGCCACGCCGATATTTATGGGCAAAACAAATTCGCAAACAACTTTTGAGAGGGTTACCCAAGGAACATTTTGGTAAAGTTTCATTCAAAAATCGGCCGAGTGGTTTAGGAGGAAATGTAGGTAAAAGATATTGGACTCAAAATAAGCCCCGCCCTGCCACGCCCATATTCATGGACCAATCAAATTTTCGCGGACAAGTTTTGAAAAGGGTCACACAAGGAAATTTTTGGTAAAGTTTCATTGAAGGCGACTCAATGGTTCGGGAGGAGATGTATCACAAAGATTTCTGGCTAAAATAAGCCCTGCCTTGCCGCGTCCAAAGTTGTATGGGCCAATCAAAATTTCGCGAACAACTTTTGGAAATGGTCACCCGAGGAACATTCTGGTAAAGTTTCATTGAAATCGGCCCTGTGGTTCGGGAGGAGATGTTCAAAGATTTCAAAGTAAAATAATGCCACGCCCATATTTATGTGCCACGATTTACGACAGACGACGGACTAATGGTGATCCTAAAAGCTCCCCTTCAACACGTTGTGCTCAGGTGAGCTAAAAAGGCCACGGTGTCTTTGTCTGGTATCACCGTTTTATGTCAAGCTTATTGTCGCGAAAAATGTACCAGAAGCGATAACATGCGCATCTTTTCTCAATAAAAGATGCGCGATTTTTCATGCCATGTTGCTTGGTTTTGAGAGTTCTATCAAGGTAAAATTTCATACTTCTATTTCATATGTTACTCCTAAAGGATTACCACTGTTCCGTACCTTATCTTTTTTTTTACAAATAAGTGTTTGGATTTTGTTTGTTTTTGCTTTTTTTCGTCTTCTTTTTTTACAAATGAGTGTATATATAGTTCATAGACGTCCTTTTCTAGCGTGAAGGGTCATTTGTACTTGGTGGCCAATCTTAACTGGATCAACAACCATTATGTGATTGTTTTCCTCGCGAGAGACCCTAAAGCTGATCGTTCCAATTAAGATGATAGATTAGCGGAGTTAATTCTTCCCAAAGCAACAAGTAATTTTCAATTATCTAGAACCGAAGCTTTCAATTAAGGTTTATTCGTGGGAAGATTTGTGAGAAAACAAAATATTATGCAATGAATATTGATGTCAAAGTAAAACTAAAAATAAACGTGTTTGTTGTTACAGAAAAAAAAACCCAACTTATTATGTACATTATATCGCAGGCTTATAATAATTCTATTCTTAGAAAGAATATTTTCTATGTATACAGCCCATTCTACTGGAGGCTACAGCAGAATACAATATCAAAGCGGCATATATTTCCTAAACAGATTATGTCTTCAATTCATTTCTGAAGCTGATCCCAAGAGGGACTCACATCAGATGGTTTTGGTGGCCCTGGCTACTTAGTTGATTTTCCCAGACCCGCAAAACTCCTAACCTTAAAAACCTGCATTTATTAAAAACAACGGTTTACCAATAATTGATGCATTGACCTATTTTTGACGCGGCATTACCCGTCATTTCAAAATGGCCTAGATATCACCGAGATAAGAATTCTGACATTTTGTCACAATGATCAAGTGAAATTAACGTACATGTCATCTTGCTATTCTACCACAGTAGCTTATTTCAACAGACATACGTGATTCTAATGCAGACATTCTTATACCCCGCAGAATTTTAAGTCCTTCATAATTTTGTCTCGAATTCTTTGGTAAAATCAATTAATAATATTATCGTCGCTTATTTTTAACTCAAATGCCATGATCTCAAGGATTTCTTGTAAATTCAAGTGAGAGAGAGAGAGAGAGAGAGAGAGAGACAGAGAGAGAGAGAGAGAGAGAGAGAGAGAGAGAGAGAGAGAGAGAGAGAGAGAGAGAGAGAGAGAGAGAGAGAGAGAGAGAGAGAGAGAGAGAGAGAGAGAAGAAGAAGAAGAGAAAGATAGATGGATAGATAGATAGATAAATAGATAGATGGATGAATGGATGGATGGGGGATGGATGGATTGGTGGATAAATGGATAGATAGATAGATAGATAGATAGATAGATAGATAGATAGATAGATAGATAGATAGATAGATAGATAGATAGATAGATAGATAGATAGATAGATAGATAGATAGATAGATAGATAGATAGATAGATAGATAGATAGATAGATAGATAGATAGATAGATAGATAGATAGATAGATAGATAGATAGATAGATAGATAGATAGATAGATAGATAGATAGATAGATACAGACAGAAAGAGAGAGTGAGAGTGATTAGAATGAAGGAATGAAGTGTCTAGAGCGCGTTTGAGAATGGTTTCGAAGTGGATGAGTGTCAATTTCATGATTATCCTAACTGTATGAGTTAAACTATGAAAATAAACAAAACAGCCCATTTATATTGATGAAAAATAATAAGAGAGAAATGTTTTCGTTGTAGTGCGAAGAAATAACCAAAATGACAAGGCTAACTTCAGAAGATATTCAAGTATCACAATCATTTTACCCTTGTCATGATAAGTGACGAATATGCCAGAGAAAGCGTTTGTGTCTGTCTGCCGTCGGGTCTTAAGAGATTTTGACAAAATGTCATTTTTTCATAATTAATATAGATAAAGATAATGTGACGCCCAAAAGACCACCATGAAGTTGGTCATTCAAGATGCAATGTTAAACAAATTTAGGCCATAGCATGATAAAACGAAAATATAAATCAGCAATAAATAGTCTCCACCAGTGTAATTACACAAAGTGTCTGGCATTCACTTTAGATGTGTCATTTTACTTCGTAATACGCAAAAAATGCATTTATTCATACCTTAACAGATCAAATATTATATATGTAGACACAGTTTTTTGCATTGACCATTAACAAGTGCAAAGGGTGTTTTGAACGATTTGACTCAATGCGAGTATTTAAAAGACTAAACGATGTACACAGCAGGAAATTCTCATAAATATGAAACCTCTACCTAGAGACTCGCACAAATATCATATTCAAAACTCTTCTTTAAATGAAAGCGGACAAAAGGATCAATCTACCTTTTGATTTGAAATTCTCTTTCGCCCAACAATTTAAACGTTTGATAGTCTTTTCTTCCTAGGATGTGGATATTGTGTGTTCTATACAATTAGTTACATCAACAGATTGACACTCAACCCATTCTGGGCCATTCCAAATCGATGGCTCAACATTTCATTCATTCAATCATTTGTTCATTCATTCATTCATTCATTCATTTATTCATTCAAAACACATAATCAAATCGTTCGAAAACGCCCTTCAATCATTCGAAAATGTCCCTAAAATCTTTAACAATGTTTCGCATCTTCTTTCAAATAGAACAGACTATTTCCTTTTTTAAATCGGAGATTTATACCGGTTTCCAGAAATCCAGTCTGTTTGACCCACTACATTTTACCTTTATCTTCTGAGCAATGTGTTCAAACCAAATAATGTGTTTTCAAACACCGAAGAAACGGCCTTTTCAGTCACAATCTACAAACTTTGTTTTTATCTTATTTACTTTTCGACAAATAGAGAAGATGCTAATACAAAATTTGATGTAATTTTCGCTTTTAGTAATTACCAGTTAGTATTTTCAGTGTTTATAACAAGATTTTCGGTTGAGTAAAGGAGTTGAAACGTACAATAGGTTAACTGTAAAATAAATTTGTAACACTTACAATATTACTACTCTGATTTTTTTCTCGAGCGGTCATTTACCAGTTGTAGGGCTGACAACCAATCAAATTCTGTTATGATTATCACTCGGTCAAAACCCACGCGTAAATTCCCACCTCGTGGTAGATGCAATGGACATCGTCTGCTCGAAATGTGTCAATTAAGTTTTTTGTCATTGGTCAATGGTCGTCTGCACTCTGACAGGGAGCGTGGGGAGTCTACTGGTGGAATGAGTACTGTTGAATATGTGTTAACAAATAGAAATAATTTTGTAATTTTGAAATATTTGATTTCAATGAGCACTCTGATCACGCTCCAATCCTATTTACAATAAATTCAAATTTGAGTATGAAGAAAAATTATTCAACAACAAATAAACCGACAAAAACATACGATAAACTGATAAAGGATAGCAGTAAGAGCGATCTATTTTTAGAATAACTCATGAATAATCATAGAGTGCTGCTAGATTTAATCGATTGGTCAGAAACCAAAGATATAAATAGCATAGTTGCCGATTTCACGTGTTTCTTGAGGGAAAATGCATTTATAGTATTTGGGAAAACCCAATGCTTGAAAAACAAACATGTTGGTAATCAAAATTGTAAATAGTTTAATGAAAAATGTTTTGTTGCTAAACAGGCTTTTAAAATCTAGAGAGAGGAATAATATTAACAGACAAGCTTTTAGCTTGGCGTGTGCTCATTATAACAACGTAAAAAAATCTGCTAAGAAATAATTTTGACTAGCAGAGGGCTATCGAATCAGCAAACTTTCAAAATCGGACCCACGAGGTTGGATGAGCTGGCGATGTCCTCGAAAAGATGAAGTGTTAAGACAAAAAACTCACAAATTGGGCAAATATTTTACCAACTTTTATTGTCCAAATTTGAGCCCTTTTGATTGGCGAACTATTGCACTATCTCAGCCTCTCAATGATGTCCGATTTACAGTGCTGACAGCACTTTGATTTATTACAGAGATGAGTGTCTTTCTCACCACGTTTTTTTGTATAAAGTGCAATTGCCTTAGCATATGGCAAATTACTACGGGCGTTATGTTTAAGCCATGTGCTAAGGCAATTTCACTTTATACTCCAATAAGATTGCACTTTATACTCCTATAAAATAAGATTACCTTAGCACATGGCTTAAACAGGCGTTATTTGCCGTATGCTAAGGCATTTGTACTTTATACTCCAATAAATCGTAAATCATCAACGTTGCAGTCGATTCAAGAATACAAGTATTCATTTCGTATTGTAATTTGTTCTGAGCTGAATAATTCCTTTTTTTTTGTTTTGGTGAATTGATTTGACGACATTAAATGAAATAATGGTATTGAATTAACAGAGCAGAAAGACCCCAATGTAAATTATCTTCGAATACGGACATTTCTGAAAGAGATTCGTGTAACAATATCTAAGTATGTTTGGACCTTTGATCCCAATTAATGAAAGACTAGAAAAGAAGGATGATATAATTGGTGTTGCGTCAGACAGGATAATGACACAGAAACAATTCTTCTTTAAAATAGCGATCTAACGACCAGGAGAACCATTTCAAATACAGTGGTCTCGCGATATTTCGAACACACACGGGACCGACCAATTTGCTCGAGTCATCGCATGATTCGAGTTAATGCCAGTACGCAAAATTGTCCTCTATGAAGACGTTTCACTGCGTTTCAAACTTACCTTTGCGTCATTGTAAGTGGTGTCTGTTCTCTGTCTGTATTCTTTCTTTCTTAAAATATTTTCGTTGTTTTCGTTTCTTAATGACAACAT
This sequence comes from Fragum whitleyi, assembly GCA_948146395.1. Classification (NCBI taxonomy): domain Eukaryota; kingdom Metazoa; phylum Mollusca; class Bivalvia; order Cardiida; family Cardiidae; genus Fragum; species Fragum whitleyi. The sequence continues at coordinate 11,871,486 of OX411558.1, forward strand.
TTTAGACGTTCTATCATCCAGAATATAGGCGAGGTTGCAAGACATTCCTTCTTTTCTCACAATGTTTTCTTTGGTGCTAACTTCAAGACAATAAAAAATCAATGCTGTTTTCTTTAACAACGTTTTTGTGCCGAACACTAGCGATGGATGACAGAAACATTGAAACTACAGTTAAAAAAGTGTAGTTATGATGTTCCGGTGGGCAATCTTCTATATCTTTCGTTATAAAGGTGAATAATTTGCTGAATAAAATACGAGGATGATTTTCCAAGGACTTTCAAATTGATGATGAGCATTAATTCGACAAAAATGCCTATTTATTTTATTGTTGTTTCAAAGTCTCAAAATTATTTTCTGGTCATTACATTCCCGTCATTTACACCCTAAAACTGAATAAGTGTGGCATACAAAGAGGTGTGAAAACAAGTTGTCTGGCTTGTCGAAACCCCGTGTAAAGGCCTAAAAGTATTCCTGACGATGGACCGAAATAAAAAATAATTTAATTTTGATGCAAAACAGTGGATGTCATAAAGGTGCGAACCCCTTTGCTCGAGTGAATGCAGTAAAATTTAACAAACATGAAAATAGAGTAAGACGCGTCGGGACCGGAGGGCGAGCTCGAACTTTCGCATAAATTCGAGTTTTCGCCCTCTCGAGGTAACACGAGACCACTGTATAGGTCAAAACGATATTATCTATCGTTCATTTTTGATAACTTTTTTTTATCGAAATTTGGCCAATTCGACTTAGTCAAAGACTGACTATGAGATGAAAGAGACGCATTCCTTTTCAGGATAGAAATTTTGTATTGTTTGAAAGCATGCAAAGTATACAAGTTTCAATGTTTTTTTAATAACCCTTTACGTTCTTGGTTACCCGAATTTCATAATGGTTTCATCGGGCCTAGTAACAAATTATTACCTTTTATTTAAATATTGGTAGATATGAGTAAACAACTGTTTTAATTCTTTTTTTGAGGATTGGAAAACGGGGAAAAGAAGGAAAGAAAATTGTCTGTTGTGTGCTACAGAAATTAAATTCAATATGAATACTACGACAAATAAAATCCGGTCAAAAATAATAATTCAATCTTTATTTCCTGTAAAAGTGCGACATTAACCAACATTTACCAAACTACTCTGTGTCAATTGTTAAGGCGGTACGTAGAACTTTTTTTATTACCCAAATAAATGACGTTTCTACCCGGAAATTTACATGTAAACGGTATGATAAATAGAGAATAGATGGTTGGTGACTTGAGATTGAAATGTTTATCGGGCAAGGCGTAGGAATTTCTCTCCGAAATCCTTCTCGGTCAAATGATTCTTCGTTGAATCCATTCAGATAAATGTTTTAAAATCCTTACAGTTTTCGAGATCGAATGTAAACACCCAGATGAGCTTCGTCACAATTTTTATTACGTCATTAGTCATGTACTACGTCATCGATATGGTCGCGATTTGATTTTAAAACCATATTAGTATCGAGTGAATTTTTTTTTTATTAGAAATAGACACCCAAATTAAAAAAAAATGTTAGAGAGGACTGTTTTCAGACCTAATAGCCGCAAAAAAGAAGATCCGACAGGCCACGTGACCAAGTGACATGATAAAGCCGTCACGTGATCAAGTGACCTGATATCAACAAGTTAATCATACCCCCTTTTATCAGGCAACATCAGGCAACATTTATAGCTAGTGACAGGATAATTTGTATAATTCACATATCTCATCCGAAATATATCAGTACTCGAGTAAGCCCCCTACGCTATGAACTTAAAAAGATTCATCCCAATTATCTTAATTCCCGAAACGTTTTAAACGGGTCTGTTAGACCCCTCATTTTATCAGGAGGTCAGAACAATGAGATAGCCTTGTTTTAAATTCACACCTTTATTTGAAACATTGCCGCTCAAGAACATCAATGCTTAGGTCTGAAATAAATGTGAATTGACACTATTATTGCATAAAATGCAAAACTTAATATTTATTCAAACGGAAATTGCAAAATAATTTTTAAAACTAGCCCCAAAAGTAATAATGTGCCGGGAAAAAGCGTTATGCATTGCGCCGTCACTTTTATTTATACCGACGTTGCTTGGTAAATTGATGACGCCAGAAAAAGTAACGCGGGAACAGGATCGACGTCTTTATTTATGCTCAGTATTAATATTAGACAAAGAAACTGATAAAGTGTATAGGCCCAAACTGGGGATAAGTGAAAAAGCCGGGCATTAACGGCACGTGAATTTACTTACTAATCCACGTTTTCTCCCGTTAACGTCCGGGTTTTATCCTTTAACATATGCCTATAACGACCCGAAAACGTACATTTAATGCAAAAATAGTGGTTATCTAAGCCGAGTCTAATAAAAGAAACTTACGCCACGGCGATGCCTGTTACAGGTACCAACATCGTGAAATTGACATTAACCTCGATCAAAACTATTCCAAACTACTCGATCGGCGCTGAAACCATTCTTTCCAAATACTCACTCGAACCATTCAAAAACGCTCAAACCTATTGAAAAATATAGAATCAACAACGTGATACAAAATAAATTTAGATAGAGAAAAATCGCGATTTCACCGACATTTTTCGAATTTTGAGCGTCTAATAGGTTCTTCAAGAAATAGGAAGCTATCTATAGACATTGTATTCACATTTTATTAATGGAAGGTAATCAATGTCGCTAATTTCATTCATCCTGAACAAAATTTGCGATATTCGATTGCCTCCAATTAAGTTCACTCAATACTCGCTCCACACACTCAATCAATTTTATTCCTATATCATTCCAAAATCATTCACCTTGTCAATGTCAAGATGTTGTTAACTGTAACCACTTGACATGCTATATATATATGTGCCCAAATTTTTGCATTTCGTTGTATTTACGTATTAAAGAAATACAATAAATGTTTTTTTTTCTCATAGGACAAAACATCATTTCAAGTATTCGAGTATGAAACACCTTTACCTCAAAGGCATTTCTTGTCATAACAATAGTGCAATGTATATGAAAATTAATTAAAATGTATATGGATATAAGGGACTGAATAGGCAGTGGACCATCCAAGGTCCTTAATGCAAAAGCCTCTTGTGTACAGCCAAATCCAGACGATTGAAACGTGATTAGATGTACAGGAGCGTGTCAATCATGATGAATGGGACTTGTCTGGGAAATCCCATACTCTGGTCAATTGTTCGGCTGAACTTCATTATCTTTTGTAATAATCCGTTTCAGACGATCTATTTTATGTCGGAGACCTCGACCTTGATCATTAGGTTAAAACTATCTAGAAGGATGGCTTGAAATAGGGACATACATCCTACATTCTTACTATTTTATCATCATTTGTGCATGTACATGTTGTTTTTAAGTATCATTTAAGCCTGTGCGTGAGATTTCTAACAATTTCAAATATGCGGAAAGAAAAGACTTTGGCCAGCCTGTGCTTCTGCACAGTCGGGCCATAGACTTCACCATTGGCTAAGGTCTCAAAGTATCTGTAAACCACCAGATAACTTTATATTTACAGTATGTGGCTACCTATGCTGCTCAATGTTTGAACATTACCAACATTTCAAATTGTTGGAAATGTTACGCACAGGCTCATTTCATAATTGGTTTGTTTTAAGCTTTCGGACTCCTATGAATAGGCAATAGTGTTTATTTCTATATTTCTAGGAGCTTCTTAATCACTCATTAGGTCACAAAGCGCAAGTTATATTTTAATGAAGAACGCAAATGTACTTGCGAAATTTTACGAGAGTAAAATGAGATACAAGATTACTTAAGTTACAGTTTTAGACAAAACGAAAGTACTTATCGAAAGGAATTTCGATTAATTAATTGCTCGATATCAAATTGCTGTTCAGATTTTTTTTAAACGATGATATTCCTCGACTTCTCCTTCCAAATTGGGTTACACGTATTTCTTATGACACCAAGCACACAGTCAATTCGCTAGAGCGACAACGTTTATAAAATTGCCCATTTTATTATGCGACCATTTTCAAAATCCCTTTCCTAAATCAAACTATCTTGAAAATTAGATAATTTTGTTAAATCTACCCTTAACTAACCATATGTTGTTTAAACTCAATAGAATCGTATTATTAGGACGATTCTAATGAGTGTTTACAACATAGGTTTATTGGGGAACTCGCAATAATATACTCATTCAATCAAAATAACGTTTCTTTTATGTAAACAGAACGTGTACGAAGCGACCAATTTTGCTAACGACCGCAAAAAATTAAATTCTAAAATCTTATATTAACTATTTAAAACTGCAATAAGAATCTTTAAAATGGCACAAATTGGAAATGAATGGGATTAAACATAAACAAGGTAAATGTAATGTTAAAATACATTGTTTTAACCCTTGTCAGGCTAGACCCGGAAAATTTCCGCTTTAGGCAGGATCTGTTAGGAAAAAAAACCGCTGTTACCTGACCTTAGATTACACCCTCTGTTTGTCCGTTTAAGCTAGAGACGTAAAATTAATTTTCAAAAGAATACAAGGACAGTAAATTATTATTTGAATGACGTCAGTCCTTTTATTTTGATGCAAAAGTGTAAAGGGGATGTCAGTGTATTAGAAGCTGAAAGCGAATGGACTACTTTAACATTTGCTTCTAAATACGTCTTGTGAAAGAGCCTTTGTCACAACAAATTCAACTATGTGTAGTACAATTCGCCAAGAGCTAGAAATTATTTTCCAAAGGGCTGCTAGCTCGTCACCATTACATCAATCATTGTTCAATTAGCAATTCCATTACGAGGATTTTGTTTTTCTTCTAGAAATCTTAAAAAAGGTTTTAGAATAATTATCCTTTTTAATTTAAATTGATGGAATGTCATAGAAACCACTTTGAATCCACAACAAGCTGTAATTTGATGACTTCAATCTGGCTTTAAAGGAATTGGTTTGGACAAGAAAAATTGTTTTAATGTTTTTACAAACATACATAATAACACGATCGCGTAAAACGCTACAATGAAACAAGAAGAAATTATAGAAATTAATTCGCAATTAAATTCTTTTGTAATGGGTTTTTACTATGTACACAAATAGCTCCACCCATTTGTATACTTAAATGATGCGTTTGATGCCATATAACTCAAGTGCTAAATGACTAGCTTAGCTTTCTGTAAAATTCTCATAACGTAAATTTCATTACTTTTTTTCATTTTTCAATCTTGGAAGTGAAATCTTGGATTTCCCATTGTAATTAACTTTGATATCGTTACTAGTGATTGAAAAGGAACCTGTAAAACTTGACAAAAATTTACCCGTTAAATACTGACCTCTGTTGTACTTTTGTTAGTTCCATCGTGAAATTGACATTCATCTCAATCAAAATCATTCTAAATCGCACACTCAGCGCTCCATTCATTCATTCCAAACACTCACTTAAACCATTCAAAAACGCTCAGATCCATTTAAAAATATAAATAGCCAACGTCATTCAACATTAATATTGATTGAGAAAAATCGCGATTTCACTAACAATATTCAAATTATTAGCGTCTCATAGGTTCTTCAAGAAATAGGAAGCCATGTATAAAACTTGAATGTATTTTTATGAAGGACGATTTCTAGATTTTATTTTCTGAGATAGATTTTTCTTATATTTTCATATTACGTGGATTAAAGTATGGCGATTGCAAAATTGGAAAGAAAAAAGGGGGTCACCGAATCAGATTTTTCGTTAAACGTCATAGAATGTCATAGGTATCGAGTAAATTTTTGTCTAATTTTTTCCCCCGATTTTCATTTCTTGGTAATGACATAAAACCATAACACAAGCAAATCTTATCAAATATCTCATATCAATTTTATTTTGATTTCATAGATAAGAAATTTTTTGCACTGAATATAATACACAATTATCGATTGAAAGGAAACATAGTGTTTTTTTTTAGGTATTTTCCCCAATTCGTAAAAACCGGGAATTCGAAAATGAACGAGAATATTTTCAAAATTTATTACTTTTGATCAAATTTCTCAAAAACCCTGAGATAGAACATTTTATTTTTTCTATACTTTGTAGATAATTATATGTTCGTGTGATATTGATATTAAAAAGGTATGGTCACCGTGCTAATTTTTTAGAAAAAATGCTAAATTCTAGGTTACCCAGTTTTTACGATAAGGAAATAAATCACTCCTGATTCTTTTGCTCGTGCCAATTTTATGAACAGAATCAGTGATATTTAATCCTTCTTAAATTGTCGATTATGAAGTTGAATTCCACAACAATTAGGGTATCTCTTTGTTTTGCAGAAACAAATCCCAAGCTCAAATCATATGAAAAGGTCAAGTTCATATATCGAGGCCAACGTTACATAAATCACGCAAAAATCTAGTAATTTCAAAATATATTCAAGCCTATTGAAAATAGAATACCTATATTGAATTATAATTAATCTTGTCAATAAGCATCATCAAGTTCCTTGATCGAAGTTATATGATGAGATCAAGGTCATCTACCTCGCTCACACCCCAATCCCCAAATAAATTCCAAATACACCCAGTTCTGTTAAAATTTAATCTTAACATTGGACATTAAAAATCTGACAAGATCATTTGACAACGACAGGATCGTTAATCAAGATCAACCTTTCAAAAATTAACCCCGTCAAAATGAAATGTGAAGGTTACATGTATCTATTGGATTCACGACTGATAACGTTGTTTGATGTTTGATTATGCGCGGGAACGTTAACGTCACAAATACCTACAAAAACGACGCTGACGTCATATCCTTTATTCCATAAAATAAAATGGCTGCGATAATTTATGTCATTATTTTTTAGGATAGGATTTGTTAATCGTCTTCATGAAAGTATTTTCCGCGAAATATAAAAATTTAGAGTGGTTTTGTTGTGTTTTTGTTACGTCCGAGATAAGTGCAAAACTGGAGCGCTTACTCCTTTTTGAAGAGTTCGATGCGCAAAGACGTTGCGCAAGAAAGAACTCCCGAAATCGTCCTTAAAGGGAGGTACTTAATATCGCAAATTTTGTTCATCTTGAACAAAATTCACGATATAGGATTACCTACCATTAGATTCACACAAAACTCAGTCCACACACTCGTTCGATTTCATTCCTAAATCATTCCAAAATCGTTTATTTTGTCAATTTCACGATGTTGCTAACTGTACATACCTTCTCGATAAATTGAAATTCGACAAAGTTTTATTACAGAGATAATTGGAATTTACTTTTATGGGGAACGCGACATTTCGTCATATGACACTTCGTCGAATTCGACATTTCATCAATTTACAATTTCGTCGAAACGACATTTTTTCGAAAGTACTTTTCGTCGAATACGACACTTCGTCGAAAAATGATCCTTTTATACCCACTAAATAATTCACACAATCCGACTTATTCTACCCGTAAGGTATTTCTCCGTTAGATGTCGAATGGAGGAGTGTGGGGCAAAAGCCATCAAGGTCAAAAGCCAACCGGGACAAAAGCCCACTGGGACATAACCCACGCCCTATGGGACAAAAGCCCATCCAATATATATTGTAAAGTAGTGGCATGATTTCAATTAGATTGATTTTTATTCTTATTTTTTATGTACAAATACATGTTTGAATCTTTAGCTCACCTGGGCACAAATGGCTCAAGATGAGCTACTGCGATCACTCACCGTCCGTCTATTGTTCGTCCGTCCGTCCGTCAACACTTTCTTTAAAAATCTTCTCCTCCTAAACCACTGGGTCAATCAAGCTGAAACTTGGCAGGGATGTTCCTTGGAAGTTTTTAAAAATAATTCTATCAAAAACTTTGGTTGCCATGGTAACAAAAAGGCCGAAAAATGCCACAAAATTTCAGAAAAAAACATTCTCCTCCTTAATCACCCGGCCAATCGAGCTGAAACTTGACAAGAAACTTCCTTGTGTTAATCTTTTCAAAAGTTTTTAAAAGAATTCAATTTCATCAAAAACTCCGGTTTCCATGGTAACGCAAAACATGAAGAATTGCCGCAAATCTTTGAAAATACAGTTAAACCTGTCTTAGCAGCCACCTGTATTCAGCAAGCAACCTGTATTAAGCAAGCGACCACTGAGTTCCCAAATGAACTGATTACATTGAAACTGACCTGTATTAAGCAAGCACCTGTCTTAAGCAAGCACTTTCTGAATGTCCCTTTGGTGCTTGCTTAAGACAGGTTGACTGTATTTTTCCCTCGTAAAAAACAAAGAAACAAACAAACAAAAAAAAAAAATAGCCCAACAAGCTGAAACTTTACTTGAATGATTTTTGGGTGAAGTTCTTACAAAGTTGTTAAAAGATTTAATTTCATCAATAAATCTGGTTTCCATGGTAACGGAAAGGCTGAAAATGGCCAAAATTGCCGAAAACCTTAGAAAAAATTCTTCTCCTCCTAAAGCACTTGTCAATCAAGTTGAAAATTGTCAGGTATGTTCCTTGGGGGAAGCTCTTTCTAAAATTTGTTAAAAGAATTTAGTTTCATCAAAATTTCTGGTTTCCATGATAGCGTAAAGGCAGAAAATGGACAAAAATTGCTCCAAATTTTAGAAAAAAATCTTCTCTTCCTAAACCACTAGGCCAATCATGCTGAAACTTGGCAGGGATGATTCTTTGCTGAAGTTCTATCAAAATTGTTGAAAGAATTTTATTTCATCAAAAAAAAACAGAAAGACGGAAAATTGCCGAAATCTTTGAAAAAAATCTTCTTTTCTGTAACTACTGGACCAATCTAGCTGAAACCTTGCAGGGATCTTCCTTTGGTAAAACTCTACTAAAGTTGTTAAAAAAATAAATTCCATCGAAAACAATGGTATCTATGGTCTTGGAAAGGCCAAAATTTCATCAATAACTTTCAATGCCATGGTAAGAGAAAGGTTGAACATTTACGAAAATAAGATATTCTCGTGAAATATTATTCATATCAGAAATAACCGGTCGATTATTCTATTGATCCTCTTTACCTAGCAAAAGGTAATTAAACAATTTTACACTCAGCAAAATGTAATAAAACTATTGTAATCGTGTTAAAATGGGTATATTTTCATTTTCGCGGCGATAAGTCCATAAATAAAGTCTAATGGGGGAGGGGAGTTATAGACCCTTATCTGGTTTCACCCTTTGCATATAACTCCTCCTCCACCAGGCATTATTAATAAATTATTGGTTTTATTTGTTTGCATCAAGAGTTAAGTAAAAAATTCTATACTATCGCAGCTTCTAGCTCTTCAACCCGATCAACAATGCCGTTGGATACACAACAATCTTAATTAATATCGAAATAACCAATAAAATAAGTCATTCGTCATTACAAAACAAAAAAATCTCGAGAAAATTGGTGTGGAAAGAAGATCTCGATCTTCCTTCAGTGAATTTCTGATTTGATGCAATTTCATTTCACTCAAAACCTTCTAAATAAAATCTAATACATTATTCAATTCTTTTGAACGGGAGCATGTCACATAAATTTTAAACTTTTTTAAGCGTTAAATTGCAAAGTGAATAAAGCTCGTATGATCATATTAGATTCGGGTATTAAAAAAAATAAGTCAATAAAAGTGAATCTTTCTCACAATAACATCTCCAGGAGTAAGGCCCTTGATATCATATATAGCTCTTACGATAGTGAACAAACATGAAATGTTTAAGTATTTACCTTATAACAACAGAGTTATGAATAAGGATTAAAGTTTGTAACGGAAACGTCAACAGGAATCTCAAGACCATCGAAACATTGGTAATGACAACAGATCGACTCCTTAATCCAAAACATGCCACTAATTAAAAAAATGATGGTACTAGATATTCAAGACATATAATGAAGAAAGAACGTTTTTAGGGTCAGAAAGATTACACATACTTCGGATATGTTACTTAGAAGTAGAAAGATTACCTTGTATATAGAACACGACAAATGTTAATTGTTTTTGTCATCCCTAGTTGGATGAAAGAGAATCATTTATCGAAAGTAGACAGTATGTAAATTTCAACCAATCAAATGTGTTGTTTCAATTGAACAATCACGGTTTACTGAAAGTAACACCCAGTTAAAATCTAATTTATCTTTAAACAACCGGGCTTAGGAGTTAAAATGTTTTCTCTGAGAGTAATTCATTTTCTGAAACTGAAGAAATTGGTAATTGTGAAGTGACATTTCAGCTTAATGAGAATGAACTATCACCTGTAAATTCAAACAGATAGCATATTTCTCCGTTGTTGTTGTGTGGAGGGCTTTTTTCCCAAAATTGGGAAGAGGCCTTAGCCTTTCATTTTGGGAAATTTTGCGCGAACTTTGGCCAAATTGGGAAATTTAAAGTAAAAAGCTTATAACAAGATTTAAGAACAAAATATGAAATATTATTTATTTATGATAAAGTCAGTATACTATACTTTTGTATTCATACAAGTTAGAACTTATATAACACTTTAGTAACAGTAATTTTTTCCCCACCTTTTTTTAAAGGGGCATCTGTCTAGGCTTGAACACGTTGAACTCGCCCATTAGTTGATCAAAATCCCTGTCCTTAGGGTCCACACAATTAAGACGCATCAGAGCATCTTAGTGTTTTGTCTTTGGTGACGACCTAAGGAAGGTACAAATGGCATTCATTAAACTCTCTCAACTACAGCAATGCACTGTGGAATTAATAGCGCAAGTTAATAAAAGTCTTTCACTCTGCTAAAAAATGCTGTAAGGCCCTGTTCTGTTTTAAACTCGTTATGGACTCATGTAATTGTAGTAACACCCCGTTGCCTTAAATGGTAGATTATTACTTAATTAGTAGTTTATAAATATCTTTTGAGAACTTCATACAAGATGTCTTAGTATAAATAAATGCAAGAATGTACACTATCTGGCATTGGTCACAGTAAGAAAGTAACAGGAAGAAAATAAGAGAAAACTTAATGAAAAATAAAATCTGCAACCAGCTTACTACAAATATTTATTTAAAAATGCTTTGTAAATCTTGATTTTTTTTTTTATGCCCCCGATAGGGAGGCATCATAAATTTGACTTGTCCGTCCGTCCGTCTGTCCGTCCGTCCGTCCGTCATTCCGTCCAAAAACTTTAACATTGGCCATAACTTCCTTATTACTTAACATATTCGCATCATACTTTACCACAACATTCCTTGGTACATTACCTTTCTGTAGGCACATACTTTGGTGACCTTGACCCCTGGATGACCTTGACCTTCAACATAGATTGGCCATAATTTAAAATCAAAGCGGTGTCGGGGGCATTGTCATCTTACAGTGACAGCTCTTGTTTGTTTTTAAGTCTGCATTTAGGATGTAAATATTCATTGAAAAACATTACTGTCTTTTAAAAGTTTGGCCATCATTCTGCACAGATGAAAAACAATTGTCATCCTGAATAACAACATTTTACTATTAAAATATGCATCAAATAAAAGTGGAGAAGGCACTTGATGCACTCATTGAGAGTCCATATTCATTTTGCAAAGTTTTTTCTTTTAATATTTCTGCTTTAAACACGGAAATCAGGTAGGACAGACTAAGATAAGACCGACCATATGTTTAAACTTATCTTTGTCTAACAGGAATATTCCAGGGTCAGCATGACAAGAGTTAATTAAAAGCATTCAATTAAATGAAAGCAAAATCATTCAGTGAAAGGAAATCTAATGGATCAAAGCAAAATTTGAATAAAGAATCTTAGAAATGCTCAAACACAGACACCTTGAAAGCAAACAAGAGAGGCAAGAACAGAACAGAAAATACAAACAGATACATATCATGCACAATAAACATCCTTGATATAGAAGGAAGATTAACTAGAACGGAACTTTTTTTTATTACTTTATCAGGAAAAGGTGTGTTCAAATTGCTTACTTTTCTTGTTCAACAATTGGATCTAAATCGGCAAGGACAATAGTATCACGAGCTTGAAAGGTGTCACTCTGAGCACCCCCAAAGTGCTTTGCAAGGATTTGAATTTTTTCCGTGTAAATAATGATATAAAGATGTGCTAACTTAGCATTTGAATCTTATCTTAAATGATTTAAAATGGATCTTTCCTTTTAACCAAAAAAGGAAATCTGTATGAAAAATAAACAACAAGTAGAATGTTTGACGTTCATGATTTTATGTTTGAATCATATCATATAAGAAATTTAGATAATTATAGTTCAAAGGTAAGTTCAACAAAAACCCTACACCATTTTATGTTTGGGTATTATTTGAAAGACGAATAAAAATGAAACACCATTAAAAGTTTTCATCAAAAATGTTAGATTAATATACCATTACAAATTCATTCATCTCCCCAACTGTATCTGGTAGGGTGCTAGGATCAAGTACACTAAATGCTGAAAGTATGCCAGATTGTTCAGGGAAGGCATCTCTCAAGTCATATACCAAGGGAATACCAACAGTCTGTAGATAATCTGAACATTAGTAGTGAACAGTGTTCAAAGTGATTTCATATAGAATGATATTTACCTATGAATGTAATCAATTAATGAAAACTCCTGGAAATTTTATAAGCAATTAATTATTTATTTACTTTTAGAGAAATTATTCAACCAATTAGATTTTAAACTGCATTGTATTTCCAACACAATATGCTTCTCTGAAAGTTGTTTTGATTCTTTAATTAATTTGAGATTGTAGGAAAAATAATTAAGTATATACCAAATAGAAATATGTCTGTTAAATTTAAGAAGTACAATTACAAATTGGTGTTACTAGTCTGTCATAACCCTTGACTCGTCTTTCTAGGGAGGTTCTTTCTGGAATGGCATCTGTCAACATTTCACTCTTGCTGTAGTAATTAAGAAAGGATATAAAATTGAAAATAAATATGACCTTTCGTGCAAAAGGGGCAGTGCATAAAGTGTCTACCCTTGTCATGACTGTGTAAATTGACTTTAAGTACTTTTGTAAGTTTTCTTAATCTAGAATGATCATTTTACTCCCCTTTATACAAGCCTTGAAAGCATTTTAAAATGCAATCTCTTGTTCAATGTTGATCTTCACTGGTACCAATCTCTTAAACCTTAATAACTATTTGGACCAGTGTGTGACATTTCCAACGATTTCACTCATATGCAAGGTAAAAATATTAAGCAGCGTAGACAACGATACAATGCAAAAATAATAACATATGCAGACTACCAGAAGAAGGATTTAGACCTTTTGTCTAATATAGTGCATAGTGAAGACTCTGGTCAAACAGTTTGATTGCACAGGCTGGCAAGAAGCTTTGCTTTGCGTACATGAGAAATTGATAGAAATGTCGCGCGCATGCTCATATCATATTAGTTTCGTGGAGGTCTACTGAAATTCTCAAGTGATTGTTCACAATAATAATATTACAATAAACAATTTGTAATACACCAGTCGCATAAAAATAAACGTGGGGTGATGGAAGTACAATTTAATTAGAGATGTTTGTGAAATATGTATGCTCCCATTAGAGCAGGTCAAGGGCCTATTATTTTGTCAATCAATTAAGGGCAATAACAATAACAAAATATGATAAGTAGAGTTATGATTCTGATGCACTTCACTTCTTCTCAGTGAGATATATCCACCTGTGTAGTTTCATAATTCTAGCGTGCAATTTTTCTGACATATGCTCAAAAAAAAAGTCTACAGACGGACCTACAGACTAATGGACCGACTCACTGACCGACAAGTGCAAAGCATAATTATTCAATGTGGAAGTCTAAGAATAGAAGGGATTGCCAAACAATAACGAAAAAACGATACAACAAACAATCTGAAGACAGTTCACAGACAACTTTTAAAGAGAATTAAAGGTGTAATTGAATATTTGCTGATTCAAAACTAGCTGAAGGTAAAGCTTAAAATTGTTAACTAATAAAACATTTTTACCTAAATTCTTAAGCCTGTCGATCATCTCTCGTTCAATGAGAGAATGAAGGTCAGATGTACAGGCTTTCATCCTTTCTGGTAGACTTGTGAAAAGGCCAATTTCTTCCTGTAGGTATAATGATTGGTAGTTGATAGGCTTCAGGACATCAGTCATCAAGAGGATGGTCAAAACTAGCTTCTGGTTTGTAGCCTTCCCACGAATACCCTTAAATTTCTGGATCTCTTGACGAATCCATTAGGTTGTCCAATGTGTCCAGGATACACTCATAGCGGGCTATGAAACGTACACGTGCCCGTAGGTGGGAAAGCCATCTACAACCACAGTGAAACAAAAGGACCGTGATGGTCCTTTATCGCTCACCATCGGTTCTTTGTCATAATTGATAGTTATCAAAATTCCAGCAAAAGTCATAATTGCAAATTTATGATTTGTTACGAGTGTAAACACGAAAATTGTGATTTAAGCCCCTTTTCCCATTATATGGTATAGATCCTTCTCATTTTCAATAGGGTTCATCCTTGTAACCTGACAAATATTTTGACCATGTTTCTAGAAGATTGGATCATATTTGTTGCCTCTAGAGTTTAAACAAGAAAACTGTCTTTTATGCCCCTTTCCCATGATATGTCACGGATCCTGCACAGTTTCATTGTGACTTGAAACACATGCTGACCAACTTCATGAAGAGTTGACCATATCTGTGGCCTCTAGAGTGTAAACAAGAAATTTGTCATTAAAGCCCATTTTCTTGTGATATGGCATAGATCCTTCCCATTTTCAATAGGATTCAGGTTCATCCATGTAACCTGACAAATATTCTGACCAGGTTTCATGAAGAGTGGACCATATTTGAGGCCTCTAGGTGTAAACAAGAAAATGGCCTTTCCTTTTAGGCCCCTTTTTTCCGTGATATGGCACGGATCCTTTCCACTTTCAATAGGGTTCATCCTTGTAACCTGACTAACATTCTGACAAAGTTTTATGATGATTGGACCGTATTTGTGGCCTCTATAGTATAAACAGGGAAATTGTCTTTTTAGGCCCCTTTTTTCGTGAAATGGCAGGGATTCTTCCGAATTTTTAATAGGCTTTATCCTCGTGACCTGAAAAACATTCTGAAAAAGTTTCATGATGATTGGTATATGTTTATGGCCTCTAGAGTGTTAACACTTAAATTGTTGACGACTGACAACGCACGACGGACGACGCACGATGTACATCCAATGATTACAAAAGCTCACCTTGAGCACGATGTGCTCAGGTGAGCAAATTTAAAAGATAATTATTTATATAATATAGTCTCCCATCTCATCACAACAAATTGGTTATATGAGAATTATTTTAACATTCAAATATTAAATCTTCTTTATTGACTTTTCATGAGTTCATGGCATTGGAACATGTTGCACACAAGTTCTGCTTTATTCAAATAATTGAAATGATTCTTATCAAATTTCTAAATTATTATCTTTTTTTTCACAGATTGATCCAATTTGAAAGAGGTTGATGATATTTAATAGCAGGCCAGCTTGATTTGTTCTAGAGGTACAAACTTTAACCTGCCTTGACTGATAAACAGTGCAGTTCACAAATGTCCAAAGACACCTTTAGACTTTAAATATTAACACGGCGCATAGTGAAGACTCTGGTTTGGCCAGAGACTTTGCTTTGTGTACATATGAAATTGTTGGAAATGTCCCGCACAAGCTCATTTCTTCTTTGACCAAATCAATTCTCCGGTATAATTCATGACCTAGGCTGAGAGATTGTGATGCAAAATCCTGCAACCGTACAGGAAAGGGCCAAGGGATGCGCAAAAATATTCAAACAGTAAAAGACCAATCACTAACATTCTTTGGAATGTATTGAATTGTTTGTTCCTTCAAATGCATTTTAACCGAACTTTTAACAATCTTTCATTGCTAATGATCCGACTATTTCTCACAATAGCACTACTACAACATCCGTTTCAAGCCACAAGCTGCTCACCCCACTTTGATGGAAGATAAATGTCGGAAAGGGCGTGTTCAGCTGTCTTGGATCAAACCTCGCACCAAGGATTCATTTGTAAGACTTCTTTGCTACCAGCAGTGCAATGGCAACGGCACCTTTATATGAAATACAGAGTATTTTAATTGAGCCTGTGATTGACATTACCAACAACTTCAAATGTGCATGAGGGACAAACAATGAGCAGCTTAGACAGTCACATACTGTAAATATAAATTTAACTGATGCTCTACATATACTTTAAGATATTATCTATATAGTAAACTCATAGTGAAGATCCTGGTTAGGATTGATAGGACTGATCAGAGTCTTTGCTTTGTCGTTATATTATATTGTTGGAAATCTCAATTTTTATCATCATAATGCAATACTTTTATTTACCTAGTGTATGAAGCTCTTACATAAGTCTTGAAAAGACTTAAAGATTTCACTTCGTTTTGGTGAATACTGGAACATCTTCCAAATTGACACTAGTAATCCATCTACATCAGCAGGATGGCCGTTGTGCTTCACTAAGTGCACAAAACACAGTGCCAGTTTATAGTTACGGCAGTTGATGAAGAGGGAATGGGGTGACATGTTCCTTATTCTTCTCTGTAAACCTTGAACAGAAGTAGATTTTGCACTGAGTATGTATTAAGGAAAACATCAATATGTAGTCGGTCCTTTATGAGCATGTGAAGTACAATTTCAATTCTAATAAACAAACAATGAAACTTGTATTAAGAGACAGAATCCGAGTTTATTTCTTTTAATTGCAACCTGCACTCTTAATATGGATGAGTTTAAGATATATTTAATAAGATATCTATGACAAAACCATATGTTGTGTAAAAAAAATCACTGATTAAAAAACCTTTAAGTGTATGTCCTTTTTAAAGGACCTTTATATTTATCCTAAGCTTAGGTTTAGGTAACAGTTTCATGTTGCAAAAGACTAGTAACTGTATTGTCTATTGTAGAAATGCTTGCGTTTTTAATATTATAATCTGATGATTACAAGTGTTTACACCGCTCATCGTAGCACATCCATCAAATGCCACATATCTAAGATCTGCTGAGGATATCCCCTTTGCTGTGAAGAAAGAGGGTATTGCGTCCTCAATATCAGCAGCCTTGGTTCCATTCATATGGACAAGCCCAAGTAACTGTTCGGTGATACCATAATCCCAATACCATACGGCAAGAGGCCTGGCTTCTCTGATCAAGGGATAGGGCGATTTTTTCCCCGCAAGTCTGTCAAATCATTCTCCTCATAAAAGTCACTCATGATTTGAATTAATTCTGATGAGACTGTAGAGGAAGTATAATTAACTCTTTCTTCAATCATATCTCTAACCTCGTTGTCTCCTAGATCTGAGACCAAATTTACCATCGCACGGAGGTTATCAGTTAAACTCCACTTTTTCTTTACCTTAAGACAGGGTAATTTTGAATACTTTTGTCACATAGTTTCTGTTTTCGTTATTATTTTTTCATTACTTGGGCCGGTTGCGTTTTTTGTGGCTTTTATAAGGAGGGACTTAGCCTGGTTCATACCTTATGTTGAAGTACACTTCTTGAATCATTGTAAAGATTCAGTGTGTCTTACACTCTTGCATGTCTAGCCGTCTTGATGGATTAGTCACAAGATTTCCATCTGTTGTAACAAATGCAGATTCACTTGACAAACCATGTCCAATATTCACAATATTTTCAGATGTATCCCATTTTAATTGGTAAACCCATGGGTATGTTAATTCACAAGTACCTTCTACCATCATACGAATCAATAGGTTCAGTTGAAGTGAGTGACCGACAGTCGGCAGAAGATGTACTAGGGGTGCCTCTGTTGGAGATTGGTCTGAAACTGGGTTTACGACTGCAACCTGATCTTTTGTCACTTTTGTTGGTGAATGAAGTAATAGTTCATGACTGTTCTGTCCGTTCTGTTCATGAGTGGGTACAACAAAGCGGCCATTACAACTAGACCCGAACTGATCGCAATCATCACCGTCCAAAAAAGCCCGATCAGTGAGGTCAGTAGCAGACGCTTCACAATCATTCTTGCCAGCCAAACAACTTTTTATCACCCCAAAGTTAAACAGACTACGTTTATACCTTATCTTCGGCGATTCTCTTCAATGATTTTCGGTAGTATTAACCTTTTTTAGATATGGTTATGGACTATTTTGTCTTTTTCCGTGTCTTTTTTCTTCGATATTGTTTCGTTGGGTGCGTTAACTGAAAAATGAATATGCCAAAATCTGTTCAGAATTAGTTAGGCGGATTCCATTAATTAGCTTGGCTGTTTTCGAAGAAAACCCGAGGTATTATGATCATCTTGGCGTCGTTCGCGTTGTTTTCGTTGGCATTACTAACTTTAACCTTGCTAATCACTTTTGAATGGTAAGTCATAAAGCCTTCATATTTCACATGATTATTGCTTGGGACAAGACCTTTCTTTCGGTACCAAGTTCAAGGTCATCAGTCAAGGTCAAGGTCATTTTTCAAGGTCAAAATTCTTTGGAAAAATTAATCTTGGTCATAACTTTTGAATGGTAGGTCTTTGAGCCTTCATATTTCACAAGATCATTGCACGGGACAAGACCTTTCCGTAGGTTCTAAGGTCAAGGTCAAGGTCATTTTTCAAGGTCAAATTTCTTTTGAAAATTTAATCTTGGTCATAACTTTTGAATGGTATGTCATAGAGCCTTCGCATTTCACATGATCATTGCTTGGGACAAGACCTTTCTGTAAGTACCAAGTTCACGGTCATCAGTCAAGGTCAATGTCATCTTTAAGGTCAAATTTGTTTGAAAAAATTTAACCTTGGTCATAACTTTTGAATGGCTAGTCAAAGAGCCTTCATATTGCACATCATTATTGCTTGGTACAAGACCTTTCTTTCTGTAGGTACGAAGTTCATATATTTGCAATTGCCTAAGAAATAATTATAAGCCGAGCGTTGGCACCCGCTTGCGGTGCTCTTGTTTTGTTTCAGCGTTCAAAATAATTCACTAATATTGCAACAAATAACAATTATACAGTTTAAAATCATTCTAAGAATAGTTTAGTAGAACAAAATCGGGAATTTGTTTACGTTGAAGTCGGCAGAAAATCAGTAATAATGTTCGATTATATCTATTCTGAACAAATCCTGTACGATATTTTCCCCCGGCTTTATGCTAGTATGAATCGGATGTGAAAACAAAATATCGGAAGTTAGCCAAATCTGAAACGCGTGACCTCTCGTGTTCCACGATAGGAACGGATGACCTTTGTAAACAACGTTCGCTTTCATTTTGTTTATCTACTACTCGATCTACTTAGGTATGGTAAAAAAGGAACAGTTGAGTAAATGAATATCAAAATTAGGAAATTATCGCCGATTTTAGAGCTTTTTTCTAGCCACCTTTGGGAGAAAAAGAGGCATTTTCCGATTCGGAAGTCACCGAAGATTGGCCTCAATTAAAGAAGGGGAAGAAAAACCTGGAGTGTGTGTTGAGTTTCCGCCTTTAGACGCATTCCTCCATTTCTTGAGACATAACTCTATAATGAGATCAAAACAGTCATTCTTATTAAGTAATTCTGTATTTGGCCGCATTTATGTAAACTATACATATACAGTCCGTTTGACTTCTATATGGACCAACTTTCCGCCGAAAATCTCAGAAATGAATGAAAGAATCGCATTGTTTCGCAGTGTATTATTTAAGTGATCCGTTTTAGTTTAAAACTGAGTATTTTTATGAGATTAATTTTATCGAAGATTTTTTACTTCCTTAGGATATCAAATCTGAGTGTATATATTCTCTTTGTTCAAAAACAGTCAACCCTGAAAATTGAAAATTATTTTTATCCATTCTGAGACGAACCCCATATCCCCTTATTTAGACCAATCAAAAAGCACGGAGACAGAGACTTTGGGATTTTCACGAGGAAAGCGATTAATAACGGTACCAATTACGTGATTTTTAATTTAAAGATGAAATAACCGTCGATATGCTAATTAGCATGTCTAAATAAGGAATAATGGACATTTCTTCTGTCAAATGTTAAGTATAAAACCACTTGCTTTTACTATATGTCTACATATTACTACTACTAAACAGCCTTCATCACCCCTCGTGTTTAAGAGTGGAAAAGGCGAAAATATTAACATTTATCCGATAGACAAAATCTTTTTTTTTTAATTATATTATTTTCAAAAAAATAATTTTTGGAATTAAGATTTTACCATATACAAACCCTTCATTCAAACACTATTTTATGTAATTGAGGAGATGGTTTGCCCATATAAAAGTCAAATGGACTGTACAAGGTATCAATAAAATGTATACACCAAAAGGGAAAAAAGTAATTCTTTCGCTGAAGTTAATGGCCCCTTTATAAGATTATTGAATACACAGATTGTTGAAAAATTGAAGTATTGTTACCACTGAGCAGTGGGGAAATATACTCACGAGCAATGAAAACGCACACCCAGAATTTTTTCTCGTTCATTAATTTAACTTTCCAAAACTTTAGACATGAATATTACCAATCAAAATCAATTTGTAATGGACCATTCACTACACAATAATGTTAGAGTAAGCTCGGGAACGGCCAAAGGTTTTGGAGCCTATGACTTTAAAAAAAAAATTATATATCATTTATAATTATATCTTCAAAGTAGGTTTACAAATCCTTTCTGTCGTTCAAATTCTGGTAACATAACACATACTCAGTACAAGATGCTGGCTTTCATTTTGTGGGACGGTTGCCATTGTCTAGACATTTGATTCTTGCGCAGGCTAACCCTCATTAATTTCTATGTATACACCGTACCTTCGGCGTCCCTGGTGGACCCAAACATGTCGTTTGGAGTTCAAATCACTCGAAAACACGAGCACAAAAAGGTAATTTACGATTTTTTTTATTTTAATGAAAAAAAAATACATACTGTTCTTAGTTAATTCCATACCATACGTAAGTTGTGATCACTTTACTGCTTTTTGCTTAGAACAAATGTGAAAACTAATACTGTATTTTCATTCTCTATGAAGCAGTACTATTAATTATCCTATTTAAAACTATTTTTCAAAAATACTATTAAATTGGCAAGCCAAAAGGGCTTTTAAATGACCACCAAACAGAGACGTCTAATGGTTGGTGTTAAGACATTCAATGTCTACATGTTCCTTTGTAGGTTGGAAGACGATAAAAAAGCAGTTGATTGAAAATTTTATAATTTAGGACAGTTTGTGCAAGATTTGAAGGTGGTGCGTTTTCATTGCGCTTGAGTATACATTTAAACACGGGTTCTCAAACATGCTTTGGCTGCCGTCTTAGCGTAGTGGTAGTGCGTCAGACTATCACTCAAAAGGACCCGGTTTCGATTTCAGACGTCGGCACTCATCCTTTCTAACTATTTGTCTTCCACCAATGGGATGATTTTCGTAGATGTCGAAACATTATTTTAGTAAGCCGCAATCACCGAAATTCGCGAATTTCGTTGATAACTCTGAGCGAACATTTCTTTTTCGATGGGTATGTAAGGACAATTGATTCCAATTAGTGTAGGCAAGAACAGAAGGATGATATAATTGGTGAAGTATCAGACGGGATAATGACACAGAAATAAATATGTTTTTTAACGAAGGTCTTGCAGTTAACAACATTGTGAAATTGACAAAATGAACGATTTTGGAATGGTTTTGGAATGAAAATGAATGAGTTTGTGGAGTTAGGTTTGAGTGAAGTTAATGGAAGGTAATCAAATATCGCAAATTTTGTTCAGGATGAACAAAATTTGCGATATTAATTACCTCCCTTTAAATAATTTCCGTAAATGCTCTATAAATAGCTTCCCATTTTCTCAAGATCTACTCAGGCGATTACAGTTTCAATTAATTATATGAAATTCCGATTTTTTCCCAGCTATTTTAATTTTGAACGAAGTTGTTGGTAATTGTTTTCTCAATGATTTGAGAGCGTTTTTGAATGGTTTGAGTCAGTGTTTGGAATGAATGAATGGAGCGCTGAGAGGGCGATTTAGAATGGTTTTGATTGAGACGAATGCCAATTTCACGATGTAACTAACTGTAATATATAATGTACACCGAATATGGGTCAGAAGCAGTAGGGCTTATTATGTCCTTTACTTGACTTGATTTTTTTCTTTAAAGTCCATCAAAATATAAATCTAGTTTTTCTATGCATTAGCTTGTGCAATGTGAAATGCAATGTTACCTTAATTTTGTTCCAGTAAAGAACACACACGCACGATTATTTCAGACGATTTGATATCACTTTTCAAATTGAAAGAATATTGTCTTCCTGCTTGATCTAACAAAATCACCGATACATTAGAACAGCATTACAGGTATATTAGTTAAGTTTTCTGTTGTAAAAAAAAAAACTTCTACCAATTATTTATTATGCGAAATATTTAGATATCAGTTTTTGTTATAATAGGTGTAACAATATTCCTTATGTTCATGGAAATGATTCAGTGGAAATAATACAGTTAGCAACATCGTGAAATTGACATGGTGGACGAGTTTGGAATGATATCTTAATGATGTTGCATGAGTGAGAGAGGCGAGTTTTGAGTGAAATTGAAGGGTGGAAATTCAATATCGCTCATGTCATTTCCAACAATTTTATATGTGCGTAAAGTTCACATCTTGACATCCACAACATGCTTCAAGAACTTACAGATCGTTGCTGTCAGTGTCATCTAAAAATTGATTGATGATCATTTATTGGGCCGACTGTTTTACTCATCATTTTATGCCACTTTATTCGAAACATTTTCGTTCTTCATGGGCGACTTAAAAATGTCAACTACAGCTTAGTCCACCACTTTTTTGCTTTTGTTTCAAATTCATTATGATATATTTTTCAGATAATTGGCATTTAAAATCTTAGGGATGTGTCTAGGGACGGGGTCAGATAATTATTCTTTTAATCGAAAAATAAGCCTGTGCCTGGCATTTCCAACAATTTGACATTTGCATGAGGTGCATGTTATTAAGGTTCATGTAAAGTGTTTGAGACCCAATTTTAAGGGCATTCATTTGCCAAGAAAAAGCAGTATGTCCAGGAATATTATATATCAAAATGAAGCTATTTATGAGCACAAGCAGTTGAAAGAAATAAGACTGTTATAACTATAGCGGTATAGCCAAACATTGTGGAAAAGGGTCATTTTGTACAGAACAAGCAACTGCATGACTGTTGGATAAAATTGGCTCAAATTTTAACAAAGTCTAGCCTAAAGTACCATCCAGGTAGTGCTACAACCATTGCTACAAAACTCAGCCCCACAACGTAGTTATGCAAGCAATTTATTTTGACTTATTTTATAAACACATATGTCATATATGTCATTCTAATTTTGCAAATGTGTAGATCTTTTTAGGGTATGGTGTGTTATCACAACATAAATAGACATTTATTGTTTATATACCTGTAAGGTTGTTTAGCAATATATCAATTTCTATTTCACAGAATGATAAATATATAGTAATATTGTAGATCATTGAATTAAAAAAAAAAAAACATAATTTGAAATAAATCGCAGAAAATATTGCACAATATTATGGTGTGATGTTGCACCATACCTTACTTCTATTTTGAAAACAGACCAAACCGGTTTGACATGTATGTTTACAAAATAAATGGAAATTGATTGTTTCAAAAGAGCCTTTTGAGACCGAGTTTTATATTTAAGGTTGTAGCACTACCTGGATGGTACTTCAGACTATACTTTGTTAAAATACTGGGCAATTTTATGCAACCGTCATGCAGTTGCTTGTTCTGTACAAAATGACCCTTTTCCACAATGTTTTGGCTATACCGCTGTATCTATGGCGGTCTTATGTTGCCTAACTGCTTGTGCTCACGAATAGCTTCATTTTGATAAATCATATACCTGGACATACTGCTTTTTCTTGGCTAATGAAGTGCCCTAAATATTGGGTCTCAAACTCTTTACATGAACCTTAACGGCCTTGAAATCCACGTATCACAAGAAGTAGATTGACTGTTTGTCTAAAGTTACTTTTGGATCTTTTCTATCTACATGGAACTCAGTGAAGACTCTGGTCAGTCTGTGCGGATACACAGGCTTGCAAGAACTATGCTTTGAGCACATTTAAAATTGTTGGCATTGTCACGCACATGCTCAAATATCTCCCGAATGGATAGGAAATATTTTGATCGTTCAGCAATTAACAAAAGCCATGTGAGACGACTCCTTTGTCTCCCACCAATTTGCGTAGTAAGCAGTAAGCGAAAGTGGGTTTAGAAGCTCGGATGAGATATGGTGGTGGTGCTGGCTAGAGAGATGGTAGGAAACATTGAATATGTTACCAGTCGCGATAACAGTTTATTTTCACACAAGTACACATAGGCCACCGGCCTATTATACTAACACTATCTATACAAACAACTATTTAACAGAGTTGCCATATACAAAATTTTTCATAAACACGTGTGAATTGATAAATGAAAGAATTAGAAATATTTCGCAAATAAATATCGCCAATATGCCATGCTATTAAATATAAATAAATTGAATCCATTATTTGACCCACATCGAGAGTGTTTAAGCTGAATAAGATGAAAAGTGATGAGCAATTGTACAGTTAATAACATTGTGAATTTGACTCTCATTCAGTTTAAACCATTCTAAAACGCTTGCTCAACATTTCAATCATTCATTCCAAACACTCACTCAAACCATTCAAAAACACTCGAAAATCACGTAAAAAGACATAAAATTGACCAGATGAATGATTTTGGAATGATTAATAAATGAAATCGAATAGGTGTGTGGAGCGAGTTTTGAGTGAATTTAATGGGGGGTAATTCAATATCGCTAATTTTGTTCAGGATGAACAAAATAAGCGTTATATATTACCACTCTTTAATAAAATATGCATTTAAGTTCTATAAATAGCTTCCTATATCTTTCAGATTCTAACAGATGCATACAATTTTAATTATGTCAGTGGCATCGTGATTTTTTTCAAGCTTTATTCGCTTTAAATGTCGATGTTGATTTTATCTTTTTCAGTGAATTTGGAGCGTTTTTGAATGGTTTGAATGAGTGTTTCGAATGAATGGATGGAGCGTTGAGCGAGTGATTTGGGATGGTCTTGATCGAGATATATGTCGATTTCACTATGTAACTAATTGTAAACTGAATAAGATGAAAACTGATCAGCGATTGTACAGTTCATAACAGCTTGAAATAGACTCTCATCCAGATCGAAACCATTCCAAATCGCTCGCTCAACATTCCAACTATTCATTCCAAACACTCACTAAAACAAGTCAAAAACGCTCCAAAATTACTTAAAAAGAAAGGATCTGCATTATATTCAAAACAAATATAGTTTGGGAAAAAAAATACGTTTTCAAAGACACAATTGAACTTGTAAGTATCTGATTTTTTCTGGAAGATAAAATAGTCTATCTAGAAAAGGGATGTAATAAATGTCGCTTATTTTGCTCATCCTGAACAAAATGAGAGACATTGGAATACGTCCATTTAATTTCACTCAAAAATCGCTCCACGAACTCATTTAATTTCATTCCAAAATCATAAACCTTGTCAATTTAACGAAGTTTTTAGCTGTACCAAGAAATGAGTGAGTTCCATTTTTAAAGCTTAAGGGATAATTTAGAGACACTGTATTTGAAAAAAGATTATTCCTGTTTCCAAAATTACTGTAAAACCCGGGTGTAGTTTCGATGTTTTTGTTTGGGTACAGAAAGTTCAACTCTTATTACATTGAATGAGCCAAGCATTTTAAAATTAGATTAATTTTCATGCCTATTAATCTTAAAGTAAAAAAAAGACCTTCATCTCGAAAAGCATGTTGACAGGGGTATCTGGCAGTTTAATTGAAGCTAAAAGCAAAATTGAGTATCATTTGTTTCCAAAGACATCTTGCCATTAGGGGTTTGTTATGGAATTTTCAGTGCATGTTATTATAATTTCCAAAAAGGTAGAAATTTGGAACAAGGGGTCGCCTGCTGGAAAACATTTCACCGCTCATTGTACAATTCAATGGGTCAGCGCAAAACTATTCTAAGTGCCTATAGACATATAGGCACTTAGCATAGTTTTGCACTAAAATATTTAATAAGCCATTACATTACAAGATTTTTTTCTAAAATCTTAAAAATGTTTTAGGTTGATTATCCCTTTTAAATAAAATTACCGGAATGACGTAAAACTAGTTCAAGTCCATAGCAACCTCTAATTTAAGGACTTCAAGATTAATGTAGTTTTAAAAGGATTGGTGTGGCAAAAATGTCTTTTTTTTGCCCAGAAAGAATGTCGCCTTTCATACATGTATGATAATGAATCGCTTTTGTTTAGATAATGAAAGGCAACAATTTTATTTATAAAAACCAAAGTTTAATGTATTTTGATAAAAAATGACGTCATAAATTTACATGTAGGACAATGAACAAAGTACAAACAATTTTCTGAAACTGTTAAGGTCTCTTCATTCGAACACTTCAGCCAAACATATTGCTAAAAATGATTCTCTTATCGAATATGAGCATTTCCGTTACATTTCCAATTTCAAATGTTCGCATAGTAGAGCTTCTGACAAGCCTGTGCAGCCGCACGGTCTAACCAGAATCTTCACTACGCGCTATGTAGATGGATTAGGTCTTATTCCATCTTCATGCTGTCAGCATATATTATAATTGCATTTATATGTCGTTGTCAACGCTACCCAAAGTTCGTACCTCGCGCAGGTGTGAACTTGTAGGAGATGTCACACACCAGCTCATATTTGAACCCGCATTATGTACCTGAACCTTAAAGCCAAAAAGAATGCAGAAGTATGTCTTCATATAACAACTGATCGATTTAAAAAAAAAATTTTTTTGTAGAATACTCCAGTTCAATAGCTTTTAATAATGCAATAGATTTTGATTAGTAGTCTTTGAAGGGAATTAAATTGCATTTAACGAAAGAGATTTCGTGATTGGATCGAGACATTCACTGCAAATAGATCAAGGTCTTCTTTTCCGATTTTCTCACGATTTGCTTGTTTGTGATGATAAATGACTCAATTTATTTGATTTATAGTTTGTTTTCTAATTCGATATCATGATTATGATTGGTCGCTAGTACTAAATATGGGAATTCTTAAGTACATAAAGGTGTCAAGTCATTACAAAAACGTTTTTATTTAACGCCAATGTCAAAAGAAATTAAAAAAAAAACAAAAACAAAAAAACAAAAACACACAAAAAAAAAACGCCAGTGTCAAAAGAAACAATAAGGAGGATATCTGTAGGAAGATCTACGCGCTCATCAGTATGGATTGATTGATTGAGTGGACTTTAACGCCGCTTTCAACATTGTTTTCAGCTATATCGTGGCGACTACAGCACCTAACAATGGTTTCCAGGTTTGAAAGCCCTCCGCCTTACAGTCATGGTTTGACAAGGTGTGGTATAGGTCTCGTGAATATTGTGAACAATCGGTGTGGTGATAAAGCAGCAAATGATGGAAAGAAATATTGTATGCATTACAAGCTTTGTCAATCACGAAGAAAGGAGTTTGTCCCGAAAATCCTCTATTCTTTGCAAAGTACACATAGAATATTATAATGCATCAAAATTTTCATAAGTATTGCTTCTCAAAAAGGAAAAAAAAATATTTTGATTATAAACAGATTAACACTTTTTGTATGAGGAAATGATAAAGACGATCATTGAAAAATAATTGAGTATATAAACAAAATTATAGTCAGGTTAAATGTACATTATAATTCAGCAATTTATTTTTTTGAGGGAAAAACGAAATCTAATTTTACAATTAAAGGAATCTCGAGGAAAAATACAGCTTTTGTTATTCACGAAATAAAAGATCTACAGTTTTACACGAACAACGAATGATTGCTCTTTGATTTTTTTCATGGAAAACTAAGATCAGATTTGAATATATTTGGAAAATTTGTCTTAGAGCGCCATTTTTTTCCGCGTGATAACTAGGTAATGTTATAACGTCATTCGTTTAATGGACTACCGCTTACATAACATCAATTACGATCAATTATCGTATCGTATCGTAAATGAACGTTAGCAGGGTACATGTGTATATTTCTTTGGTTGATTACTGCCTTGGCGGTGATACAAAAGCGATAATCTACTGATAATTCTAGATAATCCACCGATAAGCAGTAAAGAAAATGCGGTTTTATGCATTGACATAAAATACCACGATATGCCAGGAATACTCTTTTAATGTTTTCTATATACTTGAAGGTGTGTCGCTATTAAATAGAGGATATTGAATGAGTGATCATGGAATACCGAATTTATTAAACGATTCATCTATAACGATTCTTCGCCGAGTTTTTATCTATTTTAGATGACGAGTTTAATAAATTCCGTATTTCATTAGCGCAAATCTTATATTCTGTTTATAATTTGATCCTTTTTTTGGCGAAAAATCGTCAAAATTCTTGAAATTCAACATTTCAATTTTTCGCGAAACTTATTACCCCGTTTAAAAATGATTTCACAATATACAATAAGACGTCATTTTCGCGGTAATAAAATAACGATGCTATTCGCTCTGTCCTCATTTTCATAGTTATTCCACTAGTGGAACAAACATATTAATAATGATGGCCTTTTCTCCAAGAAATTCCAAAAATATTTCATCCTGATTATTCATTTCCTTTGAAATTGATGGTATTACGTAAGAGCATTTTCGATTCCATGACAACGGCTTATCTGTACCTTTCCCCTTTAACAGTTAATACCATCAGGAAATTGACACCCATTCCTATCAAAATAATTTTAAATCACGCACTCATCGCTCCATTCATTTATTCAAACCACTCACCGAAACCATTCAGAACGACCAGAAATGTTTTAAAAAAGGGGTTCTAAATCACTCAATAAGCGCTCCATTCATTCATTCCAAACACTCACTCAAACCATTCAAAAACGCTCAAACCAATTTAAAAATAAAGAAAAACCAACGTCATTCAAAATAAATTTTGATAGAGAAAAATCGCGATTTCACTGACATAATTTAAATTGTTAGCGTCTCATAGGTTCTTGAAGAAATAGGAAGCCATGCATAAAACTTGAATGTATTTTTTTTAAAGGGAGGTAATCAATATCGCAAATTTTGTTCATCTTGAACAAAATTTACGATAAAGGATAACGTCCCATTAAATTCACTCAAAACTCGCTCCTCACACTCATTCATTTTCATTCCATAATCATTCCCAAATCATTCATCTTGTCAATTTCACGATGTTGTTAACTGTAACTTCGTAAACGTTCAAAACGATCGACATTTTAATCAAATCGATCACAAATTTAAATGATTTTATTGGCTGATGATGATTTTTAAGCGCCTGATTTGTCTGTGAAATCACAAACTCAGAAAAATATTTAGAGTTTATTTTAATTATCGTTTATATTTTACCTCAATTGAAAATCATTCAAAACACAATCCACCCAACCATTCAAATTCATTTCATAATTGCTCACCTTGTCAATTTCACGATGTTCCCCAACTGTACTTTTAAACAATTTCCAATGTCGGTATGTACTTGAAAGTGAAAGGTATACCACCAAAAGCTAAAAAGAAAATTGAAAAAAAAAAGAACAAAAAAATCTTTTACGCGTTTGGGTAGATAATCGAGAAAAGGTAATCACTTCGTAATTTCGCATTTCGCCGCCAAAGTATTAAAATTACCATTCCAAAAGCTTATACAGTTAGTTACATCGTGAAATTGACATTCACCTCAATCAAAACCATTCTAAATCGCTCACTCAGCGCTCCAATCATTCATTCCAAACACTCACTCATACCATTCAAAAACGCTCAAACCCACTGAAAAATATAGAATCAACAAGGTCATTCAATGAAAATTTTGATAGATAAAAATCGCGATTTCACTGACATATTTCAAATTACAAACGTCTCATAGGTTCTTGAAGAAATATGAAGCTATGTATAAAACTTGTTTGTATTTTTTTTAATAAAGGGAGGTAATCAATATCGCAAATTTTGTTTTACTGAACAAAATTTTCGATATAGGATTACCTCCCATTAAATTCACTCAGAGCTCGTTGCACACACTCAATCAATTTCATTCCTTAATCATTCCAAAATCATTCATCTTGTCAATTTCACGATGTTGTTAACTGTACCCTGTCGCTATTTTTGACTTTGTATAACATACCTTCCACACCGTATCTAACTCTCTTTCTTTCTTAAACCATACAGTTCACAACTTCGTGAAATTGACAAGATGAACGATGGAACTTTTTTGGAATGATGTGGAATGAGTGAGAGGAGCGAGTTTTGAGTGAAATTAAAGGCAGTAATTACCTCCCTTTCAATGAAATATGCATGAAAGTTTTATAAATAGATTCCTATTTCTTCAAGAACCAACTAGAAGCCTAAAATGCCAATTATGTCGATGAAATCGCGATTTGGTTCGTGCTTTATTAATTTTGAAGGTAGTTATTGATCTTATATTTTTGTGTCGTTTCGTGCATTTTTGAATGGTTTGAGTAAGCGTATTGAATGAATGAATTGAGTGCTGAGTGAGCGGTTTTAAATTGTTTTGATAGAGATTGTCAATTTCACGATGTTACTAACATTATTACTGATCTCTGCTGAATCCGAAATTATTTGTTCTGTAAATGTTTGAATAAATGATTGTCACATGCCGGTCCACAAGAATTATTTTGCGAAAAAAAAAACTTGTCTAACGACCGATTTGGTCGTCTATTTCTGAGATTTCAAACATGTTTTGTCAAGCAAGCATTATATACCCAGTGTATAAGCGCAATGTTGTAAGCATATTGTGGTTCCAACTGCAATTTACCAGACCGACAACAATGGATTTCTATGGCATTTTTGGTCGTATATATCTATGCCAATCCCGATTTTCAGCGACAATCAGCAATAGACAACGATCCTTTATTGGATATAAGTAATAGTTATAGTTCATTTCTGACAATTTACGCGATATAACCTAAGCGGGGCGTAAACGGAGCGCAAGGTTATACATGTACGCGTAAATTGTCAGAAAATGAACTATAATTGTTTTACCGATCGACTTATTTTTTCATCAAATAACGCTATTTCAATTGAGTTTCACGTCAATCAATGATGTCATTCATTTTCGTTGCGTCATACTTTCTTCAATCAAATCGAGGTAAACAAAAAGTGGGAGGAGCGAATTTAATTACCATCAGGTTTCTGTAATTATTTTGTCATTTGGCGAGACAATATCAGTTGAGAACGCTCGGTGAATAAAACCTCGTGATTGCTTTTAGTGGATTTTATATTCCTTTTAGATAGTTTTTTTTTTTTTTTTGGGGGGGGGGGGGGGGGGACATTATGCGTTCCTTTAGGCATTTTTTTGTATTTTTAGAAAAACGGTTATCTACCACAGCATATTCAGCTGCGCAGCGTGAGCTCGTCGGACAAACATTCAAATAGTACCCGGGTTCGACCCCCTATGGTGGCACTCATCCTTTCCGACTATTTGTCTCCGACCTATAGGTTGATAATCGTAGACCTATGTGGGATAGCAGCTGGTGACTAGAAAAGGAATGGTAGAACTGGTGTAAGAAATACCAGGAAATCATCGTTAGGTTCTTAAACCGTCGCAATATAACTGAGGGACTGTTGAATGCGGTGTTAAACCCCATAGAAAC
Organism: Fragum whitleyi; assembly: GCA_948146395.1. Lineage (NCBI taxonomy): Eukaryota > Metazoa > Mollusca > Bivalvia > Cardiida > Cardiidae > Fragum > Fragum whitleyi. Next base: position 11,903,082 of record OX411558.1, read on the forward strand.
AAACAAAACCAGGATATATTCATTATCAATGATATAAAGTTTGCAACAACACGCTAGTAGAAAACATTCAAAGTGCATTGACAAGCTCTAAGTACGAAGTTTTGGTTCCCAACCGATATGTCACATTTGAACGGGTCACATTGCTTTTCGATATTAGTCAGCTAGGCCTAATATGCTTCGAATCACGTTTTTTAGCAAATATTTGTATACCTAGAATTTGGGGAATTGCAGAACTATTAAATTAAAATGTCATTCAAAAGATCAAAAGTATTCATTTTAAAAAAAGAAGTGAGATTTTATATCGTTTCAACCCTGTCGTCTTTTCTTTTTTTTATATCAATGTTAAAAAGTGGATTACAGAAAGTTTCGGTTCGAGCAAACTCATCGATGTCATTCTTACTGCTGTATACCATGTAGATTAATATTTTATTATCAGAATCATTTATTTATCCACTAAATCTTGTCTTGATAAACATACAAACAAATTATTCAAGAATTTTCTCCTCCTTTTAATGAGTAATTGAATCTAAGTATAACTTCAAAAGAATATTCACACAACGTTTTTTTTTTTTTTTTTTTTTTTGATAAATACTCGATTACAAGTTAAGGGTCGGAACATTATATCAGACAAGGTTATGACGTCACTGTCTGGTGTTGAATGTAGTCTCCGCCCAATATGACCTAAAGTCACGTAGCTCACTTATTCGAGCAGATCATCAGGTTATGGGATATATTTTTTTGAATTTCAAACGAAATAGCGGCCTTTCATTGGAGGAAAAAATAGGGCGATCGGTAAAGTCGATTAAATAGAGGATATTGAATGAGTGGTCATGGAATACCGAATTTATTAAACGAGTCATCTATAAACAGATAAAAACGAGGCTGTGCCGAGTTTTTATCTGTTTATAGATGACGAGTTTAATAAATTCGGTATTTTATGAGCACAAATTTTATATTCTATTTATAATATGACCCGAATTTTCCCGAAATATCGACATTTCAATTTTTCTGCGAAACTTAAAACGCCGTTAAAAACTGACGTCACAATATTTACATTATGACGTCATTTTCGCGGTTGCATAATAGCGTTGCTATTCGCTATGAGCTCATTTGCATAGTTAATCCACTTGTGTAATAACAACCGTGTAATATCAAAAATATTCAACGGGTTTATTTCACTCTCGCGACGTAGGTCATATTATAAAAAAAGTAATTGAAGAATCGGCGAGGTGAATGTCAAATCACGATGTTACTAACTGTTTAAGTAATGTTTGGTTTACACTGCCGATTCGATCAACTCGATTTAAGCATAGTTTACATTTGCCACAGTCGCCATACGATATCGCAGCCTGCGATTTCTTGTATGATTTTTTGACAACGTACGGTTTTATTTTCCACAGCGTGTGTGTTCACAAAATCGTGCGGTGTCCGCATGGGTTTACATTAAACTATTACAAGAAATGCTGAGGTGCCCGTGCGGCGATCGCAAGGTAATCGTGCGATCCCCGACGAAGACCGTGCGATTTTTCAACTATTTACACTTTAACCCCTGCCGCAACCGTTCGATCATTGTACTGTTCCCGCACGGGGACCGTAGGGTGATTCGTTAAGGTTTAAAGGCAAAACATCGCACGGTTGCCGTGCGATGTCCGTACGGCGATCGTGCGATGCCTCTACGGCGAGCCTGCGGGCTACGGACTCCGTGCTGTCTTGCGATTCTTAAAAACCTGTATAAAGCCTAGTTAACATTTGCCACGGTTGCCGTGGGATATAGCAGCCTGCGATTTTTCTTACGTTTTTTTGACTTCGTAGACAGCTACGGTCTGCCGCGTTTGAGTTCACTATGCCGCACGGTGACCGTACTATTTTTTTTAATATTTGGGGGGAATAAACCTTAAGGAGACCGTACGGGTCCCGTGCGATATCGCAAGGTAATCATGAGATGCCCATGCGGAGATCGCACGGGTTCTGTACGGATATCGAGAGGATGCCGTGCGGGTCAACGCACGATTCTACGGGTTTTATTTTGGATGTTTGATAGTTAAGATATCGTGCGATTTCCGCGCGATCATCGCAAGGCTTCCGTGCGGCGACCGTGCGGTGTCCGCACAAGGCTACGGGCTTGCGATTTTTGAAAAATGTGTAAAACATTTTTTTAAACGAGATCGCAGGTGTCTGTGGTGCCCGTAAGACTTTGCGATGATCGCACGGGCACCGTATGTCACCGCACGGGCATCGCACGATTTTATGCCTACGGCTAACTACGGGCGCCGGTCGGGCTCCGTAAGCCAAATGTAAACTAGGCTTAACTCTATCGCCTAAATTCCACGACGGAACCCGACCAAAATTCGCCCTTGACAATATGTTGTCTTCTATCCGAAAGCTAGTCGATCAAACCCGACCTCGACACGAGCACTCACGAACCTTTCTCGATTGCAGCCCGATCGTCCATCCAATTTCTACCTGAAAATCCCGACCTTTATCTAGACCTACACGATCGATACCCGATCTAATCGATCTTTACTCGATCTTCTCCCGACTAAACAGAGTTGATCTTTTTCTAGTTGTCGAAGGTCGGGAATTATCGAGTTCTGATATAATTTCTTCTTTTCAAGTTGGTTGTTTGGGGGGATTACTAGGTATGGATTTTCAGCTGTGGGCCAGGTGGAAAGAGGTCCAGAGGGACATGCTTATGAAAGTAATTGAGTGTGAGGGCGAGAATGCCAAACGTCTAGGGCGAAGGAGGCCGAAGCGAAGTCTTGGTAAACCTTAGCTAACACGTCGACCCTTATATGAACTGTATGAAGACCTTCTTCAAAAGCTGAACAGAGAGGACGCGAAAAGATACAAAAAAATCTCAAAGTAGACTTTGACATATTTAGAGAATTTTTTAATCGTGCTTTGCAAAGTCAGGCTCTATCCCATTCATAGCATGGGTATACCTATGGATGATTTTTATTGAAACACATAACTGATGGTTTATCTTCAAACTTCGAATAAAGTCTTTTCAGACATATACGCGTACAAGTTTACCTTTTTTGTCTGTAAATACACTGAGCACAAAAAGTATAGACCATTTTCAGCCTTCAGATAATCAAATTATATTCATATATCAAGATTTTTTTTAAATGGCGGAATCAACTCACGAATAACTTTTCAGTAGGAATATCCTTTAATGAAGCTAGCGTGTTTTTCATTTAAGAAGAAAGTTTCTTTAAAAGAACGGGGATCTCTATGAAAAATAACACCGACAAGGCAGTGTATTTCATCGTGTTCTAGAAATAAGAAACCAGTTAAGTAATCGGTAATAGAAGATTTGTGTGTTTGAATGGGAATTCCTTCAGTTGACAGAATTGAGACGATATATTAAGACTTATTTTTTAGCTCCACTGGCCGAAGGCCGACGAGCTATTGTCATGACTGTGTTGTCCGACGTGCGGCGTTCTTGTGTAATTTTTTTCTAAATATATTGATTTGAATTTGATCATACGAAGGTCGAAAATGATCTCCTTAACTTGTTGTGCTCAGTAGCCTATATTTACATTTAAAGTATGTAGTTATAGATTTACGCTTATATGCCTGAAAAAGGCTTTAATATGAGTTTGAAGATAACTTACATGCATTTACATAACAATAATCTACCCATGCTATGATTGGGATAGATCCTGAATCCCCCGAAGGTTAACTTCTGAATTCTTGGTAATCCACGAACAAGACTTTCTCCAAATGTGTCTACTTTTAAAAGAACCATCATGCTCATAAAAGGGTCGACGATTTTACCAAGGTTTTACCCAGACTTTTCTGCGTTGTGACCTCAAACACCTAAGATGTTTGGCCTTCTCGCCGTCTAACTCAATGAGACTGTCCCTCTTTGCCTCTATCCACCTGACCCACAGCTGAAAATGCCCAATGTCCATGCCTATTATTCTAAAAAAGTACAAATTGAAGTGAACATTCTATTATCAACACACAATGATTCCCGACCTTCGACGACTTGCAACTTGACCTGGTCGGGTGAAAATCAAATAGAGATCGAGTTGATCGGATATCAATCGTGTAGGGCTCTAGTAAAAATCGGGATGACCGGGTATTTTTTCGATATGTCAAAAGTTTTTGGTAGGAAACCCGATCGATGCCGACCATGCTCGAACGTCCCTACCTCTCCCGATCATTCATGTCGTACAAGCTCGATCATTACTCAATGGCTTGGTCGGGCTCGATCGAGTTGAACGGATCGGTAGTTGGAACATAGCATGGCGACGCGAAAATGGCACTCACCCGGACAAAAATCATTCTAAATCTTAAGGTAGTGGACCCGTAATAGTTCCACAGCATTTCGAAAGTCACGAACTTTAACAGTGTAACCCGAGGTTTCCTAATGATTTTCATTAGGAAACCTCGGTTAACAGTGTTAAAGAACATGTTAAAGAAAATGTTGCGGAACTATAACGGTTCCAACATCTAAACATTCCAACCACTCAAATGATTAAAATACGCCACGAAATCGTGCAACCTTCCACACCAATTTTATATGTGACTATTTCACACCTTGGTTTTTTAAAGAAAGTATTGAATATAATTTATTTTAAATTATTCCATAAAAATCACGATATAAGCCTTGTCGTACTGAGCCCGGATTTTTTTTTTTTTTTTTTTTTTTTTTGATAGGATATATAGACAAAACTGCCTGTACATTTATGCACTCATTTATAACATCGTGAAATTGACTCTCATTCAGATCAAAACCATTCTAAATCGCCCGCTAAACGTTCAAATCATTCATTCTAAACACTCACTCAAACCATTTAAAACGCTCCAAAATAACTTAAAAAGATAGGATCCACAACTTTATCAAAAAAAAAAAGTAACAATATGAAAATCACCTTTCTACAGACATAATTGTAAGCGCCTCTGATTGCTTCTGGAAGAAAAAAGAAGCTATCTAGAACTTCTTGAACAAAATTAGTGACAATTGATTACCCACCTTTTATTTCATTCAAAACTCACTAAACAAACTTATTCAATTTCACTCCAAAATCATTCCAGAATTATTAACCTTGTCAATTTCACGATGTTTTTAACTGTATCGTTCACTTGCTGTTTTTTTTGCATCGAAATGCTTCATCGTTAAATATTAATTTTCAAAAGTTTTACTGTCCCATTACATGAACTGGTGCCTTTAAAAGTCTTTGATGAATTTCTGCAAATGGCTTTGCAAAGAATAGAAAAAAAGATACTTGTTTCGTTGGCTACGGTGTAGATATTAGGCGATGCACAAAACACACTCAGACTAATAGGTGCTGTAGCGTCGAATGGTTTATATGACTTTTTATGTACGGCCATTTCCGTTTATGGTCAATTTGTTCAGCACGAATCATTTGTATTTCTCGCCGATAGATATTACTGCCAGAAGGTTAATAGGGACGTCACATATATCATATCCAGGGCGATTTTATTGCTACAGGAACATTTGCCCTTTCACGATCAAATCACTAGAAAGGTTGAGAATGAAGTATGATCGACTTCTCAAATGAAATAACCCGAGTAAAATTAAGAACATCATGAAATTGACATTCACTCCCATTAAAACCATTCTAAATCGCTATCTCAGCAACCCAGTCTTTCATTCAACGCACTCACACAAACCATTCAAAACCGTAGTAAAGCTCAACAATTGCGTTTTAATCGCTGGAAAAAAATCTATGATTTCGCAGAATTTTATAAAACTGGAAACGTCTGATTGGTCCGTAAAGGCAAAAGAAAGTTATTTATAAAACTGTTATTGATATTATATAAAAGGGAGGTAAATAATAACGCTAACTATATTCATCTTGAATAATGTTGTGTTTTCTTCTTTCCATTTCATTCAAAAGTAGCTCATTAGACTCATTTAACTGACTACAAAATCTTTCCAATATCATTCAGCTTCGTGTCTTTCTTGACCGTGCATGATTTTTAGCTCCACTGGCCGAAGGCCAGCGAGCTATTGTCATGGCGGAGTGTGCGTCGTACGTCCGTCCGTGCGTGCGTAAACTTTTTCTTTAAATATCTCCTCCCAAACCAATGGGCGGATTTTAACCAAACTTGGTAGAAATGATCCTTGGGTGGCCCTCTTCTTAAATTGTTCAAAGAACTTAGATTGGCCCCAAAATATGGGCGTGGCAGGGCGTGGCATTTTTTTCACTTTGAAATCTTTAAAAATCTTCTCCTCCCAAACCATTGTGCCGATTTCAATGAAACTTGGCATGGATGTTCCTTGCGTGACCATTTACTTAATTTGTTAAAAAAAATTGATTGGCCCATAAATAAGCGCGTGGCAGGGCGGGGCTTATTTTGAGCCCGAGATCTTTGAACCGCATCTCCTCCTGAACCACAGGACCGATTTCAAAGAAACTTTTACAGAATGTTCCTTGGTTGACCCTACACTTAAATTGTTCAAGAAATTTTGATTGGTCCTGAAATATGGGCGTGGCAGGGCGGGGCCTATTATCACTTGGCTAATTTCAATGAAAATTTACCAGAATGTTCCTAGAGTGTCTCTTTTCAAAAATGATTTGCTAAATTTTGATTGGCTCATAAATTTGGGTGCGGCAGGGCCGGGGCTTATTTTGAGGCAAAAATCTTTGAACGATGTCTCCTCCGGAACCACTCAGCCAATTTCAATGAAACTTTACCAGAATGTTTCTTTGGTGACTATTTACTTAAATTGTTCAAGAAATTTTGATTGGTCCATAAATATGGGTGTGGTAGACGGGGCCTATTTTGAGCCCGAAATCTTTGAACGACATCTTCTGAACCTTGTGTTTTAATAAGATGGGTAAAGGGTTGCAGGTTCATTATGATAGAGCATTTTGGTGCAATATGGACCAGAACCAGTTTTTCATTATTAAATAGGTCTTAGGAGATTTCGGAGTGTTAATGTATTCATTTAAAGTAAGCTTTATTTAATGAAAGTCTAAAGATTTTAAAGCCAGTGGAGTGATACAGCCCCCCCCCCCCCCCCCCCCCCTGGGCCTCTTGTACAAGAGTGTAATATAATTGATTGTAACCACTTCGTCTAATTAGCCAGCTTACACAAGCAAATCTTTTCATAGAAAGAAAAACGTTGAATTTTACTAAAGGGATGTATTCAACTATCGTTTATTTCGTTCACTTGAACGAAATTATTCATATCTTATTACCTACCTGTAATTTCATTCAAGACTCACCGATCGCACTCATTCAATTTCGTTCGTAAACGGTTCAAATAGTATTTATCTTGTCAATTCCACGATGTTATTAACTGTAGAATCACATTAAAAGTACAGTTATTGTATTACAGTTTTTATTAATTTTGGTCTAGTCAAGGATCATAAAATAACATTAATGTCAAGCAGGCTAAATACAATTTATTTGAAAGTACATTGCTGTAAAAATACCTTTTCCTGGCTTTACCAATATGGCGTGACATTTGAAGCTACAAAAAACCCCAACTATTAACGACGTTTGGCCTCCAATGTATGTAAACTAACTACGCAATTTCGTTTGGCTTCTGGTGATTGTACAGTTAGTAACGTCTCAAAAGTGACATTAACCACGATCGACATCATTCTAAATCCCTCATTCATTCATTCATTCATTCATTCAAAACATTCACTCAAATCACTCAAAAACGTTCCGAAATCATTAAAACGATTCGAAATAGATCGAAGGGATCAACATATCATTAAAAATTATTAAGTTATTCGACGATTATTTTGGCTACTGCGGATTTCAAAGCGTTTTTTAGGTTCGTGAAGACAGACAAATTGGAAAGAATGTAGATTTTTTAAAAAGAGGAAATACATATTGCTTACTTTGTTAAAGTTGGACGAAATTATTGATATTGGATAACCTCCCTCAAGCCCCGTAAGCGTTTAGAGTTAAAAATCGCTATTTCGTTAACACTCTTTGAATAATTATTCTTGATTTAGTCTTATGAAAGATGAGTTACATAAAAATACAAATCAATCGACAAACGGTGGCTTTACGGGAAACGCATAATCTGCCGTATACAGTAATATCTGTAAATGGGATTTTGGTAACGTGAAATACGCCCACGCGAAAGAGCGGCAATGCGCTTTATTCAAATTGAAGTCCAAAATGTTGTGGGTCATAAATATTCATCAATTTAGGCCTATATTTATATCATCGCGTCGCAATCATTTGTTTTACCGAATATTGGGATAACAATTTCAAGCTTATCTTTGAGAATAAAAGTCTTGTTTTTGTGTACACAGTCGTCTTGATCACTCTCTTGTGTTTAGGGAATGTTCATGAACACATGCGGGGTCTTTATTTCAAAACTCGCCCCACACACTTATTAGATATCATTCCAAGATCATTCGAAAGGCATCCAAGCTGTGAATTTCATGGTGTTTTTAACTGCATGCGTCAAGCTTAATGACACGGTTAATTTAGGTTTCAATTTCATACTGCCATTTAACCCTGTGCTGTTTAATCCCTGCTTTTTACATGTCCGTGATTTTATGATTGAGAAACATTGTGAAAAAGAAGAAATTGCTTCTGAAAAGCAATTTCTTTCCTTTCCACACTATTTTCTACTCTACTGAATGGTTACTTTTCAAATTAAATCCACTTTAAATTTTTGTCTGCAAAACCTTTGAATTTGGACAGGTCCAAAATTTTGTAAAACAGGAAAGTGTTAAACTACAGTTCTAGCAACAATCAGACTCTCTTCATCTCTTTATGAAGTCATTGTCATATACTTGTATCTGTTTTAACAAGACCTGTTCGAAATATAGATATACTGCATAAAAGGCTTACTTAAGTTGGAGCCAAATTTAAATGTATTTTTTCCGTAAGCAAGTTGGAAAGGTATTTAATCAAAGAACAGTCCTGCGAAAGCCTATTAAAATTTATCGACCGTGACCCAAAATAGAATTCATAAAGGCCGCATTCATGTAGAAACATGCTTTTTCACAGAATTGTTCGGAAACTCTTATGTATAAAACAACAACAACAACAACAACAACAACAACAACAAAAGCAAAGACACAATTATATTCATCAAGTATCTTGAGAAATAAAGGGTCTTTCATGAAATTGTTCGAGACAAACTGATCTTAACAGAGTCTAGTACAGAAATGTCTTTAAGCGAGCTTAGCCAATCATTCAAAAGCAAGCATTCGATTGACCTGTCTTGGTTCCAATTTCCAATTTCCTTTTCTAGTGCTTGTAGTATTTTAAAGGATAAGAAAAACAAAATTTCGACCAAAAATCAGGATGCAAGGAAGTTCGAGTGTCGGTCAACGACCATCGAAGTTTGACAGAGTTAAAAAAATTAGCATACAGTGTCCATTTAAGAGAATATTGTCGTCAGTCTAAATGTCTGAATGTGCAAATGTCACCATTTCGTTTCAAGCTTCTCCGAGATTTATATTCTATGTCTGTGATCATTCATATTTCTAAAAAGTAACAAACTAATTTGAGACCCGTCAAGCGAAAAAGGACGTGTTGGGAACTCCGTAACATGAATACTTGAAAAAGAAAGAGATTGGATCGAAGAAAGGTCAACCAAAGGTCACAATCTAACTATTTTTTCACCGGAAGGTAAATTGATCATTCTAGGTTCAGAAAATTAGCCACGTTCGAAAAGTCTCGACCCTAGTCAGCCTGCGCAATCAGCGCAGTCTGACAAGGATAGACACTTTACGCACTATGGAGACGGCCCCTTTTTCGCGTGACGGCTCACTTATGTGACCCATCACGCAAAAAGATATCATCTCAGTAGCGAGTAATAGTTCGACCTCACGAGACTGCGCGGGCTGAATAAGGTCAAAACTTTTCCTACTTGGGTGATTTTCTGAATCTGAATTAATCATTCTACCTTCGTGTGTATCACTTTTTTGAAATGCAACAACTTTAGATTGACCTCTAATGGAATTAATGTTTATTTTCAAATACAATGTTACTTTTTTACACGTTTCCTTTGTTGTATTTTTTTTTCTTTTTGGCACACCTTAAGCAGTCCGCCGTGTCGAATTATCGAATGATTCTCAAGTTAATAAACATTTTCTTTATTTCAGACAGAACAGCTGATATTCCTGTCGTTGTTGTTCGTATTTATCGTGGTGGGAAATTGTATAGTTTTACTGGCAGTTGGCTTGTCACGGCGAAGACATTCCAGAATGCATTTCTTTATACTACATCTGGCAATAGCGGGTAAGATACGTTACACATGTTCTTGTTTGTTGTGGTGGGAAATTGTATTGTTTTACTGGCAGTTGGCTTGGCACGTCGGAGACATTCCAGGATGTATTTCTTTAAACTACATCTGGCAAAAGCGGGTAAGAAACGTTACAAATGTTCTTGTTTTGTGAGTTCAGTATCTGTTAAGTCTTACTGGCAGATGGCTTGTCACGGCAAATACATTCCAGGATGCATTACTTAATACTAAATCTGGCAATAGCTGGTAAAATACGTTATAAATGTTCTTGTCTGTTGTGGTCAGTATACGTATTGTTTGTTGGTAGTTGGCTTGTCACGACAGAGACATTTAAGAATGCGCTTCTTTATACTTAATCTGGTAATAGCGGGTAAGATATGTTACGAATGATATTGTTTGTTGTAATGGGGAATTGTATAGTCTTATTGGCAGTTGGCTTGTCACGGCAGAGACATGCCAGGATGCACTTCTTTAAACTACGTCTGGCAATAGCGGGTAAGATACGTTACAAATGTTCTTGTTTGTTGTGGTGGGGAATTGTAAACTCTAACTGGCAGTTGGTTTGTCACGGCGATGACATTCAAGAATGCACTTCTTATACAACATCTGGCAATAGCGGGTAAGATAAGTTATGTATGTTCTTGTCTGTTGTGGTTAGTATCTGTATTGTCTTTTTAGCAGTTTAGTCGTCACGGCGGAGATTTTCCAGGATGCACTTCTTCAAACTACATCTGGTTTTTGCGGGTAAGATACGTTACGAATGTTATTGCTTGTTGTGGTCAGTATACGCACAGTCTTGTTGGCAGTTGGCTTGTCACAGCGGAGATATTCCAGAATGCACTTCTTCAAACTACATCATACATGTACAATAGCGGCTTAGATACTTTACAAATGTTCTTGTTTGTTGTGGTAGGGAATTGTACAGTCCTACCTTCAGTTGGCTTGTCAATGCTGAGACATCCAAGAATGCACTTCTTTATAGTACATCTGGCAATAACGGGTAAGATACGTTCCAAATGTCCTTGTTTGTTTTGGTCAGTATCTGTATATTCTTACTGGCAGTTGAGTGACGCCCCTTTGAATGGCCGGTTGTTTATTTTTTGAGGGAAGAAGAAACTATAAATTTGACGATTTTCTCGATAACGGCAGACATCTGTAAACAAAGTTTTTAGAGGTGATTATCGGACATTTAGAGCAACTGATTTATACCTAAAAGTGACATTTTTGACATTTGATAGAGAAGTTGTAGTTAGTAGAAGATGTAGAAGTAGACTTATATAGAGTATAGAGTGATCAATCAGCAGGAACCTGTGTATTGATATTCGCTCACAGGAGAAGGGTCACGCCCGATTTTTCGATTGAGGCCCGTCATGGGTGTCACAATTACCCAATGGAGAGTCAGTATTGGCTGCTTTGTGCAGCCAACAGCCAGGAAGCTAAAGTCTACGACACGATCAACGTTATCTGGGTCGATGCTTATGTTCATATCGCTGAGTATCCGCATAACACTCTTCCTCTTACTTGTAGCAGAAGGAATTGAAATGAACCCAGGTCCAAATACCAGGGGAGGTAATTCTGCTCAGCCTAAACAACCTTATGACCGTCCTTTGACTAGAGAGAGAGGTGCTGCCAGAGGGTCGGAAAAATCCAACACTCCAAATGTGTCAAATCGGTCCCCGAAAAACACAAGACCAGCAACGCAACAACAAGCTGAACAAACTATTCGAGATCAGCCCAGGATTAACGAATGGTTCCCATCCTCTCAGCAATCGTCCTCATCACAGCCGAAACAAAAATCTCAACATTTGGGGCCCGCTCAACCAAGTCCTTCAAACACACAGTCAGCGAATAACGATACAGCAGAAGATACCGATAGCGACGGGTACGAAAGTAGCGAAGATTCATATGTTATGGCAGATAATATTCCCAGGGACAATCCAAAAGAATCTACACAAATAATGATAGATTTACAGAGAGATATACAGAAGAGCATGAATAGACTCAATAAGAAATTTGATAAAATGGACAAAAAACTGAAAGATCTCAAAAGAGAAAACATGGAACTTAAGGCGCAAAATGTCGAATTAAGCCAGAATGTGAAAAGGTTAGAAGAAAACGTGACGGAAATGAAGCAGCAAAATGTTAGCCTTATGGACAAATATGATAATCTAGAAAATCAATCACGTAGAGACAACCTTAAGTTCTACAATATTTGTGAGTCAGCAGGAGAAACTTGGAGTGAATCGGAGGATAAAGTGCGCAACTACATCCAGAATGATTTACATTTAAACGCGAATGAAATAAGTGTAGAACGAGCCCATAGGCTACCCGGAAAGTTCAAACCGAGGCCCATCATCGTAAAATTTTCCTTTTACAAAGACAAAGACCGTGTGCTTAAAGCCTACAGAGACCTAGTGAAGCATAATCGAGACTCGGTAAACCCACGCGATGAATATAGTGTTCGGGTCGGGGAAGACTTTTCTGAGCGTGTTCGAAAGCAACGTGCGCTTCTATATCCATTTATGAAGGACGCTATTGACCATGGGAAAAAGGCGCAATTGAAACTAGATAAACTTTCCGTCGACGGTGAATTATTAGTTTACGACGACAGTTTGAAACAACCAGTCCCTGTTAGGCCTAGCAGCAAAGACTAGCAATTTGGCCATGGTCCAAGATTTTTGTCTCCAAATTCTAACGAATTTTTACTACTAAATATTTGTTCATGGAATGTGCAAGGTCTATTGAAATATTCAAATGATGATTATTTTAAAGAATATTGTTCCGCGTTTAATATGTTATGTTTCTGTGAAACATGGGGTATTAAAGGTGAATCATTTGAAAATATGCTACCAGGCTATATATCTTTTGATTTCATGCGTTCAAAGAAAAAGTCAGCACCCAGAGGTTCTGGGGGCGTATCTGTATTTATAAAAAACAATCTGATGCTGACAGGTCGTTTTCGCAGAATATTTGAGAATTTTCATGATTGTGTTGTCATTTATTTTGACAGCTCGAAATTGTTAAATATCGCTAATTATATTATTTTTGTATTTACATATATATCTCCAGAATATTCATCGATATATAATAACTATGACAATAATGGTATTGAATTATTACATGAAAAGATGCAAATAATAACTAATTCATACCCAAATGCATCACTCTTTTTGGCAGGGGATTTTAATGCAAGAGTAAAGGATATCTGTGACTTTATACAGCAAGATGACTTAACACATATTTTTAACGATTATACAGTATCCGTCCGACTTTTTCAGTTTACCGCGAAAGTCGAAGGATACTGAATATAATCGTTTTGGATTATCACTCATTGAACTTTGTTGCACTCATGACATGCATTTTTTGAACGGCCGCTTTGAGGGTGATGCAGATGGACATTATACTTGTATATCAAACAATGGTTGTAGTACCGTTGATTATATGATTTGTTCATCTGATGTATTTTGTCATGTAAATAATTTTTTCGTTTTGAATAATGATATGTCGGATCATTTTCCAATTAATTGTAAATTAAGCTTTCAAAAAGATTCTGGTTTAGGAAACCGTTCAGATCGAATGTTAAAATTACTTCCCTTTAATAATTACCCTTGGAAACTGCAAGATATTGAGCTGTTTACAAATAACTTCCAAAGATTGTTTGGTAATTTTATAGAAAATAATGTAGATTATGATAATATCACTCTTTCTGAATCGCTAAGCCATTTTTGTAATGTTTATAGGAAGTCATCTAAACCTACTAAAAAGTTTTCTAAAAGGGTTTATAAACGAAATTCACCTTGGTGGGATAACGATTGTAAAGTATCCAATGATAATAAACGTATTACGCTACGTCGTTTCAAACTGTCTAGTTATAAGTCAGATCTAATGAGATATAAAAGAGCTAGAAATGAATTCAAGTGTGTTTGTCGACATAAACAATTTTTATATAAACAACAACAAAAGAATGAACTTCTTAGTTGTAGGAAAGATGCTAAGCAGTTTTGGTCTAAGTTAAAGAATGCCAATGTTATTCGAAAAGATCCAGAAGTTTCGCCATCATCTTTTTATAACCATTTTAAAAATCTGTTGAATAATGATTCTGTTGCAGATTTAGATTCATCTTTTTTGGCAAACGTTCGCCTAAATTTAGATTGTGAAGAACTTAATATCCCGATTACACAAGATGAAATCATCCAAAGCATAAAGTCATTTAAGTTAAACAAATCTCCGGGTCCTGATGGAATATGTATGGAAATGTATAAACATACTATAAATGATATTTTACCATTTTTAAGTTGGAATGCGGAGCAATTCCAACTTAGATTTAACAAAACCGTAAAATGAACACAAGATAATTTCATTTCGGGTTTTTTGAGAACACATATCACGTGAACAGTATTTGAATACTCTTCGACCTATTTTGTGTATCTCAACTTGACATAGACATACAGTTTATATCATCAAAAAAGTAATAATGCTGTACAATTACACAACTATCACTTCATGTATATTATTAACACGCTTATTTATGTTTTAAACGATATTCATTGAAAGTTGCGTAAGAATTTACTAGTATCACATGATTGCAATACTATATTTGGAAATCATGTGATAAGTCAAATAAGGTCAGCTATATACAATAGCACTAGCCAATCACGTGATCTGCTTATTTGGTAAGGTCGCGATCTCTTTTCTCAGTATTGTGGCAATAGCACAGATTAATCACGTGATCTGCTTATTTGGTAATGTCGCTCCTGTTTTTCGAAGCATTATGTTATGGCTTCTTATAGTTTCTCTTTCTGAACGAATTTATTACGCATTTAACTTTTGATAAATTGTTATATTGTACATTTCTGTCTACAGTTACGAATTAAAAATCTTCAGTTTTTGTTGAAGGGATGATAAATATTTTTGCAATATATTGTCGTTTGTTTTCCGTTATATTGCAGTTAGCTACATGAATGTTTTATCAAGAGCACCACCTTACAGTTAGTTACATCGTGAAATTGACATTTATCTCTATCAAAAATACACTTATTCGCTCAATCAGCGCTCCATTCATTCATTCCAAACACTCACCCAAACCATTTAAAAAACGCTAAAAATTACTAAGAAAAAATAAGATCAACATGTACATTTAAAATGAATAAAGTAAGAACCAAATCGTGAATAAAGTAAGAACAAAATCGTGATTTCACTGACATGATTGAAATTTAAAGCGTCTGATTGGTTCTTAAAGCAATAGAAAAAGCGATTGATGGAACTTTTAAGCATGTTTAATTAAAGGGAGGTTTTACATATCGCTAATTTTGTACAGGATGAACAAAATAAGCGACATTGGATTCCCTCCTTTAAATTTCACTCAAAACTCGCTCCGCTCACTCATTCAACATCATTCTTCTCCTAAACCGCTAGGCTAATTTCAACGAAATTTTGCGTAAGTGTTTCGTGGGTGACCCTCTTCACAAATTGTTCGCTAAATTCTGATTGGCCCATAAATTTGGGTGTGGTAGGGCAAGGCTTATTTTGAGCTCGAACCTTGTGAACGACTTCTCCTCCTGAACCACTGGGCCGATTTCAATGAAACTTTACCAGAATTTTCTTGGGCTTGACCTCTTTCAAAAATATTTTCGCCTTATTTAGATTGGCAAATAAATATGAACGTGGAAGGGCTGGGCTTATTTTGAGCCTGAAACCTTTGAACGACATCTCCTCCTGAACCACTGAGCCGATTCATTTAAACTTTTCTAGAAATTACCTTCGGTGACCCTTTGCAAAAAAATTTCGCGAAATTTTGATTGGCTCAAAAATAAGAGCGTGGAAGGGAGGGGCTTATTTTGAGGCCGAAATCTTTGATCGACATCTCCTCCTCATCTATGCCGATTTCAATTAAACTTTACCAGGATTTTCCTTGGGTGACCCTTTTTAAAAAATGTTCGCGATATTTAGATTGGCAAATAAATATGAGCGTGGCAGGGCGTTTTTTTTTAGCCTGAAACCTTTGAACGACATCTCCTCCTGAACCACTGGGCTGATTTCAATTAAACTTACCGAGAATGTTCTTTAGGTGACCCATTTCAGAAATTGTTCACGAAAGTTTGATTGGCAAAAAATATGAGCGTGGAAGGGAGGGGTTTTTGTTTCGAGCCCGAAATCATTGAATGAAATCTCCTCCTGAACCACTGGGTCGATTTCAAAGAAACTTTACCACTTTCGGAACTTTGGGTGACCCTTTTCAAAAATTGTTCACTATCTTTTGATTTGCCCATAAAACGGGCGTGACAGGGCGGGCCTTATTTTGAGCCAGAAAACTTTTAATGACATCTCCTCCTGAAAGACCGGGCCGATTTCAATGAAACTTTACCAGAATGTATATTTGATGACCATCTTCAAAAATATGTTGACAAAATTTTGATTAGCCTATTAATATGGTTTTGCATGGCATGGCTTATTTGTAATGAATGGGTGGATACGGCCTATTATCTCTGTTTATTCTTCGAATATAACCTCCTCTTCAACAATTTGACAATATTTGAATGAAACTATGCCAGAAAGTTTCTTGGATGCGATCCACTGGTCCAATCAAATTCAGGAGAGCGGATAAGGGTCATTCTGGACCTCTTGTTATCAGTTTTCGTTCATCATTTGTCCTGTAGAGCGATTCAGGGGTTTAAGCGCCTCTCGTTGTTGAAATACATTGATTTATATACGCCCGTCAAAAGACAGGATCACCTGTTGTGGGCGAAGGCGTCAGCTTCGTTAGTGGCTTGAGGTCACCGTCTCTTGAACGCATTCCAACTTATCAGTACATTCGGTACTTTGATTACATAAAGTATTTAATGATATATTTGACTGTGGTAACTGTCCTGAATCATGGGGACAAAGTATCATTACGCCTTTACACAAAAAAGGGCCTGTTCAAGATCCAAACAACTATCGTGGCATATCTCTTATTGATTCAATTTGCAAAATATTTACACATACTCTTAGTACTAGACTTTCAAACTGGTGCGAAGAACACAGTGCACTCGACGAATCACAAGCGGGATTTCGTAAAACATATTCAACTATGGATAATATTTTCATTCTTATGTCACTTATTCAAAAATACTTATCTAAAAAACGCGGGAGATTCTATTGTATATTTATTGATTTTAAGAAGGCTTTTGATAGCATAAGACATGATAAACTGTGGGATTCTATGGAACGCAAATGTCTTAACGGAAAATTTTTGAAGATTATAAAATCCATGTATAATAACCTTAAATCCTGTGTAAAGATAGATGGAAACCTGACGTCATATTTTGAATGCGGGATTGTGTGCTCAGTCCGACAATATTCGCTCTTTTTATAAATGATTTAGCAAGTTTCTTAAGCAGTAAAAATGAACGTGGAATTTTTGTATCTGAAGAAATAAATGAACTCCAATTATTGATGTTTGCGGATGATATTTCAAGTTTTGCCGACACAGTTATTCAACTCCAAAGACAAATAAATTCAATTGAACAGTTCAGTAAAGGGGTTGGTTTAGAACTGAATATTGATAAAACAAAAATAATGGTTTTTAGAAACGGAGGAATTGTAAAGAGCAATGAAAAATGGTTCTACGATAAACAACTATTAGAAATAGTCCCTTTTTATAAATATCTAGGCATTTATTTCACAAGTAAATTATGTTGGTCCAAAACACACTTAATGCTTTCGTTACAGGCAAAAAAAGCAATAAATTATATTTTACGCCTACGCAAACATTTTGGAACAATTCCTGTTACTGACATGTTAAACATCTTTGATGCCACTGTGAAACCGATTTTATTTTACGGTTCACATATTTGGGGTTATCAATGTATTGAAAAAATAGAGAAGGTTCGGGTATATTTCTGTAAGAGAATTTGTTACTTTTCGCAAAATACGTGTGACTTTTTAGTTCTTGGTGAATGTGGGCGTTTACCACTATGCACCCATTATATACCAAATTGCATCAAATATTGGTTAAGTATTAATCGAATGAATCCCAGAAGATACCCAAAACAATGCTATTACATGTTATTGCAATTAGAAGAAGCAGGCAGAACAAATTGGTGTACACATATCAAAAATTTACTTTTTACATACGGTTTTGGTCATGTCTGGGTTTTTCATGAAGTAGGTGATGATGAACAATTTTTACAACCTTTTACAGATAGACTAAAAGACTGCTATACTCAATCGTGGTACAGTGCAATAGAGCAGTCACCGAAGGCTATCATTATAAGTATTTTAAATCACTCTTAGATCCAGAATTTTATCTAAGCATTGATATTTCATACAAACTTATTAGATGTTTTGCAAATTTCAGATGTTCTTCGCATGAATTAATGATCGAGAAAGGAAGACATCTTGGTATTGATAAAGAATTACGTTTTTGCCCAATATGTAAATCTCAAAATATTTCTGTTATTGAGGACGAGTATCATTTTTTCCTTGAGTGCAGTATTTATGAGCAACTTAGATTGGCGCATTTTGAGCCGTTCTGGTTAAGAGATAGAAATATCTATAAATTCTATGCAATATTAAAACAAAATGACAAATCAACAATTTACAAAGTTTCGAAATATCTTTTAGAAGCATTTTCCTTGCGAAGGGAATTATTAGATGAGTTAAGCTAATGTAGTCTATTTAAATTATTTTCACTTTAAAATTTTTAAACAGTGTCGTACAATATTATGTATACCCTTAACAAATCTTTTTCCCTTTATCTATCGATATAAAATTATATTATTGGTAGAAAACAATTATATTTATTAACCATTACATTGCAGAATTATCTTTGTTATGTCACTCATGTGGTCATGGTTGTATTGTATATTGTATCATGGGCCATTGGCCTAAATACTTGAATAAAATATGTCTATGTCTATGTCTATGTTTGTCACGTCGGCGACATTCCAGGATGCACTTCTTTCAACTATATCTGGCATTAGCAGGTAAGATACGTTACGAATGTTATTGTTTGTTGTGTTGGGGAATTGTATATTCTTACTGGCAATTGGCTTGTCGTGGCGGAGACATTCTAGAATACATATCTATATATTTTATCTGGTGATTGGGGTATGATACGTTACACATGTTCTTGTTTGTTGTGGTGGGGAATTGTATATTCTTACTGGTAGTTGGCTTGTCGTAGCGGAGACATTCTAGAATGCTTTTCTTTATATTTCATCTGGTGATTGAGGGTAAGATACAGATACTTTTATTTTTGAGCCTGTGCGTGATACTTACAACAATTTTTAAATGTGTATGAGGGGCAAACATTGAGCAGCGTAGACAGCCACATAATACTTACCTGATGGTCTACAGGTACCTTGAGACATTATTTATCTACAAAACGCATAGTGAAGGCTCAGATCAGACTGTGTGGATGCACAGGCTGTTCAGAGTCTTTGCTTTGCAGTTATTTGACATTATTGGAAATTTCACGCACAGACTCATTTTTTTTAAGTGACATATAGTTAGTTCGTTATGGAAACAGTATTTGAAAGAAAACATATAAAAAGTTGTACCCTTCGATACAAATGACTTATGAGTAAGGTTTTATCCTTTGAATATAACTCCTCTCCAATCAGTCTTAATTTATTGACACATCAAAGCAGGAATGAAATTTTGTCATAAATATTCTTTATAAAATGATATCATCACATGGATTGTGACGCTCTTAAGTCGCAATCAGACGCACTGAGCTTATTTACACGCTCTGATGTAAGTGCTGTATAATCGTTTATATAAAACCAAGAATTTTTTCCCCAAATTGCCTATGATTTTATTTTAGTTACATTATAGGTCCTCCAATTTCGTATAATTGCAATCTAATAAAATAATGAATTCTGATTGGTTTAAATCGCATCACGTGGGGAAATCCATTGCACTTTATTTCTGTATGAAATGCAATTGATCTTTCGGGGAAACCCCGACCTTCGATCTGCAAGTCCTGTGTTGTAGGAACTCGAATTTACCTAGTTCCCGATCATCAGTGCAACATTGCTATTCAATCTATTATAAATTAAGATATTTTCTAAATAAATTACGATTACAAGCATGCAGTTCTGATTCTAAGCCGACGAAACTTAGAAAGCAGCGAATCGACGAAGAACTTCAAGCAATCCTCTCAACTAACCCCTACCAAGCCGCTTTAGTTTAAAAATACAGACCTACTTGGCAGAAACGAGCTTTTTTGTCATAAGTTACGCTACGAATTATAATTTTGTCGTTTATTTGTGCATCATTTGTTTTACTTTATGACATTTCACTTCGATAGCGAGATAAACAATACACGATCTAAAAATAGAAGGTGTAATCTATACAAGCAGAAAGTAAACAATTGCCTTAGCACATATCTTAAAAATATTAGCCATGTGCTAAGGCAATTGTACTTTATACCCAAAAAACGCAGTGAAAAAGACACTCATCCCTATAGTATTGTGAGTGTAATTCCTAGCTGAAAAAGGCTGTGATCACGCTGCTATTTTTCTAAGCTTGTGCACAAAGTATTCTGATAATGAATCTGTCTCATTATGGGAAACCCCTACACTTTCGGTTTCAGGGAGGTATGGAACTTAAGAATCTAATTACAGCTCACGTATTCGTAGCGTGTGATTGATTTTTATTAAGTTACATACCTCAACGAATTACTATATTATTACTCTATTTATCTCTTAAATATTATAACAGTTTCTGTTGTATTTTCTTCCTTTAATATGTATGTATATGTATACGTATCTGATTTAAAATGCATCGTTCCCAAATCTAATTTAGCAGTAATACACCCTGTAAATTAATAAACAAAATGTTCGGAGAGAAAGTGACAAAAAATAAATGATTTAAGAGTATTCCCTTTAGAAGCTCGGGAAATATAGGAAGCGAGAGAAAGGGCGAATATCTAATATACGGGCGCTTAAATGTACAAATTACTTTATTATATATCTTACGGATTTCTCGTGGGGCACATTTCTGCTACAATAATGAAATTAAACATTGACTGCAAGAACTTAAATGGGGTGACATTTTAAAGATCTACACGTAATTGTGATACGCTGTAGATTTAAGATGTTGCCTTCAGATCACATTAGATGCATTTTACTAGGTGTCATACGATGTTAAAGCTTTCTTTATACAGCTAAAAAAAAGTCGAGAAATAAGCCCTCAATAGCCATCAAACCGAATTCTTAATTGCTAACAAAGCGTCCCAATCATTCATTCAAAACACTCTCTCAAACCTCTCAAAGACGCTCCAAAATCAGCTAAAATGACAATAATAACTTTTAGATCTAAATATAGCTGGAAAAAAAATGCAATTTCACTGGAATAATTTATATTGTCAGCGTCTGATTGATTCTTGCTGAAATGGGAAGATGTTTATAGAACTTGATTGCATAAATATTAAAGGGAGGTAATTAGTGTCGTTTATTTTGTTCATCCGGAACAAAATAAGCAATATTGGATTACCTTTCTTTAATTTCACTCAAAACTTACTCATCACACTCATTCAATTTCATTTCAAAATCATTTCAAAAACATTCACCATGTCGATTTCATGATGTTTTAAACTGTAATTCATGCTTAACCTACATCGCGAGAGAGAAACATTATACGAGTGTTATTACATTAGTAACCATATGTATGCAAATGAAACCAAAGCATATTGTAACACAGTTTCGGTACAGTGAAAATGACAACAAAACGAATGTAATGAAGTAAGTAGGCTAACAAAAATACAAACGATAAGATGTCCGACAATATTCAGAATAAATATGGCCACAAAATATCTGGATTTCACTTGCATAATTGCAACTGTCATCATCTGATTAGTTCTTGGAGAAATAGTAAGCTATTTGTAGAATTTGTTTGTAAATATCATCAAAGGGAGGAAATAAATTCGCTAATTTTGTTCATCCTGAATAAAATTATAGATACTGGACTACCTTCCTTTAATTTAACTAAAAACTTAATCATCAACAAACATTCAACTTCTTTCCAAAATCATTCCAAAAGAATTCACCTTGTCAATTTCACAATGTTTTAACTGTACCTTAATAGATTTGTTTTTCTCCAGAACAATCCTTCAGTATGATCTATGTTCACCTTTATTAAATCATTTTTTTTTAGATTTACTGGTTGGCCTTGTAACAGTTTTTGCAGATTTAGTTTGGAAGATCTACGAGAAGTGGTATGCCGGTGACGCTATGTGTAAAATAATCAAATTTTTTCAGGTAATTTATTTCTGATTTATAATCAAATATAGCACCAGGAAGTTTTTTCTCTCTCAGAGTAATTCTACCGAGATTCTGAGACGCACGACTTTCTTTAAATGGTATTCGTCAAGGGTTTTTATAACGTTTAAGTACATACCCTCATTAATTCCTATGAGATAGTTTTTTTTTAATTTTTCTTATCCACGACTTCAGTCACGCTTTTCACAAGTACCATTACAAACATTTATCACGAACATTTTGCATTTTGGGAATTTAAGCAGAAAAATGTTATCTATAATTTTTTATCTCCCTCTGTCTATATATATGCATATATTCAGAAGTATTTGCTAACAACAGATACAGAGAATTATATTTAATGATACCACTGGATATTTCAAATAAGATATGTTTGCATCCGTCAATAAAAGCAATGGTCATATCGTAATATCCTCAGACCTTTGTAGTGTTTACCTTAGTTTACTCATTGGTTTCTTTTAACCAATCTCTAGTAATAGAGGCGGACAGGCGCAGAAACAATGATAAATAATTTATCGTTAGTAAAAGATGTATAAAAAATAGAACTTAATTTTTAACATTAATAATGATGATAAAACCTTATTATGTCAAATTTCTTACTTTAAACTATTGTACAGTATTTGAAAACAATTTGACGATAAATAACCATATATCTTTTAGTCATTTCGTTGGAAGAAACTTGTCCTGTACAACCTACTTGTTAATATGATGATGTATAATCATATCCAATGGCGTTATTTTTGCACAAATCATGTCTGGAAGTATTTGTTTATTGAATTAAATAATCAAATATGTACGAGACCGTTACATCATGACTCGACCCTTCATTTATTTTCCGACACTTGTAACGTTTGTCTCATAACTATATTCATATATTTGAAATGTCTGCCTTATGTTCATTTTCAGATATTTCTAATGTTTGCCTCAATATATATGCTTGTAGCTCTCATTCAAGACAGACTAAATGATATATCTACCCGCTCAATTTTACTGTGGCATTTGTCGGTTTTTCCAAATATTGGTAATGATTGCCACGGCATAAACGTTGGTAGCTGCCAGTAACGACAGATATGATGATAATTCTAGACTGCTAAATCTTAACTTTGTCATTTTTTTCAGAAATCTGTAAGGTTTGTCCCAATATAAACATGTTTTTGTACCTCTCTGTATAGATAAATACGTGGCTATATTTAGACCATTCAATATTTGGCAAATTTACTTCAAACCTTTGTTCTCTTTGCCTCATATTTATTTTCAGGAATTTGATTTGCAATTATTTTCAGATATTTATAATGTTTGCCTCCTATTTTTACAAACATTTGTAATACAGTAAGTTGCATCGTGAAATTGACATTCACCTCAATCAAAACCGTTCAAACGGTTCAAATCGCTCAATCAGCGCTCAATTCGTTCATTCCATACATTCACTCAAACCATTAAAAAACACACAAACCCATTGAAAAAATATAAAATCAACAACGTCATTCAAAATAAAAATTTGGACAGAGAAAAATCATCGCGATTTCACTGTTATGTTTTAAATTGCTAGCGTCTTATAGGTTCTTGAAGAAGCAGAAAGCTATGTATAGACTTTGTATGCATATTTTTCAACTTTTTTTTAATGCTTTGCGTGAGGCTTTGGGATTAATGAATTGAGCGCTGAGGGAGTGATAATGTTGGTAGCTTTTTGTATAGGCAGACATGATGCTATAAATAGACCAATCAAATTTGTTGTGGTATATTTATTTTCAGTGACTTATGATATTTGTCTCACATTTTTAGCTCACCTGAGCACGAAGTGCTCAAGGTGAGCTTTTGTGGTCGAGTGATGTCCGTCGTCCGTCGTGCGTCGTCCGTCGTGCGTCGTGTGTCGTCAACATTTACCTTGTAGACACTCTAGAGGCCACATTTTTTGCCCAATCAACCTGAAATTTGGTCAGAATGATTGTCTTAATGAAATCTCGGACAAGTTTAAATTTGGGTCAAGTGGGGTCAAAAATGAGGTCACGGGGTCAAATCTTAGAAAAACCTTGTAGATACTCTAGAAGCCATATTTTTGCCTAATCAACCTGAAATTTGGTCAGAATGATTGTCTTGATGAAATCTCGGACAAGTTAAAAATTGGGTCAATTAGGGTCAAAAATGAGGTCACGGGGTCAAATCTTAGAAAATCCTTGTAGACACTCTAGAAGCCATATTTTTTGCCCAATCAATCCCAAAATTTGGTCAAAATGATTGTCTTGATAAAATCTCGGACAAGTTCGAAATTGGGTCAAGTGGGGTCAAAAATGAGGTCACGTGGTCAAATCTTAGAAAAACCTTGTAGACACTCTAGAAGCCATATTTTTTGCCCAATCAACCTGAAATTTGGTCAGAATGATTGTCTTGATGAAATCTAGGACAAGTTTGAAATTGGGTCAAGTGGGGTCAAAAATGAGGTCACGGGGTCAAATCTTAGAAAAACCTAGTAGACCCTCCAGAAGCCATTTTTTTGCCCAATCAACCTGAAATTTGGTCAGAATGATTGTCTTGATGAATTCTCAAGCAAGTTTGAAATTAGGTCAAGTGGGGTCAAAAATGAGGTCACGGGGTCAAATATTAGAAAAATCTTGTAGACACTCTAGAAGCCAAATTTTTGCCCGATCAACCTGAAAATTGTTCAGAATGATCATCTGGATGAAATTTAGGTCAAGTCTGAAATTGGGTCAAGTGGGGTCAAAAACTAGGTCCTGGGATCAAATCTAAGAAAAACCTTGTAAGCTGTGTAGAGGCATCATTTTTTGCCCAATCAACCTGAAATTTTGGTAAGAATTCTTCATCCTCTCTAAATCTACTTTAAACAATTTTTGACAGTTCATTCAGGTGAGCGATTTAGAGCCACTATGGCCCTCTTGTTCTTTCAGTCATTTGTAAATTGATAGCTCCGAGTATAGACATAAACACTGAAACTAACTTCTAATCATCCACCTTGCATTTGCCACATTTAAACATATCTTTCGTCATTTCATGAATTATCTTTTATTTTCATATGAAAGGCCGTTCACTTTGGCCTATTCTTATAGAAAAATGGATTTGAATTGTTGCTTCTGGTGTCTGTAGCAGACGATCAACGCAAGAATCCTCCATCACGAAAGTCACAAAAGTTGCACATTTTCGAAGAATTTCAATTTTTCGGTCTAAGAAATACACGGCGATAAATCCTATAAGTGACAACTTCGATGGCTATTGTGTGTCAGATACCAAATCACTGTAGAAACATAGGGGCGCTTTTGTTTCTCACACAAGGTTAAAATGCTAAAATTACCCCACCCGCCAATGTTAATTTTGAAATCAGGGGTACCCCTAAATTTGCGTCAAAAATACTGCTTTCCTCACATTTTTTTTTCAAGTCGATGTTTATCGAAGATTCTCCCTGAATAATTTTTCTAATACAATGCGACTACTTCCCATTTCAGATACCACAGAAAACTTTATTTTTTCAGCAAAAACTAAGTAGCCGTTTAAAAGTTTGTTTCAGTGTTTGGTGCTGGAATAAAAAATATTGTTGTAGTATTTCTTTTTCCCTACATCTGTGATGTTTGTCTCACATTTATTTTCAGACATTGGTATGTTGGTAGCTCTCGTATAGACATATATGATGATAGAACGAACAATTTTATTGTGGTATTCCTTTTTTTATCCTATATCTGTGATGTTTGTCATTCGGAACACTACTCGGCCAATCTCACGATCAACCTCGGATGTAAATAGACGGACTATTTTTGAAAATTACGGGAAACCCTTAGAAAAACTCGATAAAATTGCGTTAGCCATCGAATTTTTTAGAGAAAACATTCGACGTCGCCAGCGCTACTCATTTAAGTCAATGACGTGAATCCATCGTTTCCTAATATAAATATCTTTAGAGTCTTAAATAACGGCTGGCAAATCTTAATTTTTGAGAATGACGAATCATTCTCAAAAATTAAGATTTTTTCAGCTGTTTTAGACTGTAAAAGATATCAATCTAAAGATAGCGCCGGTTGATTCGGCGCTAGTTTTTCTTACACTGGTTCCGCCTAACAAAATGCACAATTTCGTTACATACCAATCCGCCTTATATACATCCGAGGTCTGTTGCATTTTTACGGACATGGCCGAGTAATGTTCCGAATGTGATGTTTGTCTTGCATTTATATTTCAGACATTCGTAATGTTTTCCTCAACATATATGTTGGTTGCTCTAAGTATAGACAGATATGATGCTATATCTAGACCGCTCAATTTTACAAGTACATGTAAGTACACAGTACATTTGTAATGCTTGCCTCAACATATATTTTGTAGCTCTAAGTATAGACAGATATGATGCTATATCTAGACCGCTCAATTTTACAAGTACATGTAAGTACACAGTACATTTGTAATGCTTGCCTCAACATATATTTCGTAGCTCTTAGTATAGACAGATATGATGCTATATCTAGACCGCTCAATTTTTCCAGTACATGTAAGTACACAGTACATTTGTAATGCTTGCCTCAACATATATTTCGTAGCTCTTAGTATAGACAGATATGATGCTATATCTAGACCGCTCAATTTTACAAGTACATGTAAGTACACAGTACATTTGTAATGCTTGCCTCAACATATATTTTGTAGCTCTTAGTATAGACAGATATGATGCTATTTCTAGACCGCTCAATTTTACAAGTACATGTAAGTACACAGTACATTTGTAATGCTTGCCTCAACATATATTTTGTAGCTCTTAGTATAGACAGATATGATGCTATATCTAGACCGCTCAATTTTTCCAGTACATGTAAGTACACAGTACATTTGTAATGCTTGCCTCAACATATATTTCGTAGCTCTTAGTATAGACAGATATGATGCTATATCTAGACCGCTCAATTTTACAAGTACATGTAAGTACACAGTACATTTGTAATGCTTGCCTCAACATATATTTTGTAGCTCTTAGTATAGACAGATATGATGCTATTTCTAGACCGCTCAATTTTACAAGTACATGTAAGTACACAGTACATTTGTAATGCTTGCCTCAACATATATTTTGTAGCTCTTAGTATAGACAGATATGATGCTATATCTAGACCGCTCAATTTTTCCAGTACATGTAAGTACACAGTACATTTGTAATGCTTGCCTCAACATATATTTTGTAGCTCTTAGTATAGACAGATATGATGCTATATCTAGACCGCTCAATTTTACAAGTACATGTAAGTACACAGTACATTTGTAATGCTTGCCTCAACATATATTTTGTAGCTCTTAGTATAGACAGATATGATGCTATATCTAGACCGCTCAATTTTACAAGTACATGTTAGTACACAGTACATTTGTAATGCTTGCCTCAACATATATTTTGTAGCTCTTAGTATAGACAGATATGATGCTATTTCTAGACCGCTCAATTTTACAAGTACATGTAAGT
This sequence comes from Fragum whitleyi, assembly GCA_948146395.1. Taxonomy (NCBI): domain Eukaryota; kingdom Metazoa; phylum Mollusca; class Bivalvia; order Cardiida; family Cardiidae; genus Fragum; species Fragum whitleyi. Next base: position 11,931,001 of record OX411558.1, read on the forward strand.
ACACAGTACATTTGTAATGCTTGCCTCAACATATATTTTGTAGCTCTTAGTATAGACAGATATGATGCTATATCTAGACCGCTCAATTTTTCCAGTACATGTAAGTGCACAGTACATTTGACATGCTTGCCTCAACATATATTTTGTAGCTCTTAGTATTGACAGATATGATGCTATATCTAGACCGCTCAATTTTTCCAGTACATGTAAGTATACAGTACATTTGTAATGCTTGCCTCAACATATATTTTGTAGCTCTTAGTATAGACAGATATGATGTTATATCTAGACCGCTCAATTTTTCCAGTACATGTAACTACACATCCCCTTTTAAAACAATAGTTAGACCACGCTTGAAGCGAATCGGCCAATCTGAGAGCAGTTTTTCAAAAATATAAATCACAGATACAACTATTAGCATTGTATTTACAGATATACAACGAAAGTGTGTCGTTCACGTGAATCTTGACAGATTTTGTGTGCCGTGTCATTTTATGAAAGTGTTGAGCATATTATATGATCGCTTTTCCAAAAGACTTTCAACAGTTGCATACATGCAAAAGAGCTGCAATAAGTAACGATAATTGATTGATTGAATGGGGTTTTACGCCGCTTTCAACATTATTTCAGTTATATCGCGGCGGCCGGAGCACCTAACAATGGATTCCTGGTATTTCTCACGCCAGTACTACCATTACATCCTTTCCTAGCCTCCGACTGCTATTTCACATAGGTTTACGATTATCTACCCATTGGTGAAAGACAAACGTCGGAAAGGATATTTGCCGCCACCGGGGATCGAACCCACGACTTCCAGATTGGAAGTCTTATGCCTAACCAACTGCGCTATGGTGGCGGCAAGTAACGATAATAGATTCATCAGTATAGTTCCGGCATGATTACGCATAATAACAGTAATATATAGGCGGATTTTACTCGTTCTCGTTGTCCAGATGTTCTGGTAAAATATATAGACAATGTTAGAAAAGCGTGGTCTAAGTCAGATAGACAATCTCGTGCCACGGTATATGAAAAATAGACACTCGCTGAAGCTCGTGTCTATTTCCCACATACCACGGCACTCGTTGTCTATCCTATACGTAGATCGATAACCCCGTCACTTGACCTCAATCATGTCTTACCGCTTGAGATATTTTCACTAAAATATTACGCTGTGCTATTAAAACATCCAGCAAATGGTTTATGGGCTACACCAACGTCGTGACGTCGCGCACGGTAATGCGGCACTGAAATGTAACGTCAAAATAGCGGACGTCGATTGGAAGCGTCCAGTTTGTTTTTTTTTAATAATGATAGCGGAAAAAGTAAACATAATCATTATATTGCTCTCTCTTTCTACAGCAATAGAGATTTCAGCATCAATAGCTATCTTTTTAGAAACAATGTAAAAACAAACCCGACCCTATTCGCGAGAGATGAAAAAATGTGTCATGATTTTCAACTTTGCATACATGTGTACACATGCGATTACTGGATATTCGCTTTAGGCATTCCGTAAAGTTGGTGTTAATTTCACTTTAAACCTGAAGATGTAATTGGCTGGGCGCCTTTTGAACATCAGTAAAGTTATAATGCAAAGGTAAATCTGAAATTGTAAATTGTTATTTCGCTGATCAATTCGAATCGACAGCAATTTGTTTATATAGCGATGCCATCATTACATACCTATTTGTAGAAGAAATATGACGCATCCAACCATTATTTTGGAATGTATTATTTAAACGTTGATAAATTTTGCCGATCTTGCTTTGCACTGACTTTTCTTAGGTCCATAGAACAGCGAGTTACAGTCTGAGAGTACATGCCTTCGCGAAATGCGTTTTGAATAATCAATATTGCTATCAAATTAAGATGAGCTATTTCTGGCCATTTTGACCCTCTTGTTTATTTCCTGTTATTTCCTTCCTTCTACTCTCATCCCCTCTTACACACAGATTTTCTTCTCTCATCGTTTTACGCTTTCTTTTTTTTTCTCTGAATTGTGTTTTTACCAACGCTGTCTTCGTCTGAAGGCGCGACAATATTATTATTCAACAAATCAAACACAACATCGATATACGAAAATGCGCCTTTTTTCAAAAACCGTTCCACACGAACTAATATCAATATCTCTTTAATTTGAAAATATTTTCCTTGAAATTTTAAGATGATCATCAAGAGAAAAAAAAATTTCGTAACCTAATTTAAATTCTCGTATGAGAAAGGGAACTGCTTTTTTTAGCATATTAAGAATAGAAAAATCAGTTTGATAACGGCCTATAAAAAAATTCGTTCCACACGAATTTCAGCTTATCAATTTTCCGTTTAATGCTCAAATTAATATTTATTTACATATTTTAGAAATACAGGAAAATATATTTGATATAAAGGTTTGTTGCAATTAAACCATTCTGAATGAAAATACAAAAGGATATCCATTTTTTTCGTCTTAATGGTTGGTATTACGCCTCAATTTTTCTTAAACATTAGACAATATTTTTCTTATTTTTTGTCGTTTTTAAAAAAGTGACGCATTACCATGCGCGACGTCCGTATATACAGCTTTTTCATTTAAAAATTACGCCTTGAAAGTCGACCATCCACGAAAATGTGTCAGCTAAAATGTTAGAAAATAACGGTCAAAGTTTTATAAGTTAGAGTTTCGATCGGTCAATCGATATTTTTACAGACAACATCGTTGTCAATTGATGTTAATTGAACTTTTTTTTATGAAATTAGACATCTAGAATCCCTGCTGGTCCAATACAAACTATGGAACCAAGGAATTTTGATTTCGAAAGTTGAGAATTTGAATTAACAATCAAACGAGCGCCAAATCAATTTCTTTTCAGAATAAATTATTGTTTAGATTGATCATGATTCAAGCTATGATGTACAAGAAGATGTCTTATTAAACAATAAAAATAGATATCTCATAGTAAACCATTGGTTTAAATAACAGGGGCGGATCGAGAGGCTCGAACAACCCCCCTCCCCTCTGAAGCTCAATTAATTAATTATCATGTTTACCGGTAATTTCAATTAACCATTCTCCTGTTGTTCACGAAATATGCCTTTTTGGGGAAAAAAGCTTTAGGAGGCAATATAGACTGAGATCAGTCTACACAGTTGTGCAGCCTGATCCTAGCATATAATGCCTGCCTTTTTGTGTTATAATCTTAGTCGTGTTGCTATGTAAAACAAACAAACAAACAAACAAAAATAAAAGGCAATTTGTTAAAGAAAATTCAGCAGAATATGGGTTAAAATTATGTACAAAATTATGTACAACTCGGGAAACGATTCCCCTACATGCGTGTTCGAACTGAATAATACACAAACATCAGAGTTATCCTTGTCCTTCATATCAGTAATATCAACCTTAGAATGAAGTCATCGTGAAAATTCATCTAAACAAACGATAACGTGGTATTCCTTAGGTGATTAGAATAAAAAGAACGTTCAAAAGTACAAATATATATTGTATTTGAGAAAGAAATCTGTTTCTCTATTTAAGTCGCGACAAGCTCAAGCTAATCTTAAAGAATAGAAAAGTTATTAAGCTCGCGTTGGCTCGCTTAATAACGTTTTTATTTGAGACCCGGTTAACTTTAGCTCGTCTCATACAAAATCTCAAGACAGATCTAATATGTCAAACAAATATTATTATTTTATTGAAATGTGAGATTCAGCTTTATTGAGAATTCTAAAAAGGAAATTAAAGAAAAAAAAGGTACACATATCAGATGTGACACAGCTCTTTCTTTCTTTGAATATGACCACGACATGAACAAATTGGAGATTCAGTGACTCCAAAGTGGGTGGTATATGCACAGTTAACAACATCATGAAATGGACAAGGTGAATGATTTTGGAATTATTTTGGAATGAAATTGAATGAGTGTGAGGAGCGAGTTTAAAGGGAGGTAATCCTTTATAGCAAATTTTGTTCAGGATGAACAAAATTAGCAATATTGATTACCTCCTTTAAAAAAATATGCATTCACGTCCTATAAATAGTCTATATATCTTCTAGAACCCATTATTCGCTTACACGTTTCAATGAAGTCAGTGAAATCGCGGGGTTTTTTTTCTAGCGATTTTTATTGTGAATGTAGGGTTTTTTCTTATCATTCTTGATAAGTTTAGAGCGTTATTGAAGGGTTTGAGTGGGTGTTTGGAATGAAAGAATGGAGCGTGGAGTGAGCGATTTAGAATGGTTTTGATTGAGAAGAATGTCAATTTCACGATGTAACTAACTGTAATACATGTATAATTTTCGAACCATGGGGAAAGTTGTTGGGGCTACACAGCGCACCACCTCTATTCTGAGATAATTCAACCATTGTACAGTTTTGGTGGAATCATATAGATTTGTGTATCTTTTTGAATGGCTCGGATAAATTAATAAGATGTCAGTTAAATGATTCCCCAGTGGCTTTTCATCATTTAAAAAAGCAATTACAAAAGAATTTGTATAAATATCATTTTACAGTAACCTGATGTACAGTTAAGATCATCGTGAAATTGGCAATATATGATTTTGGAATTATTTCACAACGAAATTGAATGAATGCGATGAGTAAGTTTCGAATGATATTACAGGCAGGTAACAAAATATCGCTAATTTTATTAATGAAGAACAAAATTCTCCCCTTTAATAAAATATGCATCAAATTTTATAAATAGCTTCTTATTTCTTCAGGAACTAAAATTCAAATTTTGTTAGTAAAATCGCTTCTTTTTTTACTATTTGTATTTTGAATGTAGTTATTGATCTTATCTTTTAAGTCCTCTTTGGGCGTTTTTGAATGGTTTGATCGAGTTTTTGGAATGAATGAATGAATTGAACGCTGAGTGAGTGAATTAGAATTGTTTTGATTGAGATGAATGTCGTTTTCACGTTGTTACTTACTGTAGCACTACAAGTAACATATATATTCACATCAGGAAAGGAAAGGTCTATAAAATTCAAACATGCTTGAATAAGATTAAAACCTTCAGGGCCCAAGGTTGAAAGACTTTTCTCATCCTCAACTTGAATGTTCTCAAACTTAGAAATTAAATAAATATATGAATATGAAAGATAATGTTAATAATTTGTTATTTATAATAACTTATTAATATTGACTTTAATATTCATATATCTATTACAAAAGTAATACCGAATTATAGCTTTAATCTCAATTTGAAATTTGAGTTAATTCTGATTTGAGCCCGAGAAAAGATTTATAACCCCGGGCACAGATAAAAAAAAACAAACAAACAAACAAGCAAACATAAATATACGGAAAATAGAAACAACAGCAAGAATTGCAAATATAAAGTAAAGCACGGCCGAGGAAGTCAGAACGCTTTAATTTCAGGTGATTGGCGAACAATTAAAACATGGCTGATAAGTAAATTGTTTCGAAATGTAACGAATAAGTCATTGTAATATTTCTGTTGCACCTCTTTTTAATTTCGACAAAAATGGAATATCAGAATATGATTTCACAAATGAGACCCGTCACACGAAAATGGATCATTTGGGAACTCTTTTATAAAATAATTGAAAAAGGAGATTGGATCCAGCATAAGTCAACCAGAGGTCGCATTTCAAAATGACTTTCAGAAGAATTTAGGGCAAATCCTAATGTATTTGTTAAACACGAGCCCTGCATGTAACTCTAGGACTGGAACTTCGGATTAGTAATTTTTGCCTTATTTATGTACAGTAAACAACATCGTGAAATTGACAAGATGAATGATTTGGGAATGATTTAGAAATGAAATTGAACGAGTGTGTGGAGCGAGTTTTGAGTGAATTTAATGGGAGGTAATCCTTTATCGTAAATTTTGTTCAAGATGAACAAAATTTGCGATATTGATTACCTCCCTTTAAAAAAATACATTCAAGTTTTTATACATGGCTTCCTATTTCTTCAAGAACCTATGAGACGCTAATAATTCGAATATTTGAAATGGCGATTTTTCTCAATCAAAATTTATTTTGAATGACGTTGGTTTTTCTTTATTCTTAAATTGGTTTGAGCGTTTTTGAATGGTTTGAGTGAGTGTTTGAAATGAATGAATGGAGCGCTGCTTTAGCGATTTAGAATGGTTTTGATTGAGGTGAATGTCAATTTCACGATGTAACTAACTGTATGTACATGTATCTGTTTCAGGGACACGGTGTAAAGTATTAGTAGGATTAGCTTGGTGTTTATCGGCACTTTTTTCAAGTCCAATGTTTTTCATCTCGGCTGTGCCTGAAGGCTCCGTTGAATGTTGGATCACCTTCGGAGAAAGTCACCATTGGGTGGTAGGTAGATCTTTACGTAACTTATTCATTATGCAACGAAGCCTCTAGTGAGATAGGCGATATCAGACAGTCTATTTTTATAAACAATTTGCATACGCAATATCATCACAAGAACGACATTCACAAGAAATTCTTTTAAATTCAAATGTTTTCAATTTAAGCTATAATTATTGAACGCATTGTAGATGGAATAATATGTGAGTGTCTCAAAAAAATCAATGTTTTCTGATCTCGGCTGTGAGAAATTATTATGACACGGCAAAGTCTCCAACCTCGACTAGATAACTAATTATTTAAGACAAATATTATTGTCTATGATTGTTATAGATAGAATTCACAAATAGTTGTTGCTTTGAGATCCTTGAGGTATTTAAATTTAAGGGATTTTTGAAAAACTGATGTCTTTATATGCACTGTAAAATAATATTCCCAACCCTGGATACTATGCTAAAAAAAGGAATGGACATGCACGTTAGCCTTTTTATATTTTACGTTGTAACATAGCAGAAGCCTTTAATCATTCCCTGGAAGTGATTTCTACCCTCTCAGTTTTTGACATAGAATGCCTGAAAAATATGTTTTGATTTAACCTGTGGTAACTTTGTTAGGAGAATAACAGGTTAGTCATAAGGGCACACACCTTATCATAAAAGACCTAAGGAATTGACTTCAACCATGTGTATTTTTGAATCCCTAATTAATTGAAAAATATTTCGCTAGGACGAAAAGTTGAGATTCTATGAAAAAAATGGCATATGTGTATTCAGTGTATTATTACAGATATCTCTGAATGTTTCAGAAATAAGCTACTCCTCTAAACTGTTTCGGCCGAATATATATATATATTTTTAATGACATGGTCAGGGCCCGAGGTTATAAAAATTTTCTCGGGCTCAGGCTCAATTTTCTAAAATTTTAAATTTGAACAAATAGATTAAAATAAAAGATAATATTAATTAGTTGTAACAACTTATTGATATAATCTTTTATGTTAATACATTAAAATGAGTAATAAAACAGAATTACGGCTTTAATCTCAAATTAAAATTTGAGAAAATTTTGAATTGAGCCTGAGAAAAGTTTTATAACCTCGGGTCCAGATGTCAGACGCTCCCAAATAATGACGCTTATCTCTTTACATAAGTTTCAGATAAACTTTGCCTGTATTTGGTGTGCAACAAGTCAGATGTCAGACACAATAATTGTCCCATGTATCCCATATATTTCAGATAGACTTTGCCTGCATTTGATGTATAACAAGTCAGATCACAGACAAAATAATCTGTCACTTACATTCGAGATAAACTTTGCCTGTATTTTGTGTATAATAAGCCATATATCAGACACAATAATCCTGTCCCTTATTTTTCAGATATACTTTGCCGGTATTTTATGTATAACACGTCAGATCACAGACAAAATAATCTTGTCACTTTCAATTCTGATATATTTTGCCTGTATTTGATGTAAAACAAGTCAGATGAAAGATTAAATAATCTTGCCATTTCATTTCAGAAATGTTTTGCCTGTATTTGATATATAACACGTCAGATGACAGACTAAATAATCTTGTCACTTTTATTTCAGATATATTTTGCCTGTATCACAGCCTCAGTGCTGGTACTCCCTGCCTTAATTATAACAGCTTGTTATACCCTAATCATCTATATCATATGGATGAATAGTCATTTACTGGCTCCGTCATCCACCGAGAAGAAACAGCTTGTCACACCAGATAGTCTCTCAAATGGTGGGTAAAAACTGAAACTTGTTTAGATTTGTCCGGCACTATCCAAGGATTTTACGTCCCTATGTTTTTATAGTTGAGAAACAACTAAGTAAAAAGGAGGAAATTGCTTGTCGCAATAAAATTATCAGTTTCCTACAATAATTCTATCATAAAGGGGTGATTCTTTTCAAATTCCACCTACGTTTTTAATTGTCGCTCGCAATTTGACTCATCGAAATTTAGCCAAAAGGCAAAGCTGGTTAATTGAATAAAAACTTGATGAAAGTACTTAATCTTAGCATTTTGGGTTTGGTATGGTAAGTCTTTCTTTGATATATTTGTATGAATTTGCAATGAGAGTTCTATGCATATTCTAGCAATAATTCAATATCGCTTATTGTGTCCAGGATGAACAAAATGAGCGATATTTATAACCTCCCTCTAAAAAGATTCTATGCAAGTTCTATAACACAAAATCATCCCAAAACCATTCACAGATGCTCAGCTCCAACTTACGATTACGATTTAGTGTTGAATTAGGGGAATAATCCAACACAATATCTCAATTTTACACCGAAAAGTCTTAAGTTTAAAAGGATCATCAAACCAATTTGACCATAGATAAAAACTAGACAAATGTTTCAAGAAGAATATAACGATTTTTATAGCAACTTTTGGTTGTTGACATAATTAATTATTTTATGATCGCTAAGAAGGCAGGGGTCAAGAACAATGTATGAGTTCTTTGTCCGTAAAATGAATATTTATTTGTTTAGTCGTGGCCATAGCCCAGTTTGAATCGCGTCCAACACTGAATAGCAGTTACATGTAGCCCAGTTTGAAGCGCGTCCAACTCTGAATAGCAGTTACTGCGAATGTCATTTCTAATATTTAGTTCCCACTAATGTGTGGATAATCGTAGTAAACGTGGTCATGTTGGTATAATCAGAACGTGGCTGTGTTGGTGAAACCATGACGTGACGCGTTGCATGAATTTTAAGCCTTGGTCACATTATATCGTAATTGGTCGTAGTTATCTATCTATATATACTGCCTGACTCCCCTTTCGGGTATTACTGGCAGGTGCGCGTCTGTGCTGGCATAAAATCTGTTAGTCATTGGTTAGGGTGCCAAATTATAGAAATATTGTGTTAGATTAAAAGATCTGGTAAAACAATTTTGGTTATTCAGGGACGGCTCACTATCTGATAGTTATGCATCAATGCAGTAAGCCGTAAAATTTACGTAGCTGAGCGTATACTGCGCAGCTAGTCGAAGAAATACATGCTAACACGTGGTGAATAACGTAGTGCGAACTCGTGAGTTAGACCGTGGTAACTTGGCTATTGCAAAAAGAATTCAAAAGTCTATTCACGGATCAGTTCGTTATTATCCACCGCCGATGAAATCATCGTGGGGGAACTTGTTTTTACCATGTCCGTCCGTCCGTCCGTCGGACATTCGTTTCCGCGCTATTTCTTGAAAACTATGGACCGGATTTCAATGAAACTTGGCACACAGCTTCACTACAATGAGGACATGCGCATATCATCGGGGTTACCCGGTTCGACAATCGAATTTAGAGTTACTGCCCCTGAATAAGCCATATACATACATAGTGATATTCGTTTACGCGCTATTTCTTGAAACCTGTAGACCGGATTTTAATGAAACTTGGCACACAGCTTCACTACAAAGAGGACATGCGCATATCGTCAGGTTTACCCGGTTCTCGACTGCCTCGATAGCTCAGTGGTTAGAGCGTCGGTCTTCTGATCCGAAGGTCAGGGGTTCGAGTCCTGGTGACAGCGAGGTGTTTCCTTGGGCAAGAACTTTAACAGTCACTGCCTCAGTCCACCCAGCTGTAAATGGGTAGCAGTGGATGAAAACCCTTCCACGAAAAAAAAAAAAAAAAAAAAGGATTCCACTGCCTCTCGAATTTCTCACGCAAAATTGATAGCATCTAGAATGAGTAAAAAGTCGGTTAAAAGCTATACATAGCTTATGTTAATTGTTAACTGTACCTCGTACAAACCCCGACTATAAATAAAGATTATAAGGGTTCGACCGTCGAATTTAGAGTTACTGGCCCTGACTGTTTAAGCCATATACATACATTGTGATATTCGTTTACGCGCTATTTCTTGAAACCTGTAGACCGGATTTTAAAGAAACTTGGCACACAGCTTCACTACAAAGAGAACATGCGCATATCGTCGGGGTTACCCGGTTTGATCGTCGAATTTAGAGTTACTGGCCCTGACTGTTTAAGCCATATACATACTGAGTGATATTTGTTTCCGCGATATTTCTTGAAAACTATAGACCAGATTTCAATGAAACTTGGCACACAGCTTCACTACAAAGAGGACATGCGCATATCGTCGGGGTTACCCGGTTCGACCGTCGAATTTAGAGTTACTGCCCCTGACTGTTTAAGCCATATACATACAGAGTGATACTCGTTTCCGCGCTATTTCTTGAAAACTGTAGGTTGATGTAGATAAAAGATAACCTGTACCTAAGTTTGATTTTTACTCCATTGACAATGAAAATATGTTTTGCGGGGGGTATCAATTCAACGAATTTGCTTGTTTTGTCCCTGATTTGACCGTTTTCTCACAGCAGTTTATCCCTACTGATCCGTAAATCGGACTTTAATCAATCGACAAGGTTGAACTCACGATTCACTACTATTGCAACACGTGTGTCTAATTTAAGTCCACGGTTAGGTAGGGAAGGGTACGAAATCGCGGTCAAATGTCACGCTGTAAATTTTATTTCAATGAAGTGGTGTGAACGTTCTACAGTTATAAACATCGTGAAATTGACATTCATTCCGATCAAAATCATTCTTAATCATTCACTCAGCGCTCCATTCATTCATTCCAAACACTCACTCAAATCGATCATAAACGCTCCAAAATCATAAGAAAACAGTTAAAATCGTTCAAGACTTCAACGGTAGGTTCAAATCGATCTATTTATTCTACCATTTTATTTTCTAGTGTTGACTTTCAAGTGTCTGATTGGTCCACGAAGACGTACAAACAGAAAAAAAAGAATATTTTTTAAAGGGAGGTAATTAATATCGCAAATTTTGTTCAACTTGAACAAAATTTGTGATATATGATTACCTCCCATTAAATTCACTCAAAACCCGCTCCACACATTCATTTAATTTCATTCCAAAATCATTCCAAAACCATTCACCTTGTCAATTTCACAATGTCCTTAACTGTACTTCCGTTCGATATTGCAAAAACCTACTCTTTCCTAATGAAAACGCATCGCTTTCCATAGTTTGTCGTACATACCATATACAAAAAACATCAGTCCAAGTTGATACTACGACCAGGCAAGGAATCAGTAGGGTTGGACTAGGTTCGGAGTACGAATAGATTGATAAAATCTAATCATGAAGTGCACGTGAAATCAATGGTTTGAAACCCGTGTGTTTTTACAACAGATCAAATATAATACCAAAGATGGTTGATAGAAATACTTAGTAAGAAACCTAATGTTAATTTTAAAGATGGTGTTTCTTCTCTACAGAGTGACATACAAGAGATAGCATGGCTTTGGCAACAAATGAATTGCGATTTTCCGTTAACTAAATATGATAATTACTCTACTTAAACTGCTAATTTTTAGTCAGTTCTTCGTCGTTGATCCTTTTCGCACATACTTCTATCAACGGAAAAGCGAAAGTGCCTTAGTTAATGCTAATTTTGACTTACTTCAATTTCGGTGATCGTATTAGTGATACGGTTTTCTACGGTAAAGATGAAGTATGATTTACTACGACAATTGCCTTAAATGTGACCATAGCTTTACTTAAATTGAAGGGGAAGCAGCCCTGCGTTCAGGATGAAAACGTTAGCGAAGCGCTTTCGAAATGATACCTCGCTTTGCACGTATGTGCACGTGCAAAGCGGGGTATCATCTGAAAGCGCTTGCGAAGCGCTTTTACATCCTGAACACAGGACAGGTTTTTTTTGTGTGTCTTGTTTTGCTTTTTAAGTCGAACGAAAAATCTGCAATCACGCATTAAAATCCTTTGGTCACCAAAAATTTCAACAACTTATAAAAAATACAGCTACAGTTAAGAACATCGCAAAATTGACAAGATGAAGGATTTTGGAATGATTTAGGAATGAAATTGAACGAGTGTGTGGAGCGAGGTTTGAGTGAATTTAATGGGAGGTAATCCTATATCGTAAATTTTGTTCAAGTTGAACAAAATTTGCGATATTGATTACCTCCCTTTAATAAAAAAATACATTCAAGTTTTATACATGGCTTCCTATTTCTTCAAGAACCTATGAGATGCTAATGATTTGAATAATGTTAGTGAAATCGTGATTTTCTCAATCAAAATCTATTTTGAATGACGTTGGTTGTTCTATATTTTTTTGAATAATGTTAGTGAAATCATGATTTTCTCAATCAAAATCTATTTTAAATGACGTTGGTTGTTCTATATTTTTAAACGGGTTTGAGCGTTTTTGAATGGTTTGAGTGAGTGTTTGGAATGTAGGAATGGAGCGCTGAGTGAGCGATTTAGGATGGTTTTGATTGAGGTGAAAGTCAATTTCACGATGTAACTAACTTTATCATTGTTAGCTCAACGATTTGATAAATTGGTCATTTTTGAAACAAGTACAGTTGTTTTCATCTTGAAATTGACATTAACATTCCAAAAACTCACCCAAACCATTCGAAAACGATCAAAAATCGCTAAACATGATAAGATCATCAACTTCATACGAAATTTTATCTTTAGAAAAAGTCCACGATTTCACTGACTTAATTAAAATTGTAAGTGTCTGGTTGGTGCGTGAAGACATAGAGAGTTATTTAAAGAACGTGCATGTATGTTTTATTAAAGCGATGTAATAAATATCGCTAATTTCGTTCCTCTTGGATTTTATCCTTTTAATTCCATTCAAAACTCTCTCACCGCTCTAATTTAATTTCATTCCAAATTTATTCAAAAAATTGTTCGCCTTGTCAATTTCACGGTGTTCTTAACTATAAGTTATATTCTATTTTATTGTTTTCACAGGTTACACATCAAAGTCAATATGTGCTCCTAAAGGCTCACCTAAACCACACAGAATTCGAAACATTGGTAGAAGTTCTAAAGGAATCATACCACAAGCCAAAATACGTACAGTAAAAATGACGTTCACGATAGTTCTAGGTAGGTTTAACAGTAAATAACATTGCCTAACTGACAATGTGATGCGTTGCGTTGGCATAACGCTTTACATATCATCACCAGGGATAAAATCAAAGTGCTGACAGCACTGTAATCGGTCGTTCTTGAAAAAGTGGACAGGGTTGATATTTTAAAGCTTGATTTGAGAAATTGGTAAGCGTCCGAAAAGGGTGGGAGTTCATTTGAATTCAATTCCACTATATACCAAGGTAACAAGCTTTGTCAAGATCCTGATATTTTGGTCACAGAAGCATATGCAAAATATTAAAGAAATAGCTTTAATAGAAACAGGATTTAACACAGTTGCACGTAAAACCATAACCAAAGCATTTCGCCGACGCCTGGATGACCAGAATAGCCCTTCTATCATATGAATAGTCAAGCTAACATGAGCACCACCAACATGTGCAACTTTGGCTTTAGTGCTTGATAATGCAAAAACTTCTAATTCGAAAATAGGGCATAACTCTTACAAAATTTCTTCCAGAGTTACCCCCTTGATGAACCCCTATGGTGAATCTAACCACAAGCATTTTCTTCTTTTGCACAAATTTATAATTCCATAGATAAGTTTTGCCTGATGAAAGATTTCATGTCAGTACATTTCTCACAAAACTAGAGCTGCTTGAGCAGCTGATTTGCTCCACAGGCCTGAATCTACTGATATTATAGGAATTTCAATGAATGAATGAATTAATTGATTTTTATTGCAAGCAGATGGTTTGTTTTCAAGTGTCACATGCTGAAACATTTCTGCAAAGAAAAATCAAGATTGGTGAATGAAATATAGAAAACTGACCCCGTCTGTTACATACATATTTTTCATCCAATCACAGAAATTTTATGCAGTATGATATAAAGTCACCAAAGGAACATTCCAGTGAAATTTGGTTGATATCCATGAGTTATATTCTATGAAAAAAAAATCGAAGTTTACACTATATAACATATAGAGAAATGACCTCCGCCCATAAAAGACATATTTTTAATCCAATCACAAAATTTTGGTAGACTAATAAAGAGTCACTCAAGGTTCATTCCAGTAAAATTTGGTTGGTATCTATAAAGAAGATTCTGAGAAAATGGTTTCAAAGTTTCCACTATATATCATATAGAGAAATAACCTCCGCCCTTAAAAGACATATTTTTCATCTGATCACAAAAATTTTTTGTACACTGATAAAGGGTCATCTAAGGATCAATCATGGAGTGACCTCACTGGAATTTACTTCCCGGAGGTCGGTGTATGGTAAAAGTAGATCTTAAAGAAAAAATAGTGAGGCTTGAAAATGGCATTTTGAGGAGGAGAACAGTGATACACGTGCATATACATTTAATATTTACAGCTAGTTTTGCACCTCTTCTTAAATATAATGCTTGGCTCGATCTTTTTGTGCACGATTTCCTTTCCGGGCGGACGGATGAGCGACGGCGGGCGTGTCCGAACTAACTGTCCTCTTCATAGGTGGAAAAAAGAAGATTCTTTTACTCTGGGTTTAACAGGTCGAAACTTAAACCTAAATACCCATTGTTTTAGTCTCAAAAGATAGAACAATGAATGAACTTGAAGCGCTAATGACGTAATATATAAACGTATTGATGTGGAATGTCCTGCAGCACCTGAAAGTTTAGCAATTTTATATAGAACAAAGAAGGTAAAAACTCGGTTGTGGTCTGACCTCATGTAAAATTTGGTTGGTATTCTGCGTAATTAATGAACTTGCAGGGCGGGGCTTAGCCGTGACGTAATTTGGCGAGTTAACCTTTAACAATTTTGGGTTCCTTGAAAAGTTAGTCGGCAATAATCATGAACGCATGCAAATAACTGTAACATTAAACCTAAAGGATTCACGTGATTAGAGAGAGTAAACATATTTCATTTTCTGGTAACCAAAGCCTCGTAACTTCAGCTAAATTAAGCTCAAGTTACGAGGATTTGGTTACCAATCTACGATTTAAGGTCTTGAGTTTTTATGTTGACTCTCTGCGGAAGTTAGTTATTTTAAAATAAAACTGATTTACCTTTAGACTGGTGACAGTCTCTTAAATAGAGGTATATACGAAAAAGAAAGATAGAAATAATGTTTCATGTGTATAAGCCTGATTTAAGAGACTGGGGAAATGCGATGAAGCCTGGAATTTCATGAATTCTGGACAGTTACTGTTTACATAATCATACTATTAACATCTTGTTATCAGATCAATTTGGCCAGTGATTCCCAGCATGGGGCCATAAATTACCTATACTGACCCCGTGTTACAATCTAAAAACTTTCTTGCTTGAGATTTTCTGGTGTTTGGAATTTTCAAGTGAAAAGTAATGTGAAATTATTGTACATCAGCCACAGAGGACAAGGAGTAAAAATGACTTCTAGTATTAGATTCGAATTTGAGAATCTAAGTTATTATATTCATTTGGAAACCTTTAGCCCTATCTATTTACAATTTTATAACTTTAAGAAGTCAACTCATCCTAGTTGTATTCTTTTACTCTGGGTTTCACAGGTCGAAACTTAAACCTAAATACCCATTGTTTTAGTCTCAAAAGATAGAACATTGAATGAACTTGAAGCGCTAATGACGTAATATATAAACGTATTGATGTGGAATGCCCTGCAGCACCTAAAAGTTGAGCAATTTTATATAGAACAAAGGAGGTAAAAACTCGGGTGGGGGTCTGACCTCATGTAAAATTTGGTTGGTATTCTGCGTAATTAATGAACTTGCAGGGCGGGGCTTAGCCGTGACGTAATTTGGCGAGTTAACCTTTAACAATTTTGGGTTCCTTGAAAAGTTAGTCGGCAATAATCATGAACGCATGCAAATAACTGTAACATTAAGCCTAAAGGATTCACGTGATTAGAGAGAGTGAACATATTTCATTTTCTGGTAACCAAAGCCTCGTAACTTCAGCTAAATTAAGCTCAAGTTACGAGGATTTGGTTACCAATCTACGATTTAAGGTCTTGAGTTTTAATGTTGACTCTCTGCGGAAGTTAGTTATTTTAAAATAAAACTGATTTACCTTTAGACTGGTGACAGTCTCTTAAATAGAGGTATATACGAAAAAGAAAGATAGAAATAATGTTTCATGTGTATAAGCCTGATTTAAGAGACTGGGGAAATGCGATGAAGCCTGGAATTTCATGAATTCTGGACAGTTACTGTTTACATAATCATACTATTAACATCTTGTTATCAGATCAATTTGGCCAGTGATTCCCAGCATGGGGCCATAAATTACCTATACTGACCCCGTGTTACAATCTAAAAACTTTCTTGCTTGAGATTTTCTGGTGTTTGGAATTTTCAAGTGAAAAGTAATGTGAAATTATTGTACATCAGCCACAGAGGACAAGGAGTAAAAATGACTTCTAGTATTAGATTCGAATTTGAGAATCTAAGTTATTATATTCATTTGGAAACCTTTAGCCCTATCTATTTACAATTTTATATCTTTAAAAAGTCAACTCATCCTAGTTGTATTCTTTTACTCTGGGTTTCACAGGTCGAAACTTAAACCTAAATACCCATTGTTTTAGTCTCAAAAGATAGAACATTGAATGAACTTGAAGCGCTAATGACGTAATTTATAAACGTATTGATGTGGAATGCCCTGCAACACCTGAAAGTTGAGCAATTTTATATAGAACAAAGAAGGTAAAAACTCGGGTGGGGTCTGACCTCATGTAAAATTTGGTTGGTATTCTGCGTAATAAATGAACTTGCAGGGCGGGGCTTAGCCGTGACGTAATTTGGCGAGTTAACCTTTAACAATTTTGGGTTCCTTGAAAAGTTAGTCGGCAATAATCATGAACGCATGCAAATAACTGTAACATTAAACCTAAAGGATTCACGTGATTAGAGAGAGTGAACATATTTCATTTTCTGGTAACCAAAGCCTCGTAACTTCAGCTAAATTAAGCTCAAGTTACGAGGATTTGGTTACCAATCTACGATTTAAGGTCTTGAGTTTTTATGTTGACTCTCTGCGGAAGTTAGTTATTTTAAAATAAAGCTGATTTACCTTTAGACTGGCGACAGTCTCTTAAATAGAGGTATATACGAAAAAGAAAGATAGAAATAATGTTTCATGTGTATAAGCCTGATTTAAGAGACTGGGGAAATGCGATGAAGCCTGGAATTTCATGAATTCTTGACAGTTACTGTTTACATAATCATACTATTAACATCTTGTTATCAGATCAATTTGGCCAGTGATTCCCAGCATGGGGCCATAAATTACCTATACTGACCCCGTGTTACAATCTAAAAACTTTCTTGCTTGAGATTTTCTGGTGTTTGGAATTTTCAAGTGAAAAGTAATGTGAAATTATTGTACATCAGCCACAGAGGACAAGCAGTAAAAATGACTTCTAGTATTAGATTCGAATTTGAGAATCTAAGTTATTATATTCATTTGGAAACCTTTAGCCCTATCTATTTACATTTTTATAACTTTAAGAAGTCAACTCATCCTGGTTGTATTAATGTAGTTGAACCGTATTAGATCCCCAACATTTCGGCACTCATGAACTTTCACAATGTTGACCAAGGTTTCCTAAAGAAAATCATTAGGAAACCTCGGTTACCACTGCTAAAGTTAATTACTTCCGAAAAGTTGAGGAACTATTGCAGATCCACTACCTTCATATTTGTTGGTCAGCCGGTTCTAGAACTTGGGATTCAAAGTGAAATAGTTAACAGAGTTAACAAGAAAATGTTCAAAAAACACTTATGCCACCCAGACGGGGTTTTACAGATTTGTCCTTAACCTTGATTGATGACCTTTAGCTTGAATGTATTTCGGTGAGAGGAAACCTCATACAAAATATGAGCAATGACTCTCAAATAGTGTCGAGGATATGTAGCAAAATGTTTAGTTAACAGGTCAAGTATTCAAGGATGGACTTACAGACCGTGAGTCGGGGCATCAAAGACATTTCACACTTTTTTTTTTCATCTAAATCAAAATTATTCTGTTTGATAAAAGTACACTAACTTGAATATTTGTCATTGTGAAAATTTTGTGCCTGTGTCATAGGCATTTGGTAGTGCGTCAGTCTTTCAATCACAAGGTCCCTGGTTCAATCCCGGACGACGTCACCCATCCTTTAAGGTATTAATCTCTGACCAACAGATTGATAGCCGTTTATCTATGTGGGATAGCAAATATGACATAGGAAAGGATTACTAGTTGTACTGATACAACAAATATCAGGAATCGGTTGTCAAGTGCTCAAGCCGCCACAGTATGATCGGAAAAAAATGTTTCAAGGGGCGTTAAACCAGATTTGGAGGTTGGTCAATTCAATCATTGCAAATATTTTCATAATCAATTAAAGGCATTTGAGTATTTCATAAATTCTTGGAATTATTCCATGTAGTCGTTGTTACGTACGAATGTTGTGTACATATTTTGAAAACATAATGAAAGAAATCCTAGAGCAATAAATTATCGTTATTGAGCAATTAAGGGTCTATATGCCATGCTGTGAACTTTTCATGGGGTCAGACAATCTGTCCAAGAAATCCTAGGAATTTGACACCTATTTGACCTAAAATTTGGGAACAAATATAGTGGTTCTCTCTGACAGGATTTCACCAGTCCCAGGGTTTCAGATAAAAGAAATAACTCAATATATTGTGTGTGGTTGGGTTGTGGTTTAAAATGGTCATGCATCTTGTTTTCTTATAAATCTTAACTCTGGGACTGAATGCCAGTCTAATTTACCTTAAGTGCAACGACCCGTAACTTAGGCTCCGCCCCGCCAGGGCATTAATCATGGATTATATCCATCAAAGTGGTTCTGACCCACGCCCATATAAATGTTTTCAATTTCTTCACATTGGCTTTTGAGTCACGTGATGCAGTTTGGAAATTCGATTCGTTGTTGAGATCACATGTCAGATCTTTTCGCGTGATTCAGCGCCGCGTTATACCACGTGGCTCATTGATATTCAAAATCAACGCGTGGGTAAGTCATGTGACAGGAATGGAAGAGTTTGATTTGCTCCTGCAGCTTGTTTTTATCGTTTTCCCTCATTTCATTTTTTTGGGTTTACTTTTAATCGGCGATAATTTGCCATGGAAAATTTGCTGTTAGGCTTATACTATTGAGTTTTCGACGTTTTTTAATCGCACATGACTTATCTAAAAGAAACTCAGATGTCCAACTGTAAGGATTGTCGTTTTTCGGCATTTGTTTAAAGAATTATGAAAATTCTTTTCGTGTCTGAATTTGGGATAAAGGCTACTTTGAAATTTTCATTCGATGCGACCCTCGAAATGCCATAGACTTAATCGTTCGAGTACATACTCGACCGATTAAAAAGACGACAACTTGTATATTTCTATAGGTATTATTCTGCGTTATTAATGAACTGGCAGGGCGGGGCTTAGCAGTGACGTAATTTGGCGAGTTAACTTTTAAATAAAAATAAGTCAGCAATAATCGTGAATGCGTGCAAATAACTGTGTCCTAAAAACGAAAAGGGTTCACGTGCTTAGAGAAAGTTAGCACATTTCATTAGTTGGTTACCAAAGTCTCGTAACTTCAGCTTCGCCAAGCTGAAGTTACGAGGGTTTGGTAAACAAACCTACGACTCGAGGTCTCAAGTAAATTATATCGACTCTCTGTAGATGTAAGTAATTTTAAATAAAAGCTGATTTACCCTAACCTTAAGTGTAACGACCCATCACTTAGGCTCCGTCCTGCCAGGGCATTTATCGTGGATAATAATGATCAGAAAAAAAAGTTTTTCTCCGTTTTGAAAAGATATCGACGTGATCGAGCGTGGTTTGGGGATTGATTGATAGTCTTCGCTGACTCACTGCTAACGGCGGCAATAATCATAACTGAATGTTTTTAATAAAACAAATTATTGAAAATATTTGTTATTCTTCACTGATCAAATATGATACGTGCAAAAAGGTAATTAAAGAGAACTAAGGGATTTTCGAATTCCAACAGCACTGGACTTGAAGATCGACCGATGGTAGGGGGTTTCCTGAAAAGCATTTTGCTTTTTATGCAGAACTAAGGTGCTACGGAGTTTCCCCCGTGATTCGATTTAAATCTTTCACATTTCTTTATTTTTTTTAGCTCACCTGAGCACAACGTGCTCAAGTGAGCTATTGTGATCACATTTTGTCCGGCGTCAGTGCGTCGTCCGTCGTCCGTCGTCAGTCGTCCGTCGTCCGTCGTCCGTCAACAATTTCTTTAAACGACATCTCCTCCTAAACTACTTGGCCAATTTTAACCAAGCTTGGCAGAAATGTTCCTTAGGTGGTCCCCTTTAAGAATTGCTAAAAGAATTGAAATCGGTGAAAAACTCTGGTTGCTATGGCAACAAAAGTTTTAGAAAATCTTTAAATTTCTTCTTCTTCTGAACCAGCAGCCCTACAGCCTTGAAATTTGGCATGGATGATCAGCTCATAGACCTTAATAAAAATAGCTAAAATCATATCTGTTGGGCCGACAGGTGCGGAGCACCAGGGGGGAGGGGGTAGTACTTTGGGTAAATTTTGTAATCTTTAACCTTCTTCTTCTTCTGATCATGAAGGCCTACAGCCTTAAAATTTTGCATGTATGATCACCCCATAGACCTTAATATAAATAGCTAAAATCTTATCTGTAGGGCCACCAGGTGCGGAGCACCAGGGGGAGGGGGATAGTACTTTGATGAAAATTTTGTAATCTTTAACCTTTTTCTTCTTCTGAACCAGGAGACCTGCAGATTTGAATATTGGCATGGATGATTAGCATATGGAGATTTATAAAAATACCTAAAATCATGACTGTAGATTTACCAGATGCGTAGCACCAGGGGGGAGAGGGTAGTACTTTTGTGAAAATTTTGTAATCTTTAACCTTTTTCTTCTTCTGAACCACAAGCCCTACAGACTTTAAAATTGGCATGGAGGATCAGCTCATAGACCTGAATATAAATAGCTAAAATCTTATTTATAGGGCCAGCAGGGGCGGAGCACCAAGGGGGAGGGGGTAGTACTTTGATGAAAATTTTGTAATCTTTAACCTTTTTCTTCTTCTGAACCAGGCGTCCTACAGATTTGAATATTGGCATGGATGATCAGCATATGGACCTTTATAAAAATAGCTAAAATCATGACTGTAGATTCACATAATGCGGAGCACCAAGGGGGAGAGGGTAGTACTTTTGTGAAAATTTTGTAATCTTTAACCTTCTTCTTCTGATGAACCACAAGCCCTACAGACTTGAAAATTGGCATGGACGATCAGCTCATAGACCTTAATAAAAACAGCTAAAATCATGACTGTTAAGCCACCAGGTGCGGAGCACCAGGGGGGAGGGGGTAGTACTTTTGTGAAAATTTTGTAACTTTAATCTTCATCTTCTAATGAACCAGGAGCCCTACAGACTTCAATATTGGCATGGATGATAAGCATATGGATCTAAAATAAAATAGCTAAAATCATGAATGTAGGGCCACCAGATGCGGAGCATTAGGGGGCAGGGGGGTAGTACTTTGGATCAATTTTGAAATCTTTAACCTTATTCTTCTCCTGGATCAGGAACCCTACAGACTTGAAAATTGTCATGGGTGATCAATATATTGACATTAATAAAAATAGCTTAAATCATGACTGTAGGGTCACCAGGTGCTGAGTGTCTTGTGGAGGGGGTAGTTCTTCGGATCATTTTTGAAATCTTTAAACTTCTTCTAATGAGCCAGGAGTCCTACAGACTTGAAAATTGGTATGGATGATCAGCATATGGACATATATTGAATTAGCTTAAATCATAACTGTAGATTCACCAGGTGCAGAGCATCTTGGGGGAGGGGGGAGTGCTTTGTTGAGAATTTTGAATCCCTACAGCCTTTATATTTGACATGGATTGATCAACTCATTAAAGAAAACTTTAAAAGTCTCAGACTCGGTATGTATATCTGGCATAGATTAGCTGATCACATACCTTTTATGGAAAAAGCTTAAGTAAATAATGTCCATGGGGAGGAGCAGAGGGGAGGGGGGAATAATTATTTCAAATGTTATCTGATTGAATAAGTGAAAATCTCTTTTTCTGTGGTTGCATGGATATACCTAGGTAATGAAGCTTTTTTCTCAGGTGAGCGACCCAGGGCCAACGGCCCTCTTGTTTTAGATTGCAGTCATACAAAAACAATCGCATCCTTGACAAATTTCTCGTCTAATTTCAAATACTAAAGTACATATTGACCTAGAATCCCTGTTGTTGTTTTTTTGTTTGCTTTTTATTTCACGAAAGACTGTTTTTTATTAGTAACTTTCGTATAGCGGCAAATAAATAAAGCCAAGACACCAAGAGATTTCTTTGGAAGTAATGAAAACTGTATGGTTTCGTGATCACCTTTCGATGGTCCTCAGGCCTTAGATTAATCAAATGAAGAATGATTTAGAGAAGACCGGGATATGGTATAGAAACCTTTAGATGTTACGAAGCAATGGATAACTTTATTTAAAAGTAGGTCAGATAAACTTTAAACGGCTAACCAGCCTTGCGTTCAGGATTACAAAATGTGCAAACTGTTTGCAAATTATACCCCGCTTTTCACGCAATTACACGTGCAAAGCGGGGTAAAATTTGCAAACAGTTTGCACCGTTTTGTCCTCCTGAACCCAGGGCTGATTTGTAACATATGATAGGTTATTTTCAAAGACATGAAATAGAATTCATGCAAAGCCATCACTATGATTGAGGCATTCGAGATTCTAAAGTGTCATTGAGGTAGGCCTGAGTTTGGAGAATATTCAGAAAAATCGTGTTACACATGTTGACAAAGAAATTTCACTTGCAATGGTCTATCAAATAAGAGCATGGCATTTTCCACATTCGAATATTTGAAAAAAATGACTGCAACTTTCATCAATCATCCAAGAAAACAAAGATTAATTATTATGATTATTGCTCATTGCTTTGTTATAAATATAAATAAACCAATATTATGGTTATAAATGTAGCTATAGATCCCCAAGCAAGAGTGGAGTTAGAGAAACCGTAATCTCCTATCATTTTCAATGAAGGATAGATCTTTGATCACTCACTTGAAATTGCTTGTCTATATATATAAAGAGTTCATTACATGATACATAATTATATATAGTACACATTTCTTGTTCTGAATCAAGTATGCATATAAAAGAAATTGTGCCACAAGTATCAAAGGGGTCATAATTGATACTTTAGAGAAACACATTACTGGTGGAGAAGTTCATAATGGAAGGACCCAAATTGGTTCTTTTAGCAAGTGTACTCCTTCTTTCTAAAGTCTACAGTGAAAAAATCGTTAAATTGACGAGATGATTGATTTTTTTAATGATTTAAATTTAGTGAGTACGATGAGTGAGCTTTTATTGAAATTAACAGGAGGTATTGAACAAAATAAGCGATATTTACCTTCCATTAATTTATTATGCATACAAGTTATATGAATAGCTTCCTATTTCTTCAAGAACCAAACAGACGCTAACAAATATATATTAAGTCAGTGAAATGGTGGATTTTTTATTACTTTTCATTTTGAATGTAGTTGTTGATATTATCATTCCTAGTAATTTTTGGGCATTTTATAATGTTTGAGTTAACGCTTTAAATGAATGATTGGAACGCTGAGCGAGTGTTTTGAATGGGCTTGATCGAGATGAAGGCTATTTTTACGATGTGGTTAACTGTCCCACAAGCGTACATTTTCAATCAATGTCATAATCTAAATTATCAGAACTATATTATCGGTATTTTATTCTCTTTTTCATTTTCATTTTTCAAGTCAAAATTTTCAGTTCGGACTTTCATTGAAGAGTTTCCCCACCAATAAGCATATAGGCCTATACGATCTTCTCTATTCGAAATATTCTGCCTACTTTTGCAAGTTTAAAAGATTAGATTATAACAAAACATAACATACGTTTATCTACGACTTGTACACAAGATACATCGTCAATACAACAAATATCGTCAAACACGTAGGTCACTATGGCACAAGGGTTGGGCTTCACAAATAATGAAAAGAATCGTATGACATCGTTAAGCCATCGCATGCTGCGAAAAATCTAATTTCGCTTTAATGTGATTGTCTTTCAGCGCTTTAGATGACTTTTGTTACACTTTTAGCGTGTCAAGGGCCTCGAGGGAATGGTTATAGTTCGCAATTATCCTATGTATAAAGGCCATTGACTTTGCTGGAAGAGGCTAATTTAAGCAAAGCTCAAGCGGACCAAAACACCTTTCTTGTTGCTTAGGACTATTTATAAGAAAATATATTTTCTATTAAGAGAATGAAGATAAATGGCCGTTATTGCATTATAGGACCAAATATAAAGACACACATGAAATACATCGCATTCATAAGATCATAAGGGAGGGAGTACGGTTTTAGCTTTGAACATTTATTTTTAAATTTAATTTAAAACATAGTAGATAATTCGAATTTGATTTTATTCAAAATTATTTAAATACTTAATTTTATTGATAGATAGCATCGAAGAAATTCTAACCAACTATTTGCTTACCACCAATGGGCTGATTATCATAGACCTATGTGGGATAGCAGCTTAAGGCAAGGAAAGGATGTGACGGTAGTGTTTGTGAAAGAAATACCACGAATCCATTGTTAGGTGCTCCAGGTGTCTTAAATAATTTTGAAAGCGGCATAAAACCTCATTCAATCAATTAATATTTAAGAAATCATATTGTGTAATGATATGCCTTAATATATTTAATTTGCTCTAATATTCCTTTTTTCACCCGTAGGAAACGGATTGAAACGATGACTCAAATTGCTCTTATTATATTGGTAGGATCATTTATAGCCATTACTTATCAAAGACATTTTGTACGAGTACCCTAGTCGCGTGATTGTAGTTTTAAGTAAATCCTCTCTTACCAAAAATGAATAATAAACAAACAAGAGGCCCAAGAGGGCCTGTATCGCTCCACCGGCTTTAAAATCTTTAGACTTTCATTAAATAAAGCTTTCTTTAAATTAATACATTAACACTCCGAAATTTCCTAAGACCTATTGAATAATGATTAACTGGTTCTGGTCCATATTGCACCAAAATACTCAATCACAATAAACCTGCAACCCTTTACCCATCTAATTAAAACATAAGGTTCATCAGGAGATGTTCAAAGATTTTGGCCTCAGAATAAGCCCCGCCCTGCCACGCCCATATTTATAGGCCAATCAAAATTTAGCAATCTTTTTTGAAATTAGACACTAAAGGAACATTCTGGTAAAGTTTCATTGAAATCAGCCAAGTGGTTCAGTAGGAAATGTCTTAAAAATTTCGGGCTCAAAATAGGCCCCACCCTGCCCCGCCCATATTTATGGACCAATCAAAATGTCTTTAACAATTTAAGTAAAGGGTCACCCAAGGAACATTCTGGTAAAGTTTCATTGAAATCGGCCCGGTGGTTCAGGAGGTGATGTCGTTCAAAGATTTCGGGCTCAAAATAAGCCCCACCCTCCCACGCCCATATTTATGGGCCAATCAAAATTTCTTGAACAATTTAAGTCAAGGGTCACCACAGGAACATGCATGCCAAATTTCATTGAAATCGGCCCAATGGTTTAGGAGAAGAAGATTTTTAAAGATTTCAAAGTGAAAAAATGCCACGCCCTGCCACGCCCATATTTGGTGGCCAATCAAAATTCTTTGAACAATTTAAGAAGAGGGACACCCAAGGATCATTTCTACCAAGTTTCGTTAAAATCCGCCCATTGGTTTAGGAGGAGAAGATGTTTAAAGAAAAAAGTTTTCGCACAGACGGACGGACGGACGCACGACGGACACTCCACCATGACAATAGCTAGCTGGCCTTCGGCCAGTGGAGCTAATAAATGAAATAAAATTAAAAACAGTGCATGCATGGCCCTAAACCGCTCACCTGAAATTTATTGGTTCCCGCTTTCCCACGCCAATATTGGGGGGCAATCAAAACTTAACGAACAATTTTGAAGAAGGTCATCCAAGGAACATAACGGCAAAATTTCATTTGAATCTGCTCAGCGTTCTAAGAAGAGAAGACGTTTTAATTAATTTGACGACACAGGACGGACAACGGACATAGGGTATTCCTAAAAGCTCCATTCAGCACGTTATGCTCAGGTGGGCTAAAGGTAAAGCGTTAGACAACCTTTGGAATAAATTCACGTAAGGTACTCAAATATCCAACAACAAGTTCAGGTAAAAATAAAGTATACATTCAAGTTCTATGAATGACTTTCTATGTCTTCAAAACCAATCAGACGCTTACAAAATTCAATAAAGTCAGTGAATTCATGGACCCTTTCTAATGATTTTTTTTATTTGAAAGTAGTTGTTTATCTTATCCTTTTTAAGTGATTTTGGAGCGTTTGGTAATGGTTTGAGTGAGTGCTTTGAATGAATTAATGAAACGCAGATCGAGCGATTAAGACTGGTTTAGATCGAGGTTAATGCCAATTTCACGTTGTTACTTACTGAAGATATTACTTTTGCGTTGCCAACGACGAAGTTGTGAGTGAGTTTACCTAATATTTCTCACGACCTTTTGTTCTTGCTATCAGTAAACCCTATAACACATTAGTGGACATTTGACCACATTTCCGGCCTGACCAATTTATTCTGTTAAGACAATAATTGTTTTCTTGACCATTTCCCATGAGGTTTTTGTCACGTGTAGTGTACGGTTTTAACAGCTCTATAAGATTGCCGTCGAATGATTTTCTTTGGTAAAAGAAAGGAAAAGTTACATCGTGAAATTGACATTAATCTCGATCAAGACCATTCCATATCACTCGCTCAGCGCTCCATCCATGCAATCAAAGCATTCACTCAAACCATTAAAAAACGCTCCAAATAACTGAAAGAGATAAAATCAACAACGTCATCCAAAACAAATAAGGCTTTTAAAAAAATCACGATTCCACCGATAAAGTTCAAATTGTAAGCGTCTGATAGGTTCTTGAAAAAATATGAAGCTATTTATAGAACTTACATGCATGTAAGGTGATAAATAGCGCTAATTTTATTCATCCTGAACAACATTTGCGATATTGGATTACCTTCCATTAAATTCACTCAAAACTCGCTCCACACACTCATTCAATGCCATTCCATAATAGTTCCAAAATCATTCACCTTGTCAATTTCATGATGTTGAATGATGTTGTTAACTGTTTATCAACTACTTTCGATTTTTGAAACTACCTTCAATTCTTCATTAACAATTCTTGTTGACTGTTTTCTAAATTCCTGAAAATGAATACCCCTGTATGAACATCTGTCTAGGTATCTATTTTTCATTATTGTTTGAATTTCATTTGTTAAGCCTATCTAAGGACAGCTGCTGACATCGAGAAATCGAAAAAGTGAATGATTTTGGAATAATTTCAAATGGAATTGCATGGTTTAAATGGCGAGCTTTGAATCAATTTAAGGGGAGGTAATATTATTTCTCTGATTTCGCCCAAAAAGTACTAAATTGGCAATATTGCGGTTTTTTCTTCAATAAAGTTTATCTATAGTTCGATAAATAGATTAGTGTGATTTTACTAGCAAATTAAACACTTTAGAAACCATCCTAGCGAAGGAAATTTTTATAAAATGGTCTATTTGAAAGATTCTGTTGAACCTTTAACATGAGTTGGGAGCGTTTTTCAATTGATTTCTAAGTGTTTGAATAAAGATTTTAATGAATCTTCAACGGAACTCTGAATATACGAATATGCTGACTTTGAATGGATTAAGGAAGCCGCGCGTCACAGCGTTGTTGGTAGCGCATCTGACTATCATTCTAAAGGTCCCGGGTTCGATCCCCGACGGCGGCACTCATCGTTTCCGACTATTGTCGCTCACCAATGGGTCGATAATCATAGACCTATATGGGATAGCAGCCGGAGGCTTTGAAAAGATGTGATTATATTACTGGTGTGGGAAATATCGGGAATCCATTGTTAGGTGCTCCAATCGCCGCGATATGACCAAAATTATTTTTAATTTGGCGTAAAACTCCATTCAAACAAACAAATTGATTGGATTAAATGTCAATTGCACTAAGTTCTTAACTAAAATTAAGATATCAACGAGTGCTATTGCGATCACTCCACTCGCCCGTCCTTAATTTCCTTACAGTTAGAAACATCGTGAACTCGACATTTTACTTATGATTGATCCCCAAATATGGCCATGGCATGGCGGGGCTTATTTTCATGATAAAAATCTTCTTTTCTGAAAACCATTTGATGATTTCAATAAAACTTAGCATGGACATTCCTAGGGTGACCCTTTACTTAAATTGTTAAAGAAATTTTGATTGACACCCCCCCCCCCCCTCAACCCCAAATATTGGTGTGGCAGGGCGGGGTTTATTTTCAGTATGAAATCTTGAACAACCTTCCTCTCTTAAACCATTTGGCCGATCTCAACAATAAGTTGTACGAGTGTTCCTTGTGAGACTCTTAACATAATTTTTTTTTAAAAAATGCACCCTCAATATTGGCGTGACAATGTAGGGCTTTTTATCACTTTAAAATCTTTAAAAATCTTCTCCTTACCATCCAATTTTGCCATTCTCAATGAAATTTGGTATGGTTATTCCTTAGGGGTACCTTTACTTAAATTGATCATGAAAAATTTTATGGGCTCATAATTGTGGATATTGCCGGACCAATTGTTGCGGGGCCAATTTTCTCTTTGAAACCTCATCAAATCTTCTCCTCAAAATCAACTGAATTAATTTGATAGAATCTTGGTATGAATATTCCATGAATGACCCTTTTCTGAAATTGTTATTGAAAATGTGTTTAGAATAGTCTATTAATTGCAAACGTTTAAGTTTGTAAGATGATGGGAAAATGATATGCAGTTTAATAATGATTGGGTATTTGATGCAATGTGGGCCATTACCAAATATTTCTAAAGAGACGTCAAAGTGTTGTTTTCTGTCAATGTAAGCTCTGTTTAATGAAAGCCCGGAGATGTTAAAGCTAGTGGAGCTTTACAGGCCCTCATGTTATTAGCTAGGGTCTGATTTGGAAACGCCTGAGAAGACAAGCTCGTATTATTAGAAAGATTCGTAGATTTCTTTAAACAGAGGTAATAACGACACTTTCGTTAAATTTGGACAAAATTACCGATGTTGAATTTCTTTTCCTTAATTCCATTTATTTAATAATTTCCTCGTTCCCATCAAAATTCATTCCCAAATCATCTATCTTGTCAATTTCCTTATGTTATTTGCTGTATATAACTTGTCCTTTTAAGGATTCGAATAAGTTGTTATTTGTGACACCCTTTTTCGTGTGGGTGTGCATTTGACACATGAAACCCTGTAAAACAAGCATTTTTATGACAGAATATCTTATGGCAGAATATCAATTTCATTTAGCACCGAGAAAACTGTTTTTTGTTATCTGTGATGAATCATTTGACAACGTTGAACTTTGTTTTACACGAAAGCAACGAGCTATTTTGTATACGAAAAAGTAAAAGATAATGGTACGTTTCCCTTACCCAGGGATAAATCGGAAGGGTATTGAACATTTATAAGTCTTCGAATTACTTATATGTGACCCGTCACGCGAAAAAGGGAACATCTGGGAATTCTGTAAAAATAATATTTTTCAAATGAGATTGGTACAGGCCAACCGGAGGTCGCAATCCGAAAATTCTTTCACAGGAAGGAAGATTGATCATTCCAAATTCAGAAAATCAGCTAAGTGCGAAAAGTTTCGAACCTAGTCAGTCTTCGCAGCCCGCGCAGTCTGACTGCCGTCGACACTTTACGCACCACCCAGGTGGTCCCTTTTTAAGTGATGAATCACATATGTTCCAAGTCACGCGATAAAGAGCCATCACGGTATTCTGTCAATTAAACATTCGCAAAAGAGAAGCCAAGCTGAGTTCGCATTTCAAAAATTCCTTCACAGAAAGTTAGTTTGATCATTCTAGATTCAGAAAATTAACAAAAAGAGGAAAGTTCCGACCCTAATCAGTCCGCGCAGTCTGCCAAGGGTCGACACTTTGCGCATTACTCAGATGGTTCCTTTTCGCGTGACGGGTCACATATGTAAACTCTCACGCACTATAGGACCATCTCGAAACTCCATGGAACAAACATTTGAAATAAGGATTTGTTCAAATGGGGGTCAACTGCGGGTCGTCTTTCAAGCGCAATCAATGTAATCTGACTAGAACCGACGTTTTACGCACTACCCATGCTTGACGGGTCAAATATTTCTAATTACAGTGTTCATATTTTGCTGGAGCCCGTACTTCGTGTTTAACTGGCTGTCTCTAATGAACATGGTACCCCGTACACAGGAAATGGTTGGACTCTCTACATTTATACAGAGCCTGGCTCCCCTCAATTCAGCGGCGAACCCAATCATTTATGGAATTTTCAGTACCAGAATTTGTGCTTATTTGAGGTAAGGCTTTGCAAATGAACAAAACTTATAAAAAATCCCAAACAATAACAACTACAACAAAAAAAAGCAAAACAGAACAAAAAAAAGCAGAAACAACAACAAAACATCTCGAGTAAGATGATAATACATCTTTAATGATTGTGACAGTTAGAAAGGAAAGTGAATGATTTTGAAATGAATTTGGAAGAATGTTGAATGAGTTGGGTGAACCAGCTTTGAATGAGATTATTTAGTGGATTAGTAAAATATCAAGAATTTTGTCCAAATTGAACGAAAAAAGTAAGTTTCTACTAGATTCTAACTGCCTTTAATACGACTCGCGTTCTTTTCTATAAAAATGATTCCTATGTCGTCAAAAACCAATAAGACAATCATTCAAAAAAGTAGACTATTCATGTGCAAGTTATCAGCTGATCTTCCTTATCATATTATTTTTCTTTCAGGCGATTAAAGTTCTTTCGAGTAATTTCGAAGCTCTTTTGTTGTAACGACACACCTCGATCTTCGGGCGTTTCGGAATTCTCGAATGTCACCGATACCGAGTTTACTCGGAGATCCCCTCGATTTACGGATAGGACCGATTTTACACGAAGATCACCAAGACAGGCGGAAACGACCGACACATCACGGAGATCAGCCAGGCCTCTTACGTCTCTATCTACAAACAATATGGAAATGTGCCATTTAATTCTAATATCTGTGCCAAGGTCACAAAAGTTTTCTTAGTGTCTTTTTTTTCAAACTTTATCAAAATCAACTTCAGTAAGTTCGATTCTCTAACAACGTTGCCAAAGCTATGTTCTGTTAGAGACTGTTTTCATGATATTGGAGTTTGGAAATGGGTTTGTGCGTCAAATTCTTGTCAAACAGTATGAAGGTAATATTTAGCTTTTTACCTCTTCCCAAATTGTTCACGACATAAAAGCTTACTCAGGCAGTATAGACCAAGATCATGCTGAACGAAGGTGCAAACTTTTTTTAACCTACAAAGCGGCAGATCCAGGGTCTCTTCATAGGGGGGGGGGGGGGGGTCGATGTCTGCCTGGAATTCAAGTAATTAGTTCCATAGTATCCCTATCTATATAGATTGGGATACTATGGGACTAATTACTCAAACACTGTACATTATTTGTAGCATTTGTAGTTCCTGTGGTTCGAACACTTGCGAAAAGGGGTTGAATTCCTTGTGATGTAAGGTCTTGTTTTAATTTGTACACTAAGTAATTTTGATACAGAGGGGGTTCATTCCAACCCCCCGAGAACGAACCCCCCGAGCCCCTTCACTACGGGCAGCATCAATTGCGGTCAATCTGCACAGTCTGACTGGTGTTGGCACTCTTCGCATTACTAGAATTAACTCTTTCGCCCGACTTGCCGCATTCGTCAAATATGTGCTGCTCACATAAACTGAGCGAGCATTTTGAATCCAAGTCAATGCTAAAATAGGAATTTCAAATAAAACGTAGTCTTCTCCCCTCTTCATTTATGATTGAGGTTTATGATTGCCGGAGCTTTGTGGATCTATTACGGGTCCACTACCTTAAATGAACATCAGAAAAAGGTGCTGATTGCTTTGTCTAATGAGCATTCTTAAACGAAGAAAAGCATATTTGAGAATTTACTTGTTTTAAATAAAATTTGTCTATGTCATGCTATATTTCAGTAATAAAAGAAGAGTTTTGACTGAAGAAGGTTTTTTATCCATTATCATAAATACCATTTTGAGCCAGAGATTTACATTTGATTTAGGGACAAACATTTTGCAGCTATGAATGCCACATACACCAAATAGAAACTTGCCTGACTGATTGAAGATACTTTGAGCCCCTATCTATCTACATTTAACAACATCGTAAGATTGACATGTTAAATGACTTTGGAATAATTTTGGAATCAAACTGAATGATCAAGAGAAGTGAGTTTTGAATGAAATTAAATCGAGGTAATCCAATATCGCTAATTTTGTTAAACATGAAGAAAATAAGCTATATTTCTTGTCTCCCTTTAAAACAATTGCACACAAGTTCCATAAATAGCTTTTTATGTCTTTGAGAACGAGTTAAACCTTTACAAACTCCAAATTAGCCAGGGAAATGATGGATTTTTTATGTAAGATTTTTATTTTGAATGTAGCAGTTTGTCTTAACTTTTTTGTCATTTTGGAGCGGTTAGAATGGTTTGAGTAAATGGTCTGTTATTCACAAAAGAGTAATCCAGAACTTAATCAGGAGTATGCAGAGGCGCTATCATGCTGTCATTGACAGTGCCGGCTATCATACTCGTTATTGAACGAAAATGCAATGGAAAGAACACCTTTTTTGGTCAAATTCGATTTTTTCATTTTTTAAGAAAACAGACCAATTTCTAGGGTATCCCTGCTTAGTCTACATTTTAAGTCTTCTTATCATTATAAAACTTTATTTTCTTTTTAAAATTTGATAAACTGATAACAATCGACCATTTTCCAACATTCTTATGATCAAATTTCATTTTTTCCTGAAATTATAGCATAAAAAAGTTTTGTTGCTTAGCAAACTTTGAGTAGAATATTTTCAAGCAAAATCGTAAATGTACTTATATGACTTTTGGCATCGAGAGTGTAAATAAGAAAATTGCCACTGTGGCCCCCTTTCCTGTGATATCATGTGAATCCTTCCGATTTTCAATAGGGTACATCTTTGTGACATGACAAATATTCTGACCAAATTTCATGAAGATTAGACAATATAAAGTGTAAGCAAGAAAATTGTCATGTAGGCCCCTTTTCCCGTGATATGACACGGATCATTTCCATTTTCCACAGGAATCATCCTTGTGAAATAAAACAATTCTGACCAAGATTCATGAATATTAGATCATATTTGAGGCCTCAAGAGTGTAAACAAGAAAATGTTCATTCAGGCCATTTTTCCAGTGATATGACACAGATCGATCCCATTTAAATAGGGCCCATACTTGTGACCTGGAAAATATTCGATGTTTCATGAAGATTGGACCATAATTGTGGTCTCTAGAGTGTAAAGACTGTTTGAGTCTGTAAAAATTGTTGACGTCTGACGACGAACGACGGATTACGCATATTCAATGATCACAATAGCTCACATTGGACACGATGTGCTCAGGTGAGCTAAAGATCCATCCGAAGGTGGCAGAGTAATCGACCAAAAATTAACATTATACCCCAATTTTGACATTTGACCTCTTGGTGTGACCTTGACCTTTGAGATCAGAAACCCAAACAAATGTCTTATGCCCATCAACGATTTTGTCAACTTATGTGGAAATCCATGCGTACTGAATGAACCAATAATTTGAATTAAACATAAAAGTTGTAAAATTATCACCTGCTTATATTAGCTATTAGAGCGGATAGGGCTAATAAATTCATTTTACTTCAAATTTTAATAGAAAATTAATTTTGCTTTCTTAGAAATAAAACACATTTTGAAGAATCAAGGCTATAATATTACCCACTATGTGGTATTGCAGGAAAATTACATTTTTTTGGTTTTATCGTAAATTCTTTTTTTTTTTTTTTACAATCTGTAAAACGAAAGACGCCTACTTTGTAAAATTTCAAATAATGTTCACAATCTATACTGAGTTCGATAAGAAAGTGTGCACTTTCAATTTTTGCATTTATCTTGATATTCACAAAGTTGGAGGGAAATTATGGAGAAAATTTGATACCATACTTTAGTCAAGACATTTTTGAAATTATAAGTCAAATCAGATTTGGATGAAATACCACATGCTGCATACGCGCAGGCAGAACTTAGATTGTTCAAATTTAACCTCCTTGCATCTTTTTCCGTGGTACATGTAAGAGCTATGTGTTGATGTTGTATTATTTAGATTAAGAAGCCATTCCAAGACATTTCCAAACAAAAGTTTTAATTTTTATACAGACGATACGCGTACGTCAACGTTAGACATTACTTCGTTATTATGCCAGTAGCTTGTCGTTGAATGGTGCTACATATATGGCGTTCCATGACATCTTGATTTGCTTATTAAAGACCTTACAAAATGATGAAATCGATTGCTATTGGAACATAAACGCTCAATCAATTTTAATGACGTTCTAAATCTGACAAGGTTCGATTTTGTTCAACGACATTTATTGGTAGTCAAACCATCCTGTAGCATCATGCACAGATGTATTGATGATGTGATTTTGTGCACAGGAAAGCCGCAAAGATTCAACTGAATGCGTTTTCAGACCAATTATTTATCTAACGCGTGTTGCTTATGCAAAACATGTAAAATCAGATGTCTCAATTAAGCAGAAAATATTTGCTCAGCGCGCGATTTTTGTTTTCAAATATCGTTTGCACATACTCTTAGGGGTAATCATACGACGTTTCATGACGATAGATTCTGTAATTTCAGAGATATTCAAAATTCAAATGTGCACACTTTCTTTTGGAACTAAGTATATATGATATCAGGCTGTTAGACACTTATTCCTTCGCATCTTCTATTTCAGTTGTTAATTCTAATTAAGAAACGCAATCTGAAAATTTCTGGCTATTTGTTCTTACGTCATCTGTTTAATGTCAAACACTTACCAAACGATAAACAGGGTGAAATAATAAAAAAGGGGATAAAATCTTTTTATTTATTTTACTGGTTTTGAGATTTTACTGCCTTGTAATAATCTATCAAACTTTCTCGATAATCCAGCGAGAAACATTAAGATAAATATGTATCAAGTGCTGATGATACAGATAGTATTCTTTGTAATTAATGAACTGGCAGGGCGGGGCTTAACCGTGACGTAATTTGGAGAATTTACTTTTCAATAGTTTGGGTTCTTTCGAATTTTAGTCGGTTATCATCGTTAACGCGTGCAAATAACTGTATCCTAAAACATAAAGGATTCACGTGCCTCGAGAGAATGAACACATTTCGTCGTTTGGTTACCAAAGCCTTGTAACTTCATCTTGATTAAGCTGAAGTTACGATGATTTGGTTACCAATCTACGATTTAAGGTCTCGAGTTATTAATGTCGACTCTCTTTAGAAGTAGGTTATTTTAGATAAAAGCTGATTTCCCTTAACTTTTAGTGCAACGACCAGTTACTTAATCTCCGCCCTGCCAGGGCATTAATCATGGATAGAAAGATCGTGAAATTGAAGTTCGTCTCAAACAAACCATTTCAAATCGCTAACCAAGCGCTCCATTCATTTATTCAAAACACTTACTAAAACCATACAAAAAGGGTTCAAAGTGACTATAAAAGATAGGAACAACAACTACATGTATTAGAGGACCATGATGGTCCTAGATCGCTCACATGCGTCTCTTTGACCCCTTGGACATCAATTAAATAGGCAGATGTCAACAAGCAGATTTCTAAATAAGATCAATACCATGGAATGTTTTCAGTAAAGAGTAAAAAGGATATGCCTGGGCATAGCTCTTACATGAAGATATGGGCATGCAATAAACAAACTTGATGAGCCCATGTATGACCCGAGGTGCACGATATGAAAACGTTGATAGAAGTCCATTATATGATATAACAAACAAAATATGGAAGATGACTGCTTTTTGGCTTCAGAGAAAAAGATTAATAGTTTTTTGCTCTTTGAATCTATGTAAAAGGGTTCAAAGAGGGCGGAGTCCAAATATGACCCTAGGGTTTTGATATGAACAAATTTGGTAAAGATCTACTTGATGATGCTTCACACAAACAAATAAAAGCTGTCTGCTTTCTGGTTTCAGAGAAGAAGATTTTTAAATATTTTCGATCTTTGAATCTATGTAAAAAGGGATGAGCTCGGGTGGAGCCCAAATATGATCAAAGTGTCTTGAAATGAACAAACTTGGTAGATGCTTCATATCAAATATGAAAGCTGTCTGCCATCTGAGAAGAAGATCTTTCGAGATTTTCGCTCTTTGATTCTGTGTTATAATTTTAACGCTCGGGTGGAGTCCAAATATGCTCCAAGGGTCTTGATATGAACAAACTTAGTTTGGGCCAACTAGATTATGCTACATACCAAATAGGGAAAATATCTGCCATCAAGTTTCAGAGAAGAAGATTTTTGAAGAGTTTCGCTCTTTGATTCTATGTAAAAAGGGTTGCCCTCTGGTGGAGCCCAAATATGATCCGATGGTCTAGATATCAACAAACTTAGTAGATGCCCTCTAGGTGATGCTACATACCAAATATGAAAGCTGTCTGCCTTCTAGTTTCAGAGAAGAAGATTTTTGAAGTTTTTTGCTCTTGGGTTATATGTAAAAGGGGTTGCGCCCAGGTGGATCCCAAATTTGACGCCAGGGTATTGATATGAACCAACTTGGTAGAGGCCCACTAGATGATGCTATATACCAAATATGAAAGCTGTCTGCCTTCTGGTTTCAGAGAATATTTTAGAATAATTTTGTTCTATATTTCTTTGAAAAAAGGGTTGCGCCCTGGTGAAGCCCAAATATGACCCCATGTTCTTGATATGAACAAACTTGGTAGAGGCCCACAAGCTGATGCTCCATACCAAATATAAAAGCTGTCTGGTTTCCGAGAAGAAGATTTTTGCTCTTTGATCCTATGTTAAGGGTGAGCCAAAATATGACCCAAGGACCTCGATATGATCATACTTGTTAGAGGACCACTAGATGATGCTATATACCATATATGAAAAATGTCCACCCTCTGCTTTCATAGAAGGAGATTTTTGAAGATTATTTCACTTTGATTCTTTGTAAAAAGAGTTGCGCCCGGGTTGAGCCCAAATAAGAGCCAAGGGTCTTGATATGAATCAACTTGGTAGAGGCCCACTAGATGGTGCTCCATAACAAATATGAAAGCGGTTTGCATTCTGCTTTCAGAGAAGACTTTCGCCTTTTGATTCTATGTTAAAAGGGTTGCGCCTGTATTGAGCCCAAATATGACCATAGGGCCTTAATATGAATAAACTTGTTAGAGGCCCACTAGATGATGCGATATACCAAAAATGAAAGCTGTTTGCCATCTGGTTTCAGAGAAGAAGATTTGTGAAGATCTTCATATCTTCACCCTTTTTGTTAAGGCTAAACGGAGAGTTAAGTGTGGATTTTATTTATTTGGACATCTTTGGTAGAGCTTGACCGAAGGAACATTCCTGCTAAGTTTCATCAAGATTGGTCCACCGATTTAGAAAGAGAAGCAGGTTAAAGAAATTGTGGACGACGTACGACTGACGAGGGACGACGGATGATTGACGACGGACATTGGACGATCACATTAGCTAATAAATACAGCAAGAAAAAAAAATCGCGATTTCAATGAAATAAATGAAATTGTACGCGTTTGAAGAAATAGAAAGCTATTTATACACATAATTGCATATTTTTTAAAGGAAGATTATAAATGTCGCTAATTGTGTTCATAATGAACAAAGTTAGCGATATAGAATAACCCCTCGTTAATTTTACCCAAACCTCACTCATCATTCTCATTCAATATCATTTCAAAATCATTCACCTAGTCAATTTCACAATGTTGTTACAGCTAATAACATCGTGAAATTGAGTTTCATTCCCACCAAAACCATTCAAAATCACTCGCTTAGCGCTCCAATGATTCATTCCTAACACTCGTTCATTCAAAAAGCTCCAAAATCACTAGAAATGATAAGTATACAATTTTTAACTGTAACTGCACCACCAATTCAAACCTTCTGAAGAATATTACTGTTTACTATCGTCGTGTTAAAACCGCAATATTTTTGCTTTGGCAGCAGGTTTAATTAAAAATTAGCCTGCACATATGTGAAGTTTGATCTCAGTCTTTATCTCTTGATTTTAATTCTAGACCAGGATTTTTTAAAACTTTAACTTCAAAATAAATACAGGTCGGCATTTAATTCGCCCCGTGCTTTTATTCAGCGAATTTTACCAAAGCTTTTATTCAGCATAACAAGAGTCTGTCAGAATCGGATAATCGTGAATTCATTCGTTCGAGAACGAACAAAATGTCTACAAATTATAATCCAAATTGTCTTGGTAATTGAGGACTTTTATAAGACGAGTAAACATTCGGTTGGATCCAAGCCTGCAAATGAGTCTACTATGGCTTAACGTAAAGAAAAGCTGTCTCTCCAATATCTTTAAAAACTCAAGCCTTACCCTTCTAACCTATCCCATGAAGCTTTTTAACCCTAAATACAAGACCCTTTTTTGATAGAAAGTCAAAGTTCATTCCATCTTTTGGAATAAGATCAAAACAACATGTTGCTAGCCTTGGCAAAGATATAGAAACTATAAAAAATAATACCCAAAACTCCTCCCTGGACACAGAAATGCGCAGAATTCCGATTTGAAATTCGTAGTGTTAAAAGATAACCCCTCTTTATACGGTGAATTGAATGAGCTTTAATCCTCTTTCGAACCAGTCTTTACAGATTGTTCGAAAGATGGTGCAGTTGTAGCTTCATCGGGTGTATATAGAATCAGAATATCAAAATGTCTTCAGCCTGACAAAACCCTCTATTTTCACAGCAGAAATAAAAGCTTTGGAAATTGATCTAGTGAAAAAGGAAACAGTCTCGTTCAAAATGATTTATAATTTTCTCGGATTGTCGGAAAATTGAGAATCCTCTTGTTTGCGATCTCCTCGAACGCATACAGTAAACAACATCGTGAAATTGACAGGAGTGAATTTAATGGGAGGTAATCCTATATCGTAAATTTTGTTCAGGATGAACAAAATTTGCAATATTGATTACCTCCCTTTAATAAAAATGCATGAAATTTCTACAGATAGCTTTCTTTTTCATCAAGATCTAATCTGAAGCTTACAATTTCAATTAAATCAGTGAAATTCCGATTTTTTCCCGGCTTTTTTTTTATTTTGAACGAAGCTTTTGTTATATGTATTTCATTGAATTTGGAGCGTTTTTGAATGGTTTTAGTGAGTGTTTGGAATGAATAAATGGAGTGCTGAGTGAGCGAATGAGAATGTTTTTGATTGAGATAAATGTCAATTTCATGATGTAACTAACTGTACCTCAAGTTTTGTTCTGCTGGCTCCCTAGCCATGTACAGTTAGTTACATCGTGAAATTGACATTCACCTCAATTAAAACCATTCTAGATCGCTCACTCAGCGCTCCATTCATTCATTCCAAACACTCACTCAAACCATTCAAAACGCTCTTAAATCATTGAAAAACATATAACAACAACTTCGTTCAAAATTAAAATAGCTTGAAAAAAATCGATAAAATTAATTGAAATTGTAAGCGCCTGAGTAGATCTTGAGAAAATATGAAGCTATTTATAGAGCATTTACGGAAATTATTTAAAGGGAAGTAATTAATATCGCAAATTTTGTTCATCCCGATATTTGATTACCTTCCATTTAAAATCACTCAAAACTCACTCAACAAACTCATTCATTTTCATTCCAAAACCATTCCAAAATCATTCATTTGATCAATTTCACAATGTTGTTAACTGTATCAAAGGTAAAGAGCTGTCTGTTAGATGCGCTAAATCAGTAATTCCTCTTCCAATAAAGGGGATCAAAGGGCCTTTTACTGATTTTAAATCTTCGATATTAGACCACATCCTATCACTTTGGCAATTATAGTGGAATGCCGATACTCATAATTAACTTCAACAGTTAATTAAACAAAGCCTCGATGAATGGTAACTCTCATACAGGTCTTTCGTCCAGAAGTAGTAATAATTAGTCGTCTTCGCATCGGTCATTCTTGCCTGACGCATTTGTGACTCTTTACTACGGACAGTCTTCCAGAATGCGTTCCTTTCAGTGCCCCATTGTCTATCCAACATATTTTGACATACGCAGACTTCCAACCAATTCGTTCTAAATATTTTGATTCTAATAGTGCCAAAGATCTGTTAACTCTGTACGTATCGAAACAATAATTGCTTATGTAAAAGAGTTAGCCTTTACAATCGCCTATGATTTTCTCGACCCTTCTTAACGATAACAGTTAATTCATAATAGTTACTGTTTCACAAATTGTGTGAATGGATGTGGATTTTGGGTTCTATTGTCCATCTTTTTTTCGATTTTTATTTCCATTTTATAATTTACCAACTTTTTAATAGCATTTTTTTCATAATTGTGTTTTTCTCATGTCTAACGTGCCTGTGCCCAAAATGACCCTGGCTGTCGATGGGTCATATAGCACCATTGATTTTTTTTTAATAATCCGAGTATTACTTCAACGATGTTTCAAAAACTTTTCAAAAGCATGTACAGTCAATCTTGATCGAGCGACCACGTCTTTTAAACGACTGTTTTTATTATTGTTTGTTTGTTTGAATGGGTTTTACGTCGCTTTCAACAATTTCGCAGTTATATCGAGACGGTCGGAGCACCTAACAATGGATTCCTGGTATTTCTTTCACCTGTACTACCATTACATCCTTTCCTAGCCTCCGACTGCTATCTCACATAGGTTTACGATTATCTACCCATTGGTGAGAGACACACGTCGGAAAGGATATGTGCCGCCACCGGGGATCGAACCCACGACTTCCAGATTGGAAGTCTTATGCCTAACCAACTGCGCTATGGTGGCGGCTCTGTTTTTATTAAGTGACCTCTTTAAAAATCCCATTCTTTTAATAAGAATTTCCTGAAAGGTTTTTGTTCAAACAATTAATGAAAACGAATCCTATGTTGTTAAAACTCACCAGAATAGTCTCAATGAGACGATTCTGTTGAGTTATAACAACATGGGATTTTGAGCATCTCGCAATTATATGCACATTCAATAAATGAAAGCGCTAAAAGCACTGAAGGCCTGGTTTATAAAGAGGTAAGATACCATTTGAAAGCATACACTCCAATTTTTTTTTTTATCTTTTTAGCACGGATCTTTTTAGGCGAGGAAAACCAAGGGGTTCATTTACCTTTAGGGATTGTAAGCCCAATTCTGAACTTATTTCAAAGGAAATATGTCGAACGGTATGCACACTATATAGCGCTGAGTCCGCCAACAACAATTAATTCCCAATGTATAGATAGCAACGCCCGATACCGCTTTGCAGACAGGCGCAAGTCGCGTTTTTATGATTCTATTTGGGTTGATTGGGTTGCTACTAGTTACTCAATTTATCCATTCGATCATTCCGTGTAACATTCGTAGCAATGCTGTTTTTATAGGGGCACAAGCTCGTCGGCTCTTTCTTTTACATTGAATCGAATTCCATAAAGAAGTTGTATTTTACTGTAGGAACACAAGAAATTGATAGGGTCAAATTCTCCCTTTCCCACAAGATGGTCCACCCTATGCTCATACCCCATTATTTTTATTGTCTATCCTTGATATTTATCAAATTACACTCATGTTGATTTATGTCTGCGACATGTTCCAAGTTGGCCAAATCTAAAATGTTGTCGTTTATTAAAGGGTTTAAGGATGGGACAAGGCTTTAAAATTGTGCTAATTTAGATTAATCCATTACAAGACAACAAATGTTTAGACAGGTCCAAATTGTAAAGGGTTACAGATTAAATACAACATGTGGGAAAATTAGTAAAGTTTGTAGCAGAAGGGGTAGATAATATTAGGGAGAAAGGAGTAAGTGTTAGTTAGCAGCATTTTCTTCTTTTCCCTATTAGAAAGGTTATCCGTCAAGATCAAATATAAAAGCTATGTACCTTTAACACAACAGTGATTTTGACAGTGATAAGTAAGAAAATATCTGGTATACATGATAAGGACAAGGTGAATAATCAAGGTTATATTCCAGAAAATTGACCTCGTCGGTTGTTTCGTCTATTCAGTTCCCTCGCCTTAAGTACTATCAGTACTTTGATTTTAG
This sequence comes from Fragum whitleyi, assembly GCA_948146395.1. Lineage (NCBI taxonomy): Eukaryota > Metazoa > Mollusca > Bivalvia > Cardiida > Cardiidae > Fragum > Fragum whitleyi. The sequence goes on from OX411558.1 coordinate 11,973,491, forward strand.
CACAGCGTAGTAATATGCAAGTACTGCGTTGAACACACAAAGCACTTCGTGTCGCACTAAAGTTTGTGACGTATTGTAGACTTATTTCTTGCACGCGTGTAAGCACAAAAAAACTACGCAGTACACACGTTGTTCGGTTTTTGACTCGATTATCTTTTTCCTAGGCAAGTTCCAGAAAACAGGGTTGTTTCCCATCGCCTTCTAAACAAGGTCAAAAAGTATGCTTCTTATTTGTAATCTAAACGTGTATTAAGCGGCCATTTTCTTATACGACCGTTTTTGGTGGTCCCTGCAGTTGTCGCTCAATACAAGTTTGGCTGTAGTTTAATCATCTGAAAAGATGATATGATTTGAAATGAATGCAGTTGTGTACATGTGTAAACTATTTTCAACCTATTTGGCCTTTGGCACGGAAATAAATAACTCCGTTGGACATACGTTTGTTTTCGTACGGATAAAAAACTAGTTTAACAACTGAAGAAATAATTAAGACCGCATCTTCGTTACCATAAAAAGACCGCCATAAATCATTCGATTGTGCCATTTTACAAAGTGCGTTCAACGTTTATACTTCGCGGACTATCTTTCATTTCTGGGTTTCAGTTTTGTTACTGCGAAATTCGGGCAATATTCGGAAAGTGATATCAAAAGCATGTAAATAGAATGCCAATCTATTAGCCTATTGTCTGTAAGAGATAAATTACTCGATTGAGTAAATTTTTGATACATGACTCTTTTGTCCCTCATATAAGGTAGCAATGGACATCGGCTTCCGGACTCTTTCAGCTTGAAGCCGGTATTTGTTTATATTACGGATATTTTGCTCGATATATATAAGACCGAATTTTAAAGGATTCTACTGAAGGAAATAAAGTAGAACAATGATACTTAACTTCTATCATCTGGCTACTTTATTACATTACATATCAATTTAAATACTGGGCTAAAGATTTTAATATTATATTAAAATTTTTATGCTTAAAATCCTACTCAGTTAGGAATGGTCGTTATAAAACCACCAAAAGCTTTATAATTTGCATGGAAATGTATGTTGAATTTTAACCGAAAAAAGAAAAAAATGGTTATCAAACATATCGGAAAATTAGATGTTTTTAAGTGTGAAAAATTGGTTCTTGCGGCATTTTTCCCCTTAAAATGCGAGCTTGTTGAACTTTTGAAGGCATTTTTTTGTATATGATATTGATCGAATAGAAATATCCCTTACAAGAGTCATTATGTATACATGTACATGTATATTATAGCTTTCAGTTGATACTGAGCTTATACTAGACCTAAAACGAGCATAGACATTTTACAGAAAATGTCCAGTATCATCCAAAGTCATATGACTCTAAAATGAAAACGAGCATGGAAATGACATCTGCCAGTAATACCCAAACTGCCAGTAATACACCACCTGCCAGTAATACCAGAAAGGGGAGTTAGGCAGTTTATATATAGATAGGTAAGGTGCCTCCATTTTTTTTATATAATGTCTACACAATGATAATCTACAACATATGTGAACAAGAAGAAAATATATTGGGCGCAAAAATGACACTATGTGTCCATTTCTACCTTAATATTGATAAAATAGATGAAAAAAACACACCATGTTTTCCTACTAATCTTTTTACATTTTCTCCTGTGATACCTGACACCAATAATTGCGTATGTTATGAAAAGGCCAAAGAATAAGTTTTCCTTGTGAAGTTTTTAGTCTATTCATTTTAGTCTCAAGTGTCCAGACTATTTCCTGTAATAACAAGAACACGAACCTACGCGTGCATCGAGGAAATTGTATTCTGATTTAGATTTAAAGAAAAATTTAGGTGAAAACATTTTTAGATATCTCTTAAAAAGCCAAAATGTATATTATTTTTTTACATACAATTTCTTTTACATATGCCCTTCAACGTTTCCTCAACTAAAAGAATGAATTTTGTTTTCAATATAATTAAATAAACATTCTTTTAATTTGAAACATATGACACCATCTTCTATCAATCTGAGAGCTCGTCATAGTTTAGAACAAGTAGGTTAAGTAATTGTTATCAATCGGTGGCCTTGCGTAAAAACGTTCGTTCACGTTTGCGTTGGCGCATTAAACTTAAATATACATGTATCGGACAATACCTTCTTGAAACTGGCCAGTGTGTTAATCAGAGCTTCTCCAATTAATTAAGGCGGGTGATTTTGATTTTTTAAGAATTATGCCCCCTTTTTACTTCAAGGTTTTTGAAACATTGAGCACCTGTAGCCGAGCATTTGTATGAGCACGCGATGCCCTTGTTGAAATTTTCCTGATATTTTCTACACGAAATGCATACACATGTTGTTTTAAGTAAAATGTAGCTTTCAAAAAAACAACATCGACTTCCATTAGATTCCTTGCAAAATATTAGTAAGATATGACTAATTGAAACTATATTTACATACTGCAAATGGTTCCTTGTTACAGCCCTTTCGAACAAATTATCGCAAAGCAAAGAGTCTGGCTAGCCTGTGATTTGCACAGTCTGGAAAGAGCCTTTACTTCTCTCGTTGTAGATACAATTTAGTAAAGGTCTCAAAGTGTCCTCTAAACATACATATCGGACTTTCGAAACATGTTTTCTTAGAGATAATACCTCGTTTGTGAAAACAAAAGATTTCGCCATAGCACCACAAATATATCAATATTTCATTGAAGACAAATTAAGCACTACAGTAGGTTACATCGTAAAATTGACATTCATCTCAATCAAAATAATACTTAATCGCTCACTCAGCACTCCATTTATTCATCCCAAACACTCACTCAAACCATTCAAAAACGTTCAAACCCATTGGAAAATATACAATCAAAAACGTCATTCAAAATGAATTTTGATAGAGAAAAATCGTGATTTCACTGGCATAAGTTCTTGAAGAAATAGGAAGCTATGTATTTAACTTGTTTGCATTTTTTTTATTAAAGGGAGGTTACCAATATCGCATATTTTGTTCATCATTGTTACCTCCCATTAAATTCACTCAAAGCTCGCTCCACACACTCATTCAATCTCATTCCTAAATCATTCCAAAATCATTCACCTTGTCATTTCAGGATGTTTTTAACTGTATGTATGAATCCTCTTAATTTGCATCAACTTTGGAATACACATGTATCAGTTATGTAAAATACAAAGACCTTGATTTCTGAGTTTCTTTTTTTTGGCAACCAAATTGCTGAGCTACATTTCTACTTTAGTGTTTTGTCCATATTTCTTCCAAATATCTTATTTCCATAATAAATCTTCGTGTTCATGATTTATAAGATAATACATCATTCATAGTCCATCGTCTTTTCCGACACATCATCCAGAGAATTATATGTGACCTGTGATATGTGACCCGTCACGCGAATATGGACCGTCTGGATAGTGCGTAAAGTATCGAACTTACGGGGATCGTCAGACTGACTAGGACCGAAACAATACTCACATTGCTATTTTTTCTGAATCTAGAAGATCAATATTCCTCCATGTGAAGTTTTGAAATGCGAACTCTAGTTGACCTATGCTGCACCAATCTCTTACCTCTTTATATTTACATTACAGAGTTCCATTATGGTCCCTTTTCGCGTGACAATAAATAACAGTGTTTAAAAAATGGATTATCATTTTAAAACCCTAGCGCTTTCGAAACTCAATGTTTCTTCATCAGGGATTCAGCGAGAACTTACAGTGAAAAAAAATCCTATTAACAACAGGCTGGCGAAAAGATGCAGGTCAGATAAAAAAGGTTAATATGCAGGTCAAACTATATGTCGTTTTTAGAAATGAATGACGTCCCGACCAAATAAAAATCAACGGTAGCGTGATTTACCCTACCGAAAATCCGCGATGATATTGTCTATGCTCAACATTAAGAAGTGAACGCGAAGTAAACCAGAATTGTGTTGCTCGTCTAAAACGAGGTAGACTATTTCTTTCAAATTCATAAATAAACGAAAGTGACATGCTTAACCTACGCGGATACATGCACAATACCGTAGGCCGGTGTTGAACACCATTCGGGACCGGTATAACTACACGTAAGTAAGAAACATATTTAATGGAACTATTTCTTGCACAAGAATGCAGAAAAACTGCGTTCATCGATTTTTAGCTTATATGAACACATAGTGCCCAAAACAAGCTATTGTGATCATTCACTGTCCGTCGTCCGTCCTCCTATCTGTCCGTCCGTCAACAATTTCTTTAAACATCTTCTTCTCCTTCACCACTTGGCCAATCAAGCTGAACTTTGGCAGGGATATTCCTAGGGTGAAGCTCTTCAAAAGGTGTTAAAAGAATTTAATTTCATAGAAAACTCCGGTTTCCATGGTAACGGAAAGTCAGAAAAATGGCCGAAAGTGGATGATCCTTGGGCGAAGCTCTTCAAAAGTTGTTAAAAAAATACAATACATCTAAAACTTTTGTTTCCATGGTAAATGGAAAGGCTGAGAAATGGCATAAATTGCCAAAAATCTTAGAACAAAATCTTTTCCTCCTTACTCATAAGGCCAATCAAAGTTATACTTCGAAAGGATGTTCTTAACATGTAGGTCTTACAGATATTAAACTAGTCTAATAACTGAAGAAATAATCAAGACCGCATAGTCAATAAACAATAAAAAGACCGACATAAATCATTTGATGGTGCCATTTTACAAAGTGCGTTAAACGTTTATGCTTCGCGGACTATCTTTCATTTCTGGCTTTCATTTTTGTTATTGCGATTATTCGGGCAATATTAGGAAAGTGATATCAAAAGCATGTAAATAAAATACCAATCTATTAACCTATTGTCTGTAAGAGATATATTACTCGATAGAGTAAATTTTTAATACATGACTCTTTTGCCCCTCGTATAAGGTAGCAATGGACATCGGCTTCCGGACTCTTTCAGCTTGAAGCCGGTATTTGTTTATAAATATTACGGATATTTTGCTCGATATATATTAGATTGAACTTTAAATGATTCTACTGAAGGAAGTAATGTGGAACAATGATACTTAACTTCGATCACCTGGCTACTTTATTACATTACATATCAATTTAAATACTGGACTAAACATTTTAATAATATATTAACATTTGTACGATAAAAATCCTAATCAGTTAGGAATGGTCGTTATAAAATTACCAAAAGCTTTATAATTTGCATGGAAATGTAAGTTGAATTTTTACCATATAAAAGGAAAAAATGATTATCAAACATATCGGAAAATAAGATTTTTTGTAAGATTGAAAAAATGGTTCTTGTGGCATTTTCCCCCTTTAAAATTCGAGCTTGTTTAACTTTTGAAGGCATATTTTGTATATGATATTGATCAAAGAGAAATCTCCCTCGCAAGAGTCATTATGTATATATGTATGTATAAGGTCTTTCAACATGTATGTGATTTATACCTATCAGCTGGTACTGAGCTTATACTAGACCTAAAACGAACATAGACATTTTACAGAAAATGTCCAGTATCATCCAAAGGCATTTGACTTTAGAATGAAAACGAGCATGGAAATGACACCTGCCAGTAATACACCACCTGCCAGTAATACACCATCTGCCAGTAATACCCAAAAGGTGAGTTAGGCAGTTTATATAGATAGATAAGGTGCCTTCATTTTTTATTTTATGTCTACACAATGATAATCTACAAGATATGTGAACAAAAAGAAAATATATTGGGCGAAAAAATAACCCCATGTGTACATTGCTACCTTAAAATTGATAATATAGATGAAAACAAAAAACACAACATGTTTTCCTACTTATCTTTTTACATTTTCTCCTGTGCTACCTGACACCAATAATTGCGTATGTTATGAAAAGGCCAAAGAATAAGTTTTCCTTGTGAAGTTTTTAGTCTATTCATATTAGTCTCAAGTGCCCAGACTATTTCCTGTAATAACAAGGACGCGAACCTACGCGTGCATCGAGGAAATTGCATTCTGATTTAGATTTAAAAAATCTTTTAGGTGTAAACATCTTTAGATCTCTCTGACCAAGATAAAATGTAAATAATTCTTTTACATACACTTTCTTTTAAACATACTCTTCAACTTTTTCTCAACTGAAAGAAAGCATTTTTTTAATATAATCATATTCATTCAATTTTAAACATTGGTTTTCCATATTCTATGTAATTGAGAGCTCGACATATTTTGAAACAAGGTTGAGTTATTGTTACAGTCAACAACATCGTGAAATTGACAAGGTGAATGATATTGTAATGATTTAGGAATGGAATTGAATGATAGTGTGGAGCGAGGTTTGAGTGAAATGAATAGGAGGTAATCCTATATCGCAAATTTGTTCAGGATGAAATATGTAATGAAAATCGCGATTTTCCTCTATCAAAAATTATTTTGAATGACGTTGTTGATTGTATATTTTTCAATTGGTTTGAGCGTTTTTGAATGGTTTGAGTGAGTGTTTGAAACGAATGAATGGAGCGCTGAGTAATCGATTTGGAATGGTTTTGATTGAGATGAATGTCAATTTCAAGATGTAACTAAGTATAACACCTTGACGACCTCGACGTAAAATTATTCGTTCACGTCGGAGTTTGCTGAAAAAACTTCAAGCTCAGGCATTTTTGTTGTTATAAAAGACATCATCTTGAAACTGGCATGTGTATACATCATCACAAGAGCTCTTCCGAATATTAAGGCGAATATCAAGGCGAATAACTTCAGATTTTTTTGTAAGAATTATGCCCCTTTTTAATTGAAGAGTTGTGAGGGTTTGCATGCGCATGCGATACCCCTGTTGAAAAATTGTTGATATTTTCTACGAAATAGAATACATGTACATATATTGTTTAAGTTAGAATGTAATTAAACAACATCAACAACAACGACATAAATAAGATCCCTGGTAACATTTTAGAAGAGTATTTCAATTTGAAACTATATTTACATACTGCACATTGTTTCTTGCCCCAGACCTTTCAAACAAATACAAATAATTGCATAGCAAAGACTCTGGCCAGACTGTACATCCGCACAGTCTGGCAAGGATCTTAACTTTATTCGTAGATATTGTAGATACAGCAAGTAACATCGTGAAATTGGAATCGATTCCTTTCAAATCCATTCTAAATCGCTGAAACAGCGCTCCATTCTTTCATTCCAAACACTCAAACCATTCAAAAACGCTCGAAAAACATTAAAGGAAATAAAGTAAGCATCTTCATTCCTAATAGAAAAAAAACACAATCTCACTAACATGATTAAAATTGTTAGCGTCTGATTGGTTGTAATAGAACTTGTATGTATATTTTTAAAGGGATGTAATAAATATCGCTGATTTTGTTAATCCTGAATACAATCAGCAATAAAAGGCTACCTCCCTTTAATTTCACTAAAAATCACTCATCGCACTGATTAAATTTCATTCAAAAACCATTCCCCTTGTCAATTTCACGATGTTGTTAACTGTACAATGTGGTTCAGGTCTAAAAAATGTCCTTTAAACATACATACCGGACTTTCGAAGACATATTTTCTTGCGAATAAGACCTCATTGGAGAAAAATATTTCGTATTTGTATGACAAATATAAACCTTTCTTTACAGAAAAAATAAGAACCGTTTATATATACTCTAAATTTGTAATATCTTGGAAATAAAGCAATAGCTTAAAAGCAGAAATATTAATTTCTGAGTATTTTGGCAACAACATATCGGTGCTGCGTTTGGACTTCGCTGGCTTTCCATTTTTCTTCCAAATATCTTATTTCCATAACAAATCTCCCTGTTCATGATTTATAAGATAATACATCATTCACAGTTCATCGTCCTTTTCAAAGCATCATCTAGAGAATGATACGTAACCTGACACGCGACTAGGAACCGACTGGGTAGTGCGTAAAGTGTCGAACTTAGACAGGTTGCACGGATTGCACGGACTGACTAGAATCGACACATTACTCACCGGCTATTTTTTAATCTAGAAGATCAATAAAGATCTTCTGATCTCTGACTTTAACTGATTTATTTAAGGTAGTCTAAACCAAATTAAAAAAAAGTTGAAATCGGCTTGACTAATTGATTCTCGAATTGTTTTTTTTTTTGTGTGTGTGTGTGTAAATGGCTAGCGGAAGATAAAGACTTAGATATTTCGTCAAAAGTAAAGTCATTGCTGCATCTCCGCTAGCCAAGGGTGTCGCCCACTACGTATTCTATTGAATAGAACACGTACTGGGCATCACCACCTAGCGAAGGTGTACATTGCTGTAATGCCGCACAGTCAGTACAGTTAAGAACATCGTGAAATTGACAACATGGATGATTTTGGAATCTTGAATGAGTGTGATGAGTGAGTTGTGAGTGAAATTCAAGGAAGGTTATCAAGCTCGTGACGAACCAAATTAGCGATTTTTATACCCCCCCCCGTTTAATATAATATGCATCTAGGTTCTATGAATAGCTTTCTATGTCTTCACAAAACCTATCATACGCTTACAAAATACAATTATGTCATTGGAAATGTGGATTTTATCTTCTGAATTTTTTTTTTAAATGTAATTTTCGATCTTATCATTTAATTGATTTTGGGGCGTTTTGGGGTGTTTAGCATGAAAGAATCAACGCCATTCTAAACTGCTCGCTTGCCACTCTATATAAAGCACCACTACCTCTCATTCAAGCGGTAAATAATGGTCCGAATAAATTCAAAATAATCGTTAGCCCGATTAGCTCAGTTGGTAGAACACTGTTCTACAAAATCACTGACTATTGAAGTTCGACTGCATCGGTTAGATCCCCGGGCTGGCACTCTTAGAAACTAATTGTCTTTCGGATGAGACGTTAAAACGTGGTCCCGTAAGACGATGCTTTACACCGAGCACGTTAAAGAACCATGGCGGGTCTCAGCAGTAGTTCCGTCATGTATCGTATACTGTTTCGTTTCAGCCAAGTCTAGCCTGCGGCGCGCTAATGTGTTTATTTGCTTTTTAACATATTAAGAAACAGATGTAGCGATGTTTTGGGGGTGTTGTAAAGAAAACACTTCGGTCAGTTGCCTTTACGTTTTATTGGATCCTTTGGGATAATATAGCATGGGATTTAGTCATTATCTTTATAGATCAGCCTTAACGGTCTACAGGCATTGACGGCCCAATGATTGTTAGTTTGTCACTTTTATCTGTCAATTACTCGTAAACAATGATATGTGATGAGGCACGTGATGAGGTTATGTGAGTTTATGAACATTACACACGGAAAGATAATGTACATGAGACCCGTCAGGCTCTAAGGGGCCATCTCCGAAATGTGAAAAATAAAGTTTCGACACTAGTCAGGTCAGACTACAGTTAATAACATTGTGAAATTGACCAGGTGAAAAAGTTCGGAATGATTTCGGAATGATATTGAGTGGGAGGAGCGAGCTTGAATGAAATTAAGAGGAGGTAAAACAATATCAATATTGAAGAAATCAGCCTTAATTTTTTACCTCCCTTTGTGTATCGTATCGGACGATTTTAAAGCCACAACCGATAATAAAATAATGCGATTACATACTCGATTTGAATGAATTTATGATTGTAGTGAACATTTTTATTGTTTTTTAACAATTTCGGTGCTTTTTTTAATAGTTAAAGTCAGTGTTTGGAAAGAAAGGCTAGAAAGTTGATCGAGGGATTCAAAGCCCAGTCCTACTGCACATACGCTCCACTTGATTTAATATAGTTTACAAGTTTATTGAAGAAACAAAAGACAAACTGCCTATCGTGTACATATACATAATAACAACAGTTGTACATTTATCTGTTGTTATTCTGGAGTGATATATTGAATTCGTTGAGAAAAGAGAAATCATCAGTGTAAAAAATAATCAAGGGAAAGTGTCTCGACAAAATTTCGGCAATTCTGGCCGGAATGTAAATAAAAAGAGGAAGAGAGGAAAAGAAAGGTTGAGAGTGTAACAGACAGGGACAGACAGAGAGACAGAGAACGACAGAGAAAATAAAACAGGTAACTATAGTGTGTAGACTAATGATTCTTTTCTTAACTCAAAAAATAGCAGTCAGACAGGATATCCAATTTCCACATGCGGAACTCATATTTTACCAGATTAAACAGCAGTCTTTCTGCATTTTGACTTTTAACGTCATCCGCTATGGCTCTGGAACGACCTGAATGGTCCCCCATCCTCCGCATTTAAAGACCGCTGTTTTGTCTTCAACCAAAACGATGTAATTACAGGTCTTTTGGTCTCTTTCTGTAATATTCAGTTTCGTGAAAGAATGATTATCTGATGTCATTGCGTTGAAAAAGAATTCAAGAAAAACAATTCGATTTATGTAGGAAGGTATTTTGTACAGCTAATGAATTGTCCAAATATGGTCGTTGTTTGAATTCTATTGCTCCTACCAAACGGCGGAAAATCGCAAACCTAAGAGGGTAAAAGATGGCAGCTATGTACGGATGTATGCTAATTATATTTCTGGTGCGAGAAATACCAGATCCATGTAAAGGTGCTCCAGTCCACAGGCGATTGATTCACAATCCAGTTTTCGGTTTTTGGTAATATTTTAAGTACTTCCGGTAAAACAAATAGATGAACAATTGGATTAAGGAAATTTTAGACTCAACCTAGGGATAGAAGCGCTACTATACAGTTGTAGTTATTATGTCAAGTACTTTGAAGAAAAATATTTTGTTATAAGAATAAATCTAGGGGACAAACAAACGCCGTTGGGGACTTAAACATCGCAACTGTGGGTTAAGTATTCTATAGTTACGAGGTTTCAGTCTCCATTCGATGTTAAAATTTAAAATTAGATCTATTGTGTTGGAATAATTGTTCATATGATTCTTTTATTTATTTATCTATTTTTTAAATTCAAAATAACACCGACATTAATATATTAACAGTAAATCGTACCGAGATGGCTATATCCCCTGTTTTCCGCCCTTGTTTGAAACGAAAAAAAGGGGGAGGTATTTGGGGAATATGGTACAAAAATACCCGTAACCAAAGATATTTACCTTACACAAGAATGCAACAACAAGGTTTAAGATGTAAACGGGATATAAGCAAAAGATGTACTTTTGGTAGTTGAGAACATAAGTTGTCTGGTAATGGGTTAAATTTTACTTCATATCAAGGTTGGTCACGGTCAAGTGGTGCGTGTTTATGTTTTAATGAGAATTTGGACTAAACACGAGGTATAGGAACATTCCATTTGTTTATAAACTTGACCTTTCGTAACTCGTGAGCACAAACTTCATTCATAAGAATGCAGATAAAATCGTAGTAGGTCATCACTTGTGGTATGGCCAATCAGAGGTGTGAAGAAGTTTAAGCGTTCACGACCTAAATAAACACATATTTCCGGCAAATTACTACAAGTTGCAACAGCAAATGCTTAGATCAAAAACATAGTATCTGTCTATCCGATCATAAACATAAACTTTGCTTTTGCTATAAACCCTCGACAAGCTTACGCGGATAATCATTACGCTTCACTAAACATTACAACCTCATTTTGTGTTTTTAAATTGTAATTTTCATTATCTTCACTTGATGAAGAATTCTAGTATCACGCCATTAACGAAATAAACAGTGATTTTGTGGAGAGAAGTCTTGAGCGATACTAAGTTGAATCGAAAGAGGTACTGCTTTATTTCGAATCTATTAAAATCCTACAGGATTTTCATTACACAGTATAACACTGGTGAACGAAAATTTCGTTTACCGATAATATCCTTATCTTTGCTATTTGCTAATCAAGTCTTTTTCATTGATATATGTTATATATTGATTTTTTCCGAGATAAGATTGATTTGTGGGATTTTCTTTCTGTATTGGTTTCTGTCAATTATGGTATTTATCTGAACTTCTGTATGATTTTAAATAATCATAGAACATTTTACGAGTCTTTCGACATTTTAAATCAAACCAGGGTTTATTTTTTTTCTACTTATTTTCTTTTTTTATTATATACTTTGATATTGTCTCTATGTATTTGAACGGGAGGAAAGTATGCAATATTTTTTGATATTGCATACTTTGATATTGCACTGAGATTATTTTCACGTGCACAAATGGACTGGACTACTTTCTGGTTGCTACTTCGCCAAAAGTCAACATAGAATCACATTATCAACGGCTTTCTTTATGCGTTCAATATTCAAGAAATAGTTTTGTGGGAGTAAAATAATACGTTTTAAGTTCTTTGAATGCCTAAAGGGCAATACACTATTGTTTGTTTTCATCTATTTGAAACATTTTCCGAGAAATCAACCACTTCAACCCCCCCCCCCTTCCGTCTTTCCTCAGATGCCCCCCCCCCCCCCCCCCCCCTAAATTTCGGCTAAATCACTGTTTTTGTTTCTCCTTTGTGTATGTTATTGTAAACTCGTTCAAAAATAATTCATGTCCATCTTTTTGTGTTTATCATAATTCTAGTACCTATCTCTCTTCCTCCCTATCTTTCTCCTTTATCTCGTCTTTCACTCCGTCCCGTCCTTCGTGACTATCTCTAGTCTGGCCTAATACCAAGTACGCCGATTGAGTAAGTTATGGAACATGTGACTGGTAAGAATAACAAAATGAACAAATTTTTATGAATGTATTTATTTCATTCTTATTCGAAGTAAGTCGAAATCATCGCGTATTTTAAAATCGAAAATGCGAATCGATATAAAAATGTCCGCCGTCCCTTTTGTTTACATTGTTACTTCATAGCAACGGGTGTATTCATCCGAACGTAAAAATATAACGGAAGGATTTTGCGGGAAAAGGTGTATGGCGTAACTGTTATTAAAATGCGGTTTAAATTTAAGCAAAAAATCGTTCTTGAAGTATAGTTGATGTAAAAAAATATTTTCCTACAAACTCTTTCTTTTTTCTCGATATATACATATATCGGGAAAAAAGAAAGAGTATATATATATATATGTGTGTTTGATTGGCAAACAAAGAAAATAAACCAGAAACCAGGAAATGATTTGACTGGATAAACTGTGCTTGCAAAACCTTAATTTTGTTGAGTTATATGACACATATGAATTTCCCAATGCTACCTTAATGGATTTGTCAAGAAATTCCTGGAAAATCTCCGTATATGTATAACATTCCACTTAACTTTTTTTTTCTTTTTCTACAAAATCTTCAAATTATAATAAGAAATTAAAAAAAAGTAATTTTCACAAGGTCTTGGTGTCATTTTACTTCTTTCATCGAGTTTCAAAAAGCCAGACTATTTCCGCCTGAAATAAGTGCTCAGACCTACGCGGATATCAAGGAAGTGTACCCTAATAAATAGTCTTTCTTTAATGCTTTTTGTTGGATTATCGAAAAAGCAAAAGCAGTGAAATTATCAAAAACTTATACCCTACATTTGTGCATTTCATCCTATCTGACGTCATCTATGCGGGGCGAAATAAGCGACGTCACAATGAACGTTGCATAACTATCACGTGCAAAATGACGCGCTTTACGAAAATATGTCCTAGAAATTTAACACTTTGTCTTATTTTTGCAATAAAGTGATAGAATAATCGATTGTTTTCTCGAGTAAGATCGATCTATATTTCATGTCGTGAACAACAAAAGCTAGATTTTCACGAGTGGGCGAGCCACGAGGCGAGTGAAAATATAGCTTTTGTTGTTCACTCAATGAATATAAATCGATCTTACACGGAAAAAAAAACGATTATCCTCTTTTAATTCTGCTGTATTTGAAATTAAGTTAAAAACAAATTGCCTATTCTTAATCATTTCACCATATCTGACATGCGTGCCATTTCCGAAAATTTCAAAATATCGTTAGACATAGACTGTGGCCAGTTTGTGCATCCGGACAGTCCGACCAGAGGTCTCGCTATGCGATTTGTAAATAAAAAAAATGGTTTCAAAATATCCGTAGACAGCTAAGCAGTCTTCTTATTGCTCTACGCAAATGTCTTCCTTAAAAAAATAATGAAACATCAAACAGATGTCAAATAGTTTAAAATGTCACGCACGGGCTCTAGTATTGTAAGTACAATTAGTACAACCTTGTATTAAACCCTCGAATAATGGAACGGGACCTACAAAATTAAATTTTGTGCTTGAATTCAATAGTGTATTCTACAGTTAGTTACATCGTGAAATATGCCTTCGTCTCAATCAAAACCTTTCTAAATCGCTCACTCAGCGCTCCATTCATTCATTCCAAACACTCACCCAAGCCATTCAAAAACGCTCTCTAATCATTGAAAAACATATAACAACAACTTCGTTCAAAATTAAAATAGCTGGGAAAAAAAAATCGGGATTTCATATAATTAATTGAAATTGTAAGCGCCTAAGTAGATCTTGAGAAAATAGGAAGCTATTTATAGAGCATTTACGAAAATTATTTAAAGGGAGGTAGTTAGTATCGCAAATTTTGTTTATCCCGAACATAATTAGCGATGTTTGATTACCTTCCATTAACTTCACTCAAAACTCTCTCCCTAAACTCATTCATTTTTATTTCAAAACCATTCCAAAATCATTCATTTTGTCAATTTCACAATGTTGTTAACTGTAGTATGTTTATGCGCTTTAATGGACTCAGAGGGACATCTAATTCTGCTTCAACATTCTAACTTTCAATAACAGTTATTGTTCTACAATTTTCAGATTTTTTCGATGTGCACGGCACTTCGTTGCTAGGACATATCTTCTATCAATCAAGCTACATACATTGTATATATTGCATTTTTCATAAACTGTCAGACAGAAATGACCACTTAAAAACTGCATTTAACCGGAGGTCTTTTTCAGAAAAGTAGTGCATTCGAGTGCAGAAAGTTTCGACATATTCAGTGTGCGCAATCCCCACAATTTGATTAGGATCGACTCCTTCCTCACTACCGAGATGGTTCCATTTCATTATATAGAATATAATCATTTGTTTCGGTGTAAGATCGGTTTATGTTTAATTGAGTGACGACAAGAGCTATATTCTCACGACTGGTGGAGCCACGGGTGAAATTAAAGCTTTTGTTGTTCATGAAATGAAATATTAATCGATCTTACTCGAAAAACAAACGATTATTCTATTTCTTTATTGCAAAAATAAGACAAATTCGAAATTTCTAAGACATATTTTTGTAAAGCGTGTCATTTTGCTCTTGATAGCTACGCATCGTTCATTGTGACGTTACTTATTTCGCCCCGCATAGATGACGTCAAAGGGTGAAATGCACAAAAGCGGGGCATACATTTTTGATAATTTCACTGCTTTTGCGGTGAGATTATCAAGTGATAATCTACCGTTATTTCTCGATAGACCACCAAAAAGCATTAAGAAACATCATTGTTTATGACTCATTAGGAATAAAGGACTATTTGATAAATCTCTAAAAATGTTTTTTTTTTTTTTTTTTTTTTTTTTTGAAGTAGAGTTTAACCAGGGGAGTTTTACAGGAAGGTAGGAAGATCAATCTAGATTTAGAAATTCTGACAAATGCAATACCCCACTCCACTTGAGTTTGTCCAGTCATAATAGTAACGAAACTATTAATGGTTATTTTTCGCTGAATAGGTCACGTTTACGTGAATCCAACGGATGATTGATGAAAATACACGTTCGGTGTTGTCTCAAAACTATCTAAACAGGCTCAGTATACAGTGTTACGTGCCAATGTAACAAGAACAAAGAAGCCAGCAACAAACTTTACAATTAACAATATTTATTGACAATAATAACAGATATGTTGACAATATGAAACTAATACAAAAACAAAGTACAATACCTTGAATGTTTAATCCTAGAGTTTTAAATTTTAGATCCAATTCAATTAAGTTCCTGGTCCACAAATAATAAGTCCAATAATATCCGAATTCAAAATTAAACACGCTTTTAAACACACTTTTAAGATAACGAGAAATCCCCCTTTAGTTTAACACAGTACTACCAAATGAAACCATTAGTCTAAATAAAGTGAACCAAGAATGCTGTAGGAACCCCTTTATATAATACTATAGAACAATCTGGAATAGCATAGAACATAAGAATACTCTAGAGTCTGAATCACTTTCTAAAAGGCCTTTCTAGAAAGATCTAAAATCTTCTACATACATTTACCTATTAGTCAAGGTAATTGGAAAATACCCAGACTAATTCTAAAAATAGACACGGTAAATACCATTAGGTTTATTTATAGGTTATATATAACACTTTCCCCCTTGAAAGAAAAAGAAAGGTTTATGAAATCTCTTGACAGAGCATCTGGTATAATATTGTCTTTTCCTTTAATGTGTCTTACATCAAGATCAAATTCTTGAAGTGACAAACTCCACCTCAATAATCTTTGGTTCTTACTCTTAAGTTTGTGAAGAAAACTTAAGGGATTGTGGTCACTGAAAACAACTATAGGAGAAGTTGCAGATGTTAAATAAACTTCAAAATGTTGGATTGCCAAAATCAGAGCAAGACATTCTTTTTCAATGGTGGAGTACTTTTTCTGATGTTTGTTTAATTTTTTAGAAAAATAACAAACGGGATGATCAATACCATCATTGTCTTCTTGCAAGAGAACAGCACCAATACCAACATCACTTGCATCAACAGCTAATTTGAAACATTTGTCAAAATCAGGTGCTAAAAGAACTGGTGTGCTCTTTAGTATGGCTTTCAAGCGATCAAAGGCAACTTGACAGTTATCATTCCATTTGAACTTAACATTTTTCTTTAATAAATTTGTTAAAGGTTCAGCTATTATAGAAAAATTCTTACAAAACTTTCTATAGTAGCCAGCCATACCAAGAAATCGCATCAGTTACTTTTTAGTAGCAGGCACTGGAAACTCAGAGATAGCATTGACCTTAGATTCTAAAGGTTTAACTTGACCCTGTCCCACAAGATGTCCTAAAAAAGTAACAGTAGCATGACAAAATTCTGTTTTTCCCAGATTAACAGTCAATTTTGCATCACTGAGACGGTCGAAGAATTGTTTGATTCTTTGAAGGTGGTCACTCCATGTATCTGTATAGATGATGACATCATCGATGTATGCGTCACAGCCATCTAAGCCAGCTATAACCATATTTACAAGCCGCTGAAACGTCGCAGGAGAATTTTTCATCCCAAATGGCATAACTTTGTACTGGTACAGACCAGTTGGAGTAGCAAATGCTGATACTTCTTTAGCCCTATCAGTGAGCGGAACTTGCCAGAATCCTTTGAGAAGGTCAAATTTGGTGACATATTTAGAATTACCGACTTTGTCAATACAGTCATCATTCTTGGTATTGGAAAAGAGTCAGTTTTTGTCACAGAGTTCACTTTTCGATAGTCAGTACACATTCTGTATGTTCCATTTGGATTTGGAACTAATATACATGGTGAACTGTAATTACTTTGGCTGGGTCCAATAAAATCATTCTCCAATAAGTAAATCACTTCATCTTGAAGGGCTTTTTGTTTCATTGGATTCATTCTATAAGGATGTTGTTTTATTGGTTGAGAATCTTCCACAATGACATCATGATATATTTTATCAGTTCTTGTGGGGATGTCAGGAAACAAATGTTCATATTCATTAATCAACTGTTTCAGCTCTTCTCGTTGAGATGGCTCCAAATGCGAAAGTTTGTCGTCAAGATTCTTTAGTATTTCAGAGTTCTCAAGTTTAGGTGGACCAGGAACAGATTTTTCACTAAAGTCTGAACTAACTTCTGATTCAGTCACACTTGATTCTTGTGGGACAGTGTTTACAACTGTAACCGGTTTTGAAATAGAGCTATCTCTGTCAAAATACTTTTTTAACATATTCACGTGACACATTTGTTTATTCTTACGCCTTCCAGGAGTATTGATAATATAATTCAAATCACTTGTTTTCTTATCAATAGTATACGGGCCATAATATCTTGCCTGTAAGGGCCGGCCAGGTATTGGCAAAAGAGCAAGGACTTTATCACCTGGTTCAAATTTCCTATCAACACTATGCTTGTCATATCTTGCCTTCATTTTGCTCTGAGATGATTTAAGATTTGACCTAGCAACCTCACATGCCCTAGACAGTTTATTTCTGAAGTCAGAAACATACTGTAACAAGTTCAAGGGTGTTTCATCATCAGCAAGAAATTTCTCTTTTAAGAGTGTTAATGGCCCACGAACAGAATGACCAAAAACTAACTCAAAGGGGCTAAAGCCAAGAGATTCTTGAACAGATTCTCTGACTGCAAATAATAGCAAATGAATACCTTCATCCCAATTTTTCTCAGTATCGAAACAATATGACCTTATCATATTCTTTAGGGTCTGATGAAATCTTTCTAAAGCACCTTGATTTTCAAGATGATAAGCAGATGACCGATATTGCTTGATACCTAATTCATGCATAACCTGTTCGAATATGCCTGAAATGAAGTTTGATCCTTGATCAGACTGAACTGATTTTGGAAGGCCAACAAAAGTAAAGAATTTGACAAGAGCCTTAATAATTGACTTTGCCTTAATGTTTCTTAAAGGAATTGCTTCTGGGAAGCGAGTAGAAGCGCACATAATTGTCAACAAATATCCAGAACCTGACTTAGTGTTTGGTAAAGGACCAACGCAGTCTATTATTATTCGACTGAAAGGTTCATCAAAAGTTGGAACGGGTTGTAACCTTGCTTTTGGAATAACTTGGTTAGGTTTCCCTACCATTTGACAAGTGTGGCAACTTTTACAATATTCGGAAACGTCCGATTTAAGTCCAGGCCAAAAGAAATGAATCATAATCTTGTGATAAGTCTTGTTTACATCTAAATGACCAGACATTGGACTTTCATGTGCTATACTAAGTATTTCATGGCGATATGACTTTGGAACAACAATTTGGTGATGAACAGCCCAATCATCATCAGCCGGGACATCAAATGGTCGCCATTTTCTCATCAGAATACCATTCTTTTTATAGTAACAAACAGGATTCTGAGACATTTCTTTTTCGGGTAATGCCCTATCAATTAACTTTGAAATCTCAGGATCATTTTGCTGTTCCTGGATTAACTTTGACTTTGAATGTGTTTCATGACCTTGGTCATTTGACCCTGGAGATGACTGACAAAATTTTGACGAGTCTGTCTCAGGCATACTAAGATCAAAAGACTTTTTAATCTCGTCATTGAAATATTGACCAACAAAAGTATCAGTTAAGTCAATATCATTTGAATTTTTCAAGGAAGCTTTTTTAGCCATACCCCGAGCTACTGCACATGAAGGGTACAAATCAGGTATTTCCTGCAAAATAGGATCATCTGTTTGACCTACATTAGGTGTGTCAGTTACAAGAGGATTAACAACAACCTTATCTCCAGCTAAGTCATTGCCTAGCAATAAATGTACACCTTTAAATGGTAAAGAATGTTTAACACCAACAACCACAGAACCAGTAACCAAATCTGAGGACAAATTAACCTTATGAAGAGGAACATTAATAACACCACACTCAACTCCCTGAATAAGGACACTAGTACCAGACGAAGTCATCTCAGAAAAAGGCAGAACATCTGCTAAAATAAGAGATTGAATAGCTCCTGTGTCTCTTAAAATTTTAATAGGGGTAGGTGGGCACATATCGCCTGAAAGTGATACAAAACCATCCAACATGAACGGTTCAAAAATCTCCATACAGGAATCAGAATTTGGTTCTGCCTTAACAATTGAATTTAACTCAAAAGAAGGCTGTGATTTAGGCTGAAGGCTGGTGAGCCCTGTAGGTTTGGCTGCACTCAGTTCCTTCTTCCTTTTTAATCTAAAACATTCCGAAATAAGGTGACCTGGTTTTTTTCAAAAAGTACAATGGACTCGAGATAAGGGGTTTTGAACATTGGTTTCACCAGTAGACTTTGGTTTAGGTGAATTTGATTGACTAGACATGCTAGATGAATCACCAGACATAGATTTATTTTGGGGATGTGAGGAAGCAGGTTTTGCTTTATTAACGAAAGAATTTTTGTGTGTAAGGTAGAAATCATCAGCTAAGCGAGCTGCTTCATGTTTAGTTTCAACATTTTTTCCATCTAAATATGACTTAATGTCAAATTGAATGCAATATTTGAATTGTTCAATTAATGTAAGTTGTCTAAGATTATCATAATTTTGGTCTATTTTCTTAGAATAACACCACCTGTCAAATAATTTCTCTTCGTTTCTTGCAAATTCAACGTGGGTCTGGTCAGATTCTTTTCTACAACTTCTAAATTGTTGTCTGTATGCTTCTGGAACCAGCTCATAACCTTTGAGAATGAGTTCTTTTACAATATCATAATCATTGCTTTGTTCTGTTCTAAGTTGCGAATAAATATTGCGAGCTTTTCCTACTAAGACACTTTGAAGAAGTAAGGTCCAGTGCTCTTTTGGCCATTTCAAGTTATTTGCAACTTTTTCAAAATGTTCAAAATATGTATCAACTTCATTTTCTTGAAATGGTGGAACAAGCCTAAAATGATTTGTTACATCAAAATGGTCATTATACATATATCTGGGCTGATTTGCTCTATCTTGAATTTCTAATTCTTTTAATCGTAATTGAAATGCTCTTTCTTTTTCTCGTTCTCTCTCTGCTCTTCCTCGCTCTTCCTTTTCTCTTTGAAATTGCCTTTCTCTTTCAATTTCCAATTCCTTCTCCCTTTGTTGAAGTTTTAACAGCTCTCTTGAGCTTGCAACTGATGGAACATCAACAATGAGAGACAGAGCCTTTTCATCAAAAATGTCCTCATCAACAAAATATTGAACCAAAATATTTTTAATTTCATGCTTTCGCAATGAGGACTTGACTTCTTTTAATTCATAATGCTTGGCAAGATTGAGCAAATCAGGCTTTTTACCCCAAATTCAATAGCTCCACGGAAGGTTCGTTCGTAAATTTTTCTAAGTCAAAAGACATGGTAGCTTTTTGCTGTATTCAAATAGGAATGTAAGATTTCGATAAATAATAGTGAAAGTACACTCTAGATTTATCAAAATTGAAATATGAAATTAATTTTATTAAATAATTTTGAACAGAAGATTTAAATAAAGAATTTGTTAGATTTGTTTTGTTTTGTTTGTTTGTTTGTCTGATATTCGTATCTCGAGACGAGCCCCCAATTTGTTACGTGCCAATGTACGTTTACGTGAATCCAACGGATGATTGATGAAAATACACGTTCGGTGTTGTCTCAAAACTATCTAAACAGGCTCAGTATACAGTGTTACGTGCCAATGTAACAAGAACAAAGAAGCCAGCAACAAACAAACAATTAACAATATTTATTGACAATAATAACAGATATGTTGACAATATGAAACTAATACAAAAACAAAGTACAATACCTTGAATGTTTAATCCTAGAGTTTTAAATTTTAGATCCAATTCAATTAAGTTCCTGGTCCACAAATAATAAGTCCAATAATATCCGAATTCAAAATTAAACACGCTTTTAAACACACTTTTAAGATAACGAGAAATCCCCCTTTAGTTTAACACAGTACTACCAAATGAAACCATTAGTCTAAATAAAGTGAACCAAGAATGCTGTAGGAACCCCTTTATATAATACTATAGAACAATCTGGAATAGCATAGAACATAAGAATACTCTAGAGTCTGAATCACTTTCTAAAAGGCCTTTTTAGAAAGATCTAAAATCTTCTACATACATTTACCTATTAGTCAAGGTAATTGGAAAATGCCCAGACTAATTCTAAAAATAGACACGGTAAATACCATTAGGTTTATTTATAGGTTATATATAACAACAGCAACCCTATCAATTTGCTAACTCAAGTTAGGCTGACTGTCAAAAGTTTACACATATCACACTTGGACATTTTACAAAGAAATAAAGATCACGTACGTAAAAAATCTGAGACATCTATCTTGAAACAACTATGCTTACTTCGAATTACAAATGAATTTCTTCTGTCAGTAGTTAAATAATCCGTAGATCAGGGCCCGAGGTTATATAGAGGATAATCGTTTGTTTCAGTGTAAGATCGATTTATATTTCATTGAGAGGACAACAAAAGCTATATTTTCACGAGTGGCGGAGCCACGAGTGAAAATCCGCCACTCGTGAAAATATAGCTTTTTGTTGTTCACGAAATGAAATATTAATCGATCTTACTCGAAAAACAAATGGTTATTCTATTTCTTTAATGCAAAAATGAGACAAATAGTGCGGTGCCTTATGTAATACCGTAGGATTTTCGTGCTGAAATTGATTTTTTGGGTTTAATTGATTGTATAGGGGTCAAGCAATCGGAAACTATGCGGGTCCAAATTTTTCGGGTCTATTTCCCGATTTTATGGGTTCTCAAAGGAGCCCATATGGGCAAAATGGATATATTCTCAATACTAGGTTCAGATAAGGCGTTTTGTTTTTCTTATTAAATGTTTTCTTTAGTTCAATAAAGTATTTGTTATTAGAACATTTTAGAAAATATAGTAACCCATATTTCAAAGGCTTTTCCACTATTTTGGGGCTCTCACAGAGCCCAAAATAGCAATTTTGGCTGTTTCCTATAAATGGGTTAAGGAAAAACATATTTTTTTGTTTAGAGATGACTTCTTAAGCTCTGTTTGGTAGAAGGTGTTGGTTGGCATTGAAATACTTGCAGGTTCATGTTCTCTAGGATCATTGCAGGATTTTATGGGTTCTCCGGCATAATGGCCAATGTTAATTGATTTTGGGTGCTTTTAAGAATAAGGGTAACAAAAAGGGTAATTTTCATTGCGGTTGAACCGTTCTCCAATTACTTTCAGCACGTTATTGTATTTAAGATAGCTTTGGTACACTTAATTACATCGTGAAATAGACATTTAACTCAATCAAAACCATTCTAAATCGCTCACTCAGCGCTCCATTCATTCATTCCAGACATTCACTCAAACCATTCAAAAACGCTCTAAACTCACTGAAAAACATATAACAACAACTTCGTTCAAAACAAAAATAGTTGGGGAAAAATCAGGATGTCACTTACTTAGTTGAAAATATAAGCTTCCGGTAGGTTCTTGGAGAAATAGGGAGCTATCTATAGAACTTAATTGCATATATTATTTGATAAAAGGGAGGTAATCAATATTGCTAATTTTGTTCATCCTGACCAAAATTTGCAACACTGGCTTACCTCCCATTAGATCACTTAAAAGACGCTCCACACACTCATTCAATCTGATTCCTAAATCATTTCATAATCATTCACCTTTTCAATTTCACGATGTTGTTAACTGTATTATAAACAATATGTCCCTATTTAAAGTCTAGTATTCCTTTTGATTGGCTTGCAAAGGGTCCCATAGGAGCCGGACAATAAGTTCCGAAGTTGGGTTTTAAGAACAACGGCACTTCGTATGGTGTTCACGGGTACCAAAATTGTTGCAAATGATTCTTTTTTGGTTAAAACAAAATGTCAATCGAAATACTTTGCCTAATAATGGCTGGAGGAAATCAATTTCCTATCTTAAACACTTCTCGAGCCTCATTAAGTAAGGTTATGATGAGGTAGAATTAGAAAAAAATATGATTCGAATATCCAAAGCCCACATATGATTGTTGGCGCTTGGTGAAGCCCCTGTGTGCTTGTTTGAATATCCTCTAAATATATGAAGGAACTACTCTATAGTTGAAGCTTTCTTACACAAGATTAAAATCATTAAAATCGAAAATACCTAAAATATGTAACCTCGGTCGACTGTAGCAAACTTGCTATTCACAGATAGGGAAAATCGATTTTTCATTTTTTTAATTTATCAATCGGAAATTATGACTTTAAAAAACTCTATAATAAAACTATTCGATCTTGTAAGGAAAAAAAAAAAAAAAAACAGACATTCCTGAATTAAGCGGAATTCCATTCTGAAAAAAATAAGGCAACTACTAACGCCTAAAAGATTATTCTTAAATTTTGAGTCAACTATTTACGCATGCAATTCCGTCCGTTCGTCCCATTCTTTAAAAGGTAAAGGTCAAAGTATTTGTCAATCGGGGAACTTTATATCGAAACACGCGAAAAAGGAAACATTTTGAATAAAAATTACCAATTTCGTAATTTATAGACTGGATATAAAAAGACTGGTTCATCACTGACCTTGCCGATTCGAACATTCAAGCTACAATTTTTTTTAAATAAGTTGTTGTTAGTGCTATACCCACGTGCGATTCTTAACATCGAATAATACACTTTCCAAAATCTGAGAACCAGATGTTTATTTGTTCTATGAAGCACTGTGAAAGAGTAGCTTTAAGCACACAACCATGGTCACCACACCCTTTTTACTACTAGATTTGACTTTACTGTACAAGATAGTGGAGAGGTGTAAGGTCAAAAAGGAGAATCTAACCTTTTTTGTCGAATGAGAAACACAATTTCTTGGCAATTTTACTGATGGAGACAATTACTCGATCTATAATGTGGTGATCATAAGTATTCTGACCTTCACGACCTGTACTATATCTTCTTTTCAGTTGCCACATTAATTGTCTTTATTGTTTCCTACTAAAATTGTCAAGAGACTCAATGCAAGGAATGATAATACTTTTCGACGATCACAGAAGCTGTTTCCATGACTTACAAAGTTTCATTAATTAATCAAAGTTTAAAGTTTTCGATTGTATTGAGCTGTTCTTGTGGGTCTTATTGTAACATGATTGGTAAAAGAACCCAATTATTTTTATTCTGTCTTGGCTTAAAGAAATTTTCTTTGTCACTGTGCATGTTTCACACGTCATCTAAACCAAAACAACATACTTATCGTTGGTGATTTCTAAGAAGCATTTGCTTCTTCGCTTATATGACCAATGAAAAATTGGCGGTGAAAGTCCGTTTCTTTAGATTTGATCGGGTATAACTGTTACCGGAACAGTGAACTGCAGGAGCTTTGCCCTTGAAGCGGTAATAACAATGTCCAAGTATTTTCTTCAACTATGTGAATCATACTAGAGCAGCCTCGCTTTGCCTTAGTCCGATATTTTCTCCGTGGTATTAAAGTAAAGATTTGACCCCGTGACCTAGTTTTTGACCCCAGTTGACATAATTTCGAACTTGTCCGAGATTTTATCAAGACAACCAGTCTGACCAAATTTCAGGTTGACTGGGCAAAAATGTGACCTCTAGTGTGCATACAAGGTTTTTCTAAGATTTGACCCCGTGACCTAATTTTTGACCCAACTTGACCCAATTTCGAATTTGTCCGAGATTTTATCAAGGAAATCATTCTGACCAAATTTCAGGTTGATTGGGCATAAAATGTGGCCTCTAGAGTGCATACAAGGTAAATGTTGACGACTGACGACGGACGACGTACGACGGACATCCACAAAAGCTCACCAGCTAAACTCACTCACACACAAAAAAAGACCTTCCCTTATGGGTTTAATTTAGCGCCAAAGCACCGCGTACAATTAAGAACATCGTGAAATTGAAATATATTCCTAACAAAATCATTCTAAATCATTCATTCGGAGCTCCATTCATTCATTCTCAAAACATTTAAAGGGAGGTAATGGATATTTTGAACGCAATTAACGACTTCATGTTACCTCCCTTAAAAGTCATTCAAAACACGCTCTCCCCACTCATTAAATTTTATTTCGATATAATTCCACAATCATTCACTATGTAAATTTCACTATGTTTGAACTGTATGGGTTTTGAAAATTTGGTTGATATACTTTTGTACCATTTGTGGTACAAGTAAGCATCATAAAGAGGGCTATTAAAAAAATCGCAAGTTTGGAAAACTCCTAAACCTGTTCATATGGGCTCATTTTAAAGCCAATAAAAAGCATATAAGAAGTTAAAAATGGAAAATATGAGTTACATCAACACTAACCAACACTAGGTATTGAACGTAATTTGAAAAGAAAAGTCAAAGGAATGTCATTTTTGTGAATCTTATTTAAGGAAAACACCGCAATCGGCTCATATGGGCTATTATGAGAGCCCATATAAATTCTAAAATGACCCTAGAGAACATGGACATGCATTTATTTCAACGCCAACCCACATTTAATACCCAGAAAGGCTTTTTAAATCAACTCGAAACAAACAAGGTATTTTCCCTTAACCTACTAATAAAAAACTGCCAAAATTGCTATTTTTGGGCTCTGTGATAGCCCATAAAAGGGTAAAATAAGCTTTTAAAACATGGATTTTTGAATTTTTCAAACTTCAATCAACGCTAAATACACAGCTAAACCAAAGAAATCATTTAAGGAAAAAAATACCCATCTCATGAGGCATATTTTAGGAAAATACCTATTTTGCTCATATGGGCTCCTTTGAGAGCCCATAAAATCGGGGAATGAGCTCAGAAAATTTGGACCCGCATAGTTTGCGATTACTTGACCCCTAAACAATCAATTAAAACCAAAAAATCAATTTCAGCACAAAAATCCTACGGGAGCCCTTTTTCGTACATAAGGAACCGCACTAAAAATGTGAAATTTCTATGACACATTTGCGTAAAGCGCGTCATTTTGCACGTGTTGCTATGTAACGTTCATTGTGACGTCACTTATTTCGCCCCGCATAGATGACGTCAGATAGGATTAAATGCAAAAAAGCAGGGAATAAGTTATTGATAATTTCACTGCTCTTGCGGTGAGATTATCAGGTAATAATCTACCGTTATTTCTCGATAAACCACCGAAAAGAATTAAAGAAAACACTTTTCTCATTTTCAATTTGAGATTCAAGCCGTAACTCTGTTTTATTACTCATTTAAATGTATACACATAAAGATGATAGTAATAAGTTGTTATGAATAACAAATTATTTATATTATCTTTTATTTTCATACATTTATTTTAAATTAAAATTTTTGAAAATGTAGCCTGAGCCTGAGAAAAGTTTTATAACCTCAGAAGAACTATAACGATGACGCATTTTCCATCGGCATGTCCGTCTATCTTTGTATGAAGGTATAAATGTAAAATCTAACATCTTTATACATGGGAAAAATTGTTTGTTTGAATCTGGTTTTACGCCGCTTTCAACAACATTTCAATCATATCGCAGTGGCTAGAGCAGATAACAATTGATTCCTGGTATTTCCCACGCCAGTAAAACCGTTAAATTCTTTCATAGCCTCCAGCTGCTATGCCCTATAGATTTACGGTAATCACCCGATTGTTGGAAGGCAAAAAGTCGGAAAGTGCGAGTGCTGCAGTCGGGGATAAAGCACGAGACCTTTACATGTAGCATCGTAATCCTACGCGTTACCAATGCGATATGACGACGGCTCATAGGAAAGGTAAAAAGCTTTCGAACTAATTTTTAAACTGGTTTAACAAAGCCGGTTTTCTCGCAAATTTATTCTCTGGGGTAAAGAAATCTTGGATTTAGAGTTTTAAATGTCATCTATGTTCTTCTGACAAATCAAAATCTATCAAATAACTCATATTTTGAAGCTTTGGGAGAATAGTGAGTTCTGTAACCTGGTGTCGAGATTTTGTTTACAGTTAGTTACGTCGTGAAATTGACATTCATCTCAATCAAAACCATTCTAAATCGCTCTCTCAGCGCTCCATTCATTCATTCCAAACACTCACTCAAACCATTCAAACCGCTCAAACCAATTTAAAGATAAAGAATAGCCAACGTCATTCAAAATAAATTTTGATCGAGAAAAATCGCAATTTCACTAAAATTATTTAAATTATTGGCGTCTCATAGGTTCTTGAAGAAATAGGAAGCCATGTATAAAACTTGAATGTATTTTTTATTAAAGGGAGGTAATCAAATATCGCAAATTTTGTTCATCTTGAACACAAGTTTCGATATAGGATTACCTTCCATTAAATTCCCTCAAAACTCGCTCCACAGACTCGTTCAATTTTATTCCTAAATCATTCCAAAATCATTCATCTTGTCAATTTCACGATGTTGTTAACTGTACCTTTTCCCGTATTTTAGAAATTTTAGACTGGTTCAAATTGAAAAGTTTCAGATGACAAAGAAATTTAATGAAATGTCATTCTAGAAAATATTGCGAATAGAAGAGATTGCTTGAAATTGTTGTTAAAGGAGAAAGTAGTGATGTTTATCTTAAAGCGTTGATCTCTTCTAAAACATGACGGACTGAATGTGTAATACAATTTCATGTTTGTGTATGACATGTGAATGCGCGCAATAGGAATACTGCTTAACCTTTTTTTTTAATGAATACATTTTAGATAAAGGATAGTGTATGCGACATCTAGAATAATAGGTATATTTTATCAAAGGAGGTCATAGAAATAGCTAATAGTTTAGTTAATTAAACTGGAACGAATTGAGAGATAATCTATTTACAATCTTTTATATCATTCAAAAACACTCAAAAATATTCTGAGATCATTCCAAATCCATCGCCTTTTCAATGTCACGATTAGGGTCAGAGTTATCTCTGGCCTAGATTTGTTCAAGCAAATCTTGCAAAATTATACACCTGGGGCCCATTTTACTAAGCATCTTACGAAAAAAAAAATGATCGTAAGTCAAAATCTTAAATCGTACCTGCTGCTTTCATTCATTTTTAGATTCTGTCTTGCAATATATCATTGGGATCGTCTTAAGATACATGAACGAACAACACATTTAGTTATTTAGTTATTTACGTAAAAGCAAGTTTAATTTTTTACCTACGCAAAAAATGATCGTAAGACGTAAACGGGCCCCTGGTGTATAATTTTGCAAGGTTTGCTTGGGACTAGGATCGAAATTTTATCCTGTTACTAGCTATAAATATTGCGTGATAAACGGGGGTATGATAAACTTGTTGATATCAGGTGGAAAAAAGGGCGTTTGAGATTGCAAAAATCACCCGATTCATATCTTCTTAATCATTAAGGTATGTACGCTTAACTCAAATTTTCTTTTGTTGAATATTTTCTTACAACATTAGGAATCCTTTCAATTATCGAGTTCTTTGGCCGTAAGCGATCAACCCACCTCTTCCACCCATATGTTGAGGACTCGCCGAGTACCGGAGATAGTTAATCGGGATCGGATTAAATTTTCGTAAATAAATAACGAATAGACTTCAAAAAAGATTGTAACAGGATAGATAGATATCCGGCTCACCAGATAAATTCCTACGCCTCGCCCGATAAACTTTTCCATCTCAAGTCACCAACCATCTATTCTCTATATTCGCACTTGTACGCTTTTCTGAATTAATCATTTTCCTTCTATTTCCTGTATAAAACAGTCTAAAATGCAACATTCGGTTGACCATTTCTGGAGCCAATCTCTTTTTCAAACATTTATTTGTGAGCAGTTTCGTGAAAATAGATTAAAATCAAAGGTAGAAACGCGTATAGATCGAAATGATTTACCCGTTTCGTACCAGCATTTGAAACAAATGAAAACTCCAAAGTAAACGACCAAAATTCTTCTCCTAGTCAGGCCGCTCCTTTTCCTGATTCTTTACAACATTGTGGAATCGACATTTTGAATAATTTTGGAATAAAATGAATATATGGATGAGTGTCTTTTTCACTGCGTTAATTAGGGAGTTATTTTAACCCATGTGCTAAGACAATTGCACTTTATTGCAAGGCCCTCAGAACGGGCATATTAAGGTGCTCCCAAATGAAAGAAAATGTTCCTTTAAATGCTCAATTTTTTATATTTCTTACAAACAATCATTACAAATTTCCTTTTGGTTGTCATTTGGTATACTTTAAAAAAGGAGTAACTTAAAAGCGTCTGAAATCGTATTTCTTCAGACATTTTTGAATTTTCACTGTGCGTTTTGAAAGCCGATAATCCTTTCAAACATGTGTTAAAGGTCAGGGGTTAAGTGGGGTTCACACGATGTGTTTTTTCACATCTGTCTTTGCAGATCTTCAAAAACACATCGTGTGAACCCCTAGATAATGAGCGTTCTGTTAACAGATCTGCTTTACAGACGGAATAGAACATATTCTATTTCGCCTTCTTTTTCATACGGAATTGACCAATCAGAAGCCTTTCTGGGGATACTGACCGAGATGACTTGATAACATCTGTTTATACTTGTCAATTACCTGGACAAACTGTTTACTTTTGGTATCATATGAATGAATCAATCATTTCAATGAAGCTCCACAAGCAAAATCCTACTATGAATTAAAAAATAGTTTACTATTTTATTTTTCTCTATAAAACACTATTGAACACTCAGGTCCCCCCCCCAAAAAAAAGATTATAAAAAAATGTGGCTTCCAAAATGACTTATCCTAAGTTTTGTCAATGGAGAGCAAAACTAAGGTAACTCCCATACATGCTGACATTTCTTTTTTTTTCCATACAATATTCAAAAGAACTTTTGTTTTATTAGCTCCACTGGCTGAAAGCAACTGGGGCTATTTCATTGCGTTGTGTCCGTTGTGCGTCCGTTCGTCTGTCCATCCGTGCGTGCGTCCGGTAGTAAACTTTTTATTCAAAAATCTTCTTCTCAGAAACTACTAGATGAATTTCAAACAAACTTCACAGAAATGATCCTTGGGTGACCCTCTTTCAAAGTTGTTCAAAAAGTTTTGATCCAATGAAAAACATTGATTTAATGGGCGTGGCTAATTTCCAAATATGGTAAAAAGTAAGTTTTCTCAGATTCTAATTCATGGATACCAATAAAATTTTACATGAATGATCCCTAAGTGACTCTTTATCAGTCTACCAAACATTATAGTGATCCGATGAAAAATATGTATTTTATGGGCGGAGGTCATTTCTCTATATAGTGGAAACTTTCAAAATCATTTTTGTATGATCTTTGGATGACCCATTATCATGCAGCCAAAAATAAATGTGATTGGATGAAAAATATGTCTTTTATGGGGGGAGGTCATTTCTCTATATGACAATTGTAAACTTATGTGAGATAGCAGCTGGAGGCTAGGAAAGGATGTGATGCCTGTGTATACCAGACATACAATGTTAGGTGCCCCAGTCACAGCGATATAACTGAAAGATTGTTGAAAGCGGCGTAGGCACCATTCAAACCTACGGCGTTACATACCCTGGTTTCAGAGTAAATGCATAATAAGAATATGCAGTAAAAATAAAATTAAAACTTGAGAAGAAGTCTGAGCTATGCAATCACAGAGCTTGTTCTCAGCTGCAGTTATGACGGTTACAGTTTGATCTCCTGACTGCAAATAATTATTTACTGTACAGACACAGAACGAGCAATATTTGATTTCGTAATACCCATGTTATTGCTAAGAAGAAAATGCATAAGAGGATAACTTTGAATTTGGAAAAAGAAACACTTTTATTTGAACCAATTAAAGATTCTTATTATCATTATTATTGTGTTCATTATCATTATTATTATTATTTTTATTATTATTGTTGTTGTTTGTTTAAGAAGTGCATTTTGATATTCTTTGATTCTGTTTGTTTGTTTTTCGTTTGATAACTTGCATGCTACTTTTCTATCCTTTTATTTCTTATTTATCAAAAAGGACTGGGTAAGAAATGGATATCCATCTCCACATTCCAGTAATGTAACACAATACTTTACCTCAGAAATAACTGACCTGGGTCATCCAAAGCAGATATGTAAAACATACCGTCTGAACCCTAAAAACATATATGTTTCAAAACATATCTGGTTTTTCATATCTGCTTAAACATGCCGTGTGAACCCTACTTTAAACATACCGCAGACAACTTTGAGGGATGTTCTAAATATTATTAGACCCAAAATCCATAAACAACAGTTTTCAATTTTCGGCGAGTGTTATCTTTCTGAAGAGGGGTGTATATTGGGTTCACCATAACTGTCTGTCTGTCCGTTCATCCGTCCGTCCGTTTGTCCATCCGTTGATTCGTAGACTTTTTTCGTTTACGGACTCTGACTCGAGAACCAAGCGACTTAGAATCATGAAACTTCATACAAATGCCTTTATGACCCAAAGAGATGTCCTATTGGTTTTGTTTACACAGATTAGAGGTCAAGGTCACAGTCAGCCTTTGTTTAATTTTCAATTCCGGACTCTGTCTCGAACTCTAAATCTTTTTATTTTTCGAAAATCCCATATTTTAAAAAATATTTCAAATAAGCCATTGTTTTGACGATCGTAGTAGAAATCGTGTGAGAAAAAATAGAGTAAATGAAATTCTACTGTTTGGTTGGATTTGAAGATACGAAAGTGTTATTTTAGATCACGTGATCTAGATTGAGGTTTCTGATCCGGGCATTCCATTCGCTGATTCAGAAGTTACTCTTTTAGGATTGGTGGGTCAGACAATTTACATTATATCCAAGTGCTATGTAGCCAATCTAAATTGACTGCATCATATAATCTGTAAAATCATTGCATTCCGAGAGAGCGTGTAGGAACAAATTAAATATTATTGATAAAGATTAACCAGATCTTCTCGATTTGTTTCCCGCCCAATGAATACTAGATTTGCCCCTGAAATTATACAACAACATTTGGCGGGAAATAAGGTTTGTCCCCCTTTTTACTGGCTCCCGACACTTTCGTTATTATCGTTTATCGACAGTGCCTTGAATTTTACGAATTGAATCACCTTTTAGACTTCCTTAAAAATATTATTATTATTAGCTCACCTGAGCAAGAGGTGCTCAAGGTTTGCTGTTGTGGTCCCTTTTTGTCAGTAATCCGTCCGTCTGTCTGTCCGTCCGCCACAATTCGCTGTTACCACTCAAGCATCCATAAATATTGACCAATCATGACCAAACTTTATCAAAACATGTATGATCATAAGTTCTCGGATGAGTTCGATTTTGGGTCAGATCGGACCAGGATGCACGGAGTTAAGTGCCCTTAAACATAATAAATACATAATAAATTACTATTTTTGACTTTGTTAACACTCTAGCATCTACAAATATTTATCAATCAATACAAAGCGTTGGTAACTAAAAGATCACGGATGAGTATGATTTTCAGTATATCAAACTATGAAGTCATGAGTAATGTGCCCTTGATTTGAACAAAATTGTCGTTTTTTGCCATTCTCGACTTTATTTATACCTTAGCATCTAAACCTGGACACAACGTTGAAGATTTCAAATGACTTTGATTTTCATTCTGATCGGATTGGTAAGTCATGAGTTTTGTGCCCTTGCATTTGACAACTTTTTCCACCTATTTTACTCTCTAGCATCCACAATTATCGACTAATCAAGACAAAATTTTAGCACAATGTTTATGGCAATAATATCTCACATCAGAGTAAATTTCGGACTGATCGGATAAAAAACATGAGTAATGTGCCCTTGAATTAGACAATTGTCGTTTACGACTGTTTTCCACCTTGTCTACACTCAAGTCTACAATTGTTGACAAATCAAAACAAAACTTAGACACAATGTTTGTGACCATAAGGGATCTCATGAGTTTGAATCTTTGACTAAACGGATCAGAAAGTTATATATTATCTGCCCTTGAATTTTACGAATTGCTGTTTTGACTTTGTTTTTACTCTAACAACCTCAAATATTCACCAATCAAGAAAAACTTGGACTCAATGTTAGTGATCTTAGCTTATCAAATGAGTTCGAATTTGGGTATGATGGGATCAGAAAGTCATGAGTTATTTGCCCTTGAATTTAACAAAGTTGCTGTTTTTGACTTTTTTTTACTTTAACGAACACAAATATTGACAAATCAAGATGAAACTTTGACATTAGGTTGGCTGTCATGAGATCTAGGATAATTATGAATTTCAGCATAATTGGACAAGAAGTTGCAGTTATCTTACTTGAATTGACAAAATTGCCGTTTTGACGTTGTGTTTACTCTCTCTAACAACCACAAAAAGAGACCAATCAAGGCTAAACTTGGACACAAATTTGGTGACCATAAGTTTGTTGTCAATCTTAAAGTCACAGATAGTATTTGATAAATTCAAATAAGACTGTGGCTCACGTTATCTTGGTTCAGGTGAGCGATTTAGGACCATCACGGTCCTGCTGTTTAATAATTACCATGGCAATATGTTTCAGGTTATTTTCATTTTTTTTTCAGGAAATTATCTTGAAAAATTCATTTCTCCCGTAGCACCCCTGATTTTAGCACACCTGAGTACAAAGTGCTGAAGGTGAGCTATTGTGGCCGCTTTTCCATTGGCGTCCGTCCGTCCGTATGGTCGTTCGTCTGTTCACAATTTGGTGTTAAAACTCTTGCACCCACCAATATCACACATCCTCACTCAACTTGGTAAAACAGATATGAACAAAAGTTCTTGAATGAGTTATATTTTGAGTCAGATTCTGAAGCTATGTGCATTTGATCGTCAGAAATAGCTAGTTTTGACTTTGTTTACACTAGCATCTACTTAATTGATCCATCAAAACAAAACTTGGCCACAATGTTTGAAGCCATAAGATCTTGGATGAGTTCTGTTTTCAGGATGATCGGATAAAAAATTAGGTTTATGTGCCATTGGATATGACAAAATCGCCATTTCCGACTTTATTTTCACTCAAATATTGACCAATCGAGACAAAACTGGGTCTTAATGTATTCTGCCATAAGATCTTGGATGATATATTTTTACGATTGATGGGACTAGTGCAACCTGGGTTATATACCCTTGACATTGACATGATCGTCGTTTTCGACTTTGTTTTTAACTCTAAGGCTGTGTTCACGTAGAAATGTACGGTATACGGAATATTGTATACCGTATTCGCTACACGTCATTCATTATACGCTATTCGGGTCATGGTCATTTGCAGCATGTTCATTTCGAGAGTATGATAGATAGCGATTAGGAGATGATGTCTTTTTTACAGTCAGTAACTTCCTGAAGTTGACATTCACCTCGACCTAAGCTATTCCGAACCACTCTCTAAGCGTTCTATTCAATGCTCTTGGTTCGATCCCTGACGGCGGCACCCATCGTTTGCTATTACTTGTCTCCCACATAAAGGTTGATAATCGTAGACCTAGATCGAATAGGAGATTGGAGCTATGAAGAGATTTAATGGTAGCACTGGTGTGAGGAATACAAAGATTCAATTGCAGTTGCTACAGCCACCGCGATATGACTGAAATATATTGTTGAAACCTGCTTAAAACCCTATTCAAACAAAAAAGTCGACCCAATGCATTCAAAAGACTCAACATTTCCTTCAAATCAACCAAGCAGTTACACGATTGTATTTGCTGAATTGTAATTTAAAGAGTCTGATTAGTCAGCGGAGACACACAAAAATGAAAGTACAAATATTGTATAAAAGGGAGATACTATTATATTCGCTTACCTCCCCCCCCCCCTTTTTTTTTTTTTTTTTTTTTTTAGAAATCATTCCAAAAATCTCTCGCCTTAACAATCAGGAAAACATTTTGATACATAATCGCTGGCGGGAGGACAATAAGGAAACAGTGCATCCATTTAAGAATTTTGTGTTGCAGGAAATAGATACGAGGGTGAATAAAAAATTACGTAGACTAACGTTATAGAAATTTTGATTTTACAGATTTAGAAAAGAAAACTACGCTATCATTAAGTTGTGGCATTTTTCTGTTTATCATGTAAATTTGATCGCAACCCTCCTTGTTGTTCACCTGAAACAACCAAAATGGGTTGCGCCGGTGGCGCCTACTCAGGAACATAAAACTTTGGATTTTTTTTATCACAGTCATAGCAAACTCTTGTTAGTTCAGTAATATGTCAACATTAAATGGTTAGAGACGTGTACGAAATTTTATTCATTTCCGTTGGGAAATTTCAAAGTGATAGCAAAAGTCCACGTAATTTTTGATCCACCCTCGTATATACTTCATGTTTGAAAATCATTTTTTAATTTAAATTTTAATCAGGAAACCCAATAAACATTAAAAATCTAAACTCTGACCAGCAAAACCAGTTGTCACACACTGCACGCTGAACGAAAATCGAACATGTGCGATTACGACCACACTATACGCACCGACTAGTGCCCTCTTAATGAATAGTCTACTCCTATGTGAACTCAGCCTATCAGACACCAAAATTGACAAATCAAAACATAAACACAAAACACATTGTTGATGACCATAGCTTGATCAGAACTTCAGACTTTGAGTTATGTGTTCTTGACTTTTGTTTTCTTCGACTTAATTTTCAGTCTAACAGCCACAAATATTGATCATTCAAAACACAAAAGAATGCAATTTTCAGCTGGATCATAATCTCGCATCTTAAATCATGTGCCCTCGAACTTTACAACATTGTGATATTCGTGCTATTTATCATTACATAATGCACATAATCTTTCTGTTTTGTAGTATTTCAATACTAATTTCAGCCCAAGTAGGGCTATTTCATTAAAGCAAAGAAAAAATCGATAGCTCTGTTCTGTTGCTGTCAACTTCATGTATACATGTACAACTCTTCAAAGAAGGGGTGGTATATTGTTTCTCTATCGGTCAGGGTTTTTTTAGACTGTAAGTCTAAACTACATGTTTGCGAAAATTTATTGGTACACTTAGTTACATCGTGAAATTGACATTCACCTCAATCAAAATCATTCTTAATCGCTAGCTAAGCGCTCCATTCATTCATTCCAAACACTCACTCACACCATTCAATAACGCTCAAACCCATTTAAAAATATAGAATATCCAACGTCATTCAAAATGAATTATGATTGTGAAAAATCGCGATTTCATTAACATTATTCAAATTATTAAAATTATTAGCGTCTCATAGGTTCTTGAAGAAATAGGAAGCCATGTATAAAACTTGAATTTATTTTTAATTAAAGGGAGGTAATCAATATCGCAAATTTTGTTCATCTTGAACAAAATTTACGATATAGGATTACCTACCATTAAATTAACTCAAAACTCGCTCCACACACTCGTTCAATTTCATTCCTAAATCATTCCAAAATCATTTATCTTGTCAATTTCACGATGTTAATAACTGTACAAGTCCATTAAGTCATGCTTCGTCTTATGCTGCATTCTCTAGCAATTGTGTACTTGTACTAAAAAAAACGCAGTGAAAAAGACACCCGGTCCTTATAATTGCAATCCTTTAGATCTTAGTGCTATGGGAGACCACTCTCACCACTGTCCTGATTAGCTTCTCTGGTTTAAATACAAAGTTTGCCACTTGCGTCAGGGAAGATCTTCTTTGGTTCAGTGGTTTAGCGCATTGGACTTAGAAACCAAAAATTTGAATAATACTTGTTCGCGTGGGCTCAACTCAGGCTCACGTCGGATATTTTCAGCTATGCTTAAGTTGCGGACCCTTCGTTTGTAATACTTAGAAACTATTTATACACTCAGCTTAATATTAAAGTTACAAGTCTATTTTTCCGGCGTATAGATTACACCCTATTTTAAGATCGTGTACTTTTTGTTTTATCTCGTTATCGAAAGTAGGTGGCATAAAGCTAAACAAATGGTTCACAAATAAACGACAATTTTTGAAATTTGTAGAGGTGCTTATGATCATTTTTGACAAGTAATTCTGCAATTTGAAACGAAACTAATCTATTCGGGCTTAGTTGAGAGGATTGCTTGATAAGCCTTATCCACTCGCTGTAAAA
Source organism: Fragum whitleyi (assembly GCA_948146395.1). Lineage (NCBI taxonomy): Eukaryota > Metazoa > Mollusca > Bivalvia > Cardiida > Cardiidae > Fragum > Fragum whitleyi. The sequence goes on from OX411558.1 coordinate 12,010,952, forward strand.
ACTGCATGCTTTTAATAATAAATTCTATCGAAAACATTTTAATCTCTAATATATTGAATAGCAATGTCAGAATGTGGAAAGAGAAAGAGGTTTTCCAGTTCTTACAACACAGGACTTGCAAACCGATTTGATTAATACGTGTTGATCATTTGGAACGTTTTCAATTGATTAGATTGAGTGTTGGAATGAATAACAGGAGCAATAAGCGAATGTTTTTGAATGGATTTGATAGGAACGATTGTGAATTCCACAAAGTAATTAACTGTAGTCCTATGTAAGGCGTGAGATTAGTAGCGACTTGATATTTCATGCAACTCCATTGTAATTTTTTTCTTTAAACACCAAGACTCTGCCATGGACGTACTGCTGAAATTCATGACATTTGGTAGAATGACGCCGCAGACAACCAATTTTCATTTCTTTCCTTTCCGTCTAAATTATTTATTGAGGTAATAAATCTCCATGTCCGTGATTTATTGGTCCATTCATCTTAAGCGTGCTTGTATCAAAACGAATATTTTCTCGATTCACATTAATCCGTCATGACAAAATGTCCTAACACTACGTTTTATATTTCGTCCTTTTGTTAATGCGAAGAAATAAGACTCGAAAAGGCTAAACATACAGGTAGTAATTGACAAATATATATTTGATTAAGCATTTCCGTAACCAGAATAAAATCTTACATGCAGGCGAAAAGAAATGCGAACAAATGAGGTTTTCCTTGTCAAAAATATCTCTTCCTAGCACATCTTTTTTTAAACAATGTTCGTATATAAAAATAAACATATGATCAGTTATTATGGAAAACCTGCCTAAATGAAAATACTATTGACAATATTAACTATGAGGCCTATCTTGAAAATTGCACGTTCCTAAAACAAGTAAAAATGGTTATTTGAAAAAAAAACAAAAAAGCTGAGACGATTTGTAACTGTTTATATAAGCATTTTCTCACCGATCGGATTTGTATTCCCCAACGGTAATTAAGAGTGAGAAACATTGAAGAAAAAAGAAATAGTGCTTGTTTCATTTTTAAACTATATTTGCTGCCTTTTTACCTCACCTGAGCAGAACATGCTAAAAAGGGGGGGGGGGCGTTTTGGAACATCCTGAGTCCATCGTCCGTCGTGCTTTGTGCGACATGCGTCGTAAAAAATCTTCTTCTGAACCACTGGGCCGATTTCAATAAAACTTTGCACAGGTGTTACTTGGGTGACCCTCCTTAAACATTGCCCGAAAAATAATGATTGGCCCATAAATAACGGCCTGGCGGGGCGGGGCTGATTTTGAACCCGAAATCTTTGAAAAAAACATTTCCTCATGAACCACAGGGCCGGTTTTAATCAAACTTGTTTATTTGGTAGTTATTTAAAATTGTTCACAAGATTTTGATTGGCCCATAGATATGGGCGTAGCAGGGAAAGGCTTATCTTGAGCCCGAAATCTTTGAACGACATCTTCTCATCTACCAGCCGATTTCAATAAAATTTAACCAGATTATTCCTTTGGTGACCCTCTTGAAAAATTGTTTGCGGAATTTTATTGGCCCTTAAATATATGTGTGGCAATGCGTTTTTTTTTTTTGCCTAGAATATTTGAACGATATCTCCCCCTGAACAACAGGGCCGATTTCAATGAAACTTTACCAGAATATTCCTTGGGTGACCCTTTTTTTTAGAAAAAAAAAATACTCACAAAATTTTGATTGGCCCATAAATATTGGCAAGCCAAGGCAGGGCTTATTTTTAGCCCGAAATCTTTGAACGACATCTCCTTCTGAACATCCGGGCCGATATCAATGAAACTTTACCTGAGGTTTCCTTTTGTGACCCTCTTAAAATCTGTTCGTTAAAGTTTGATTTGCCTATAAATATGGGCATTACAGGGCGAAGCCCGAAATGTCTAAATATATTCTACGCAGTAACCAATGGATGGGGACAGTCTATTATCACATTGAATTCTCGGAATAAAATCTAATCTTCAAAAACTAGGCAAATATAAATGAAACTTTGCCAGAAAGTTACTTGGGTGAGATCCACTTAAGCAATAAAATTCGGGTGAGCAGTTTAGGGACATTCTGGCCCTCTTGTCTTCAGTTTCTACACACATTGATTTTATGATTCAAACTTTAAGAATTCAAATTCGTCTAAAATGGTATGTTTTGAACAACTCATGTAAAACTGTCGAAACTAGATCCGTCGCAAAGCGGACTAATACTTTCCACCATCGCTTTGTCCCAGTTACGCAATCAGTTCAATTGCGACCTTGACCGTTGACCTTCGTGACCCCAAAACAATAGGGCACCTCCTTGGGATAATAGGCCACCATTGTGCAAAGAGTCATGATTCTAGGTCGCTTTCGAAAACAAAGTAGGTCTACGTACAGATGGACGGACGGACATACAGACATATAGGGTGAAACCAATATACCCCCCCCAACACACACACACACCCCTTCTGTTTCGTATCCTGAAGGATCCATTGTTTCAGAAAGTAATATCGTTGGTAGTGATAACAAAATACCAACGTAATATATTTCTCAACCAACGTAATATCTTTCTCAGGCAACGTTATATTTTTCTCAGCCAACGTAATATTTCTCAAACAAAGGATTCCTAAGGATGCATGAATACTAGAAAGTACTTTATATATAGTTTATAAAATAATGAAATTGACAAGTTGGGCCATTTAGGAATGATTTGGGAATGATATTGAATGAGTGAGAGGAGCGAGTTTTGGGTGAAATTTAAGGGAGGTAATCCAATATCGTTTTTTTTTCAGGATGAACTAAATTAGCGATAAACATTACCTCCCATTAAAAAACATGCATAAAAGTTCTATAAACAGCTTCCTTTTTCTACAAAAAACAATCAAACGCTTTGACTTTCAGTTATGTCGGTGAAATCGCGATTTGGTTCTTGCTTTATTTATTTTGAAGGTAGTTGTTGATCTTATATTTCTTAGTCATTTTGAGCGTTTTTGAATGGTTTGAGTGAGTGTTTGGAACGAATGATTGGAGCGCTCAGTGAACGTTTCAGAATGTTTTTTATTGAGATGAATGTCAATTTCACGATGTTATTAACTGTAATAATATAAACAGAATAAGTGGATGTGACTGTATTGGGTGGATTGAATGCATTGAAAGCCCGGGCGCTGTTCGAGCGATTTAGGTTGGTTTTAATCTAGATGAATGTCATTTCCACGACGTTATTAAGGTAGGTGACCCGTAATAGTTCCGCAACATTTCAAAAGTAATGAAATTTAACAGTGTTAACAGAGGTTTCCTAATGATTTGCATTAGGAAACCTCTGTCAACATTATGGAAGTTCATGAGTTCCGATGTGTTGCGGAACTATTACGGTACCACTACCTTAACTGAGTTGTATTGTTAGGAGTTCCCGAATAGCCCTTTTTCGCGTGATGGGTCAAAAATACGTACACTTACTGGTGAAAATATTCTGGGTTACTTCACGGAGTAAATTATCCTTCGCGTTCAGCACACGCAAACGTTTACCAACGTATACGAATGGAAATCTGACTTTAGTATTCACCAATTGCAAATCGGAATGTCATTTCTCAAGCGTTTGAATCGAGAACGCGGAGCTGTTTAATTAAAAAACAGTACCTGACTTGCAGTAAAAGTCCAGCATATCTCCCGGCAATGGAGATTATGGCGTGTGGAACGTTGCAAAATTCGATAAATATTTTTATGTGATATAATTTTATATTTATATTCTATATTTTTTTTATTTATATTCTAAAAATATTTTTATGTGATATAATTTTATATTTATATTCTATAATTTTTATTTATATTGTATATTTTTTATTTATGTTCTTTATTTTTTTTATATTTTTTTTTATGTTCGATAACGCCAAAAAAAAATATGTGATATAATTGTTTATTAATATTGCATATTTTTTTTTATTTATGTTTTATATTTTTTATTTATATTCGATAACGCGAAAAAAAAAAATATGTGATATAATTTTTTATTTATATTCTATATTTTTTATTTATGTTCTATATTTTTTATTTATATTCGATAATAGTGCGAAAAAAATTTATGAGGTATAATTGCATCATGGGATACTAGTGACATTTGTAACAAACGATTTGATTGGACAACGGATTTCACAACAAAAATGGCTGCCCCCGCAAGGTGTGACAAACCCCCAACAAATTTTGTTCGAGAGTAATAATTTGGGGGAGAGAGAGACTTGATTGGTACCTTGCATCCCCTCCCCCTTTCAAACCACCTTACCCCCTATCAAAGGGTTGAGTCGGTGGATGTTGCCTTATAAAATGGGGATGTGAGTTATCAGAGTGCATCTGTGCACATGATAGATGCACTCTGATAAATCACATTCCCAGGGCAACAGTCAATTTTCCCCCTCTCTCCCCCATGTTGATTAACTAAATTATGTTTATAAGTTATTATGCCCCCTTTCCAAGAAAAAGGGGGTATCGTCGTTGTAAATGCAAAACCTCGTATCTCGATTTTGGAAAATTTTAAAGGGGTGGGAAAAAGTGTAATAACTTTCCACAAACTGAAATGTTTTTCATGCAAGTTCACTTGGTTGGACATATTGTTCACAATCAATGTGTGTATAATACTGATCAGTAAAAACATCTCAAAACCTGCATGAATTGTCTTAACTGGGCACACAAGTTTGTACCTTGAAAATTGCAAGAATCGACATACGAGGTTTTGCATTTACACCGACGGTATATTGTTTTGCAAGTGTCGGTCCGTCGGTCTGTCCGTAGACCAAATCTTGTCCGGAGCTTAACTCGAAAAGTATTAAAGGTAGAATCATGAAACTTTACAGGTGGATAGATCTCATTATGGAGAGGTGCAGTGCACAAGAACTGTAACTCTGCCGATCAAATTTTTTGAGTTATTGCCCTTTGTTGATTTTATAACTTGATTCTTGTCCGGAGCATTACTCAAAAAGTATGTAAGGTAGAATCATGAAACTTTACAGGTGGATAGATCTCATTGTGGAGAGGTGCAGTGCACAATAAGCGTAACTCTGCCGATCAAAATTTTGGAGTTATTGCCCTTTGTTGAATTTATAACTTGATTCTTGTCCGGGGCATAACTCAAAAAGTATTTAAGGTAGAATCATGAAACTTTACAGGTGGATAGATCTCATTGTGGAGAGGTGCAGTGCACAATAACCGTAACTCTGCCGATCAAATTTTAGGAGTTATTGCCCTTTGTTGATTTTCAACCTTGATTCTTGTCCGGGGCATAACTCAAAAAGTATGTTAGGTAGAATCATGAAGCTTTACAGGTGGATAGATCTCATTATGGAGAGGTGCAGTGCACAAGAACTGTAACTCTGCTGATCATATTTTTGGAGTAATTGCCCTTTGTTGATTTTCAAACTTGATTCTTGTCCAGAGAATAACTCAAAAACTATGTAAGGTAGAATCATGAAACTTTATAGATTCATAGCTCTTATTATGGAGAGGTGCAGTGCACAAGAACTATAACTCTGCTGATCTATTTTTTGAGTAATTAAGCTTTGTTGATTTTAAATTTTTATTCTTGTCTGGAGCACAACTCAAAAAGTATGTAAGGTAGAATCATGAAACTTTACATGTGGATAGATCTCATTATGGAGAGGTGCAGTGCACAAGAACCGTAACTCTGGCGATCAAAATTTTGGAGTTATTGCCCTTTGTTGATTTTATAACTTGATTCTTGTCTGGAGCACAACTCTAAAAGTATGTAAGGTAGAATCATGAAACTTTACAGGTTGATAGATTTCATCATGGAGAGGTGCAGTGCACAGGAACCATAACCTTGCCGATGAAATTCCTGGAGTTATTGCTCTTTGTTGAATTTACACTTAATTCTTAAAAATGCCTATATCTCATGTCTTTTTACACATTCAGGCTTGGTATCTCACACATAGATACTTCCTATCAACATCATTCACATTTGACCATGACCTTGGACATTGTGACCTTGGCCTTGGAGTTTGACCTACTTAAAAAAAATTAAACCGGGCATATATCTCATGACCTATTTCACATACAGCCTTGATATTTCACACATGGACACCTCCTACCAAGACCTTTCACAATTGACCATGACCTTGTGACCTTGACCTTGGAGTTTGACCTACTTTAAAAAAATTAAACCGGGCATATATCTCATGACCTATTACACATACAGCCTTGATATTTCACACATGGACACCTCCTTCCAAGACCTTTCACAATTGACCATGACCTTGGACCTTGTGACCTTGACCCTGGAGTTTGACCTACTTTTTAAAAAACTTTAACCTGGCCGATATATCATGTCCTTTTACACATACAGCCTTGATATTTGATTCAAGGAAACCACCAACCAAGACCTATCACATATGACTTTGACCTTGGACCTTGTGACCCTGACCTTGGACTTTGACCTACTTCTATGATACATTAACCTGGCCTATATTTCATGTCATTTTACACATACAACCTTGATATTTGACACATGGACACCTACGACCAAGACCTTTCACATTTGACCATGACCTTGGACCTTGTGACCTTGACCTTGGTGTTTGACCTACTTCTATAATACATTAACCTTGCCTATATTTCATGTCATTTTACACATACAGCCTTGATATTTCACACCTGGTCACTTTCAACCAAGACATTTCCATTTTGACCATGACCTTGGAGTTTGACCTTGGAGTTTGACCTACTTTTGAAATACTTAAACTAGGCCTATATCTCGTGTCCTGTTACCTATACAGTCTCGATATTTTATTCACATGGACACCTACTACCAAGACCTTTCACATTTGACCATGACCTTGACCTGTGTGACCTTGACCTTTGATTTTTACATACTTTTAGAAATCTTTAACCTAGCCTTTATCTTATATCTTATTACACCTACAGCCTTGATATTTCACACAAAGACACCTCCTACCAAGACCTTTCACATTTGACCATGACCTTGAATATTGCAACCTTGACCTTGGAGTTTGACCTATTTTAAAAAAAACTTAAACCTGGCATATATCATATCATGTCCTTTTACACCTACAGCCTTGATATTTCATACATGGACACCTCCAACCAAGACTTTTCACATTTGACCATGACCTTGACCTTGGCATTTGGCCTACTTTTAAAAACTTAAACCTGGCCTATATTTCATTTTACTTTTATGTATACAGCCTTGATATTTCACACATAGACACCTCCTACCAAGACCTTTCATATTTGACCATGACCTTGGACCTTGTTAACTTGACCTTGGACTTTGACCTACATCAAATGTACGCCCTTGAGGGGGCATATATGTTTTACAAACATCTCTTGTTTATTAATTAGCTTAATTAATTAACTTTATTAAGTCACTCCTGGCAACTTTGCCAGCTACAAATATTGGGGGAGGGGGAAGCTTTTTGTCGCCATGTTGGAAGGGGGCTTAGGTAAAGTCAGAAGCCCCGTTCCCTGCAAACCTTTCCCCCTTTGCCCACCCCCTTATTATGTTAATAATATGTTAACATAATAATGAGGGAGAGAGGTAGGGAGGGAGAGGGAGGAATGGTTATTCAAAAGTTACAGTTGGTGCACCTGAACTGGAAATCCCAGGCCAAACCTACTTTGTTCTCTTCTTCTAGCACAAAATTCCCATGTTCGCAATAGCCTTGATGGGCAGTAAATAGCTTATTCATCATGTCAATCATTTACTGCAGGTTGACAATTCTGTTGCCGTGGATGGTGGTTGTGGTTTTTCGCCGACTTATGAGCTAGTACCCACCCGGGGCAGAACTATCATCTCCAGGCTTGCTAGCATGACCTGACTCCATATTTGCATCATCCTGAGCTTGCTGTTGGGGATGGTACTGATGACTCTTTCTGAACTCACCGGTTTTGCGCTTGGTTCTACCCTTCCCCATATTAGTAAGTAGATAGGTTATCTCTGATATGTCAAACCTACTTACCCTCTGAGTTGCAGTGATTGTAATTTGATGTTAAATTAATTATAGAAAATAGTATTGAAAGTAAATTAGCAATATGACCTACTGACTTTAAGAAAGTAAATGTATCTTAGGTAATGTATCGAAGATTTCCAAGTCAAAGTCTATTCAGAAATTGCAACTCAGACTTCTGCATCAAGACCTTGGAAAACGCCCTCATAGCAACTGTATGACGTCATTGTTTTCTGTGACGTTGCATTGAGTTTTTTTTTAATGGCATTCTGTCCTTTTGGCACCAAATATTACGACTTTTAGCTATGAATTAAAGCTTTTTCTAGCATTTTTAGCTCGACTTTTCGAAGAAAATGAGAGCTTATACTGTCACCCGGGCGTCGGCGTTGGCGTTGCCGTTGGCGTTGCAACAAAGGTTAAAGTTTTTTCAAACATCAGTAACTTCCATACTATCAAAGGGATTCAACCCAAACTTGGAATACTTATTCACCATCATACCCTCTACCTTACTACAAGGGCCCATGACCCTGGCTACACTATATTTGGAGTTATGCCCCCTTTATTAGCTCACCTGAGCAACATGCTCAAGGTGAGCTTTTGTGATCACCCTGTGTCCGGCGTGCGTCGTGCGTTGTGCGTCGGAAGTCATCAACAATTTCTTTAAACATCTTCTCCTCCTTAACCACTGGGCCAATCCTAACCAAACTTGGCAGGCATGTTCCTTTGGTGACCCTTTTCAAAACTTGTTTTCAGATTTTTGATTCGTCAAAAAATGTGGGCGTGGCAGGGCGGGGCTTATCAGACTTAGAGAAATTGTTAAATAATTCTTCAAAAATCTTCTTCTCCTTAACCATTGAGTCAATTTCTACCAAAGTTGGCAGAAATGTTCCTTGGGTGACCCTTTTCAAAACTTGTTTTCAAATTTTTGATTCGTCAAAAAATGTGGGCGTGGCAGGGCGGGGCTTATCAGACTTAGAGAAATTGTTAAATAATTCTTCAAAAATCTTCTTCTCCTTAACCATTGAGTCAATTTCTACCAAAGTTGGCAGAAATGTTCCTTTGGTGACCCTTTTCAAAACTTGTTTTCAAATTTTTGATTCGTCAAAAATGTGGGCGTGGCAGGGCGGGGCTTATCAGACTTAGAGAAATTGTTAAATAATTCTTCAAAAATCTTCTTCTCCTTAACCATTGAGTCGAGTTTTACCAAAATTGGCAGAGATATTCCTTGGGTGACCCTTTTCAAAATTTGTTTTCAAATTTTTGATTCGTCAAAAAATGTGGGCGTGGCAGAGCGGGGCTTATCAGAATTTGAGAAATTGTTAAATAATTCTTTAAAAATCAAATGTTTATCCAATTTGTACCAATATTGGCTGGAATGTTTCTTGAGTGACTGTCTTCACTGTGTGTCGAGAAATTTTTGATTCGTCAAAAAATGAGGGCATGGCAGGGCGGGGCTTATCAGACTTAGAGAAATTGTTACATAATTCTTCAAAAATCTTCTTTTCCTTAACCGATGAGTCATTTTTTACCAAACTTGGCAGAAATGTTCCTTTGGTGACCCTTTGCAAGACTTGTTTTCAAATTTTTGATTCATCAAAAAATGTGGGCAGGCAGGGCGGGGCTTATCAGACTTAGAGAAATCATGAAAAAAATCTTTAAAAATCAACCATTGGTCAAATTTGAAGTAAACTTGGCAGATCTGTTTCTTGAGTGACTGTTTTCAATGTGTGTTCATGAATTTTTTTATTTGTCAAAAAATGTAGGCATGGCAGGGCGGGGCTTATCAGACTTGGAGAAATCATTAAACAATTCTTTGAAAATTTTCTTCTCCTTAACCGTTGGACCAAATTATACCAAATTATTCAGGAATGTTCCTTAAGTACCCCTTTTTATTTTTATTACAAATTTCTGATTCGTAAAAAATGTGGACATGGCAGGGTGGGACTTATTCGACTAGGAGAAATGATAAGAAAAATCAACTGTTGGGCCAATTTGTACCAGGGATGTTGCTTGAGTGACTCTTTGTAACAATAATATTGTTTGTGAATTTTTGATTTGTTGAAAAAAATAAGTGTGGCAGGGTAGGGCATATCAGACTTAAAAAAGTCGTACAGAAATTCTTCAAAAATTAATTATGGGGCCAATTTAAACCAAGTATAGCAAAATGCTCATTGAGTTACTCTTTTCAAACACTTTGTTGTAAATTTTTGACAGGTTAATAAATGTTGATGAGGCAAGGAGGGGCTTAAAATATTAAGCATATTAATGCTTGTAATGTATCATTCTGATGTTTCAAAATTTAATTGTAAAAGTTGAATCTTATAAAAATCAAACTGGTACAGCACATGATATTCAATATTTAAGATGTCACTACATGCAATATGATTGAATACTAATGTGACTTCATTGCATTCTTTGGAAATTATGAAACTTTATTAACAATAATTTGATACGACTTATATATTTGTTCACAACAAAATTTATATCATACACAATCAAATACAGGAAGAACTCAGGTGAGCGATATCAGTGCCTTTCAGGCACTCTTGTACTAAGCAACTTAGAAAGTCGAGCGCACTGTCTTCGGACAGCTCTTGTTATTAAAGTTAAGCAGCTACATTTAAAATTAATTTGAAGAAGTAGAGACTGAGAGGAGTTTTTATTGTTTCCAATTCCATTGACAAATGAAGAAGTTATAAGCATTTTGCTCCAAATAAGAGGTGCGTCGGAATCGGGCTATTATTGCCCATATTTTACTGGCTTTGATGTCCTTTCTATTTCAAGTCTGGATCAAGTCTGTAAGACATTTTCTTTGGAAATTAAACATGTTCTATCTTTAAAATGCATTAAGTTGTAGAGTATAATCATTCCATGAGGATATTAAACAATTTCGAAAAGCTATAGGATAAAGACCTGCCTAAGAATTACTTTTAGGTCATTGTGGGCAGAAATAGATCCGGTCAAAATTTGAAATCAGGCATATTTGCCTTGATAATTCCACTGTAGGATTGAATTTCGTGGAAGATATTGATTGAATACTCGAAACAGGTTCATATGCTGCCAAATAATGTCTTCTTTTGATATGATTTGCAGAACTACTTTATGTCAATGACCTCGTGTTGACCCCTGACCTGTGTCGGCCAGCCCAGAGGATATGTGGATGTTTTTACACGGTGAGTAGACAATTTTGAAAATGACGCGAGATTATGGTGTTTAAGCTAGTAGTTTGTATTTATTTTTCTGATGAGATTTGGAAAACTTTAAGGGGAAAGGGCTAAACTGCTGGGATTTTGTTATAGAACATGGCTGTGAGAGTTTGAAGTTTGGTGATTTTGCATTGTTTTGTATGGGCCGTTTTACACAGGTCCGCAACCTTAATAGTTGTGTTAAATTCAGAGTTCTCAATGAAATCATCATTGGCAGTCATAAATCACATTGCAGCAAGTCTTTTTGTAGTCAAAAGAGTAAACTTTACTAACAAAAGTAAGAGAAAAGTGCATCCTTTTTGGCTGTTACAAGCACAGGTTGGACAATTTGGAATTTGATAAAAACTGTTTGTGATGCAAAGCTTATTATTGAAAAATATATGCAACAATGTTACTGTATTTCTTCACTTGATAATTCATTCATTTAGCAAGACAGTAGCTGTCCATAGAGTGAGTGTAATTAGTGTTATTGGCATATATTAGTGTTCAAACTGGGGTAGCATTGTTTTTCAATGCTACTCGTACATGTACCCTCGTACATGTACCTGTACATGTATATTATTCGATTTAATACCTTTTCATCGTGTAATGTGTTGTTTTCAATTTATTTCTGTCAGATTTTATATCCAGTCAGGGGCATGCTTTTAATACTTTGTTGATATAACTCTTATCATCTGTATTCCTATCTGTTTGTCTAACTGTCTATATCCATTTGTTTTCTATCCTTTGTCATTCTTTCTATCCATCATTGTACGCCTTGTCTCTGTCAGTAACTCAGTATCTGAAGTTTTTTATTATGCCCCCTTTCGAAGAAAAAGGGGGTATATTGTTTTGCAAGTGTCGGTAGGTCGGTCGGTCCGTCGGTCGGTCTGTCCGTAGACCAAACCTTGTCCGGAGCATAACTCAAAAAGTATTAAAGGTAGAATCATGAAACTTTATAGGTGATTAGATCTCATTGTGGAGAGGTGCAGTGCACAATAACCATAACTCTGCCGATCAAATTTTAGGAGTTATTGCCCTTTGTCGATTTTCAACCTTGATTCTTGTCCGGAGCATAACTCAAAAAGTATGTTAGGTAGAATCATGAAACTTTACAGGTGGATAGATCTCATTGTGGAGAGGTGCAGTGCACAATAACCGTAACTCTGCCGATCAAATTTCTGGAGTTATTGCCCTTTGTTGATTTTCAAAATAGATTCTTGTCCGAAGCATAACTCAAAAAGTATGTTAGGTAGAATCATGAAACTTTACAGGTGGATAGATCTCATCATGGAGAGGTGCAGTGCACAAGAACCGTAACTCTGCCAATCAAATTTTTGGTGTTATTGCCCTTTGTTGATTTTATAACTTGATTCTTGTCCGGAGCACAATTCAAAAAGTATGTAAGGTAGAATCATGAAACTTTACAGGTGGGTAGATCTCTTTATGTAGAGATGCAGTACACAAGAACCATAACTCTGCCGATCAAATTTTTTGAGTTATTGCCCTTTGTATATTTTACACTTAATTCTTAACCTTGCCTATATCTCATGTCCTTTTACACATACAGCCTTGATATCTCACACATAGATACCTCGTATCAACATTGTTTACATTTGACCATGACCTTGGACCTTGTGACCTTGACCTTTGAGTTTGACCTACTTTAAAAAAAAATTAAAGCGGGCATATATCTCATGACCTATTACACATACAGCTTTGATATTTCACACATTGACACCTACCAAGACCTTTCACAATTGACCATGACATTGGACCTTGTGACCTTGACCTTGGAGTTTGACCTACTTTTAAAAAGCTTTAACCTGGCTGATATATCATGTCCTTTTACACATACAGCATTGATATTTGACACATGGAAACCTCCGTCCAAAACTTATCACATATGACTATGACCTTGGACCTTGTGACCTTGGAGTTTGACCTACTTTTAAAAAATTTAAACCTGGCCTATATCTCATGTGCTATTACACATACAGCCTTGATATTTCACACGTGGTCACATCTTACCAAGACTTTTCACATTTGACCATGACCTTGTGACCTTGACCTTGGACTTTGACCTACTTTAAAAAAAACTTTAACCTAGCCGATATATCATGTCCTTTTACACATACAGCCTTGATATTTGACTCATGGACACCTAAGACCAAGACCTTTCAAATTTGACCATGACCTTTGACCTTGTGACCTTGACCTTGGTGTTTGACCTACTTTTATAATATATTAACCTGGCATATTTTTCATGTCTTTTTACCAATACAGCCTTGATATTTCACACATGGTCACTTTCAACCAAGACATTTCACTTTTGACAATGACCTTGGACCTTGACTTTGGAGTTTGACCTACTTTTAAAAAAACTTAAACTAGGCTTATATCTCATGTCCTGTTACCAATACAGTCTCGATATTTTACACATGGACACCGCCTACCAAGACATTTCACATTTGACCCTGCCCTTGGCCTGTGTGACCTTGACCTTGGAGTTTGACATACTTTTAGAAATCTTTAACCTGGCCTTTATCTTATTTCCTGGTACACCTACAGCCTTGATATTTCACACATAGACACGTCCTACCAAGACCTTCATAAATGGACCATGACCTTGAATATTGCAATCTTGACCTTGGAGTTTGACCTACTTTTAAAAAACTTAAACCAGGCATATATATCATGTCCTTTAACACCTATAGCCTTGATATTTCACACATGGACACCTCCAACCAAGACCTTTCACATTTGCCCATGATCTTGACCTTGGCATTTGGCCTACTTTTAAAAACTTTAACCTGACGGCACATATTTAATTTTACTTTTACATATGCAGCCTTGATATTTCACACATGGACACCTCCTACCAAGACCTTTCATATTTGACCATGACCTTGGACCTTGTTACCTTGACCTTGGACTTTAATCTACATCAAATGTAGGCCCTTGAGGGGGCATATATGTTTTACAAACATCTCTAGTTTAATAAATTGTTTAATTCAGTTATTTAAACTTCTCTTTTCAGTAGACATTTCCGGAGACATCAACTACAAGAAATGGAACATGATATTCAATCTTTTTTGGATGGACTTGGCGATCTATTACTCTTTTGTGAAGAAAAGAGTACTTACTGTTGTTTTGGCGATGTAGAGCTCTGCCAGGAAGGGATAAATACAGCAGTGACCACTCTTCAATTCATCGTTGCAAATTTGCATGAACCACCATCTGAGTTACTTGGGAGGTTGAATACTCTAATGAAATGTTTTTGTGATCTGAAACTGACATGGGATAGTATTAAATTTTCAAGTACGGCCAGTGTGCCTGTACATGTCCTTCAGGCTGGTCAAGAACCCAGAACAGAATCACCAGGGAGACCTTTGGCAAACGTAAATCTAGAACAGATCACTTTCTTGTTCCAACATGGTTTCAAGTTTAGTCATATTGCTGAAATGTATTTGGTGCACAGGACAACATTGTGGAGGCGGCTTAAGAATAGTGCAGTGCATTTGAATAAGTATACCAATATTGAAAATGAAGAATTGGTGACAGTTATTAGAAGCATTCAACAGGAACATCCGCACACAGGAGTGACTATGATGATGGGGCATCTTCGTTCTCATGGAATTTATGTTCAACAAAGCAGAATTCGTGATTTGCTGCGAAACATCGATCCTGCTTCTTCTGCACAGCGTTGGGGTTTGGTAGAAACACGTAGATCTTACAGTGTGCCAGGACCTAACAGCTTATGGCACATCGATGGGCATCACAAACTTATAAGATGGAAACTTGTTACTCATGGTGGTATTGATGGCTATAGCCATTTAATTGTATTTCTTCGGTGTTCAGATAATAACTATTCAGACACAGTGTTTCAATTATTTTTGGAAGCTGTGGAATAATTTTCATTACCGTCAAGAGTGAGAGGAGATAAGGGATCTGAAAATGTTGGTGTTGCTGATTTTATGGAACAGACAAGAGGCTCACATCGTGGAAGTTTTATAGCTGGAAGGTCAGTTCACAATTGCCGAATAGAAAGGCTGTGGCGTGACGTATTTTACTCCGTCATACAGACATTTTACTCATTGTTTTATTACCTTAAGAGTCAAGACATGCTGGACCTGGAAAATGAAAATGATATGTTTTGTCTGCATTATGTGTTTGTACCGAGAATTAATGCTGCCCTGGAAGAATTTAAGGAGGCATATAATAACCACAGCATGCGAACAGAAAGAAACTGGAGTCCATATCAGATGTGGATAAATGGAATGGTCAGCCAAGATAGGAGAAGTAGTATTGCAAATGTAATAGAAAACCCTCTGAGTTGGAGATGAGTACATTTGGCATTGATCCTGCAGAAATTTCATTTTCTGAATCAAGTGATGAAGACATACAAGTCGACAGAATGAATACTTCTGTCATACCGCATTACACATTGCAACTTTTGAGAACAGAAGTTGACCCTCTTAGTGTCTGCAATGACATGGGAATAGATTTATATTGCAGAGCACGAGAAATTGTCAGTTCTGTGTAGATAGTATACATGTACTGGATATTTGGTTAAAACCATATGCCGATAGACTAGCCAAATTGTTTTTATACCACTTGCTAATTTTATAGATGTAAAGGTCTTCCCACATAATGTGGCACATCCGGGCACTTTCGTGTGTATAAACAAGCCAATTGGATAAGCCAGTTTTGATGCCTAACAACATTTTTATGCACCCTTGAATCTTTGATTCGGGGTAAATATAGCGTTTGTCACGTCTGTTTTTAGCTCACCTGAGCACGAAGTGCTCAAGGTGAGCTATTGTGGTCGCTTTTTGTCCGTCGTCTGTCTGTCCGTCTGTCCGTCCGTTCACAATTTCTTTAAATATCTTCTCCTCCTATATCAATGAGCCAATTTTAACCAAACTTGGAAGGAATTTTCCTTGGGTGACCCTTCTCAAAACTTGTTCGCGGATTTTTGATTCATCAAAAAATGTGGGCGTGGCAGGGTGGGGCTCATCAGACTAAGAGAAATCATAAGAAAATTCTTTAAAAATCAACCATTGGGCCAATTTGAACAAAACTTGGCAGGAATGTGCCTTGAGTCACTCTTCTCAAAATTTATTCACAAATTTTTAGATTTGTCAAAAAATGTGGCCGTTGCAGGGAGAAAGGGGCTTATCGGCTTAGAGAAAGCATAAAAAATTCTTTAAATATCAAACATAGGGCCGAATTGAACCAGACTTTGCAGGAATGTTCCTTGAGTCACTCTTTACAAAATTTGTTCACAAATTTTTACATTTGTCAAAAAATGTGGCTGTGGCAGGGAGAAAGGGGCATATTGGACTTAGAGAAATCATAAGAAATTTCTTTAAAAATCAACCATTGGGCCCAATTGAAGCAGACTTGGTAGGAATGTGCCTTGAGTCACTGTTTCAAATTTATTCACAATTTTTTACATTTGTCAAAAAATATGGCCGTGGCAGGGAGAAAGGGGCTAATCAGACTAAGAGATATCATAAGAAAATTCTTTAAAAATCAACCATAGGGCCTAATTGAACCAGACTTTGAAGGAATGTTCCTTTAGTCACTCTTTTCAAAATTTGTTCACAAATTTTTTACATTTGTCAAAAAATGTGGCTGTGGCAGGGAGAAAACGCCTTATCAGACTTAGAGAAATCAGAAGAAAATTCTTTAAAAATCAACCATTGGGCCCAATTGAAGCAGACTTGGTAGCAATGTGTCTTGAGTCACTATTTTCGAATTTATTCACATTTTTTTACATTTGTCAAAAAATATGGCCCTGGCAGGGAAGAAGGGGCTTATCGGACCTTGAGAAATCATAAGAAAATTCTTTTAAAATCGACCATATGGCCAATTTTAATCAAACTTGGAAGGAATGTTCCTTGCGTCTCTTTTCTCAAAGTTTGTTCAAATTTTTACATTTGTCAAAAAATGTTGGCATGTCGGGGAGGAAGAGGCTTATCGGAAAAGAGAAATCATAAGAAAATTCTTTAAAAATCAACCATTGGACCAATTTGAAAGAAACCTGGCTGGAAAGTTCCTTGAGTGATTCGTTTCAAAATTGTATCTTGTAATTTTTATTTCCTTAAAAAGTATTTTGGTATGGCAGGGTAAGGGAAATTCCCTGCATTGAAAATTAAACTGTACTGTGGGTTGTAATGGAGATACTTAGTTTTCTTCTAAACTGTTTGGCCTAGAACCTTGAAATTTTGTGTAAGACCTAATTTCATGAATGGCTTCCAGAATACAAGAAGCTGAAGATAAGAGGAGATAATTGCTTTTCAAAAAGCAATATTTTGTTTCAATATTCATGAAACCCTATGTTGTTGGTGATCATTACAATCATCTGCTTGAAAAGATTAATTTATTCTACATTGGGTTTTGATATAAGTAATAAATTTGGAAAGCTTTTACTATTTCTCTTATCTATTTCTGTTATCAATATCTCTGGCTGGCCCCATTTTTAAGTTGGAATGCGGAGCAATTCCAACTTAGATTTAACAAAACCGCAAAATGAACACAAGATAATTTCATTTCGGGTTTTTTGAGAACACATATCACGTGAACTGGATGTGAATACACTTCGGCCTATTTTGTATATCTCAACTTGACAAAGACATACAGTTTATTTCATCAAAAAGTAATAATGCTGTACAATTACACAGCCATCACTTCACGTATATTATTATCATGCTAATTTATGTTTTAAACGATATTTATTGAAAGTTGCGTACGAATATATTAGTATCATATGTTTGCATTACTATATTTGGAAATCATGTGATAAGCCAAGTCCAATAAGGTCAGCAATTGACAATATCACTAGCCAATCACGTGGTCTGCTTATTTGGTAATGTCGAGATCTGTTTTTCAGTATTGTGGCAATAGCACAGACCAATCACGTGATCTGCTTATTTGGTAAGGTCGCGACCTGTTTTTCGTAGAATTATGTTATAGCTTCTTTTAAATGTATAGTTTCTCTTTCTGAACAACCTTATTACACATTTAACTTTTGACAAGGTGTTGTATTGTTAATTTCTGTCTAAGCTACGAAATGAAAATCTTTTCTTAAAGTGATGATACACTGCTAAAGTTAATAAATATTTTTACAACATATTGTCGTTTGTTTTTCCGTCATATTGCAGTTATCTACATGAATGTTTCATTGTAAAACCCCAATACTGATCCACATAAACCCTTGCCACCATATCTTTAATTGAATTATGAATATCTTTGCCCAATTGCATTCATCACCAAGACAACTTGCCATTTGAAACAAACCAACTAGTACAACTTGTTTTCTTCACATTATTACACATCAACACGATTAAGAGCACCATCATACAGTTAGTTACATCGTGAAATTGACATTCATCTCAATAAAAACATTCTTAATCGCTCACTCAGCGCTCCATTGATTCATTCCAAACACTCACTCAAACCATTCAAAAACGCTCAATGTTGTTAGAAAATTATCAACATGTACATTCTAAATAAATTAAAGCCGCCGTCATAGCGCAGTTGGTAGCGCGTCGGACTGTCAATCTAGAGTTCGCGGGTTCGATCCCGGACGGCGGCACTCATTCTTTCCGACTATTTGTCTCTCACCAATGGGTTGATAATCGTAGACCTATGTGAGATAGTGGCTGGAGGCTAGGAAAGAATGTGGTGGTTGTACTGGTGACAGAAATACCAGGAATCCATTGTTAGGTGCTCCAGCCGCCGCGATATAACTGAAATAATGTTGAAAGCGGCGTTAAACTCCATTCAATCAATCAATCTAAATAAATTAAGCAAGAACCAATTCGCGATTTCACTGATATAATTGAAATTTAAAGCGTCTGATTGGTTCTTGGCGAAAAAGAAAGCTATTGATTGAACTTTTATGCATATTTTATATAGATTTTATATATATCGCTTATTTTGTTCATCCTGAACAAAATAAGCGACATTGGATTCCCTCCCTTAATTATCACTTCAAACTCGCTCCGCTCACTCATTCAACATCATGCCTAAATCATTTTAAAATCGTTCATCTTATCAATTTCACGATGTTATTAACTGTACCCCCAACTCAGAAGTAGAGGAGCACAATATTATATTGATTTTATCGTGTCTGTCTCTCTGTCCATTGACCTTTTACTTTCCGCTAGATAAAAGGAGAAGCAGTTGACCTGAAATAACGAAACTTTACACAAATATTGCCCATGACCCTTAGAAATGCCCTATTGTTTCGGGGTCATACATGTCACGGTCATCAGTAACAGTCTCCACTCTAACTGAACAACCAATTGACCCAAATCATAAGACTTAACACAAATGTTGTCAATGACCCAAGAAAGTTTCCAGTTTCGGAGTCACAAAGGTCGAAATCACCAAAAATTGTCTTGAGATTCCAACTCTTGAAGTAAAAGACTCCCCAGCGAAAATAGCTTTTCATCATGGACAAATCACTTGTTGATGTCCACTTTGCGACACCTCTAATTAAAAATGTAATTGATAACTCAAATGGAGCAGAAGTCATTTCAAAAATAATATAAAAACTGTTTTGAATGTATAAGTGTTCGCCTGTGCGTCTATTAGTCGGCTGTTTGGTCCGTATCGTTTTCTTCTTTTTTAGCTCACCTGAGCACAACGTGCTCAAGGGGAGCTTTTAGGATCACCCTGACTCCGTCGTCCGTCGTCAACTTTCTTAAAACTTCTTCATCTCTTAAAGCGCTTGGCCAATTGAAATTTTGCCAGACTGTTTCCTGTGTGACCCTCTTCAAAATTGTCGCTATATTCTAATTGGCCAATAAATAAGGGTATGGCAGGGCGGGGCTTATTTTGAGCCCAAAATCTTTGAATGACATCTGAATTACTGGGAAGATTTCAATCAAACTTTACAATGTTCCTTTGATGACCCTCTTCAAATATTGTTGGCAAAATTTTCATTAGCCCATAGATATGGGCGTGGCCGGGTAGGGCTAACTTTGAGTCCCCTTTGTAATGAGTGGGTTGGCAGGGTCTATTATGATTGCCTATAATTCGAATTATGTCTCTTCTTCAACAATTAGGCAAATTCGAATGAATCTTTGCCAGAAAGTTTCTTGGATAAGATCCACTGGACCAATCGAATTCAGGTGAGCGGTTTAGGGTCATTCTGGCCCTCTTGTTATCATTTTTCTTTCATCAAATTCAGGCCTGTATAGCGATTCAGAGGTTTAAGCGTCTCTCGTTGTTCAAATACATTGATTTATATACGCCAGTCAAATGACGAGACGTACTATGTGATCGATCACCTGTGATAGGCGGGAGGCGTCAGCTACGTTAGTATCTTGAGGTCACCGTCTCTCGAACGCATTCCAACTTATCAGTACTTTCAGTACTTTGATTATCTTATGTAAACAAATAAGAAGGGATTAGCCTAGCTTATTAGATGGTTTGACCTCATTTACTATATACTTTCAAATCACATACCAAATCTTGCTTATAATATCATAAATAATCAATTTTGATAGATCAGTATGCTTTGAAAATTAGCCCTATGTTGTATATTGCAAAATAATGAAATAATTGTTGAAAAAAACTCAACCATTACGCTAACTCATACCCAACTTTACAGGATCGATTGGAACAAAATTATTACTTAATTGTTTCCAAACAGAAAGTCCTTATAACTTTCATGCTTTTGAATTTGACAAAATTGCCATTATCACTCTTGTCATCTTGATTCAGGTGAGCGATTTAGGACCATCATGGTCCTCTTGTTTTGTTTGCGATTTTGTCACATAAACTTTAACTTGGCCATAACTTTTTAACGGTTCAACCTTAAGGCCCGGTCACACACGATTCCACGGCCGTTGCGCGGCCGTATCACGGCTAAAATAAATTACCCGTGGAATGGACGCTGTTAGACGCGATGTGGCAGTGATACGGCCGTGCTATGGCAGTGGTATGGACGTGGTAGGACGCGGAATGAAATAGAAATTATTTTGGACGTGGTAAAAATTTTTGAACTGCACAAAAATGTTACCGCGGCCAAACCACGGCTGACAGACGCGATGAGGCAGTGGAGCGGACGCGGAATGGCCGTGGAATGGCCGCGGAATGGACACGATAAGCAGTGCTTCAACAGTGCTATGGACGCGGACAGACGCGGTAAGACTCGGAAGTTAAAATGTATTGACATACGCTAGAATCAGCTACTCTCACATCTCTTTGCGGGAAAATGTCTTAACCCATAACCAAACGACAAATTTGATACAGACGACAATTTCAAGTTAAGGAAATTTAAAATCTTTTGGTCTTTTTGGTAGAAAACTTTTGTGGGAAATGAAGAAATTGCTTGTTACAAGCAATTTCTTCATTTTCTACAATATTTTCCCAGGCAATATGTGTTAGACATTAATGCCTATAAATTCAAAGCCATTCATTGTATGGCTACCAAAACTCTGCTTTGAATATTTTTCAAATTGCGCCCCTTTGCGGACTTTGTCCAATTGACTAGCAGCACATGTGGTCTATGACTATTTCTTGTATTTTTATCAGAACATTTAATTCACTTAACTTTCAGTTTTTTCCAATTAATTATCATGAATTTTTAATAACTTCTGCTTTTGACTTTCAATACAGGATTTGTATGATTATTAAATTTGAAAATTTCTCTCTGCAAGTTGGGTAATGATATAGAATTATTGTCTTTAAACTTACTTACTTTATTTTGAGATTAAAATGGTAGAAGAAGGCAAATTATACCTGTTGAGGGTAGGATTTTTTAGTGGAGTAAATGAAATCATTTGTTGTTAATCTGTGCCAAAAGCTTATTAATTTGTGCATTTACTAGACTTCAGATTTTGTTTTCGTTACTTGCTAGAAGTATGTCCCCCATCACATTTAGTAAAACCTGAACATGAATTGCATTTGTTAGATTGGACCATGCAACAAGCTTATATGAAACACTTAAAGGGACATTTCATTCCAATTTCAATTTTTTAAAGTATGTCTGGATGCCAAGATTGGTTATTCTAATGAGTATAAATACTATTTGTTTTTTGAAGTTGTTGCCAATAAGCGAGAAACACACATTTAAAGTTGAGACATAATCGATAAATTGCATATGAATCTGAACTGTTGTCCACAACAATTTGTTCAATTTTAACACAAAATATAAATTTCTCGTAAACGGCGCAATATTTTGGCTTGAAATTTTCAGATTTTTCAAAAGGAAATATGCTCTTTCAGATAAACATAAAATTAAAATTTATGACAAAAAATTCTGAAATGTCACTTTAAACGCTTCTTTGCATAATTTGAAGTCTGATATTTTGAAACCGTAGCATATCTGCAACATAGTATAGAAAAAGCTGTTGTTGTTAATTTTTAGCATCTACGTATAAACATTCCTTACAGTTGTCGCCACATGGTTTGGCACAATGTTTATGTTTTGTTCAAATGTAATTGAACGGTAAAGAAAACATAAACACGTGCCATACGATGTGGCGACAACTATAGTTGATGCTTATTTCTACATTGTGTAAACTTGATGGTTGATTTTATGTTGAACATATTTCTAACCCTGTGATTTACACCTATTAAATGATAAGAAACCACACTAGTGTTATCTTTTATCTTATGTTCCAGTCAACCAGTGCCATAAGGAATATGCTAAAAATCTTTGGCAAACATGCATTTATTAGACAGGAAGCTGATAAGCAGTCACATACAGTATGGATCACTTTTGGTCAATGTTTCGGAAGCAACAAAGGTCGGTTTCTGTCCTCGGTCTATGACAAGTCTTCAGCCTGCCACGCCCTTATGTGATGGATTTCTGTCCTCCATGTAGCACTGATGCAGGAGGTAAATAGGACCTGTATAATAGATTCACTATTAAACGAGAATAATTTCAGTTGTTTTGATAAAGCAATTCAACTGTAATTATTCTCGTTTTAATAGTGAATCGATTATACATGCCATTAGAGCCCTGCGAATAAAGTGCTACCGTCGTCTCTAGTATTCAGAACTTGGTGAAGAGCACATTTGTTGGGACCAGGTCATAGGACTTAACTATGCAGCTCCTGCATTGTCGTTGCAATATCATTCCGTTGGAGCTCCAAAATTGTAAAAGCCTATAGGGGCCCTAATGTTGCATATATGCAGGAGGGTAGAACAAACATATGTCAGACTTTTCCTCATTGTCTATATCAATTCCATTCAATGAGAGGAATGCACACAAGAAGTTTGAAAGTCATATGATGAATAATTTTAAAGTTATAGGCAATAAAATCAAAGTACCGGGTAACAGAGACAGATGACAGAAGTGATCCTTATGTACACACTGTCTATCGATAACGGCACAAAAAGCAATACTGCATCTAGTTATGATGGTGACATTTTAATCACGTGTTTCATATTTAGACAGTGCTGTCATATTTAGTTTACATTTGTATTTATTTTTCATTCATGACAACTTGAGATATTTCTTCAGCGTATAGAACTAACATATTTATTGATTACGGAGGTAAATGGTATCAAAAAATGAAAACACAAAATCATTGAAGTTTAAATCTTCATTTAATTAGCTAGAAAATACCAATATGTAAAAGAAACATCAAAAGTACAACCACCAACAAAAATAACATTGTTCATCTACGTATTGAAAATCAGAGCTCCATATAGGGTTGTATAAAATGACTTCATAGACCAATATCTCACTTATTTCTAAAGATATTTCAAAGTTATACCACTCATTTCAATGTCTCTAGACAATCGTAATGAGTGGTAGATCGTTAAAATCGGTCTAGAAATGGCCATTTTGGATTTTAGATACACATCCTTATCTTGAGCTCTGTCTACATATTGCAAAAACACCGCGCAGAGCTCCAGAAAGGACAGTTTCGGGTAAGGATGGGACTCAAAAAAGATGTTTAAATTTAATGCTTTAACTTTCAATAATGATCAGACTCTATCAAAATCTAAAGATATAACTGATAGCTGAAATCAAAATGTTAGTACACTGGGCCATGCAACAATTCAAAGCCAGAATAGCTTAGGCATTCCCAATTATACCATTGAAATTGCACAATTGGGTTCATCTAATGGAATCTGCATTAAACCATTAACAACCCTCCCATTCTCAGTCAAATAATAATATTTATTTCACACCCTACATTAGTAAACCAATGAAATCGTCCCATTCGTACCATGTGAGTATACAATACCTAGAGCCGTATTGTACGCACGAGATAATTGCGTGAACGCCCGGGATTCTCGATACTGCAAAGCGGCCAAATCGATATTTGTACGATGCACCGGTTGAACCCTCCAAATATGCATTGCACTCATTTGAACCCTACAAATATCGATTGTACCGTACAAATATGGATTTTTTTTCCAAATCGAGGCTGCGATACAAAATATCGATATTTGCATCGAAGAAGAATCTCCCTTAGTAGAGTTAATGTGCATTGGAGTTGAATGATTGTTTCAACATGCTATTTTGAAAGCACTGTCCTAAGCAAAAGCTAAATTTAATAGGGATAGATTTTACCCAGTTATCCGTGACGTAATTTCGGACAAACAATAGTATCGTGTGTGTTTTATAAAATCTCGTAACTATGGCTTGAATAAAGCCGTAATTACGAGATATTACAACAACACCGACGGTATATCAAAACAAAGCCGTAAGCCAAGTCTAATTTTAGCATAAAATCCTTGAATATTCTGTGATTAAAAAATAAACTCTTGGCAAAACATTAAGGCAAAAGGAGAAAATGAATTTGAACACCATTTTCTCATTTTGTCTCCATATATTTTTCTATCTTTGACACAAATTCTGGTTTAACCAACATCTATTCCTATATTGTCTGTAGCAACTTTCAAATGCGGAACGATTTTATCGAGTTAACAGTGAAAAAATTTCGGACAAACAATAGTATTTTGTAGGTGTTGGGATAAAATCTCGTAACTACGGCTTGATTCAATCCGTAGTCCCGTACGAGATTTTATAACAACACCCACGATATTGATCATTTCATTATGGTAAAACGAATATATTCTTAGCACAAAATTCACTATATTCTATCATCTCATTTTTTACGTTTGGAAAAGGGTAAAAACTACCGCAGAGTTTGGTGTGAAATAAAGAAGTCATTTAACATGTCTTTGTACAATACTGAATTTCTATTGGATTCATACATTGCAGAACCAGTCTATATTTAGACTCGCCTATCGGCTCGTCCAAATATAGCCTCGTTCTGCAATGTATTCATCCAATAGATTTCAGTATTGTACAAAGACATGTTAAATAACCTCATAATATTTATTTTCATTTGGCTGATGATCAACTGAGGACTGAAGTCAGGTTTAAAACACTGCCTTATTTGGAGCCCTTCATAAACTAAAGCAGGCACTAAATTGATACTGCTGAACTAACATCAAAATGCGACAATTCACAAGAGAAACAAGATTTGATGATAACGATCGCAGATCGTGTCTTGCGAAGCAAGACACGATCAAAGATCGTTTCGCGGCAGTACCGTTTTTTTTGTTTTTTTTTTGGCGGTTTATCAAAAGGGTGATTTAGACCCGACCCATCATTTTTACTATGCGAAAAAAAATAGTGTGATTTTTTTCGGTAAGGG
Source organism: Fragum whitleyi (assembly GCA_948146395.1). Classification (NCBI taxonomy): domain Eukaryota; kingdom Metazoa; phylum Mollusca; class Bivalvia; order Cardiida; family Cardiidae; genus Fragum; species Fragum whitleyi. The sequence continues at coordinate 12,036,743 of OX411558.1, forward strand.
CGCCGGAGCAAGCGATTTGATTGGCTAAAAATGCGAATTTTAAAATTGAAAATGCCAACGTAAAAGTCTAAGAGGAAACTTAGATACACTTTCACTTTATTTATTTTTTTCTTCTTCGGAAGGATATAAAACATTGAATAATTTCGTAAGATTATAATCGCCAATATTCACCTCTCGAAATATCAACAACACCCCACTTCCTGTTATCCTCGACTCGGGTAAATTTTATCGAAATCTGTCAAGGTTTTCCTTAGTTTAAAGGTAACGGGGGTAATTTTCGGTTATTTCATTTTGAAATTTGTTCAGTAACACCATCCGCAAGCTGAATAACCCTATATTGTAGGCTAGCAACCAAATCTATCCGTGATATTGGTTGCCAAGGTAGTTGTCAGGGTGGGTGGGGGAATTGTTTTCTTTTTTAAACAAATTTTGAGTCTGATCTATTCTATTCATCAATGCAAAAAAATCATTGATTTATCAATATATCAATTCACCTTGCCTCCAAACAAATGAACTTAAAGCCATGTCATGTTCATGGTAATTTTGCAGGTGACCGGTCAACTCGGCCCCTTTTTTTCTCACCCATTTGCAACAAAACAAGGCATGTTGTTGTTGTTGAATGTCAGTTCCTCCGTTGATTGTCGGAGCACACGGGTGGAATTTCCCGTAATAAAATCCAAACACAATAGTGAATTATAAGACACGTAAAAACACTAAAATAAGTTTATGGAGGATAAAAGGTTAAATAGTCTGTGCTCTATAGACGAGACGTATAAATTATAAGGTTAACTACCTCTAATACGCACTGCTTTTTAAGTTGTGCCAAATTACACTGAGGATTGATTAGATATATCTATTTACGTCGCGGAGGATTTGTATCTTAAGTTAGAGGGCATGTTGGGAAAGTTGTTCTGATCTGGTTCTGTGTAGCTTCCATATGAAATGCCTGGATAAGTCTTCAATTTGCTTGACCAATGATTGGTCGAGTTTGACTTCTCCTAAAGCTGGATGGGTACAATCTAGAGTAAGATGGGTTAGCAGGATGGGGTTGTTCAGTAATTCTTCAGTCTTCTGCTCATAGGCCGGGGATATGACTTTCTTCAGTTTAGATTTGTAGGAGTCACGGATATTCTCAGTGAAGGGGCAGTTCCCTATGAAATGTTCTCTAGTTTCTGGTTCTGAATTGCAGAGTTTGCAGATGGGGTTGACTTTGTACTGGTTGAAAGCTGACCGGTTTGCCTGTAATGTGTAGGTACCAGTGAGGAGTCTGGCCTTTGTTTCTGCCTTTTTTATGTCTTGTATGTTACAGTTGACACTAGAGTAGATATGCTGGGATTTCCCTACTTTGACAGAGTACGGATTTATGTACTTGAGGGTTGGTTTCTGCACGATATCTTCAGCCCATAGGTTCTCGGTGTAAGAGTTAATGGCGCTTTGTAGTATGTTCTTCCATATATTTTTGTCCAGCTGGTTTCCATGTATTTCATAGGCTGTGGGTAGACCATATTTGGCAAGAAGGTTCCTACAAGTGGAGAAGAAGCTTTTATCATCAGGGGTTTTTACCGCTAACTGTCTCTCAGCTATGGAATGTTCGATAGAGTCTTTACTTTGCAGTACTCTGTATAGGAGATTGATGGTATTCTTGTGGATAGTGACAGAAAGGGGTGGGATTCCTAACAAGGCTAATGAAGCGCTGTTTGAGGTTCTATCTGGTAGGTATTGAATCTGTTTCAGCGACTTGAATTGGAACGCGTCGAGTTTATTTAGATCCATTTTTGAGTATGGCAGTGCTTCAATCCCGTATGTGATGCGGGGAGTCACAAAAGTTGTCCAGATATGGCCTTTGATACTTTGGTTTAAGCCAGTTTTGCCATGAAGGCCAGCTCCTAATAAAGAATAGGCAGTCTTTCTTCCACATGTCAATTTTTCCTCAATTTTAACATTTCCTTTGGAGGTTCTACTTAGACCGAGGTGGGACGTGACAGTTTCTATTGGGATAGGCTCTCCATTGAGTTTGAGATTGTCAGGGTAGCATTTTGAGGGGTTATTTAGGGGTATACACGAGCTTTTTGAGGGGTTTATTTCATATCTGTGTCTTGCACTAAAGTTTCCAACTTCCTTTAGCATTTCATCCATTTCCCATGAGTGATGTGATAGTAAGGCCAGTTCGTCTGCACATGTGGTGTGTGGGATCTTGATGTTTCCTATTTTGGCTCCAGAAAATTTTTCTTCAAAATCTGTAAGGAGAGGATTATTGTACCGTTTATAGTGTTCGGTTGATAGAACACCACCTTGTCTGACTCCTTGCTTTATATTGATAGCACTTGATAGTAGGCCTTCCCATTTTACCACAGATGTTGCCTCTTCATACATGTCTTTCAACAGTAACCATTCCCAATTTGTTATCCCATCCAGAAAAAGGTTTCGCAGTAGAATCTTGTGGTTCACCACATCAAAGGCTTTTCTTGTGTCAAGGGTTGTAAAGAATAATGGTAGCTTCATAGCTTTAGCCTCATTTTGACATTCAGATATGATTAAAGCAGAGTTTATGCAGGAAGTACCTTCTGTGAAGCCTGTCTGTAGCTTGGATTGAGAGGGTTTGAAGATTTCCTTGTGTCTGTTATTCAGAACATGTTCGAAAAGTTTTAATAGAACTGGAGTTACTGTGATTCCCCTGTAGTTTCCAGGGTTGTTTGAGTCACCTTTTTTGAAAACAGGGGAGATTATACCTTTTTTAAGGATTTCAGGTACTTTGCCGGCTATAAGTAGGGAGTTTAAAATTTCACATAGGAGTAGGAGTAGCTGATTTCCACCCTTTTTCAGGTGTTCGGCTGAAAGGCCAAATATATCGAGAGCTTTGTTGTTGTTCAGTTTCCTTACGGCCGATCTTACTTCGCCGATTTCTATTAGTCTGGGGCTGCAGGATTGATTCCTTATGTAGGTTTCTATTTCCTCGCAGATTGTTTCCGCCTGGTGAAGATAACCATCATCAAAGCCTGGATTGTCCAAGGGGTTGGCAAGGGATTGGAAATGATCTGCCCAACCATCTGTTATATTTTCTGTAGTGGTTAATTCTTTACCTTTATATACCAGACAGTTTACTGTAGATTTTTCTTTGGATCTTTGGGCGGCAATAAGTTTATAGAATGTTTTGTTGTCTGATGTTTTGGACTCCATTATTTTGACCATATTGTCTTGTCTTCTCTTAGCAGCTTCTTGTCGCTGGATTCTACAGAGGTTATACTTAGCAGCTTTCATGTTTTTTGTTAGAGGGTTAAGGGTACTAGTCGGCCCACCAGCCACTCTCCATTTCCACCAGGTTTGCTTGCTTAGCTTGGCTGCTTGTAGAATTTCCGGGTTGAAAGGTGCTGTTCTATTCTTTAGTTTGCGTTTCTTGTTTGGTATAATCCCAGGTATGCTGTTTTTAGCAGCCTGGTCCAAGGTCTCTTTCAGGGATAGAATGGTTTCCTGTATGTCTCCTTTCTCCATTGTCTGTCTCATTTTGTCCATATTCTTGTTGATTGTGTTTTGAAAGACATCTATGTTACAGTTATTCCAATTCGGTTTTGGGAGGCTCATAGTTGTTTTCTTCTTGTAAGATGTATCCACATATAGATATGTTGAAATAGCTCTGTGGTCAGAGACGTTTGTCGACTGGTCAGTTTCTAATGTGACTTTTCCAGAGATCTCTCTTGCCAGGTTATTCTTCAGAATGTAATCTAACTCGACGGCTTGCTCTTTGTTTTCATGGTGAAAAGTTGGGGTTCCAGATTGTTGGTTGAAAAGAGAGTTCTTGTCTACGAAGCTTTTTAATAGCATGTCCCTTTCGTTCGGGGGATTCCTTGATAAGGAGCCATTAAAGTCGCCACAGACAAAAATTGCATGATTGTGGAATTTCGTACATATTTCTTCAATTTGATCTAGCGAGGAGGTGAAGTCTTCTTTCGTGGTAGATCCTCTGCAGGGTAGGTATACATTAATGATACATAATTTAGGGGATGATTCTGATGTGATAACATTTATTCTATGATTACCATCTGGGTGTTTATTTGTTTTAAGAGTCCAGTTGTTTGGGAATAAAATAGCCGTACCGCCGTATCCCCTGGGGACTTGTAAGGGTGGGATTGGGTCATTTTCATCAACAGCTTTTGCATGTGACTGGAAGTTTGGTGCGAGCCCATCTAGCCTTTCAAGTTGGAATTGATAGAGCCAGTGCTCCTGGAGGCACACTATATTTGAGCTGTGTAGTAAGTAGAGTTTGGAGGTACAGATTATTTGAGGAGACGTTCTTTATGTTAAGGGTTGTAAGTTTGATAGGGTTCTTATTTTCAGCTATATATCCCTTCGCTCTGAGGCTCGGCCCTTGGACAAAAAAGACTGATTAGTTTGGTTTCTGTCCATGTTTATGCATCCATCAGTAGGTTTAGGATGAATCGGGGTTGGGAGAGGTTCGGCTCTTGTAACCTGCTGATCAGCACCAAATCGTACTCTCTTAGGAGTGGAGCATAGGCTTATCCTTGGGTGTGCTTTTTGTTGTTTTGTGGCAGGTTTCATGTGCGCCATGGGCTGGGTTTGCAGACTTCTTTTGAATCTTGGTGGAACCTCTCTTCTTGTTTGACTTGTCCTATTTCTGGAAGACTGGTTGTTTACAACAGGTGACAACTGTTCCGGGGGCATTACTTCACTTTGCTCTGGCAGGTTCATTGTTCTGTTTGGAATTAGTATGTGCTCAGTCTGGTTGGGTGGGCCGTGATTGTGAGTCAAAATATTGTCCATTTGTTTAATCCCATGAGGCTGAGGTACTTTTGAATTCATATGCCTTACAGGTTGGGAGTATGGATATGGAGGGGGGTGGTGGAATCTCATGGGGGTTGGTATGAATCCCGGGTTAGGGTTGGGGTAATTGAATTGATTGATAAGTTGGGGTGGTAACAGGTGTGTCCGTAATACGTTACTCATTTGAGTTTCTAGTGCACATAGCCTGGCTTTGAGCATATTATTTTCCAGCTGACTTAGCCTTTCTTGAATCTGGTTGGAGTTTGGTCCATGAGCATTTCTTGGATCTGGGTACCCTTGAGGGTTCAGTGGCGAATTTGCTTGTAACCGTAGGACTTTATTTGAGTTTTCGAGCTCATCCACTTTCATCTCCAGTCTATGTATTAGGTTGATAGCAAAGTCAAGTTGCTGTTGGAGGTCATTGGCTTTTGAATCGTCTTTCTTTTTCTTTACAGGCCTTAGGTTTTTTGTTTGGAGGTTTTGGGGTTGGGGAGAAGGATGAATTGTTAATGTTTCAGGTTCCTGTGATTCTTGCTGGTCATGGACAGTCAGTATTTGAGGAGCATTGGCAGGGTTCACAGGGGGATTTTTATTATTACTGTTATTATGCGTTACGACATCAGGAGTTTGACAGGATACATATAGTTCATTCAAGTTAGAGGGTTCACGAATCTTTGATGTTATACTCTCGTTTTCTATTCCAACAAAAGAAATGTTACTCACTTTTTCTGGCTTGTCAGGTATACATACAGAATTTCGGTAGATAGTCTTGGGGTCAGTTTCAGGGGCTTCATCGTTTCGTAAAGCAGACGCAATGTTTAGTAAGTCGTTTGTTAGGGAGGAGTTGGAGCATGGGCTGTCCGGAATCTCAGCATCTGGGACATCCTGCATAATGGTTAAGTACCTACAGGATAAGCAGCTATATGGTACACTTTGGTCCTCGTAGAAATCTGTAAAATTTTTGTCTAGATGTTCGCAGTTAAAGTGGTTCCATTGATTGCAGCTGTCGCATTCAATACCTTCTTCTACCGGTTTTAAGCAGTGGGAGCAGGTAGATAAATCTGTGGTAATGGAGGTACCTGGATGAGATTCAGAAGAGATATTTTTTCTGCAATGGGAGTCTATACATATACTGGTGTGGCTTTCAGGATTATCAATACTCTCTTTCAGACATCTGTCAATAATATCAGCATAGAATTTATCCAGTGAAGACATATTTGGGTTGTTACTAACTTTTTCCATAATAATGGGCAATATTTCATCTTGGAATGTGGGAGTGCAATTGCCGTTTATCAGTAAAGAGCACTGTGTATTGTACATATTGATAGTGAATTTTGTCCTTCTCCCTGGGGCACCTGAGACAAGTTTGTTAACAGCCCTAATTATTACTTCCGGGTTATTCCCACACATGTCTTTAACATGAGTTTGGTTGAATACAATATTGAACTTATTGGATATTTCTGTGTCTGAGATCATGGAGCTTAGTTTATGTTTGAGGAGTTCATAGCATCCAGTGCTGCATTCAATCTTTAATTGCCTTCCCGAGTCTTTGGGGATCATATTTATAAATGGCCTGTCACATTTTTCTTTCTTTTTTACAAGTGATTTGGTTCTATTTAGTATATAATTTCTAGTTTCTCCATTATTTGTTTTTAGGGGGGGATTGATACCATACTTGTTGGGAGTTGTCTTATCCTTTGGTCACCTGGAACCGATACCTGCTGTAACATGTTGCTGGAATGTGCATGCTCTATAGATCTCTGAGACATGTTTGGTCTTCAGTCTTCTTTCTAGCACCACCAGGAAGCCCTCAGCCACTCTAACTTAAAAAGAGATACAAGTGATTAGAGGTAGTTTGAGTAAGAGATTGAGCTTTCAAGTGAGCTCTAGGAGTTATTAGCACTTGTTTTAAGACTGTTTCTGTGAGATGTTTTTAGCACCATATGCACAGTTGGTTAAAGTTCGCTAAAAATGTTTATTTCACAGGAATGGCGAAAATACTTGCTAAAAAAGTCAATGAATATTAAAAGTGTTCATAAGGCTCTAAAAATCACTTTTTGGCACATAATTAGCTGGATAAGCAGTGCTTCAAGAGCAATTTGTACTTAAAATGCCTTGCTGTCTATTTCTGCCGCGGTTTGGTTCAAGATGGCCGCGCGTTATAAACGGTTTTCGGTAGAGTCCAAAATGTTAAAATGACGTAAAAATATTCAAAGAATCAATCCTCAAACCGAAGTGACAGTCTAGCTAGTGATTCACACCAAAATTCTTCAGCAGGAAACATCAGGCTCTCGGCAAAACGAAATCCGAGAGTAGAAATTCAAGATGGCGGGTTGACCTTGATCACGTGGCGCGTTTCAGTTCATAAAATATAACGTTAAAACTAAATAGACTGCCAAAATAGAGCACAGTAATATCACAGCTAATTCGAAATACACATAGAGTTCTTATATCACAGTTTTTAAATGCTAACACTCATAAAGTTATTTAAAAGTTCTAAAATTGTAAAATTCTAAGAGCGGTAAAATTCAGGTCCGTCCTCCACGACACACAACCGCATAGTCAACTCGGTTCCAATATGTTTTATAACGATCGCAGATTGTGTCTTGCAAAGATTGTTTTGCAGTAGTACCGTTTTTTTATTATTATTATTAGGGTCATATTTCCAATGAGTGTTTTAGACCCGACCTATCATCTTTACTATGAGGAAAAAAAAGTGATCCATTTTTTTAGAAATGGGCTCCGCCATCCTGGATTCCAATAAAACATTTCATCAAAAATTCAAGAATCTTTAACGCTCTGAAGCACTCTAATTACAAAAAGTGAACTTTTTAACTGCTCAAGTAATAAGAGAAATACGCATATATCCAAATAGATTTTAAACAGTACGAGAAATGAAAGCGAAAGTTGTTTCGGTTTACATGGTGAGGTCCAACATTCGCATTGGTACCCCATCATACTTTCTGATTCCTTAGGTTAACATTTTCGATGCCCGAGTCCAGAACCTATTCATCTGACATTGTTATTGGTAAGTTTCTACATGAAAATCTCAAAGATTAGATTTTTAGCCGTTTTATTTTAAGTCTGCTAGTTTTAGTTCAAAACCACCACCTATCTGAACTGCAAAACAGACAAGTGACTTGTCAACTCGGCGGAATGTTTACTCTGACCATCAATAACTCGGCCAATCCCCCCCTCTTGACCCGGAAAGGTCTGGTAATTTAAAAATGTTTTTTCATAGGAAATTAAGCTTTTCTCAATTTGTTGCTTAAGCAAAGTTTATCACTTATCAAGGGGACCCCTTATCAAGTTTATGACTGTCTTTATATGTTAAATATAAACAAGATTTCTTTCATCTGGCACGTTGGCCAAGTGGGTAGCCTGCTCGACTCGTAAGCTAGTGGGTGTTGGTTCGAGCCGCATCGGAGGAGGGTAGTGTATTTGGGTAGGACACTTTACAGACAGGACCCCACCCAGCTGTGGGTAGCAAAGGTTAGAATCTATTCCCTCTCTCTCTCTCTCAATGTAAATAAACAAAGTTAGAAGAGTCAATTGACCCTTTATTGTTTTATCCTCAATAAAAAAAAAATACATGCTCCGACCCTGAATTGTGTAAATCAAAATCTGTTTTCGCTTGAAGAGCACTAATGTTCTAAAAAGGATCCGTCATCAATATTCAGAAAGGAAATGCTGACAGCTTTTTTAATGGGCATTTTTTAGAATTGATTGGTCGATGTTGAAATGTGTGTAACTATTTTCAACTGTCTTTTCCTCTTTTCTTTAAAAATGAATTCATGCTTATATACCTTCAATGTAAATATAGCAAAAGTTCAATATAATTGGACGCTCATGGCCGTTCCACTAACTACGGTTGTCTCGATTGATGTATTGTAACTTTTACATAATATCGTATTAATGGCTTATCGATGAAATTGTAATGCATTAAACCTAAATCATGTTTGCCCCTTGGTCTGTTCAGCCTGAATCCAGGTCATCCAAGATCCAATGGCAGATCTAGATGGGGTCAGATGTTAAAGTCACTCTATCTGCAGCCCAATTTTGAAATTTTCATGCAAAAATTTGGTCAAAATTGTGTACTTTTTAGCTTGACATTTCAAAGAATAGGGGGCTATTCTGGTCCCATGGGCGTAGGCGTCGGTGTAATACTTTAGTTAAGGTTTTACATGCAACTGTGTCAAATCTCTGTTTCTACTAAATCTATTGCTTTTAGATATTGCACATACTTCCAAGACCATAATATAAGTCTGTGGACAAAGATTTGTTACTCTGATACTTAATTTAGTGGAATTTTAGCCTTTTTCGGATTCCAAAATCTTTAAGTTTTTAATGCAACTATTATGTATATCTGTGATTTCTCTGTTTCCACTAAAGCATTTGCTTAGAAACTTTGAACATGTTTCTCTGACCATCATATCAGCTGCTAGACAAAGATTCATTACTCTGATATTGAATTTATAGGTTTCCCAAAGTCGACATTGGTTTGCTTTTACTATCCAGCTTTGGGAATAGTGAAGCTTCTATGTCCTCAGACGGCTCAAGATTGTTGGTAAATGAAGCAGCCTTTTTGAGGGGTGTGGAATTCGTTGGGACTGCATTCCTATGCCAACTTGCCAAACATCGGCTTTATTTGCAGAATTTAATACCAGGGCAAATTTAGGTTGCAAAAATATAGGTGTATTTTCAAAAGTGAGCTCTGACATAGGCGCTGAGTCCATTACCATAGGTAAGTCGGGTTGGATTAAAAAAGCAAATGATAGGAAATAAAACTGATCCCTTCACTGCAATTATGAAAGTACATGTTTGAGGGAATCTTACATTGTAAGACAAGCAATAACGTTTGTTTAAAAGGTAAATTTTAAACTTTCTTAATGCGCTATTTAAACCTGTCTTATCTATTTCAAACAAATGTCACGAGAATCTTATGGTAAAATGTTTATTTTACGGCTCACCGCGCAAAATCTACCTATATACATTTTGTCTCAATTTGTTTTCAATAAAAGGGTTCATTTAACCGTGCATATCAATATCATTAAGATATTGTTGCAGAGCATAGTTTTATTTCAAGTGTTTTTCAATAATTTGAAATGTGAGTTTATTTTATTTTTAATTTTCAAAGAAATATTAATTGAAGACACTCATGTACATATATAGAGCATATATTAGATTTATGTAATTCACAAACATTGTTATTTCATATTTGGTTTTAAGTAACCCTTGTAGTTTAAGGTAAAACGCCTGGGTGCAAGGAACCAAGGAGTTCTGAGTTCAAATCTCAGCAGGGGTCAAATTGTAACCAATTAGATATCAGTTTTGTGAAATATATGCATTTAATATAATCAAATATAGTAATATTTTAACCCTTTCCATACTGTTTACAGCACTGTTGTGGAAATGTGGATATTCTCTACAGGTCCCTGGACAAGTAAGAGATGATTTATAACTTGCCCAGGATCAAAAGGAGCTTGTCCAGGAAAAAAGTGAGAAGATAGATATTTAGAAAACATTGTTTTACTAATAGAAATGCTGGAACATTGCTTAAAACATTAGAATATTTTATCTGTTACATATTTAAGAACTATTCCAAGATTTACTCTGATATTAACTTGTCCACTGACTAGTTGAATGATTTTGGGAAGAACTGATACCAAACTGAGGGAAATGACCCAAATTTGTCATTATGTTTGGACAACAATAACAATAGAATAGTTCTGCATGATAATGATATAAGGTGGATGTTGACATCTATTTTGGGACAGAGTTCTCATTCACAATAATAGTTTCGCACAAGTACTTTCATTATAGTTTTTCCTAGCCTCCAGCACAAAGGCTTATTTTTGAAAGATTGTATAAAGCCGCATAAAACCCCATTCAAACAAACAAAACAAACCAAGGCCTTTTTTGTTCATGATCTTAAAAAGTGAAATATCAGTCTGTATGAATTATTATATTGTAAATAATGCAGTGATATGTTTCATCATTATGATAATTTAATTAATTTGCTTTAAGGTTGTGGACCCGTAATAGTTACTCAATGGTTGGGGAGTAGTAAACTTTAACAATATTAACTGAGGTTTCCAACTGATTTTTACTAGGAAACCTCAGTCAATATTGTGAATGATCATGAGTTTCGAAATGGTGCGGAAATATTATGGGTCCACTACCTTAAAGCAAATGAGTAAAATTATCTAAAAGCTCACATGAGCACAACATGCTCAAAGTGATCTGATAGGATCACCCTGAATCCTTCGTCCGTCCTTTGCTGATCCTTTTAAAAGTGTTCTCAAAATTCTGATTGGCCCTTGTGACATGTCCAGCCTTATAATGCCCGGCATCAACCGATTGGGGGCACATTGTTTTACCATTGTTTGTCTTACTGTCTGACTGCAAAACTTAGTAAAAAACTTAATATTTCCTATTACTTCAAGGCTATTCAAGTGGAAACACATCTTGCCTTCACTATGAAATCTTTGAGAGATATCTCTTCCTTAACCACTGGTCAAGTTTCAATGTATTTGGCCAGAATATAAATTGAGTGACATTTTCTTTAAAATGCTCTAGCCACTGTGATGTAAGTGAGAGATTGTTAAAAAAAATATGTTGACCCTTGAAAGAAATTGCTTGTGAAATTTTGATTGGCCCATAAATATAGTTGTGTTATTTTAATTATGCTCCGTACCGAAAGATCATCTTTCTTGGGGCAAATTGTTTTACCATTGACTGTCTGTCAGTCTGTCTTCATATTAAACCAAAAACCTCAGTATTGCCAATATCTTCAAGCCTATTTAAGCTACCAGTCTAACATTTGGCTTGAGAATATATATCTATATGAAGCACATTTGCTGAGACCAATCAAGGTCATGTGACATTCAGACAATGGCACGGTCATCGGTCAAGGTCAAATTTCTCAAAAACTTGACCAAAGAACATAAGATTGCCAATTTTTTCAAGCCTTTTCAAGATACAAGCCTCTTTTTTGGCATGATGATAGATCTCAATGATCTGCATCTGCTAATACTAATGCTAAGGTCATGCCACATTTTTAAGATCATCTTTCAAGGTCAAACTTCTCAAAAACAACAACAACAACAAAAAAAAAATACTTAACATAACAATTATCTACAAGCCTAAATAAGGTACAAACCCCATAATTATTTGGCATGATGTAACATCTCAATTATGTGTATCTATAGATACCAAGTTCAAGGTCATGTTTCCAGTCAATGTCATCAACCAAAGTCGACACTTTGAAAAAAAAGTGGTTATGGGGGCATTGGTTTTTCACAAACAAAATCTGGTTTCACTATATAATCTTTTGACAGATATTACCTCCAAAACCTTGCCAATTTGACAATTTGTTACAAGAATTTTCTTTGGATGATCTTTGCAGATTTTTTTTCCAAAAACTTGATAAACCAAAGAAATTTGGTGTGGCAGGCCAGGGTAGGGGCCTTTTTTTAGCTCACCTGAGCACAACATGCTCAAGGGAGCTTTTAGGGTGGTCATGAGTCCGTCAGTCGTTGTCTGTCCTGTGTCGTGCGTCGTCCGTCTTCAACAATCTTAAAAACTTCTTCTTCTCCTGAACCACTGGGCCAATTTCAACGAAACTTTGCCAGAATGTTCTTTGGGTGACCCTCTTTAAAATTTATTGGCAAAATTCGGATAGCTCCATAAATATGGGCGTGGCAGGGTATGACTTTTTTCACTTTTAAATCTTTGAAAGACATCTCCTCCTGAACCACTGGGCTGATTTCAATGACACTTTACCAGAATGTTCCTTTTGTGACCCTTTTCTGAAATTATTCACATAAATATGGGCGTGGCAGGGCGGGGATTCTTTTGAGCCTGAAATCTTTGAACTACATCTCCTTCTGAACTACTGGGCCAATTTCAATGAAACTTGGGTCTTGGGTGACCCTTTACAAATATTGTTCGTAAAATTTTGATTGGCCCATAAAAATCGGTGTGGCAGGGCGGGGCTTATTTTGAGCCCGAAATCTTTGAACTACATCTCCTCCTGAACTACTGGGCCGATTTCAATGAAGCTTTACTGGAATAGTCTTTGGGTGACCTTCTCCTAAAATTGTTTGTAAAATTATGATAAGCCCATAGATATGGGGGTGGCAGGGCAGGGCTTTATTTGAACCTGAAATCTTTGAAGGACATCTCCTCCTGAACCATTAGGCCGATTCCTATGAAACTTTACCAGAATGTTCCTTTGTTGACCCTTTTCAAAAATTGTACATTAAATTTTTGATTGGCCTATAAATATGGGCATGGTAGGGGGGGCTTATTTTGAGCCCATTATCTTTGAACAACATCTCCTCCTGAACCACTAGGCCGATTTCAATGAATTTTTACCAGAATGTTCCTTGGGTGACCCTTTTCTCAATTGTTCACATAATTTTGATTTGCCCATGAATATTGGCGTGGCAGGACGGGGCTTAATTTTAGCCCGCTATCTTTGAAAGACATCGCCACCTGAACTTCTTGGCCAATTTCAATGAAACTTTACCAGAATGTTCTTTTGGAGACTCTTTTCAAAAATTGTTCATTAAATTTTGATTTCCCATAAATATGGGCATGGTAGGGGGGGGGGCTTATTTTGAGTGGTCTCAGTAAAACATGGGTGGACAGGGCCACTTTAAATTCTTGGAATAACATCTCCTCATCAGCAAAATGTGAATGAAACTTTGTCAGAAAGTTACTTTGATGGCTTCAACTGGACCAATAAAATTCAGGTGAGCGGTTTAGGGCCATCATGGCCCTCTTGTTTTAAAACACCATCTGCTTTTAAACCATTTGACTAATTTCAAAGAAACTTTGCCAAAAAATTGCACTTTGATGACATCAACTGGACAAATGAAATATAGATGAGTTATTTAGGCCCATTCTGTACCCAATGTTTTGCAAACAGAATCCCTTATGATCATAAGAGAAGTAAACAAATAAATGAGTTACTGGTATAGTTACAAAACATTTGAATTGGAAATAAAAGTTAAGCCTGAAGATGAAATTCCTTCTGTAAACTCATTACATTAATGTCAAAGAGTGTTAAGCCTTTCATAATACATTTTAAAAGACAACAATTAGAGACTGCGATCGTTTTGAGGCTTTGCCTTTTTCATATTATCAGATTTGATCCCATTAAGAAGGAAAAGACCTTAACATGGACAATTAACAGTCAAAACATTACTCGCACAATACCAGATCATCAAGTATCAGTAACCATTACCTTAACTTGTTTTCTCTAAAATATGAAACTTTGGTCAAAGCCAAGTAGTGAACTTTGTAAAGGACAATGTTCATTACTTAGGTAATTTCTATTATTGTAAAATATCACAAATCCAACAAGAGATGTTTGCAAAACATATATGCCCCCTCAAGGGCCTACATTTGATGTAGGTCAAAGTCCAAGGTCAAGTTAACAAGGTCCAAGGTCATGGTCACATATGAAAGGTCTTGGTAGGAGGTGTCTATGTGTGAAATATCAAGGCTGTATATGTAAAAGTAAAATGAAATATATGCCAGGTTAAAGTTTTTAAAAGTAGGCCAAATGCCAAGGTCAAGGTCATGGTCAAATGTGAAAGGTCTTGGTTGGAGGTGTCCATGTGTGAAATATCAAGGCAGTATGTGTAAAAGGACATGATATATCGGCTAGATTAAAGTTTTTTTTTAAAGTAGGTCAAAGTCCAAGGTCAAGGTCACAAGGTCCAAGGTCATGGTCAAATGTGAAAGGTCTTGGTAAGATGTGTCCATGTGTGAAATACCAAGGCTGTATGTGTAATAGCATGTAAAATGTTCTTAAAATACTTATGTGCGACTAGCTACTATACACAAATGGATATACTTCTATTCATATTTTCTTACATTCTTGTTTATTACATACTATTTTTATCAAACTCGTCTACAAAACAATAAAGCACTCGGCTAAAGCCTTGTGCCTTATTATTTTTGCGACTTGTGTAATAAAACTGGTATGTAACAAACACTTATGTAAGATCCTCTATGTACAACACCTACTATAATTACAGTATGAAGCAAACATTATTTACACTTAGTAATTTACTGATATTTACACTACTTTAAAAGTAGGCTTACAGTGTCACAGATTTGCCTCGTGAAGAGCTACAGATAAATGAAATCATAAAGATTTAGAGGGCAGCATAAAACAGAGTTGGTTTAAGGTGATATTATTATATTATGTGGTCAAGGATGTCAACCAGATAATGCCTTCCAACAAGATGTTTTTTTCTTATGGCAGTTTCAATTTATTTGCAGCTCTTTTGGAAGCAGATCCTTTAGTGTGAGCATGGCTTTAGCAAGTAGCTTTCAATTACTTGAAATGGTTTTGTAGTAGGCTCCTACAAAACTATTTCACGTAACTGAAAGCTCAACATAAAAGGTATGACCTAAATAAATGCCCCCAAAGCTAACGTCAACTTTTCACAACTAAAACATCGCACAAGTGCCAATCATACTTCTTAAACTCAATATATGTAAAGCAATTTTAAGAAAAGAATTTTTAATTAGATTAAATGTATATTAATTTGTTCTGTGACCTTGACCTTTGACCATGTGACCTAGTTTTTGTTTTAACACACAGTCATGTGGTGATTTGAATCAATAAATTCCTAACTTGAAGCACAATCAATTGTTTCTGTTCAAAACTTTTTTCAATGATATTCATTTACACACCAATCTACATGTACATTTGCGTAATATATATGTATATACAATTTATACAATACACGTACATGTATATACATACAACATACATGTATGTCATTCATTTGTACATGTATATCGTCACCTTAGCGCAAAACTATTCTATCTGCCTTCTATTTTCATATAGAGATAATATAGTTTTGCACTAAGGTGACGGTATACACATGTGCACATATATCTACATCTATACCAGGGCCTTGAACAATCAAACTGCAGTAAAGAATACAAATTCACAGACACATGAAAACATGATTATCGTATCAAACAACAATGTAAAGTCAAACTTTTCTGCTACTAGATACATACAGGATTGGACCAGCAGTCTCTGGCACTAAGTCAGCTGAGATTGGTCTCCAGATAAGGGAATGGCTCCCATGCTTTCTTTTCAAAGAAAGCATGGCAGTCATTGGCTTATCTGGAGCTCAATCTGGCATATATGGCAGGAGCTTATTTGAATTGCCTCCAGGCCCAAGGATTATAAAACTTTCAAAGAAAGCATGTCAGCCATTGGCTTATTCTCATGATCAATCTCAGTTGAGCAGGCTCAAAAGTTTTATAATCCTGGCCCCTGGAGATGATTCTAATATTAAAGCTCCAACAACATATTATTTCCGATGCAGATTTACAAAAAAGTAAAAAAAAAATGCACTCAAAGAAAATAAAAGACCTCACAGCACCAGAAAATCATCTTGCCATTGAGAGTACTACTCTCTCTCTCTCTCTCTGAGAGTCTTCTCACTTTCAACTTAAAAACATGGTTTAGATAAACCAATTGGCAGTCAAAAAATAGTTTCCATGGTAACCAAGACACATTTTATGTACACATATGTAGCTCTTCATTGGTCCCATGTTATCACAAATCTTACGACAATAATAACACTGCCCTTAAATTCCAAGTCTCAGATTTCTCAAGATTTAATTGGTCGGCTGCTTGGAGCCGACAAATCAAATCTTGAGAAATCTGTGAGAGTGCATAGCAACCATCATAGAACTGCTACCTGGCCCCTTGACCTTGACACACCCTCTTCATTTACTGACCGGAGTCGACCACCAGTCTTTCTACACTTTCAGAAATCCGCAGGACTCCTTTACTGCCCTTAGCATCATAGACCCAATCTTGTCCGGGTCAGATACTCTTGGCAGCCAAAGCTGTAGCGCACAAGTTGAGGCGGATGGAAGGCGTTGATCTTCTAAAGTGTAGAAGTCCAAGTCGATCTGTTTTGGAAATCCACAAGGGGGGATATGGTCTGCGCCAGTCACAAACGAAAGGACTTCTTGGAACGACACTTCAACATCCCCAGCTAAAAATAAAAGATTGAAAATTTTTGAATTGATATTTAAGTTACCAGTAATAATCTCTTGGTTAAAATATAAAAACAAAATCGCTTTTAAAGGCTATAATATCCCATAGGATATTTAGGTAAAAGTTATAAAGCTATAACGACATGTTCAAGTACCACAAGGTCGGCAAGTGCCAGTACTGACCTGGCGTGCATGTTTTGATGTGACGATAGATTTCTTTAATAGATTGCGCAATAACCATACATTGTGCTTCGATTATAATTGACCATTAAATTAAATGTGTCTGGTCGATCATAATTAACACAAATCAAAGCAACCAGAACAAAACAACAACCTCTACAAATAACTGCCTACTTTCTCAAGAACAATTTTTGGACCCCTGCAAATTAACAGTGGCCTGTTAACAACAGCAAGGCCTTTGGTGTTAGTTCTTGGAAGTTATTATATGTGATTAGTAACCACCTACTTTACCATCGATTGACTGTAGGAAACATTCCCATCCAAAGATGGAAATTTCTTCACTCGGCCTGTTGTTGGATCCTTTCTCACTGTAGTTTATACAGAACAAGGCGAGCATCTGATCACCAGAAATCGTCTCTGGCTTGAAGCAGAAGACTGGTTTAAACAGCTCTGCATGTGTGGTGACCATTTCCCAGGCCTTGTTCACAACATTCATTCCACGTGTGAATTGAGAAATTTCGCCAGATATTCTGAAGAACATACAATGTCAATTTGTTTTGCATAATATAGTAAATGTATATACATGTACATGTATGTATTTAAGCAATCAAAAGTCAACATTTGGGTGTGTGGATAGCGCAGTGGTACCGCGCTCACTTGTCACCAATGCAGCCTGGGTTTGAATCCTTATGTCACCTTGGGAAGTTTGTGATTGGGTAGGGTGGTCGCCAATGAGAGTGACTAGTATAAGCAGCAACCTTGTTCCTAAAAGATGCAAAATAAAAAAAATATATATTAAAGTCAATATTTTAAAACTATTACATGTACATGTATATGTTACGGTTAAGTTCAACACAAATTCCGAAGATGGAATCAAATTGAAAATTAGAAATGTGCCTTCGGGGGCCAACGACTTGGGGTATATCCCCGAACGCCCCTAAACCTTGAACTTCCCCATCCTCAATGTTGTGAAACTCTATGCCTCACTGTTGACCTTTGACCTATAGAGTGACTTTGCCTTGACCATCGGCAAGCAACGTCAAACTTTTTTACATTGTCTGCGCCGAGACTTGAACCCGGACAGTAGCGGTGAAAGGCCATTTGATCATGCAAGGCATTCTGCCTCGCTAAAGGCTCGACGACCGAGGCCCCAACAGAAAGACAGACGGACATAATACATCGCTCAAAATGGAATCAGTTCATCCTCTCTATGGTATATTTGCATAGTCCATATTTCAAAGCTCTACATTCAATAATTTTAAGTGAATGCATTGACACCTACAATCAGATCTTTCTCTTTATCTCTGTTATCATAATTATGAGCCCATACCTGTAGTATATGTGGTGTTTTTGTATAAGCTCCACTAACACTTCTTTTTCCCCTCTGGCCATTCTGTAGACATTTGGTACCCCAAGATCTAACAGCTGATCCCAATACATGGAGAGAAAAGCATTCTCTTTCGCTGCATCGTCTGCATCTCTCAGCTTAAGTAAACACATCATAATATTTTAAGTACTTCACTCAGCCAGTTTTCAATCTTTATATTATATATAACAGGCAAAATCCCGTCCCTGGCGGGATTCGAACCTGGAACCTTCTGGCTGACAGTCCGACACTGTACTCCATCGCCATTAAAGCTAGCTCAATGGCAAGGAAGTACCAGTGCTAAAAATGTCAAATGAGAAACAACATGGAGCTGCTTACAGAGCTGCTTCCATAATTTATTTGAATTTAAATACTAGTATGTAACAGAGCTACATGTACGTGATAGTCTCTGTGATTTTTGGCCCAAATCACGTCGACATCATTTGGGACAAAAACCACGTCAAAGGTGACTTTTGGTTAATAAAGGTATTATAAAATCAATTTTAAACTACAGAAATTCAGCTTTTAAAGTTTGAAATCAACAAAAATAATTATACAACTGCCTTCTTCAATGGTTACTGCATGCAAAAACCACTGATAACTCAATTTCGGCCAAAATGTCATTTGGGCCAAAAATCACAGAGACTATCACGTATATGTATATACATGTAGAGCTTTATAGAAATACTATATAGAATCCTATTATTTTAAAAATTCAAACATTCCAAATAACAGAGAAAATTTTATATTTAACATCCGTTATTTTGTGGAATAGACATTTAAGTTAAAAGAAATACTTTAAATAACAAATATCTAAGTGAAGCTGCAATAGTATATTTAGACCTAGGAGCTGGTAGACTGAAGGAGTAGTTCAGCAACAGTAGGCTCGACTGTTTATTGTGGATGCTGATATACATGTACATGTAGGATCTAGGTGAGGAATAAAACTGTTATTGTTATGGTTTGAACTGCCTCTTCAGTATTTTGTAACCTGTTTGTTGCTTTACAGGTTAATAATTAACAAAGCAAAAGGTTTCATCCTGACCTTAGTAATATTGCAACACAGTTAATTGCTTGGCCATAACAATATACATGTACATATGTTCTTTTCATAAATTACATCACAAATTGTCCGAAGTGAAGACGACCTTTTCAGAGAGATCCCCGAGCTTAATGCAAAATACTCGATTTACAGGATAGGATCAGTGTGAATGTGAATTACTCTGAATGTGAGTGTTGAACTAACTTGTCACAGACTGATGTAATGTGAACTGGTTCAGTTACGCCAAAAATGAAGCCGGCCAAATTTGGACAGATGAACAAGGAACCTCAATTGTGACAACTATATCTCATCTCGTTCTTATATGGGCTTGACAAACAATGCTTCAAAAAGGCAAAAAAATCTTGTTTAGGGTTTAAAGGGTTCTCTTGTCTTATCTGTTTGATCATTGATTTTATTTCTTCCTAGAATGAATCCCCGTTATAGCTCAAAAGTTACTGCCTATGTTAAAATTACCTATAAATTTGACATTTGACAATGAAGGGTGACCTTGACCTTGACATATCACAACTCAAAACGTGCAGCTCCATGAGTTGTACATGGATGCCTAGTATCAAATCCCTATTTGTTATAGCTCAAAAGTTACTGCCTTTGTTAAATTTATCTGTAAATTTGACCTTGACCTTGGAGGGTGACCTTGACCTAGACATATCACCACTCAAAACTTGCATAATATTTCTACATGTTTTTTCTTTGAAAGTGAAATTTAATGGGTAATCATCAAAAAATTGTAAATTTTCTGTTTAATATATGCGTTTTTAGTACAACTTGTGTAGAAACGACATCATCGCAATTATGTTTAAGTTAATGACCTAACCAATGTTAGAAAAATAAATGGTTATTCACTGTTGGTTTAAAATTACTATTCTTAATGGTGAATACACTGCTTACTAGAAAATAAAAGTTTTAACACATGTTTATAGAAATTGTCTTAAAAACAAGATTTGTTAGTCAAACACTAATCCCCAGACAGGGACCCTCGACCTTGAGGGGGTGACCTTGACATGTGACTAATGAAATTGTGCAACTCCTTGAGATGAACATGCATGGCAAATATAAAAGCTGTATCCATAGTAATACATAAGGAATTACCTATGTTTAAGTTGCACATTAACAATCTAACAGACAGACAGACAAACAAACACGGCAAAAACTACATGTCCCCGACCAGAGATCATAAGGGGTACAAAAATACATTCTTAAAAATACCCATGTTTTATTGTTACCTGAAGAACTCACGCCTGGGTCCACCTTCATCTTGTCCGAACTCTCCAGTGAACTTAATATAGAGTCTTGATCTGAAATCCATCGACTTTCTGTCAAGACCCCTCAAAGCAGTTTCAACAACTCTACTTCGCTGAATGAGAAGTTTGGTTTTAGAATCACTCCTGACAGTGTCATCTTGGAAGCCTTGTAGAATATTCTTCAAACTCTCAGCACCATGAACAGTCCTATATAGTAAAAAATGGAAATTAACACAAACTGTTAAGAACTTTACTTTATACAAATACTACAAGAACTACCGTTTTTTACCTACCACCACTTTACGGCTGTGGAACCATACTGGCATTCCAACTAAAACCTACCACTACAACAATTCTTCTGCAAATACAATGTAGGTACACGGTTTTGCAAACATACAGAATTGACAAAAAATTCTTCAAAGCTACATTTATGTCTAGGAGTTACTGACCACATTAACTTAGACATGCAGTTGAAGGCTAAAGATTTCACTATTATCCAAACAAATTACTGAACTATACAGCAAATACATGACAATTTCTGCAGAAAACAAATAACAGTAAACATACTCATTGTCTGTTTCAGTGTTCTTTGGATCCATTTGCATCTGCAGTTCTTCATCTTCACTATCAATCACCTCAATCACCTCTTGACGTTCAGTTCCCCTGAAATGACAGTAATTGACTATTTGAGTTGACTACATACCGGTATATATATATATAATATATAATATATATATATATATATATATATATATATATATATATATATATATATATATATATATATATATATATATATATATATATATATATATATATATATATATGAGGTTTGGAAATATAACCATAAACAGTATTTGTTGATGGATTGTATTGCTTTCTTCAAAACCGTTTACGGCTAATAGTGTTGTTTCACTAATTTTGTTGAAAATTGAATACCGCTTAAGCCGGTGCTAGGGGGCGTGAGCAATGTTGCACATTCCATTATTGCTCATGATCAGTCTCAATAAAACCGAGACTGCAATTTTCTTTATTTGCATTGTTTTCAATGCTCTCAAGGGATCTCCCTTATCCCTCAGATTTTATTAATATAGTAGAAACTGTCATTTTGTTCAAGTTAGTGTTTCTTATGAAATCTGCGATAACCTGGGGGGAAACCAAATGGCAGGACCAGATTAATATTTGCAATGCTTTTGATAATATTGAGGGAAGGGAGATAGTTGAAGGTTACATCTATCTCCCGTTAGAGTGATGTTCCACTGAACACTTGTGTTGCCTGCCCTCAGAATGAATTGACCAGTACAGGCCATATTGACCTAGCCCTTAAAGATGCATTACATAATTTCAGAGTAAAATAATCAAAACAAGTAGTTGCGGCTACAATGGTCTTAATAACTCTCAAAAGATATACATGTATTATGGAATGGTATAAATCCTCTGAGAAAAGTAAGGCAGTTAAAGCACGACCTTACCCTCGCCTCCTTTCACCTACTTGTAAAGTCTTGGTTGGTCGACGACGACGGACAAAGTAATTCCTATGTGTCTGCTATGCAACGCAGGCAACAGAAAAAAGTAAAATAAGAAACAGAAAACCCAAAGGAACTGCAGCATGCACGAACGTGGCCACAAAGCCAGACAAACAGCGAACATAGAACCTAGCAATGGACGCACATAAACAACAGGGCTACCGCCTTGGAACGCTCAGTGACAAACGTCAGGGCCAGGCCACGCACTGAAGAAAAACATTTAACTGTTAACTCAACATAATTTACCTTTCTGCAGGTGTTTGTGAGTTTCTTCGCCTCTATGAAATACAAAAATACAATGTTAAAAAGTTGTTGCAGGTATCCAGAGCACATTGAACTTCAGTGTAATGTGACAGTCACGCATGCTATATGCCATATTGAACGTTCAGCTTTTCAAAAATGATATAATAATATTAGTTTAATCGTTATTTACTAACGAATGCAAGTACATGTATGTTCTCTCATGCTTGATTCAGTCCCAACAATATTTGCATATGTATGTACTGGGTACAATGTAGTATGTATGTCCTTGAACAAGATGTTTTTGTGAAACACTATGCCCCAAGATTGGTTATCTGGCCTAATATTTGACCTATAAATTTGACCTTTGACCTTGAAGGGTGACCTTGATATATCACTTGTACATGCATGCCTAGTATGAAATCCCTATCTGTTAAAGCTCAAAAGTTACTGCCTATGTTAAAATTACCTATAAATTTGACCTTTGACATTGAAGGGTGACCTTGACCTTGACATATCACCACTCAAAACGTGCAGCTCCATGAGATGTACATGGATGCATAGTATGAAATTCCTATTTATTAAGGCTCAAAAGTTACTGTCTTTGTTAAATTGACCTATAAATTTGATCCTTGACATTGCAGCGTGACCTTGACATTTCACCACTCAAAATGTGAAGTTCTATGAGTTGTATTTGCTCACCCAGTAAGAAGTCTATCTGTTCCAGTTCAAAAGCTATTGCCTTTAACCTATAAATTTGACCTTTAAAGCTGACCTTTGACCTTGAAAGATGACCTTGACCTTGACATGTGACCAATCAAAATATGCATCTTCATGAGTTGTACATGCATGCAAAGTTCGAAATCTATACCTGTAACAGTGCAGAATTTATTGCCAATGTTAAAGTTGTTCACAAACAGACATACTGACATACATACAGACAGACAGACAGGGCAAAAACAATATGCCCCCAGATTTACAATTGGGGCATCTGGGGGCATAAAAAGGGAAATAAAGAGTATATATAGAAGGTAATTTCTGCAGAAAATATGAAAGGTGTTAAAATTGCTCACTAACAGCTGGACAACAGGCCTTTTTCTGTTACTTTTGAGAAAAAGACCCTACCTGAAATTGGGATTTTTTGTGTCGTATATTAGTGAAATTTGAGGGAAAATAGGAAATTTTAACGTCAAAAATTAGTAAATTTGTAACACTAATAAGGCCAACACTTGAGATTGGTAATTATTTTGACATTTTTAGATTGGGAAGGGTCAGATATTCGGACCCATGGGAAGCCTAGAAAAAGGCATGGACAAACAGACAGGGCAAAAGCTACATGCCGCCTGATCAGAGATCGCATATATATGTATATATGTGTGTGAGCTAAACATTAAAATACTGAGGTCAAAGGCACATACTGTGTGACCTTGCCTACATATAAATTATTTTGTGGACATAATCCTAACACTCAGTGTAAAGAGGGTCTCTGTGGCATATTGGTAAGAGCCAGTAGAACTGGGTGATCCTCCCCAATAATTCTTGATGACAGAGAAGTAGTTTCTCGATTAGGTGTTCACCAAATTCAGAAAAATGATATCATTTTTAAAAGGAGAGTTAGGGTTCTTCTGTACTACACTTCTCCACTACGAGGTCTATCCACCTCTGCTTATGGTGCAGCAAAGAACATAAAGAAAAAAAAAAAATAACGAAGGCCATTAACTCAAAAAATATAAGGAGGAGAGTTAAGGGTGCACGGCACTCATTCACTTTGAGATGTATCTTCCTGTATAGTTTCATGTTAGAAGCTTGACAGAAGCTTGACTAGTTCTTGCACCTTTGCTCTCACATGACACTTAAAAGGGGAAGGGGGACAAAACCTTAGAGCATAAAATTACTTGAAGCATTACATTTTCAGTAACATATAATGATTGATTAAAAGCATAAACAGTTGTGAAGCAGTATAGAAATAAGCTCACCAGTGATAAAGATCTCCGTTCCCGAAACTGGACTGTAGGTGTTCCCGCATCTGTGTAGTCCAGACCCTGCTGTGCCCCAGTCGGTGTCTGTGTTGTAGTGGCCGTCGTGTGTGCCTGTTGCTCTGCAGATGATGGCTCCTTGTGCTGGAATGATGCATAAAACTGAGTAGTGTAAGAAAAAATGATTTACTATCTGAGAAATTATGTGATACATGTCATTGCACCATGACGAACAATACACTTATCAATACGGAGTAAAAATGTGTTTGACAGTATTGAAAAGCACAACTTTAATACATGTACTAGGTGACATGGAGTTGTCGTTCTTACGTTATGAAATGACATCATTATAATGACGTCAAATTAAAGAAATAATAACAACTCGCCATCATATGATTGGCTGACAAAAATAGCATTCACTGGGTTTTCATGTGGATATTTTTTTATCAACATACTGAGGGAGTTGGATTGTTATGTCGCCCTCACATGAGGTTAATATAGGCAAAATCAATGGTCATGTAATACATTTATTATATACTTACAGGTACAGTTACATCTCCTTGTGCAGTTCCAGCAAATGGGGGAAGGTCCAATGGCGGCAACATGTCATCATCCATGTCAGCATCCTTTATGTATGGCAAAGTATTCAAAATTAGAAAAATATTTTCAACTTTTTTTCTCAAAATATATGTCAAACAAATGGCAATAACTCAAATATTAAAAAGAGAAGAGTTATGATTCTTGTGCACTGCACAACTCTATATTGATATATTTTCTATGAGTGGCAGCCATAACAGAACACAACAAGGATCATCACTCTTGCAAGAATCAAGGAACTGTAAAATCCTTACTTCCTGCACATTTTAAGTGTGAAATTTCATGAATTTCTGCACAAGTGTTTGAGAGTACTTGTGCTTACAAGAATGTATGGACAGAGGAACAGACAGATGGAAGTACCGACAGATGGACGGGGTGATTCCTATATAATTTAATTTCCGTTGAATTATGCAAAATGCTGCAATTTGATTGGTCAAAATTTTTCGTTTATATCCTAATAGACCAAGAAAAAATATGAAAGCCATGCCCACATTGTCAGCAAATTTGGTTCAGGCAATGTTGTTTAGCATTTTGTATGTCGTTGGTTGTGAGGAAAAGTATAAAATAGAGTACATTTGTTCATGGTAAATGCGAATTTTACCACGATGTGGAGTTCTGGTGCGGATTCATCAACCACGAAGGCCGTAGGCCTGAGTGGTCAGTTATTCATCATTAGAAAGACACTGAGTGGTAAAATTCAGCATTTACAATGAACAAATGTGTTCTATTTTCTTTCTAATATGAAAAGATAAGCGAATTTGTTAACATTAATTGGCCTTAATTGTTTGGGTATACTTAGGTATAAAAGGTCTATTAGGATTGAACCATTCTTTCACTAGAGTCATCATGTTTAAATGCAAAATAAAGCGGTTTGATCTTCATAGAATTTTGGCTCCGTCGACTGTGTATCATGTAACCATAAGAGATAAAATCTTACCTGGTATCCCATCACCATGACATACAGCTTTCCTTGCCCAACAACAGCCTTGATACTTTTTCCATTCCACTCGAACCCAGGAACATAATGGGGTTGTGACAGCTGTTTTGAGTTGTAGGTTAGTATCATTAAGTCCCTGAAATTTGACTTGGCTCCTTCAATAAGTGTTTTAAGATGGTCTTTCACAGTTTTTTCATCATCGTCCTCGCCGACTTCTACCATACCTTCAATTAGTGTCTGATCCTTTGAGTAGCGGACGGGTAAATCACACTCCTTTATGAAGACAACTTTGTGAGCTTTTTTTTTTACGTGTGTCCTTTTTTGGTTTTTTGGCAGTAAAGCTTCTATTTAAGGGTCTACCAGTAGTAGGATGTGCGGCTGATCTGAAAGAAGCAGCGATCTGTGATGCCAATGATGTTCCAGATGACACAAGTTGACGGGCTTGACCTAAAAAATTCAATACAAGTAACACAACAATGGAAAACTAGCCTTTGGTGAAGATCTAGGTCAAATGCAGTAAGACTTGCCTGTAACAAATATTCCTAAGGGCCTTATATATTGTGCACAAATTATTGACATTTGTTGTAATATTTACACTGAAACAGCACAAACTTTCTCAATATAGGTTAGATTAATTCTGTAATCATCAGTTAAATTGACCCTGGTTTTGCTGAAACACAAAAACTGAATCAGCAGAAGAAAGAAACTACCAATTTTGCAAAAAAATTATTCCCATAGGAAATACCTGCTACATTGTAAGCCTGTTCCCTATATTTATGTGTAAGTTCTTATGTATCATAAAAGCATGACTTTGTATCACCAAGAGCATTATTTAAACAAGCAGTGTAGCAAAACATAACTAGAAATGTGTCCATAGGACACGGATGCCCCCACCCAGCAGCTTTGTCTAGAATGATGGACTAAAAACAACAAAGGACAATAACTCCAGAATTATGAAGATCAGGGTAATGGTTCTTGTGCACTGCTCTTTTCCAGTATCAGATCTATCCATCTGTGAAGTTTCAAGTTAGTAGCTTGAATAGTCTTTGACTTATGCCCGGACAAACTTTCCGTCGACAAAAAAACAAAGGGCAATTATGGCAATAACTTCAAAATTATGAAGAACAGAGTTATGGCTCTTGTTTACTGCACTTTTCCAGTATAGGATCGATTTCAAGTCAGTAGCTTGAATAGTCTTGACTTATGTCCTAGACAAACTTTCCGTTGACAAATTAACAAAGGGCAATAACTCCGAAATTATGAAGAGCAGAGTTATGGTTCTTGTGCACTGCACTTCTCCACTATGAGCATCTATCCAACTGTGAAGTTTCAAGTCAGTACCTTGAATAGTCTTGGACTTATGCCCCTGACAAACTTTCTGGGCGGACGGACAGACAAAAGCAAATCTATATGCCCCCACATTAAGTAATGGGGGCATAAAAAGACACTTCATGTACATACATTTCATGCCAATCGGGTAAGAATGTTGTGCACATATGCTGTATTAACAAAATCTGAACATAGATTTGTCAGTGTAACTCTACTTTACCTAGGCTCCCAGAAATTGCAGTGAACTGCTCTAATCCTGATGGAAGATGGAACGTTCCCGCCTCTACTGGAACCATTTCCCAGATGCTGTTTTGAAAGTGTTTGAGTCCAGTGGCCTGGGGGTAGACTGACTGTAGTGATGCCAGACTGAGTGAGTTGTCAGCGCATGGAAAAGACAGCCGTTCGCCTTGTGGATGCAAGGACACAAAGACATGTCTGAAACCAAGGAGGCAATAAATATGTATATCATCTCTTCGTCAATTCTTCATATAATTTAACAAATATGGCATCTGATCAAATTGAAGCTAAAACAATACCGTTTAATATGCAATAAAAACATGCTAATGACCTAATTTGCATATTCATGAATATTCAACAAAATGCATTTTCTTGCCAAATTTCGAACAAAATCAATCAAATTTCAGCATTTGAATAAATACTCATGAATATGCAAATTCTAGGTAATTAGCATATTGTTAAACAGTATTTTCATAACTTTAATTTGGTACCATATTGATTAAATTATATGAAGAATTAGTCAACAGGCCCGTAGGAAGCAATTTCATATGGGGGGGGGGGGGGGGGGGCTAAAGCCATTGTCATGAATATTGGGGGGGCTAATTTGGATTTTCCCCAAATTTTCAGTGTAAAAGTAAGAAAATTTGGCATTTTTGGCCAACATTAGGGGGGCTTAGCCCCCCCCCCCCTGTTCCTACGGGCCTGGTCAAGATATTATTGTTTGTATGTGCCTACCCATCAATTATGTAAAAGAACCAGCGGGGGCTTGTTCTGTATCCGAATCCCTTTCTCTCCGACATGTGGCACCATATTCAAAAGCGGTGACAGGTATAAATAAACCTAAAGACAGACAGACAGACAGACGCTTGTCAGACACCAGTGTTTCAGAGTGATAAAGACAGTGACAGTGTGCGATCCTATCCCTATATTATGCGAACAAATTTTTAGATAGACGACAGCATGTTTTACACACCTTGTGGGGGCAGCCATCTTTGTTGTGAAAACCGTTGTCCAATCAAATCGTTTGTTACAAATGTCACTAGTATCCCATGATGCAATTATACCACATAAATTTTTTCGCACTATTATCGAATATAAATAAAAAAAAATATAGAACATAAATAAAAAATATAGAGTATAAATAAAAAATTATATCACATTATTTTTTTCGCGTTATCGAATATAAATAAAAATATAGAACTTAAATAAAAAAAATATACAATATAAATAAAAAATTATATCACATAATTTTTTTTCGCGTTATCGAACATATAAAATAAAAAATAAAGAACATAAATAAAAAATATACAATATAAATAAAAATTATAGAATATAAATATAAAATTATATCACATAAAAATATTTTTAGAATATAAATTAAAAAAAAATAGAATATAAATATAAAATTATATCACATAAAAATATTTATCGAATTTCGCAACGTTCCACACGCCATAGGAGATCGGAATAAAACATTGGTCGAATTAAAAAGAAACAGTAACCATTTCTGAAAGAAATCATTTTAAACTGGAATTCCATGCTCGCGCGAATGACAGTTGCTGAAAAAGCGATATCAAATATTTACTTCAGTTTTATTGTCGTTTGATACAATAATAGTTACCAAATCGTGAAATTAACAAGGAATGAAAATGGAAAATTTTGGGAATGAAATTGAGTGAGTGCGATGAGAGAGTTTTGAGAGTTATTAATGGGAGATAATCCAGTAAATCACTGTGTTTTGTTTCAAATTATTAAATATTTTTTAACCGTTCGTTTATTTTGATTTCCGCAAATTAACCTTAAGTAATGTTTGTGACGTCATATAAACCCACGTGCGATATAACGCGTTTTCACGTCTTCCGAGGTCTATTCCGTAGAATCGCCGAAGGTTCCCGAATGATCCAAAGCGTAGGAAGTTTTCTGAGTAAACCTCTAAAGTCCTCTCAATTTCTCCCCTCCTCTCTCAGATGTTATCATGGTTACACGTGATAGTTTGGAGGCAAGAGCCAATTTGGTTTAAAGAGTGTTTTGTTGATAGAAGAGGAGATATAAGAATAACACGTAAGTGTCTTTAAATATCAATGTTATCGGGTCGAGGTTGGGAGAATTTATCATGACGAGACTGTGCCGAGTCATGATAAATTCTCACCGCCGAGACCCGATAACATTGATATTTTAAGACACTTACGTGTTTTCTATTTATCAATCATCATTTTCACCGCTTTATTATGATAGATCCTCAAAAATCAAAGAAATTCATGTGAAAGTTTATGCAAATTGTTTCTAAAAATAGACTGCCTGATATCATGTAATGTTATCAAACAGGCGATATCGGGTCAGTACAGGCTTCAAAGCATGAAAATATGTAATGTCTGATCTAAGAAAGTCCCTACAAACTTGCCAAAATAATTCGAATCCGTATTCACGCGGTATATCATCATGTGTATCGCCGGCAGATACAACCGTGCATGGTTTCGGCCATTTTGATTTCTAAGCTCAAAGAAGTTGCAACTGCTTATGAAAAAGCACGAGTGATGCTCAAACAAATGAGGGAAAAGAAGAAAAAACGAAAGAGTGAACAAAGTAACGCAAGTTCAGCGAGAAACTACAAACTAAACGAAATATCGGCTATGGAAAAGAAGCTACTTTTCACTCAAAGGGAGGATATTATCGTTAAACAATCCGGTGGAGGAATTATATTAACTTTGAGCAGTGGTATGTATGAACTACTCAGAAATGCTTTCGGTAATTATATTGTTTCCGAAAAATATGATGTAAATCAAAAACCCATTGTTGACAAGAACGGTTATCTCGTAGAGACTCAAATGAAGATCCGTCAAAATAAATCTAATTTGTTTACAATTAATCTTTATCATACGAAATGCACAAGTCTGAAAAACGGAAAATTTGAAAAACATTTTCTGAGAGTCGATTTACCGAACATAGTTGAGAACATGCAACATTGGCTTATACAGGAGAATAGTACAGCTACAGATCTGAATGACTGTGTCAAATTTTTGGCTTTAAAATTCTTAAATGGTACGCCGGATGGTAAGAAGAAAATCGATTCTGAGCTTGCTGGTAAAATTGTACATTGCTCAAAAGTATCTTTACCAAATGATGAAAATTTTCAACGCAACACATCATCACATCCATTAGAACAACGGTTATCAACAGATTGCCCTACCCCCGAAATATCGGAAACAAATGATGAAATCACACAACGAAACTCATCATCACCTCAATTAGAACAACTGGAAACAAGACCAGACTCAGATCAGAATGCAAAAACGGAATTGCACAGCGCGAGTCGAACACACCAAATAAAATGGTAAACGAAATAAAATCCCTGAATGTTATACTGCAACCGTTAAAGCATCGAGCCGATGAATTCTACATGAACACCAGCCTACAGTTTTCTCAAATAAGAGATGAGATTACCAGTATTAAAGAGCAAATTACATTAAAGGAAAAGGGAACTACCGAGCAGCTGAACTGTCTCAAACAATCAATGTATTATTGAAACAAAACAAACAAATGATTAATTGCAACAACAGATTAAATCACTCCAGGACACAGTGAAATTTATTTCACGAGAACAGATTGAAAAAAGATATCCGCAAATACCATTGAAGTTGTTGAAAAGAACGTGAAATCAACTACTAGTATCAGTACTCCTGGACCAAGTAACGTGAAAGAAAATGTAGGTGGTTTTAACGGGGAGCATTCGGAAAAATTATATTTGGAAACACCGCTAACAAATTTGGAAACACCGAAATTTATTTCGAATACGCCAGCTAAAATATCCGCTGACAGGACTCTTATTATTGGAGATTCCATACTTACGGGAATTAATAAACGCGGTCTCGATACCAGAATAGATGTTAAAACCTTGCCGGGAAGGAAGACAAAGGATATTCAATCAAAGTTAGATGAAACGAATCTAGATTCTTACAAAAATATCATCGTGTACATAGGTGGGAATGATGCTGCTGAAGGACGGTTAGAATCTGTTTACAAAGAAATGAAAGCGATTGTTTCAGCAATAAAGTGCAGTGTATTTTTGTGTACTGTTTGTCCGAGAAGTGATGTTGACGTCATACCGCTAAATGATACCATAAAGCAAGTTTGTGAAGATACGGGGTTAATTGAGTGCTTTCAGGCATTTGTATTCGCTAATGGGAAAACAGTATGACAGTTATAGAGTCGTGATTCAATACATCTCAACAAGAGCGGATCTAGTGCCTTTGTAAACGCTATTAATGGAGAAATCGTGATCATTAAGAAACGAGTAACTCATCCCAGAAGGAACCAAGATGACACACGTATGCCACGTTACTCCTACACCAACAGAAACAAACCATTTGCTGGAAAACCTCACACATATCAATTTAGAACTAATAAAAGACGATGCTGGAATTGCGGCCTAACAAACCATATTGAATCTGAGTGTAGATGTAGTAATTGATAGGACGGGTTAGACATACACTCCTCTGTTAAATGTTATAACAGATATAATATACTGTGTGACTATCCTAATTCATGTAATCATCATTCATCTGTAAGTTTAAAATATGTCCCCAATACTTTATCGAACATCACTTCGCCTAAGTTACACGTAAACTGTACAAAAAAGATAAACACTGAAAGCTCGCTTTTTAACCATGCAAAAACTGACCGAAACCCCTCTGCAAAATTACATAAATCAGACCAACAGAATAGTCAAAATACGGATGATGATGAAGAAGTCAGTAGCTTGTTAGCATTTAATTTCAAAGAAAATGGATTACACGTAGCCTCCTTGAATATACAGCATTTACTTCCTAAATTAGATGAAATTCTAGCATAATAGATCATATTTATAGTACATACAAGCAATTTATTTCCGAGACTTTCGTGTCAAAAATTGCAATCAGCGATCACTTCCCTATAGCTTTAACGTACCAAAATCATGCTAAATTTCATAATAAGGAAAATTTCAAAACGATTTCCTATAGTTCTTTTGCGAAGTTAAACATGGACGTTTTCTTGCATGATTTAACTCGTATTAATTTCGATGCTATTGAAACAATATCAGACCCTGATAAGGCATTAGGGTTTCTTTATAGGTTATTAAATGACATTCTTTCTAAGCATCTACCTGTTAAAGAAAAACGTGTTAAAAGATTTAAACAGCCAGAATGGTATAATAAATCTATTAAAGATGCAATATTAACTAGAGACGAATTTAAACATCAAGGAAACTGGCAAATGTATAAACTTTGGAGAAATAAAGTAACCTCCATTATAAGAAAAAGTAAAAAAGATTACTTTAATGAAGCAATTAAAAAGAAATCCGATCCAAAAAATCTTTGGCAAAATCTTCGTAATATAGCTAGCAATAAAATTGACAATCAATTGCCTTCTAAATTAAAATTTCAATCGAATGAAGTCGAGGGTATTCTAAATGTCGTGAATACATTTAACAATCATTTCGTTAATATATCGAATATATTTGATAAGGTTCATGTTGATACAGATTATTTTAAAACTCTGAAAAATCACCTTGATAGAAAACTGTCCGACCGTTATTTTGAGGTAACATTCATTTCACCTATAGAAGTACGAAATATCATCAATAATTTAGACAGTAATAAATCAACTGGGCTCGATGGAATTGGGCCAAAAATCTTGAAAATATGTAAAGATTTTATTTCAAAACCAATTGCATGTATCATCAATAATTGTATTTCTAAAGGTATTTTTCCAAAAGATTTTAAAATGGCTAGTGTTAAAGCCCTTTTTAAAGGAGGCGAAAAGAACGATCCTAATAACTATCGACCCATTTCAATTTTACCTACTTTATCAAAGGTCTTTGAGCGACACATCGCTAATCAGCTAAAAACCTATCTAAAACAAACAGATATATTGTTTTCACAGCAATCTGGTTTAAGAGTGAATCATTCGTGCCAAAAACTGGCCTTATTCGATTAGTAGATACGTGGTTATCAGAATTAGATCAAGGTAATATGGTGGGATCTGTGTTCCTTGATTTTAGAAAGGCTTTAGACCTTGATGATCATGATATTCTCTTATATAAACTACAGCTACATCATTTCAAATATAATACATGCAACTTATTTCGTTCATATCTAAGTATAAGACGTCAAGTGGTTAAAAATGACACTGTTCAATCTTATATGAAACTAATTACATCAGGCGTTCCTCAGGGATCGATACTTGGACCTATTCTGTTTTTGATTTACGCCAATGATCTTTCTTTAACTTTAACGTCAAACTTGGACATGTATGCTGATGATACAACACTATATAAATGTGGTTCTTCTGTACCGCTGATCAATAAATATTTGCAAGATGATCTTACAAGAATTGAACGATGGTGCAGACAAAACAACATGATTCTAAATCCGACTAAAACTACATGCATGCTAATAGGGTCTAAACATAAGATAAAACATAGTTCTGCATTAAACTTAAGTATAAGCGGTATGCAAATCGAAAATGTTTCCTCTCAAAAGCTTTTAGGTGTACATATTGATGACACGTTAGGCTGGGAAGTTCATGTTGATCAATTGTGTAGGAAATTAACATCACTGTTATACTTACTTAAAAGAATATGTAACTATCTCACAATCGACACGAAACAAATGTTTTATAATTCTTACATTACTCCGTATTTTGACTATGGGTGTATTCTTTGGCGCCATTGTAAATCCTCATCTTTTCAAAGAGTTGATAAGATTCAAAAAAGAGCTGCACGAATTATTCTCTGCCAGCCAAAACGGTCTAATTCTGAGAAAAATTTCCTTTCTTTGAAATGGTTAACGTTTGAAAACAGACCTAAATATTTCACGATTCTAATGGTTTACAAAACCATTCA
Source organism: Fragum whitleyi (assembly GCA_948146395.1). Taxonomy (NCBI): domain Eukaryota; kingdom Metazoa; phylum Mollusca; class Bivalvia; order Cardiida; family Cardiidae; genus Fragum; species Fragum whitleyi. Next base: position 12,071,139 of record OX411558.1, read on the forward strand.
TGGGTTAGCTCCTTCCTAAATGTCGAAATTTGTAACACTTAGTCATAACCAACTTTATGAATTACGATCTGAATACTGCAACCAAATATCTCATAAATGTGCTCCCAAAACAGATTTTTTTTAAAGAAATCATTCTCATATACAGGTATGGAATTTTGGAATTCTATTCCTCATAACCTACGAATGATTGAAAATGTATCTTGCTTTAAAAGATATTTGAAAAACTATTTGATGGAAAATAACGGGATTTAACCAGAACGGTTCCTTTTATTCATTACTGTGTATGTCTTATAAATAATTGATATCCTTATCATTTCTGATCGTTGTTATAATCACCATAATTATCATCACCATTATCATCATCATCATCATCATCTTCATCATCATCACTCCCAATCATAACACATTATCGTCATATTCATGTCGACTAGCATAATTTTAAATCATTACATATATCATTTCAAATGCATGAATATATATGATGATCAATACCTCCTATTGTTATAGAAGGCCTCATTGTAAATAAGTTCGTCATCGTATTGTTTGTATGATGACAGCTTAATGAGCTACCTTCTTTAAATAAAGATTTTATTATTATTATTATTATCATTAGGCAGCTTCAACTATCTGGCGATGAGTCATCGATGTAATCAAATAAGGTAAGGGGTCGTGTACAGACGCTGTCACGCTCCTGCTATTATGCAATATGGTAATCATTTGATGTTCCTTGTGCAGTCGATCGCTTGCATCTTTTCTGTTACAAAGTGTCATTTAAGGGTTTCTCGAACAAAATCACATAGATTTTTGTTATGAGTGATCCTTTAGGGTATGGCGTGTAATCGGTTGCGAAATAATATGGAAAAAATAATTGTTCAATAGTACGAATATTTTTCTAAAAGATAAATGAATTATGGTAAAAAATATATTCATGCAATAAATCAAATTATTTGTTCTAAAAGTATCAATATTTATTCAATAAGGATAAATATTTATTCTATAATCATGATTAATTTTCAAGAAAAAAGAAATAATTATTCAATAATTTAACACATTTATTCTATCCTTGTAAATAATTGTTGTATAATTTTAAATATTTGTTGTATAATTATAAATATTTGTTGTATAATTAGAAATATTAATTGTATCATTTAAAATATTTGTTGTATAACATGATAATAATTTCTATAATATAAATTATTTATTCAATACCTCACTCAAAAATATTTATTCAATAAATAGCATTCTGGGTAGCACGTGATCAGAATTTATGTTACAGAGGATTTCATTGGTTGTTTATTTAGAGCAAAAATGACTGAACCGAGGGAAAGGTATACACGTTTTATCTCATCAAATCGAGCAAATTAGGAACAATTGGAACTCGCAGGTGCTGATAAAGCAAGTTTTTCATAAGGTTAATGGGGAGAGCTTTCCAGGCTACTGGGATATTCTGCCTTTCTCATGATATACCAATATCGTACCGATATTTTGTCGTCATGCTTGTTTGTTATGATGTGATTGGTGGTAGGATGTACCCCTCTCTCTGATCATAGGTGGCGGTATCAAAACATTTTTCACAAGAATTTATATGTATGCTTAACATAAATATCATTATTTTATGATTATTATTGTAATAATTTCTTTGATACTACCACCTGTGCCCTCACCTCGCCGACAGCTTATCAGATGGGTACATTATTGCAGCTAGTCTGACTTGTATTTTCACCCAGATTCCTATCTATGGCCTACTTTCTCAAATATTCAATTCATATGTCTACAACTAAATTCTACTTCTTTTAAGTGTTAGTAGATGAGTTTCACTGTTTCTTGCATCAAGAACCTTTGAACTTGACTATGACCTTTGAATTGCTCTCTCAAATATTTGATTATGAGAGCTAATTATTAGGTGTTGGACTGTTTTAGGTCACACATTAATTTTGGCGGATGAGATGATTATCTATGATTCTGACATTTTCTGTTTGAACCATTTAAACAGACCTTGTCCTTCTTTCAAAAATTTTCATTAAGTTAAATTAACTTTAAAGCAAATTAATGTTTATACTGTACTGGATTCCTTTGGACGATTCCAGTGGAGCGATTTTTTGACCTCCTGAACCTAAATTTCTTGTTCATGAATGATTCTTTGATGACCCTTCGTCAGATTCCTTAAATTCTTTTTGATCTGATGAAAAATATGGCTTTATAAGACGGGGTTAATTTCCATTATAAGAGGAAAGCTTTCAAAATCATTTTCTCAAAGACCAGTCAATGGATTTAAACTGTATATCAAAGGAATGGTCCCCAAATTACTCTTTTTCAGCTTCCATCATTTAATTTCGTTTGGTTGGAAAACATGTCTTTATTGTGTTGGTTTATTACCTCCACTGGCCAAAACCCAACAAGGCTATTATCATGGCGCTGTGTCTATCATACAGCCGTCTGTCCGGTCGTAAACCTTTTCTTTAAAAATCTTCACAGGGATTATTGTTGGGCGCCCCTCTGTCAAAGATGTACATGTATTTTGATCCAAAGAAAAAAACAAGGCTTTAATGGACATGGCTTATTTTCATAAATTATAATATGTGACATTTCTCAGAACTAATTTGGTGGATATTGACTGATTGATTTCAACCACATTTTACTGGAATGATTCTTGGATGACACTTTATCAGTCTACAAAATTATTATGAATGGGTGAAAAGAAGTCTTTTATGGGCGTAATTCATTTATCTATATGTAGTTGGAAACTTTGAAAATCATTTTCTCAGAACCTGAATGACAGAAATCAACTAAATTTCATGAGGTATCCTTGGGTGACACTTTATTAGGCTACAAAAAATATTGTGTTTAGATGGAAAATATGTGTTTACTAATGGGCGGTGGTCATTTCTCTAATGTTATATAGTGAGAACTTTGAAAATCATTTTCTCAGAACCTAAAAAATGGATTTAAACTAAATTTTACTGGAATGATCCTTGTGTGACCTTTTATTGTAATGGGATGAAAAATACTTCCCTTTAAAGCTGCTCTCTCACAGATTGGGAAAATGAGATTTAAAGCTCAACTGGCCAGGGGGCTATTGTCATGGCAAGGTGTCCTGTGTCCGTCCGTAAACCTTTTTCTTTCAAAATCTTCTTCTCTTTGGATAGATTTCAATAAAATTTCCCAGAAATGTTCCTTGAAGGACTCTTTAACAGATTCCTTTAAAGAATTCGATTGGTTGAAAATCATGCCTTTAGTGGGTATGGCTAATTTCCGTATATGGGTACAGGTAAAAGTTGGCTTTTCTCAGAAACTATTGATGGTCAATGATGGTTATTGACCAAACTTCACATGAATCAGTGTTTCTTCCAGGCAGGGAAATTGGGAGATTGTCCCACTTTTTTTAAGGTCACCCTTTATTTAGTTTGAATTGCACATGTTGTTGGTAATGACTTACAATGAAAGCACATAAATCATAAGAGTTTAACCCCTGTCATACCGAATAAAAGCCTTTGCAAAATCATATTCAAATAAAAAAGTTGCAATCACTAGACAGGATGAATCAGAACTAGTTTGTTTCTTTGGATTTCAGTGTTAAAAATTATTGCATGTGAATTGCTTCTCTTGTTTAATTAACGGCCTTGCCTTATCATCCTCTGTAAATTACTATCAAGAGATTCAGGCCTGTTTAGCAAATCAGGTGCTCAAGCGCCTCTAGATGAAATTTTTGGCAAAATCAATTCGAATTTAAGACTTCATATTGTACTTAGAAGCCTCTATAGTAATAAGATTCAATATGGTAATGCATGGGGATTGAGACTGATTTCCCTGAATTTATTGAAATTCATTCTGAAAAAAATAAAGCGACTACTAAAATACAGGGCTCATGTTACACCCTTAAACCAGGGTTTTGACCCTCAAAAATGTGAAAATATCCTATTAAGACCCTTAGAAATTTCCTCCAAATGGGTCATTATGACTCCCTCGTTTGAAATTTCTAAGGGTTAAAACTTAAATTGGGCTTATGACTCAAATTTAATGATGTAGGCTTTCTTTCATATCATTTAGAATCATATTAATCAATTACCTGCTTTATCACTTCACACTTGATGAAAGAAGGTCAATCGATATGACATAGGCCTACTCACAAAATATGCTTTTTCTGTTGTTTTGACCCCTTTGAAATTAGTTTTGACCCCCAGAATTTCAAGATGAAGGGGTCAATGACTCCCTTGCTTCAAACACTAGCAGAAGCCCTGAAGTTAGCAAGTTACACCAGAATTTCTTTTTTTCAATTTTGAGCCAACTATTTACGCAAGTTCATTCCAACCGTTTGTCTTATACTATGAAAGGTTAGGATGAAAGTATTTGACATCTAGAAAATTCATATCCATACTTGCAAAGAATGAAAGATTATTCATCGAAAGTAACGATTTCGTAATTTATCAACTCTGAATTAATAGACTGGATCCCATGCGGATCTTGCCACTTTGAAAAAGTATTGAAATAGGTTGTTGTAAGTGCCTTTGCCCTGAGATGATTCTTTATCATCTAAAAATACTCACATTTCCAAATCTAAGAACTATTTTCTGACTACTATGATGGTCCTTTTATGTTATCTTTTGTCCCCTATAATTAAACAAAATCTTTATTATTACAGATCCTTTGTGGATGATTTGCTTGAAATTCTGAACTTTATTGAGGGAAGATCGTTGACATGTAGTCAGAATGATATAGAGTACGTTCAGGACAATTTCGACTGGTCAATTCACTCATTAGAATTAACTGAAAATAATCTCATCCAGATAAATTCTGCAGAAAACAATCAGCATTTGCAAGACATAGTTGTTATGTTACAGAATTTTCGATACCTGAAATTTATTTGGGACAAAGTAAAGGTGAGCTCACCAAGCATCATAACTCAAGTGGGTTGTGTACAGACATGCGTAGTTCAGGGGCCAGGAAGACCTCATTTTATTATAGATGTAACACAAATATTATAGTTGTGTAATATTGGATTCAAAATCAAAGATGTAGCTAAAATGTTTGGTATAGACAGAACTACTGTATGGAGAAGACTGAAGCAATTTAATCTAGTGGGACAGCAATATTCAGATATCAGTGATGATGATTTATTAAATCAAGTAAAACGTATTTATGAGAATCATCCACATTGTGGGGTGACTATGATGTCTGGACATTTAAATGCAGTTGGTATTAAAGTTCAAAACAGAAGGGTACGTTTGGCCTTAAGAAGAGTTGATCCATTGAGCTCTGTTCATCGTTGGGGGTTAACTGCCCAGAGGCGGAGATTCCATGTCCCTGGACCAAATAGACTGTGGCACATTGATGGACACCATGCACTTATTAGGTGGAAAATGGTAACTCATGGTGGAATAGATGGATATAGTAGACTTATTGTTCATTTAAAAGTTTCAAATAATAACAGGGCAGAAACAGTTTTGGACAATTTTAAAGAAGCTGTTCAAACTTACGGACTTCCGAGTAGAGTGAGAGGAGATAATGGTACAGAAAACAATCTTGTTGAGCGGTATATGATTTTTATGAAAGGTGAAAGTAGAGGCAGCTTCATAAGAGGAAGATCAGTGCACAATACCCGGATAGAACGATTATGGCGAGATGTATATTATGCAGTCATTCAAACATATTACACATTATTTTATTATTTGGAAAGTATTGGCCTATTAGATGTTGATAACGAATTGGATATGTGCTGTCTTCAATTTGTTTTTTGCCTAGGATCAATGAAGCTTTAAACCAATTTCTGTCTGCCTACAACAATCATAAATATAGAACAGAGCATAACTGGACACCATTGGAAATTTGGGTTAATGGAACAATTCATAGAAACTGGATTGAAGAAAGTCATACAGAATTTGATACATATGGTATATATCCCGGTGATACATCTGAGCATTCTGAGGATAGTCAAGACATAACAGAAGGTTATAATCTTGATAATGAAGATGTCTTGCGGCAGCATAATGTATAACAAAATTTATCAGAACAGTTTAATCCCTTAGGTCAATCAGATGATTATGGAATTAATATTTATCAGTCTGTACATCAATTTTGTCGGGCTCATATAGCAGAATGATATCTTTAGATGAACAAACATTTCATTCACCAGTGTCACTATGTAAGGAACACCCTGTAGGTTCTTAATAGCTTCGAAATAAAGTATTGCCCTTTCAGATTCCTTTTTTAGCTCAACTGGCCGAAGGCCAGCGAGCTTTTGTCATGGCTGAGTGTCCATCGTGCGTCCGTCCATGCGTGCGTAAAGTTTTTCTTAATCATCTTCTCCTACCAAACCAATTTGCGGATTTTAACGAAACTTGGTAGAAATGATCCTCTTCTTAAATTGTTCAAAGAATTTTGATTGACCCCCAAATATGGGCGTGGCAGGGCGGGGCATTATTTCACTTTGAAATCTTTAAAAATATTCTCCTCCAAAACCATTGGGCCAATTTCAATGAAACTTGGCATGGATGTTCCTTGGGTCACCCCTTACTTCAATTGTTCTAGAAATTCGATTGACCCATAAAATATGGGCGTGGCAGGGCGGGGCTTATTTTGAGTACGAAATCTTTGAACGACATCTCCTCCTGAACCACTGGGCATTTATGAAACTTTACCAGAATGTTTCTTCAGTGACTCTTTTCAAAAATTGATTGCTAAATTCGATTGGTCAATAAATATGGGAGTAGCAGGGCGGCGCTTATTTTGAGGCCCAAATCTTTGAACGATATCTCTTCCTGAACCACTAGGCTGATTCCAATGAAACTTTACCAGAATGTTCCGACTCTTTACTAAAATTGTATGGCAGGGCGGTGCTTACTTTGAGCCCTAAATCTTTGAAGGTCATATCCTCCTGAACCACTGGGGAAATTTAAATAAAACTATACAGAATATTCCTTCTGTCACCCTTTCCAAAAAATTGTCTGTGAAATTTTCATTGGCCATGAAATATGGACGTGGCAGGGTTTGGCTTAATCTGAGCCCTAAAACTTTGATCAACATCTCCACCTGAACCATGGGGCCAATTTAAATGAAATTTACCATGATGTTCTTTCAGTGACCTTTTCAAAATTGCTCATAAAAATTTGATTGGCCAATAAATATGGGCATGGCAGAGTTGGGCTTATTTTGAGCCCAAAATCTTTGAAGGAGATCTCCTCCTGAACCACTGGGCAAATTTAAATGAAACTACCAGAAATTTCCTTTGGTGACTCTTCCAAAATTGTAAAGAAATTTTGATTGACCAGTAAATATGGAAGAGGCAGGGTTGGGCTTATTTTGAGCCTTCAAACTTCGATTGGCCAATAAATATAGGCATGGCAGGGTGGGGCTTATTTTGAGCCCAAAATCTTTGAAAGACATCTCCTCCAGAACCACTGGGCCAATGTCAATGAAACTACCAGAAATTTCCTTTGGTGACCCTTTTCAAAAAATGCTCAAGAAATTGTGAATGGCCAGTAAATGTGGCCGTCGAAGAGAGGGGCATATTTTTGGACGACGTTCGATCGAAAATGGACATTGTACAATCACAATAGCTCACGTTGAGCACTTCATGCACAGGTGAGCTAAAAAGTGAGTTTTCTCAGATTCTAATTGATGGATACCAATTTAATTGTACAGGAATGATCCTTTGGTTACCCTTTATCAGTCTAATAAAAAATATTGTGATCAGATGAAAACTGTATTTTGTGGGCGGAGGTCATTTTTAGATCCACTGACCGAAGGCCAGCGAGCTTTTATCATGGCGGTATGTCCGCCGTGCGTGCTTCAACTTTTTCTTTAAACATCTTCTCCAAACCAATGGGTGAATTTTCATGAAATGTTCCTTGGATGAACCTCTTCTTTAACTGTCATAGAAATTTTGATAGACCCCCAAATATTGGCGTGCCAATTTTTCTCTTTGAAATCTTTAGAAATTTTCTCCTCCCAATCCATTGGGCCAATTTCAATGAAATTGAAATGAAATTTCAATGGCATGGATGTTCCTTAAGTGACCCTTCATTAAATTGTTAAAGAAATTTTGATTGGTCCATAAATCGTCACCTTAGAATAGAAAGGTTCTATCTAACATTTTGGTCAAAATTGAGATTTTCACATTTTAAAAGAGGGTATAAACCAATGCATCTCCTGTGTAAAAATTAGATCTCCATGACAATAAATGGCGAAGATATTCAACAAAATTTAAAGGTTCTATCTACCTATCTCAGAATGTGTTAGTGGAGAAAGGTTCTATGAGTATACCAGTTTGTAGAGAAAGGGCCTATTTGACACATAGGCCTTTTCTATTCCAACATATTATGTTCAAAGTTTGGATACTATGATGGTGAAAGGTTCTATATGACAAATAGGACCTTTCAATTATATAATAATTGTCTATTCATAAAACATATGCCCTCTTATCAGTGATAAAGAACAGCCAAAAATGAATATAACTTGTTAATATTTCACACCTTGCTTGAAAACAATTAAGGTAGTAGACCCGTAATAGTTCTGTAATGTTTTGGTAGTAATGATCTTTCACAATGTTAACCAAGGTTTCCTAATGATTTTCATTAGGAAACCTCGAAATTATTAGGAACCCTTAGTTAACATTGTGAAAGAATATGGTCCGAAAGGTTGCGGAACTATTACGGTTCCACTACCTTAAAAGGTTACAGTAGACAGACAAATTACTTCATTTTATTGACCTGGACTTGAAAACTTGATGTTCTTGAAAGGAAAAGTAAATATTTCAAATAAGAAAATGCAACCACATGAGGGATATACCATTATGCTAGACTTACAAACCTTAATTCTTACATGCAGTGAGAGAAAACTTAAGATTAATGCAAATGGAAATTGCTTTTTGGCTGCATTTGCTTCATGCATTAGAGATTATACATTCCATAACGGAGAGAAACTACTGTAAATGAAACTATTTCTTTGTCAATGTAGTCAATAGCTTGCGACAAAGTGGCGATAGAACACTTGTTTTGCAGATTGTTTGCCATTTGCAATTAGAAATTGATAAATATGATAGAAAAGTGCAGATCTACTCTTGCTCTGTCAGTTCTCCCATCATTTACATGTATATCAAGCCAAGTGTCTGGTCTGAGATTAAATCTCACAAACTTAAATTGGCACATATAGCTATAAGACAGGAAGACACTTATGACTAAGTATTTATCAAAGAACTTGTCCAAGCAAATTCTTACATTAATAGACAAAGAAGTATGTTACAATGTAATGCACATCATTTCATTACAAAAGAAAATTGGTTCGAAGCAAAAGTCTTCAAATTATCTACCAGTCACTAACGAAAACGTAATTTCAAAGAGAATGTTCTTTACAAAGCCTCCTGACATAGGCCACCAACTATTAAGTTCTACATGTTCATGAAAACAGCATGAAACATTTCAAGGATATTAGGAGACAAAACGAGCCTGGTACAAAAATAACCAACAAAAACAACAGATTTGTATGTGAGCACATTGGTAGTTTCCAAAGGATGGAGCCACTGTATTCAAGGAAAGGTACAAAGAAAGAGTTTTGGGCTCACAATTTAATATGAAGATGTTGGAACTTTATTAAGTCTGGAGCATGACCCTTTTAAGGAGAGAAAAAAAGAGATTTTTCCTGTTCCGAAGTTTAATCCGTCTTTTTTTTTTAACTAAAAAAGATCAGTGTTTTACTTGGGCTAAGTATCAACATCATCAAAATGATGGAACAGTTACAGATGTGATTAATACAGTAGGAATATGACAACACCAGTCAATTAAAACCCAAGTCAGTAGCAATTAGAAAAGACAAGCAAAAACAAAACTTGATTCAAATTATTGTGTTGCTACTTTTGATAACACCATGTTCCCTTGTTAGTGAATTGTACAACTTGTGCTTTAATCTAGGGTATACACTTTGTACAATAAACAAGTGTTTTGTGATCTGTAGTATGAAACTCATTGAAAAAGAGTTTTTTTCTGGTATAGCCACTTGTATTTTCAGAAGTCATCAGTGATTTTGTCAGGTAGGGGATGGTGAAGAAATTCCTTTTTTACTTTGATGCATTCAATATGTAAGAGCTTCATGCGTGTATTATGTTTAGTAATTACCCCAGTTAAAGTCAATAAACCATAAGTGTTTGCAATCTGGTCATAGTCCTATGGAATGGAACTTTTTTCATTCTACAATCAAACAAGCTTGAGTACATGCATCTAGAGCTAGTAGAAAAAGTCCATACACTGCAGTGCCATTAAAATTTGACCATGTAAAAGAGTTTAAGTATTTTCTTACAAAACAGCATTTTAACCTACAGGTATAACTGAGGGTTGTAGAGTAAATTAGTTGAATATCAAATGGATTTATATTGAGGAAAAAGAACCAAAAACAAGGGAAAAAGTTTGACATGACCTATGATGCTTGCAAATAGACAAGTGCTATCCCTCACTTTTTCCAGTGTCAGAACAAAAGAAAATGATTTAGCTTAATTTTTTTAAAAAATATCATGTGGTTCAGAGGATAATGACTAGGATATCTGATTTTTTAACAAAGAACTTTTTCTGTGAAAGCATGAATATAAAATATGTTTATAAAACATTGAATAACCGCCATTTGTCGACACCTATTCTTTGCTTTTTGGCCCTTTTAATCCTCAATTTGTGAAAATACAGCCATTTAAAATGTCTAATTTCAAAAATTCTGTCTTATCTGTTGATATATAAGGGCTCTATTTGTCATATATATCCTAAAATCATGATTTATTACCCAAGTGAATTCTAATAAAAAGGATCTATATGACACATGGAACCTTTCTTTTCTTACCATCACACCCTCGTCACCATAAACTTAGTTGGAAGTGAAAGGACCTATGTACAAAATCGATCATATTGATCAAAGTATTAATCATAATCAATTAAAATTTATACAAAATAAGAATAAATTTAGATGAATAATCAGTGTAAATGTTATTATTGTAGACTGATTTCCTGATTTATGTCATAGCTTTAAACCTTTAAATGCGATTTTCTCAAAACTATGAAAATGTTACATAGAACCTTTCTATTCTAAGGTGACGAAATATGGGTGTGGCAGAGAGGGGCATATGTTGAGCCCTAAATCTTTGTACGACATCTCCTCCTGAACCACTGGACTGATTTCAATGAAACAACAATGTTCCTGATGTGACCCTTTCTCAAAAATTGTTAGCCTGAAATCTTTGAAAGACTTCTTTTCCTGGACCACTGGGCAGATTTCAATGAAGCCTTACCTGAATGTTCCTTGGGTGACCTTTCGAAAAAATATTGATAGGCCTACAAATACGGGCGCTGCAGGGTAGTGCTTAATTGGAGCCTGAAATCTTTGAACTACATCTCCATCTGAACCACTTGGCCAATTTTAATGAAACTTGACAAGAATGTCTTTTAAGTTTGTTGGTTTGAATGGGTTTTACGTCGCTTTCAACAATTTCGCAGTTATATCGCGCGGCCGGAGCACCTAACAATGGATTCCTGGAATTTCTTTCACCTGTACTACCATTACACCCTTTCCTAGCCTCCGACTGCTATCTCACATAGGTTTACGATTATCTAGCCATTGGTGAGATTCTAAACGTCGGAAAGGATATTTGCCGCCACCGGGGATCGAACCCACGACTTCCAGATTGGAAGTCTTATGCCTAGCCAACTGCGCTATGGTGGCGGCGAATGTCTTTTAAGGGCGGAGGTCAATTCCTCATATGTTATATAGTGGAAATTTTGAAAGCCGTTTTCAACATGTAGAACCCAAAATATTTAAAAATCTAGTCAAAACTTAGATTCGCTATTACAAGAGCTTTAAGCCTGTGGAGTGACACAAGTCATTTATGGCTTTCTAGTTGAAAAAGGTCACCCAAGGAACATTCTTGTATAGTTTTATATAAATCTGCCTAGTGGTTCAGAAGGAGATGTTGTTCAAAGATTTTTGGCTCAAAATAAGCCCTGCCTTGCCTAGCTCATATATAGGGGCCAATCAAAATTTCACTAACAATTTTAAAGACGGACATCAAAGAAACATTCTGGTAAAAAATCATTGAAATCACCTCAGTGGCTCAGGAGGAGATGCCATTCAAAGACTTCAAAGTGAAAAAATACCATGCCCTGCCACGCAATTCATAGGCCAATAAGAATTTTTGGAACAAATTTCAAAGAGGGTCACCCAAGGAACAAAGTTTTATTGAAACGGGCCCTGTGGTTCCTGAGAAGAAGCAGTTTTAAAGATTGTTGACGCCGGACAACGCACGACAGACTCAGGGTGATCCTAGAAGCTCCCCTTGAGCATGTTGTGCTCGGGTGATCTTACAAGAAGTCAGTCATCAACAGTTAATGTTCAATGACTTTATCCAGTTTTTCAAAGACTTCTCACAACCATGTGGATAATCTAAATTGATAAGTCTGATTGCTAGAGACTTTCAATCAATGATTTCTTTTTAGAACTTCTCCCTTTTCACCCTTTTTTGAAGTTGGTTGATTTTCAGCCAGTAAATTCCAATGTGGTTTTTAGCTCCACTGGCCGAAATGGCGGGGTGTCCAGCGTCCGTAATCTTTAACTTTAGAAATCTTCTCCTCAATGGATGGATTTCAATCAAATTTCACAGGAAAGTTCCTTGGGTGACCCTCTATCAGATTCCTTCAAAGAATTTTAATCAGATTCTTAAGTGATCCTTTATCAGTCTGCAAAAATTAATTATGATCAGATACAAAATATGTATTTTATTGACAGATATCATTTCTTTTGATATGTTATATGGTGTAATATTCAATATAGGGTAAACAAACTTTGTTCAAAGTTTAAACAGACTGATTTCAACCAAAAATCATGGTAATTTTAAATCTGTGAAGTTGTATCATGCTGCAAAAAATATTTGATTAGATGAACAGCATGCTTTTTATTGGCAGAGGACATTTCAACATATAAAGTGAATATTTGATCACTTTTGGTATCACCTAAATGATGATTTTAATAATGGCTCATTAAATTTAACAAGTGTGAAGATTGTAGGTTAGAAGGAAAATAACCTTTGTTGGAATCTAAATGTGTAGAAACATTTGTTGATTAAGTCTGAGAATACCCCCTGAGAATTGGTCAGTTAACTTAAACGAAGGGTGACTTCACAAAGAGAGCAATTGGTTTTAAGTGGCCTACTGAGGTTCAGAGTGGGGAAAAAGAGCCAAGTGAACTACACTCTAAGGCATTGGACAGAATAAATATATTGGATCTAATATTTCACTTCATATTATCATTAGTTAGAATTTTGTTTTGATGACAAACAATTCTTGTGAAGTAACCCCCTTAAAGTGGTGTTTAATGAAAAGCGGAAAGATCTACAATCAAAATTTTGTAGATAAATGACCTGTATATTGTGCAGAAACATTGTCTTTGTGTTGAAATTGTTATTTTTGGATTTCAAACAAATTACACTGGAATGATCCTCGTTTTATAACGCCTTATCATCCTCTAATAATCATTATCAGGATATATAGGCCTGTAGAGCGAATCAGGCGCTCAAGCGCCACTAGTTATTCAAAATTCATTGTTTGACATACAAACATGAATGACGGACACAAAGCCATGAGAATTAAAAATAGATGCCTCTTGTGGCATACCAAAGAAAAATAACAAGGTAAGAAGATTGTTCTGACTCTAATTATCGAACATATAACACACAACAATAAAAGGACTGAAGTACCTGTAAATGACCATACTTCTTATGTTTAGACCACGCGAAAGATGTTGAAGGAATACAAATCTTCACACCTGGATAACATCAATCTTTTAACCCATTAACAGACAGACAATTTTAAGACCATTCCGAAATTTAGAGCTGAGGTCTTAAATGGGAAAATGTGACTTATAGGGTAGAAAACAATTTGAGAATAGAATAAATGGGTTGTAACAAGTACTTTCTCCTTTTCTCACAATGTCTTCCTAAATATTTTTTCTTCACAGGGTAAAAAAGCTGGTTTTTGTGGGAATGGGCTAAGTGGTATATCATTTTGGTTGTTTGGACTTTAAATACAAAAGTACTAAAGCAATAAGTGTCTGGGTTTTCTTATAACTAATTATGCAGCAAGAGTTATGCATGCAGATCAATCAATGCCTGAAGAAGGAGATAAGTAATAAGCCTAAGATTTAAGAGTCATCAATTCTAATTAAAATGAATTTAGAGTTTATACTTCCATTTATTACCTTATTCCAGACTGCCAAATTTGATACTTGTCCCATTTCAAGGGATTTGCAGGCTAGAATATAAATTTAATTTTTTCAACTTTCTGGAAAAACAAAGGCAGTCTGAGACGTATTATGCTCCCCGAATAAGGCATTGTCACAAAAAAAGTTTGCACTCAATGGAAAAAGTTTGCTGTTGATTGCTTCTATAGGGTACTTAAACAATCTGGTGATAGTGCTGTACTTCTACTCAGCCAGTTCTAACCAACATTAAACTTTAACTGTAATGAATCTTAACTGTTTAACCTGAACACTTTTTGAGAGGCAGTTGTTATAGGGTAAATGGTTGAATATTTTACAATGATGTTATTGGGTAAGGGTTGAATATTTTACAATGACAATCTGCAAAAGAGTTTTGTCATTTTCTGCTCAGTACTGAAATATGAGACACAGAGACCTAACATAAAGGTAACAAACATTAAGCTCCCTTTTTCTATGACATTTTTGTTGTATGAAATTTTTAAATAGTTAATGGTCAAGGGCATCTGATTTACTACTTGAATATGAAATTTCATCAAATTTTGAACATAAGACCAGGAGAAATGAAAGAAAAAAGTAACAAACATTGAGCCCCTTTTTTCGATAATATATTTTTGTATGAAAATTTAAAATTGTTTATAGTAAAGGGCAACTAATTTGCCAAAGGCCTGATTATCCTGATAATGATTATTAAAGGATTATCAGAACTTTTGAGTAGTGTATAATTCAATTGTAGCAGTTACAATATTACTGCTCTGATTTTTTTCTCGAACGGTCAATTAGCAGTCGTAGGACTGACAACCAATAGAATTTTGTTAAGATTCTCACGTGGTTAAAACCCACGCTTACCGAGACTGGACACTTACATTTTGCGTGTTATCCACTGAGCTATTTGTTCAAGACAAACAACTCCGTAACGGCCTTTTTCAGTTACAATCTACATGGGGTTTTTTTTATCTCATACACTTTTGCGAAAAAAAAAAGGAATAAGCTTATACATAATTTCATGTAATTTTCGTTTTCAGTAATTACAAATCAGTATTTTCAGCGTTTTTTACAAGCTTTCCGGTTGAGTAAAGGAATTGAAATCATATTCGTGCTGTTCTAATTTGTTGTTCTAAAAACTGTTTAATGTGATCAATGTCTGTCCCTGCGGAGGGGATACATTGTGAAAAAGGTTTAACAACTTCTTATATTTCATAAAAGAACAACAACAACAATTCCTTACCTTCCTTCCTCTCCGTTTTCCTTCGTCTCGAGTTCTTTCTTCATTTGTCGTCTGTTGGAATCGTCTGCTGCTAAAGTTGACATGGTTTATTCCTAGTCTATTTTTAGCACATATTTCTTTGCCTTTGCGTTGATTTTGATCGGTTTATAAGGCTTTACGCCGTTTTCAACTGGTGTGGTCATATTGAGCTGCTGGAACACCTTACCATGGATTCCTATTGTTTCTCATACCAGTACTACCACAACACCCATATCCGGCCTCCAGCTGCTCCATCACATATATTCGCGATATCAAACCAATGTTGGGCGACATTTTTGTCTGAAAGGGTATTTGACGCGGCCGAGCATCGAACCCTGGACCTCTCAAACGAGAGGCAGGTGCGTTACAAACTGCTCTAAGGCCTAGGATTACCGTTACGTTTTGATAAACCGTCGGTGTTGTTATAAAATATCGTAACTATGGCTTTACACAAGCCGTAGTTACGAGATTTTATAACAACACCTACGGAAAATTGTTTGTCCGATATTGCGTCATAAATAACTGGAAAAAATCGTTCCCCATTGTGTTCTAACTTTTAGCTCTCAGCGCAAAAAGGGCTTTTCCCGTCCACTGGACCAAGGCTAAATAATTTTGTTGAAATTTCATGTGCAATTTGTGGCATCTCAACTGTTACTGTGCCTATACACTGCAGAGACATGACCGGGATTTGTCATTATCTGCCTCTATATAAATGCTTCCCTCAGGCATCAAATTGATGCCGGTTCTAACCGTATAGCGCAGTCGGCATGCTAGATAATCAATCTTAGTTGAACTGGCTTCAGTCCCAAGTTGAATGGAAATGTTTTGTGACATATCTCTCAAGTTGAGTGGATATAATTCGATGTCCTCGAAAAGCTTGAGTGTTAAGACAAATAACTCACAAATTGGGCAAATATTTTACTACCTTTTATTGTCCAATTTTGAGCACTTTTGATTGACGAACTATTACACTATCTCAGCCTCTCAATGTTGTCCGATTTACAGTGCTGACAGCACTTTGATTATTTAGAGCAGGGTTTTCCCTGGACAACAGAGTTTGATGTCACTGTGACTCCCTCTCCTTCAAAGTTGGGGTTCATTGCCCCAATGTTGGGGTCAAATCTTACACATACCTTATGAATAAAGAAACACAGAAAAATAACAATGAACAAGGGAGATTAAATAAAACTTTTTCGTTATTTTGTGTTTATCATGAAAGCAAATATGGGCTACAATTTTTCAGTATTTATTTTCCATCAAAATTAAACTCCTAACATTACTTAGAACAAAACTTAGACTGTTTGAGGGCCTCGACATATATTCACTTATCATGGCGTTCTAACATTGAAGGAAGAAAGTTTGTGCATCTAACGGAGAACAGATAATTTATTTCCTTTTCAAACAGGGGCCACACAGAGTACCCTCTATTTGGGGTTTGACTGTGATGTTTATTTTTTTGACTAGTCTTAGCAAAGACTAGAGGGAAAATAAACATCAGAGGTTGACCCCGGATATAGGATAGGTCAAAATTTAGCCAACTGTAGGTTTTTAACCATTTTTAGCTGAAAGATCTGCGGCTCTTTTTTGTTGATGGACCCAGAGCATCACCATCTGAATCGATACAAGAGCTCCCTTTTCTCGTCTGATCGGTAGAGCTTACCGATGCAGACGGCAGAAATTTTGACAATTTCTTCTGTTGTGACATCTTTTTTCTTTTTGTTGGTTTGGTTAACAAGGCAATTTATCGCCAGAAGTTGATTCTTTATTTGATTAAAAAAGCACAACCCGTCTATAAATATTATCGGTCACCTAAATAAATAACAGGTCACACTTCAAATAATCAATATTGGAAAACCAGACTGTCGACAGCTCACATGGTTATGAGGTAGAATATCGTTCCTTTAAAGCATGAACATGTAGACTGGTTCCACTGTCAGCGATATACCTTACCTGAAGTCTTATGCAAGTCGTCAGAGGGACCAGTCTAATGAACATGGTGCATTAACACTCACTGACGATTTAATAAAAAAAAAAGCAGATCTGTTCGTTACTCAACATATGATGCTAGTTTTTAAAACTTGCGTCATAGAGGACGTTCTGGTGAATTTTTTACAGGTCATTTATTTTGAAATTGCTATGTTGACAGGCATTTTGTGCAACATGGATTACCCTGTTTAAGGTTATATATACCCCTTGTATAAAGTAAGTATTCCTGAAAGGCCTGGTTTAAATTTTTGGTCATTTAAGATAATATCTATCATGCCTAACTACCCCTGTGATCATAGGCACTTGGACTGAGGAATATGTAACACCTCAGAATGTCTCTCTAACTCTCTATGATAAATATAAACAATGTAGTGCAGCTGTCATTCCTGCAAGTCAAACATTTCCTATGACAGAACCAGTGATACTTGTCAAAGCCTGCTTCAAATGAGAAGTAGATAGCAAGCCGCATTATAGGCTTAGAAAATTTGCATGTTTGTCGAGCTAATCTTAATTGATACTGGCCAAAAAGCTTAGTGTAATCTAGGACTAGAGTTTGTCATGAACAGTAATTCTATGGTTAAGATTTTTTTCTTACCATGTTTAATGTAGAGTGGTGTGTGATGACTGTAGAAAATCATGACTTTCTGCTTTCAGCAGAATTTGTATGCAATCAGTTCCTGTGTTATGGAAGTGTTTGGAGATAAATCAGCTGTTTCACAGGCCCATATGGATAGTTACTTTCTTTTAATAAATATTCTTACATACCAACAAAGTGCAACATGATATAACCTGATAAAAATGCAGACCCTGACAATAGTTTGATATTAAAATGTACAAACCATACTCTGCTTTAAAAGGGGGGGGGGTGAACAGACCCAATTTTGGGCGAACGGACCCGGGGCGAAACTAGATTAAGGGCAAACGGACCCGATATCGACTGTGATCGCAGTTACCTTCTTCCTCATCCTTTTATCGAAAATTATTAAAAATCCCATTAAACTGTTGAGGTTTGAAGAATGCAATAAAATGAAAGCATTTGTAATTATCGTGATTGACAAGACAGGGGGATGTTCCCTGTGATTGACAACTGTTTTTCACGAAATCAACAACTTTTCCATTGGGTACGTTACTAAATTGGTGCGAAGTAGGTACTAATGTATACATCCAAAGAAGAATTGCCTTAGTTTCTTCAAAGTTCAATCACATTGCAAACGAGTCTTTTTAAACAGCGTCTATGGGTTCCAATTGTTTATAGTTACCACAAAAATAAAATAAGCACGAGGAAACGTTTACTTACCTCGCGTGTTCAGCCATCTTCGTTTCGAGATCGACCAATGAAATCCTCTGTTTCGTAAGGTCGGTCTACACTTTTCCCAGGATGCTAATTATCAAATAAATATTTTTTGTGTGACATTGAATAAATTAATTCAATTTTGGGATAAATATTTTAATTTTTATAATAAATTATTTTTATATATACAATGAATATTTTTAAGTATAGAATAAATTATTTTTTCATTGAAAAAAAAATGTCATAATTATAGAATAACTATTTTGTTTCAATGAATAAATATTTTTAAGTTTAGAACAAATAATTGATTTATTGAATAAATATTTTCTTTTACCATAATTAATTCACTTTTTAGGATAAATATTCGTACTATAGAACAATTATTTTTCCATATAATTTTGCAACCGATTACACGCCATATAAGGGACACTTTTAAAATTCTTTTTTCCCAATGTATTTCTTAGAGAAGTTGTATCACAGAAATCTAGATATGGTATATTGTAGTTGAAGAATTTGATGAAAATTTGACCATGAATAGACTTTATCAAATCAGGTATGTATCTTTTATGTCCTTCAATCATTGGAAAAATTGCTATGACATAAATCTGGGTTAAAAAGTTCTAACATAATGGTATGTAAGGAATATATAGATCAAGTTTCTAAATGTCATTGATTTTAACTCAATTGTCGATAACATTTCACCCGTGTCATGCTGAACCCGGAATATACCTGCTTTGGCAGGAGCTATAGACAAACATCAGCCTGCACATATGTGCAGTCTGATGTTAGTCTACACCACCTGTTTCTCACTATCAAACCAGAATTGTCAATAGATTTAGATTTTCAAAAAAAAAAATAATAATAATAATAAATGACATACAGTTGGTACTTTCAGTGCTTTTTGCCCTTTGATTTTGATGCAAATCTTTAGCCAAAATTTATTCATCATGACCAGGGTTAACTGATTCATTTACGAGGAGGCAAGATATCATAGATACTGTATGCAGAGCCAGTACGCGTATTTCTGTTTGGTACAGGCAGATGGCGAGGTATATTATATTCTCTTTTTATTTGATGATTAGAATCGTCGAAATCGTAGACCGGAGACCCAAAATTATTGCGATCGCTGAAGGAGACAGAATGAATCGATTCTCTTCTCTCTGGGTGGTCAGATCCATCATAGACGTTATCTTCTGTATGTTCATCGCGACAGGTTTTCAGGGGATGACATGCTACAAAAGAAACAACGTTTACTTCATTAAAAATGGATAACATAACTAAGGAATATTTTCCATTCCATGCCTTAAAAGAGTTAGGTCTCACAATCGATAACAACATATTATGCAATTATAAGTTTATGTTTTATTAAATAATTTCACCTAGGAGTACAGTTCATACCATCGTAAAATTGACACTCACTGCGATCTAAACCATTCTATATAACTAACTCAACACTCCAATCATTCATTCCAAACACTCACTCAAATCGACCAAAAAAGCTCCAAAATCGTAAGAAAACATTTTGTAATCGTTTAAGACGATCAACGTTTAATTCAAATCAATCAAACCATTCTACGATTTTATTGGCTGGTGTGGCTTTAAAGTTTCTGGTTGGTCCACAAACACACACTTGAATAGAAAAGTGTGTGTATTTTATTAAAGGGAGTTAATAAAATCGCGTATTCTGGACAAAATTAACGTTACTGGATTACCTCCTTTTAATTTCACTCAAAACTCACTTCGCAAACTCATTCAGTTTCATTCCATCTGCATTCCTAAATCATTTACCTTGTCAATTTCAAGATGTTGTTAACTGTAGTTACTAATGCCATTTCATGTATATCATTCATGATCTACAGGACATGTTTTTACCAAAGACCAAATACTATGAGTTCTTTCACATTTTATTGCCATCTTGAGTTTTACACTATTGGCTGAGGGCGAACGAGGTTTGTAATGTCGTAATGTCTGTCGTGTGTGCATCTTTTAGTTATTAACGGCAAGATTTAAAAAGAATCTTGGGCCCTAAATGTTTCCATTAGTTGGCCGCCTTTCCTTCAGTAGGAACACGTTGGTTTCTTAGCCCTGCGAACGTAACTTTGATTCTTGGCCCTGCTTTGTGTTATCCAACAGTCAATAAATTACAGTAAAACTTGTGTTGTGCGACCACTAAGGGGACCACCAAATAGCGGTCGTTTATGGGAATGGTCGCTTAATACAAAATATCATGATAAATGTGAGTGTTCATTTTGATAGCATTTATAGATTGTCGGTCAAGTCGTACTGAATCCTAGGATGTTCGATCCCAGTATATTCGTCTTGTTGAGACGATTCTAATAGGCTCCAATATCATAAGATTCAATAATAACATTATTTTTTCGTTAAAAATGTCCTCTTTTTAAGAGATTTTGCTTACAGTGAATGGACTTTTTACGGTGGTCGCTTAGTCGCTTAATAGACGTGGTCGCTTGAGCAATATCGACTGTATTATGACACGTACCATTTGTCGACAGCTACTGTTTGTTTGAATGAGGTTTTACGCCGCTTTCAACAATCTAACAGTTAACTCGCGGCGGGTAGATCACCTAACAATGAAATCCTTATATTTCCCATACCAGTTTCACCATTACATCCTTTTCTTGCCTCCAGCTGCTATCCCAAATAGATCAACAATTATCGATCCATATGTGGAAGACAAGTGGTCGGAAAGAATGAGTGCCGCCGTCGGGTGTCGAACCCTAGACCTCTAGATATTGACAGTCCGAAGCGCCACACTGTCTTATGACGGTGGCTGATAGCTACTGACAAATGAGAAGTAGTGTGTCTAATTTGGTGACACTTGGTCGAAGATTTGGGCATGTGGGTTGTTTAGCTAGTTACATCGTGAAATTAACATTCTCCTCAATCAAAATGAATCTAAATCGCTCTCTCAGCGCTCCATTCATTCATTCCAAACACCCACTAAAACCATTCAAAAACGCCCAAACCTATTAAAAAATATAGAATTAACAACGTTATTCAAAATAAATTTGGATAGAGAAAAATCGCGATTTCACAGACATAATTCAATTTGTAATCGTCTAAAAGAAAAAGGATCCTATCTATAGAAATTGTATGCATATTTTATTAAAGGAGGGTAATCATTACCGCTTATTTTGTTCATCCTGGACAAAATCTACTATATTTTATAACCTCTCATTCAATTCACCCAAAACTCACTCCACACACCCATTCCATTTCATTGCAATATCATTCCAATATCACTCACCTTGTCAATATCACGATGTCTTTAACTGTACTAGTGTCAGTGTCTAAATCGCTCCTTTGCTGCATTTATTCGTTCCAAATACTATCTCAAACCAGTAAGAAACACTGAAAAACTAATTAAAGATAAGATCAATAGTTTCTTTTAAAAAGAAGAGGCACAGGAGAGCCTGGGACCATTCTACTTACTCTTTAAAAAGCATATGTCTAGATAGTGTTGTTCAAGATACAACAAGAAAAAAGTTTCTTGAAAATATATCCATAACCGAGGTTGTGTTGACAAGGAAATTTACATAAAGGCACCTTTTCCCATAACGCCAATTTTTTACCGAATGATGGCAAAGTTTTGGTCAAGGTCACATGATAAATATTAAAAAATTAGGTTTCACGACAATCCATGAATAAATGAAGAAGTTGTTTTAAAAATGAATATGACTTAAAGCCCTTTTCACCATAACACAACATATTAACACGAAATCTCCATGAAATGCACATGGTCACTATAAACTAGGTCAATCTATGAGAGATTTATAGAAATGTATTTAAAAACAAAAGAGGTGTTGTGTGTACAAGGAAATTAACACTAATACCCCCTTTTACGTGACGTTGCATTTCATCAAATGACAAAAATAAATGTGACCGTAGTCAAATAATGAGAAATATTCTCTTTGGTTATTATGAAAATCTTTGTATAAATGTAGGGGTTGTGTTAGGAAAGAATATACATAAAGAACCCTTTTGTCATGAAGCGGCATATAACTAAACAGCCACAAATGCACATAGTCCACTGGGAATGAATTATTCCGTGAAAGTTTCACTTCAATGTATCATTTAATATAAGAAGGGTTTTGATAAAAAGGACTTTTACACCTAGGCCCACTTTTCTATGACGCAATTAAAAAGCACAAGACCACGTGAATATGCACATGGTCACATGATGTAGAATACTAAGTGAACTTTCCATTAACTTCCAAGTTTAAATTAAGGTGTTATGTAATTAATGAATTAACATAAATTCCCATTTTATAATGACATGTCATATAACTAAACAGTTATCATTGCACATAGTCACTGGAAATTGAACATTCTGTGAAATTTTTACATGAATTCACATATTTTTGTTAATAAGGAAGTTAAGAATAAGGTCCCCTTTTCTACGACGCAGTATAAAATCACCAGACCACATCAATATGTACATGGTCACATGATGTAGAATATTAAGCGATTTTTTCTTTAACTTCCATGCAGCAATAAAGAAGTGTTAGAAGAATGTTAAAAAAATGATTTTAATTAAAGTCCCCTTTTCTCGTGACGCTCAATAGATAAGAAAACTTTTATACTAATTTATAATATTTATTTTTTTTTCAAAGGGAGCAATCATTATGATGATTCAATCATTCTGAGCAATGGGCCCTTATTCGAAAGGAATAGTCCTTGTAATGGAACAATCATTCTGAGCGAGTTTGAAGAAAATACCACAAACACTGTGGAGTAAACAGCGTTAACGAGGATTTCCTTATTAAATTTTCACATGGTCCCTTTTCTCCCGTGATGCTTGACGGATTGGGTCCATTTTCTAAAGAAGCTATCCTTGTGATAGTACATTCATTCTGATCAAGTTTGAAGATAATTGGATGAAAGCTGGACTTTAGAGCGTTACCTAGAATTTCTGATCGAATTTTCAGTTGGTCCCTGTTACGATTGACAGACCCCATTTTTGAAAGGAAACACCATTGTAAAGGTGCAATCATTCTGAGCAAGTTTGAAGACAATTAGCTGAAACTGTGGACTTTTGAGCGTTAACGAGGATTTTCTAATTGAATATTTATATGGCCCCTTTTCCCGTGACGCTTGACGGATTGGGCCAATTTTCAAAGGAACATCCTTGTCATGGTATTATCATTCTGAGCAAGTTTGAAGAAAATCACATGAGAACTGTGGATCCAGAGTGTTAACGGGAATTTTCTAATTAAATTTTCATTTTGCCTCTTTTCCCTTGACGCTTGACGTATCGGACCTATTTTCCAAAGGAACTGCCCTTGTGATGGTATAATTATTCTTGTCAAGTTTGAAGTCAATCGGATAAAAAGTGTGGACTATAGACCGTTTATGGTAATTTCCTTATTAAATTTTCATTATTTTTCATTTCGCCACTTCTCTCGTGACGCTTGACGGATTAAGCCCATTTTCGAAAAGAACTATCCTTGTGATGGATTTATCATTCAGGGGAAATTTAGATGAGAAGCTATTCATAGAACTTGTATGGTTGTTGTATTAAAGGGAGGTATTAAATACTTCTAATTTTGCCCCTCTTGGACTTTTGATCTAGATGTGTGTTAATCTTTTGATCTAGATGTGTGTTAATTTCACGATGTTACTGAAGATATAGCGATTTAACAAAATATCTCCGTTTTTACGCTGTCTTAGAAGCAGTACTGACATTTCAAAGTTCCGTTTACACTCGAGTCATACAAATTTCAACATGTTTGATAATGGGTGGACTACCTCAACACATCCACGGATGGAGGTCAAACAGAAGGTACGGAATGTATCCCGGCGGCAATTGTTGCTATGTTCTCTGGTCCTTGACCCTCCCATCTGGAACTATGATCACTCGTTGTAGTCTATTAACATCTTTTGGTGACAAAAATCGCTACGGATAAATAGACCAAACATATATCGGTATTGACACGTCATGATCCTAAATACCGTAAAAAGGTTTGATAATCAGTACATCAGAAAAGTACGACTAGACTATTTTCATCGATAGGTTAATAGTCGGGAAAATCAACAACCGCTGTATCTATAAATCTTAAAAAACCTTTTTTTTTCATTATTCTATGTAACGATGCGAGTGTATCACATTATTGAATTGAAATAATAACAAATGAATGACAACGCCTTATCTATTTGTCGCTTCAGAAAAAAAAGGGGGGGGGGGGGGGGTGTCCGACAAATTTGTATACGAGGGTGGATCAAAAAATACGTGGGCTTTTGCTATAACTTTGGACTTTCCCGACGGAAATTGATGAAACTTTGTACACGTCTCAAACCATTAATGGTTGACATAATACCAATTTTACAAGAGTCTGCTATGACTATGACGTAAGAAATCCAACATAGTTAGGAACATCAGGAAATCGACATTTTATAGATTTTGAATGAATTTTTAAATGAGGGAGGTAATACAATAAAGCTTATTTCGTCCGATTTGGACGGAAGTATTGATTTTTATTAACTCCCTTTTATTAAATGTATGTACTTTTCTGCTTGTTTGTGTTCAGGCCTACAATAGAAACCAGTTAATAAAAAAGTACGGCATGAATGAGTACTGGTCGGTTAAAATATTATTTTCATAATTTCGGAGCATTTTCGAGTGGTCTGAGAAAATGGTTTGAATGCGTTGAATGAAAATCGAGATGAATATCAATTTCACGATGTTGTTAACTGTAGCCCTTACCTGTAACCAGCCCTATGTTCATTATCACCAAACGGTTCAAACGTGCAAACGTGCAAAGCCGGGCACAATTGGAAAACTGTTTGTACCGTTCGGTGATCCTAAATGCAGGGCACCTTGATATATTGTCGTCATGTCTGATAAATGTCTTCTTACCGCTTTCTCACTCCAAATCGAGGAGTATTCGAGGTTCGCAAGTATCCTCTGACTTACCACGCCTGTACGATTACCTTGTCTTTGACACGTTGATACTGAGGCTTTCATAAGAATGAACTCCATCGACATGCGAGAATCTGTGTCAATTAACACTACGCCATAATTGGTTCTTCCTGTCGTTATCCTGTTAGTAAACCGCCGATAGACGTGCTGAAGAACAATCCTGGATCGTATCACTATTGTTTGGCCATACTTTTTGTGGAACCTTACTAAACCTTGCACTATGTTCCTATTATCGTAATTTCGACAAGAACACCGCAGAAATCCGTGCGAACACTGTACAGGAATAATTATTTTTACATTTCCGTAGTAAGCCGCGAACAATAAGTCCAAAGCTCTCCATGACCCCATCCATGAATGTGTTACCCATGCTTACTCCGCTGATTAGAAATTGGACCTAAATACTCTGAATTAAAACTGTTGGTTCAGATAGATGAAAACGTACAACTTGTTAAACACAGAAGAAAACTTTTAAAGAATTTTTAATTGAAAATAAACCTCATTAATGTAAAAGGTCGTCCAAGAAACTTCCATGCCAAATTAAATTGAAAGCATCCTAATGGTTTGGAAGGAGAAGATTTAAAAAAAAATCTAAAATGGCACTGTCACGCCCATTATTGAGGGTCACTCACCTTTTTAACAATTTAAGTAAAGGGTCACCCACGGAGCATCCATGTCATTTTTCATGGAAATCAGCCGATTTTTTTGGGGGGGAGGAGAAGATTTTAAACATGATATAGTGAAAAAAAGCCCCTTTACGTCACAACCATATTTTTTAAAAGGCATCGACGCCAAGTTTCATTGAAATCGGCCAAATGGTTTCGGACAAGAATATTTTTCAAGATTTATAAGTTAGTAATTAAAGTGAAATACGCCAGACCCTACAAAGCATACATTTTGGGGTCAACTTATATTTTAAACGTTGAATAATCACATTGGCATTTCGTACTGCGTAGGAGCAAATGGCCCTCTCGTGTAAAGAAAAGAATATTCGTACAAAAGCAAGTATCCAATACACTTCGTGAATACTGAGCACTTCACCTTGGAAGCAATGAGATTGTTCTTAAACAACTTTGATTACGGTATTTTCACCATTATTACTTAACGAATCGGACTAATGGGACTAAAGAGTTGCCAATGAAATGATACAATAATTCTTTATAATTTATCGAGAAATTTGATCCAAGGCTTATATCCTTAAAATGTATATACATTGCGTAAAGTTCTTGATGATATTGAAGCATCAAATCTTAATTAATATTTTGACAGAAATAATATTCTTTATGACATACAGCATGGTTTAAGAGAAAGGCGTTCATGTGAAACACAGCTACTGTAGTCGACCGACCATCTTGCAAGAAACCTTACTAAGGTAAAATAAAAACTGATCTTCATTTGATAGACTTCATCAAGGGTTTTAAATGGTTAAAACATATTTACTCTTCATCGATTGGGAAACAAATTCCAAGAATAGTAACCGTAAAAAGAATTGATCTCTGATGATGAAAGTATTCAATTTAGAAGCGTTTATGTTGTTTGCGTTTGTGCATTGGTTACCTTTAAATGAAAGACAAATCAAGAAACAAAAAAAAAAACAAAAACCAAACAAACAAAGAACGAGATTTAACATTTTTGAAGCCTCTAAAATATGTACAGAAAAATAGATGTTTTCATACTTTATTCAAAGAAACTGAACTACTAAGTAACAGCACTGTTGAAGTTAGATATTTCCATTATAACAAAATTGGAAGAGTGCATAAAGATAATATAATATTCCTTTTTGCAAAGTTTGCAAAAAGAACTGTTTCGAAATTGATACAAATTTTGACATTTGTTACGTGCCAATGTAACACGAACAAAGAAGCCAGCAACAAACTTTACAATTAACAATATTTATTGACAATAATTACAGAATTATTGACAATATGAAACTAATACAAAAACAAATTACAATACCTTGAATGTTTAATCCTAGAGTTTTAATTTTAGATCCAATTTATTTAAGTTCCTGGTCCACAAATAATAAGTCCAATAATATCTGAATTTAAAATTAAACACGCTTTCAAACACACTTTTAAGATAACAAGAAATCCCCTTTTAGTTTAACACAGTACTACTAAATGAAACCATAAGTCTAAATCAAGTGAACCAAGAATGCTGTAGGAACCCCTTTATATAATACTATAGAACAATCTGGAATAGTATAGAACATAAGAATACTCTAGAGTCTGAATCACCTTCCAAAAGGCCTTTCTAGAAAGATCTACAATATTCTACATACATTTACCTAACAGAATCAAGAGATAAGAAAATTCCCAGTCTAAAAATAGACACAGTAAATACCATTAGGTTTATTTATAGTTTATATATAACACTTTCCCCCTTGAAAGAAAAAAGAAAGGTTTATGAAATAAATCTTTCTTTTTGCATTATCTTTAGCATATACAATGATAATATACTTTACGCAATTGATAATATCATAATTTGTTGAAACATTTCAGCACATCTAGCATGAAAATTACAAACAATTTTCATCAAAAGAATTGAAAAAGAGATATATATGCAAACATATATACATACATATATAAAAAAAATATACTAAAATGTAACTGTTAAATTCAATGTTTATATTAATGATAAGACAATTCAAATTTTTAGACTCTTGACAGAGCATCTGGTATAATGTTGTCTTTTCTTTTAATGTGTCTTACATCAAGATCAATTTCTTGAAGTGACAAACTCCACCTCAATAATCTTTGGTTCTTACTCTTAAGTTTGTGAAGAAAACTTAAGGGATTGTGGTCACTGAATACAACTATAGGAGAAGTTGCAGATGTTAAATAAACTTCAAAATGTTGGATTGCCAAAATCAGAGCAAGACATTCCTTTTCAATGGTGGAGTAGTTTCTCTGATGTTTGTTTAATTTTTTAGAATAATAACAAACTGGATGATCTATACCATCATCGTCTTCTTGCAAAAGAACAGCACCAATACCAACATCACTTGCATCAACAGCTAATTTGAAACATTTGTCAAAATCAGGTGCTGAAAGAACTGGTGTGCTCTTTAGTATGGCTTTTAAGCGATCAAAGGCAACTTGACAGTTATCATTCCATTTGAACTTAACGTTTTTCTTTAATAAGTTTGTTAAAGGTTCAGCTATTATAGAAAAATTCTTACAAAACTTTCTATAGTAGCCAGCCATACCAAGAAATCGCATCAGTTGCTTTTTAGTAGCAGGCACAGGAAACTCAGAGATAGCATTGACCTTAGATTCTAAAGGTTTAACTTGACCCTGTCCCACAAGATGTCCTAAGAAAGTAACAGTAGCATGACAAAATTCTGTTTTTCCAAGATTAATAGTCAATTTTGCATCACTAAGACGGTCGAAGAATTGTTTGATTCTTTGAAGGTGATCACTCCATGTATCTGTATAGATGATGACATCATCAATGTATGCGTCACAGCCATCTAAGC
Source organism: Fragum whitleyi (assembly GCA_948146395.1). Lineage (NCBI taxonomy): Eukaryota > Metazoa > Mollusca > Bivalvia > Cardiida > Cardiidae > Fragum > Fragum whitleyi. The sequence continues at coordinate 12,100,312 of OX411558.1, forward strand.
CAGCTATAACCATATTTACAAGCCGCTGAAACGTCGCAGGAGAATTTTTCATCCCAAACGGCATAACTTTGTACTGGTACAGACCAGTTGGAGTAGCAAATGCTGATACTTCTTTAGCCCTATCAGTGAGCGGAACTTGCCAGAATCCTTTGAGAAGGTCAAATTTGGTGACATATTTAGAATTACCGACTTTGTCAATACAGTCATCAATTCTTGGTATTGGTAAAGAGTCAGTTTTTGTCACTGAGTTCACTTTTCGATAGTCAGTACACATTCTGTATGTTCTATTTGGCTTTGGAACTAATATACATGGTGAACTGTAATTACTTTGGCTGGGTTCAATAAAATCATTCTCCAATAAGTAATTCACTTCGTCTTGAAGGGCTTTTTGTTTCCCTGGATTCATTCTATAAGGATGTTGTTTTATTGGTTGAGAATCTTCCACAATGACATCATGATATATTTTATCAGTTCTTGTGGGGATGTCAGGAAACAATTGTTTATATTCATTAATCAACTGTTTCAGCTCTTCTCGTTGAGATGGCTCCAAATGTGAAAGTTTGTCGTCAAGATTCTTTAGTATTTCAGAGTTCTCAAGTTTAGGTGGACCAGGAACAGATTTTTCACTAAAGTCTGAACTAACTTCTGATTCAATCACATTTGATTCTTGTGGGACAGTGTTTACAACTGTAATTGGTTTTGAAATAGAGCTATCTCTGTCAAAATACTTTTTTAACATATTCACATGACACATTTGTTTATTTTTACGCCTTCCAGGAGTATTGATGATATAATTCAAATCACTTGTTTTCTTATCAATAGTATACGGGCCATAATATCTTGCCTGTAAGGGTCGGCCAGGTATTGGCAAAAGAGCAAGGACTTTATCACCTGGTTCAAATTTCCTATCAACACTATGCTTGTCATATCTTGCCTTCATTTTGCTCTGAGATGATTTAAGATTTGACCTAGCAACCTCACATGCCCTAGACAGTTTATTTCTGAAGTCAGAAACATACTGTAATAAGTTCAAGGGTGTTTCATCATCAGCAAGAAATTTCTCTTTTAAGAGTGTTAATGACCCACGAACAGAATGACCAAAAACTAACTCAAAGGGGCTAAAGCCAAGAGATTCTTGAACAGATTCTCTGACTGCAAATAATAGCAAATGAATACCTTCATCCCAGTTTTTCTCAGTATCGAAACAATATGACCTTATCATATTCTTTAGGGTCTGATGAAATCTTTCTAAAGCACCTTGACTTTCAGGATGATAAGCAGATGACCGATATTGCTTGATACCTAATTCATGCATAACCTGTTGGAATATGCCTGACATGAAGTTTGATCCTTGATCAGACTGAACTGATTTTGGAAGGCCAACAAAAGTAAAGAACTTGACAAGAGCCTTAACGATTGACTTTGCCTTAATGTTTCTTAAAGGAATTGCTTCTGGGAAGCGAGTAGAAGCACACATAATTGTCAACAAATATTCAGAACCTGACTTGGTTTTTGGTAAAGGACCAACGCAGTCTATTATTATTCGACTGAAAGGTTCATCAAAAGCTGGAATGGGTTGTAACCTTGCTTTTGGAATAACTTGGTTAGGTTTCCCTACCATTTGACAAGTGTGGCAACTTTTACAATATTTGGAAACGTCCGATTTAAGTCCAGGCCAAAAGAAATGAGTCATAATCTTGTGATAAGTCTTGTTTACACCTAAATGACCAGACATTGGACTTTCATGTGCTATACTAAGTATTTCATGGCGATATGACTTTGGAACAACAATTTGGTGATGAACAGCCCAATCATCATCAGCTGAGACATCAAATGGTCGCCATTTTCTCATCAGAATACCATTATTTTTATAGTAACAAACAGGATTCTGAGACATTTCTTTTTCGGGTAATGCCCTATCAATTAACTTTGAAATCTCAGGATCATTTTGCTGTTCCTGGATTAACTTTGACTTTGAATGCATTTCATGACCTTGGTCATTTGACCTTGGAGATGACTGACAAAATTTTGACGAGTCTGTCTGAGTATCAGGCAGACTAAGATTAAAAGACTTTTTAATCTCGTCATTGAAATATTGACCAACAAAAGTATCAGTTAAGTCAATATCATTTGAATTTTTATTTTATTTAAAATAAGAGATTGAGAAGCTCCTGTGTCTCTTAAAATTTTAATAGGGGTAGGTGGACACATACCACCTGAAAGTGATACAAAACCATCCAACATGAACGGTTCAAAAATCTCCATACAGGAATCAGAATTTGGTTCTGCCTTAACAATTGAATTTAACTCAAAAGAAGGCTGTGATTTAGGCTGAAGGCTAGTGAACCCTGTAGGTTTGGCTGCACTCAGTTCCTTCTTCCTTTTTAATCTAAAACATTCCGAAATAAGGTGACCTGGTTTTTTACAATAAGTACAATGTACTCGAGATAAGGGATTTTGAACATTGGTTTCACTGGTAGACTTTGGTTTAGGTAAATTCGATTGAATAGATTTATTTTGGGGATGTGAGGAAGCAGGTTTTGCTTTATTAACGAAATATTTTTTGTGTGTAAGGTAGTAATTATCAGCTAAACGAGCTGCTTCGTGTATAGTTTCAACATTTTTTTCATCTAAGTGTGACTTAATGTCAGATTGAATGCAATTTTTGAATTGTTCAATTAATATAAGTTGTCTAAGATTATCATAATTTTGGTCTATTTTCTTAGAAAAGCACCACCTGTCAAATATTTTTTCTTCGTTTCTTGCAAAGTCAACGTGAGTCTGGCCAGATTCTTTTCTACAACTTCTAAATTGTTGTCTGTATGCTTCTGGTACCAGCTCATAACCTTTGAGAATGAGTTCTTTTACAGTATCATAATCATTGCTTTGTTCTGTTCTAAGTTGCGAATAAATATTGCGAGCTTTTCCTACTAAGACACTTTGGAGAAGTAAGGTCCATTGCTCCTTTGGCCATTTCAAGTTATTTGCAACTTTTTCAAAATGTTCGAAATATGTATCAACTTCATTTCCTTGAAATGGTGGGACAAGCCTAAAATGTTTTGTTACATCAAAATGGTCATTATACATATATCTAGGCTGATTTGCTCTATCTTGAATTTCTAATTCTTTTAATCGTAATTGAAATGCTCTTTCTTCTCTTTCCCTCTCTCTTTCTATTTCTCTCTCTTCTCTTTCTCGCTCTTCCTTTTCTCTTTCTCTTTCCCTTTCTTCCTTTTCCCTTTGAAATTGCCTTTCTCTTTCTTTTTCTTCAATTTCTAATTGTGCTCTTTCTCTTTCAATTTCCAATTCCTTCTCCCTTTGTTGAAGTTTTAACAGTTCAAGCTCTCTTGAGCTTGTAACTGATGGAACATCAACAATGAGAGATAGAGCCTTTTCATCAAAAATGTCCTCATCAACAAAATATTGAATCAAAATATTCTTAATTTCATGCTTTCGCAATGAGGACTTGACTTCTTTTAATTCATAATGCTTGGCAAGATTGAGCAAATCAGACTTTTTACCCAAATTCAAAAGCTCCACGGAAGGTTCCTGCGTAAATTTTTCTAAGTCAAAAGACATGGTAGCTTGTTGCTGTATTCAAATAAGAATGTAAGATTATGATAAATAATAGTGAAAGTACACTCTAGATTTATTAAAATTGAAATATGAAATTAATTTCTTAAATAATTTTGAACAGCAGATTTAATTACAGAATTTGTTTGATTTGTTTTGTTTTGTTTTGTTTGTTTGTCTGATGTTCGTATCTCGAAACGAGCCCCCAATTTGTTACGTGCCAATGTAACACGAACAAAGAAGCCAGCAACAAACTTTACAATTAACAATATTTATTGACAATAATTACAGAATTATTGACAATATGAAACTAATACAAAAACAAATTACAATACCTTGAATGTTTAATCCTAGAGTTTTAATTTTAGATCCAATTTATTTAAGTTCCTGGTCCACAAATAATAAGTCCAATAATATCTGAAGAATTTAAAATTAAACACGCTTTCAAACACACTTTTAAGATAACAAGAAATCCCCTTTTAGTTTAACACAGTACTACTAAATGAAACCATAAGTCTAAATCAAGTGAACCAAGAATGCTGTAGGAACCCCTTTATATAATACTATAGAACAATCTGGAATAGTATAGAACATAAGAATACTCTAGAGTCTGAATCACCTTCCAAAAGGCCTTTCTAGAAAGATCTACAATATTCTACATACATTTACCTAACAGAATCAAGAGATAAGAAAATTCCCAGTCTAAAAATAGACACAGTAAATACCATTAGGTTTATTTATAGTTTATATATAACACTATAAATCAATGAAGTTGAGGGATTGGTATTGAAAATCTATCGTTTCATTTCACTCAATACGGATGCATATATAGCTTTTTTCAATGTTATCTTCATTAACATCTTCTTTTTAAGAACAATTTGACCAAGAAAAGATGACGAATGGGAAACCATGCCTTTATTATTTGAATATTTCTATATAAATCTGTAAATGCTTAGAAATAATTCCACACCATAATTCGACTGCTTTTTTAGTTTTTGTCCCTACCGTTGATGACATCAATGTCTTATCTCCTGGAATTTTACCATAAGAAAATTAAAATTCTTCAAAGTTTTAAAACATTACACAAAACTTCTAAACTTGGTTTTGCAAGGATATTTGTTTTTGTTTTCTGCTGGTTCGAAACATATTACGTGTATGTTGTAATGGAAAGGTAGATTAGTATGCAAAAGAGCCAAAACCACTTTTAATCATATCTTTGAAATACGTTTTGAATCTTCTTTATCAATCAATAGTGTAGCTAATTGATTCGTTGTAACCAAATGTTTAGAACTGTCAGAATCATCCCTTAAACCAAAACAATAGCATACAAAATGGCCAAAACTACAATGAAATGGAATTCCAAACGACTAATTGTTTTTTGCTGAAAAGGTAATAATTTCGATGGTATCTGAAGTTGGAAGAGGTCGAATCGTACTCGAAAAATCATTCGGGGAGAAGCTACAATTAACATCGGTCTGAAAAAATGTTAGGAAAGTATCGAATTTGAATTACATCAAGAGTACCCTTAATTTGACAATACCATTGGACTGATTCAATCATTTTGTACTCGAGTGAGAACCAAAACATCCATAATATTGTTTTCCTCAATGATTTGATATCTGACATGCAATAGCCATTGTAGGATTAATGTTCAAGTATTTATGAGACCGAACTTTTGAAATTCTTGGAAAATGTACAACTTTTGTGACTATCTTGAAGGAGGGTTCTTGTGTTTGACGGATTGCCTTCCACAACTAAGACAAAAGTCAGAATACTTACTTCTTTTAGAAAACATAAAAGTAAACCTAATTCCATATAGAAACGATACTTCATTGTCAGATGGCTTAATGTATGTTCAAATGTGGCAAATGCAAAGATACTTGATATATTTAGCAAATATCTACAATTTCTTTATGGCCTACTGTAAAAAAATGTCTGTTTTACGAAAGTCGTAGATTAGAAACACAAAAACTGTCAAATACCACATTTTCTGACAACGATCATTAGTAGTAATCCAGCCAAAGCCAGTAGCATTATCGCACCGCCTGTTATACCACCGATCATAGCTCCATTTGTTTGATTGTCTGGTTTGCCTTCTTGGATTTCTGTGAATAGTAAGAGGATATTGAATGAGTGGTCATTGAATTCCGATCTATTAAGTGAGTTATCTTGAAACAGATAAATACGAGAATTGACGAGTTTTTATCTCCACTGACCAAAGGCCAGCGAGATATTGTCATGGCGGTGAATCCGTCGTGCGTGTGTGCGTAAACCTCTTTAAACATCTTCTCCTCCTAAACCAATGGCGGATTTTGACAAAACTAGGCAAAAATGACCATTGGATGACCATATTCTCAAGTTGTTCTAGTAATCTTGATTGACCCCCAAATATGGGCGTGTCTGGGCTAATTTCACTATAAATACTTGAAAAGTCTTCTCCTCCCAAACCATTGACCCGACTTTAGTGAAACTTGGTATGAATGATCCCTAGGTGACATTTTCTTAAGTTGTTTAAGAAATCAGGATTGACCCCCAAATACGCGCGCGGCAACACGAGATATATTTTCGCTTTAAAAACCTCAAGAACTGTCGCCTTGGTCGAATTATGTGAAACTTTGCATGGATGTTCCTCTGGTCACCCTTTACTTGAATTGTTAAAGAAATTCTGAATGACCCAAAATATGGACATGGCAAGGCGGGCTTATAGATCTTCTTCCCTCTCACTTTTTTCAATGAAACTTGGTATGCATATTCCTTAAGTGCACCTTCACTTAAATTGCTTAAGACTTTTTGATGAGTCCATAAATGTAGGCGTGGCTCGGAGGGGCTTATTTTCACTTTGAAATTAAAAAAAAAACTTCTCCTCCAAATTAATTGGACTCATTTCATCGGTTCTTGCAATTAATGACCCTTTCCTATAAATTTTCCTGAAATTGTTTTTAGAATGGTCTACCTGTTAAAATCACCGTTATATTGGTAATTAGATATGTAAAGGGTATGCAAGTTAATGGTGATTGAGTATTTGATGCAGTACCAGAACCATTAAATCATTACACAAGGGTTTTAAAGAGACTTCAAAGTGTTGTTTTCAGTCTAAGTAAGCATTGTTTAATGACAGTCTGGAGATGTTAAAAGCCAGAGGGCGATGCAGACCCTCTTGGGCCTATTGTTATCTGTTCAGATGACGAGTTTTATAAATCATGTATTCTATGGGCACTAATTTGATCATTTAATTTATAAAATGACCTGAATTCTTGCGATAAATCGTAGAGACTTCAGAAAATTATCGATTTAAGTTATTCCACGAATAAAATTACGACGTTTGCGAAATGACGCCAGCAAATGCATTATCTTGTCAATTTCTAAACGAAAATATATAACATTGCCTTACGTTCTTAGCTCATCACACAGTTATTCCTCTAATGTACTATCACACGTGCAATAAAAAATATTCAACACTATTATTTCACTCGTGGCGAAGGTTATAACATAATCGACTATATTTGACCTTTCCCGCAGTAAATAGATACAAATGCGCGTATGCTTGAATCATTCTCTCATGTCTCTTATCCTCAGATGCACATGTAAGATAGTATGGATATTTCTTATGTTTCGTATCTTGTTAAATCTTGCTCACTAAACCAGGCTACACATACATGTATACACAATGAAAAAGGTATAGCAGCATATAAATTACATAGATATTAAAGTAAGTTTGATAAAGCTAAATGTGGACCTCATAGAGCATATATGGGTCTTAATTTGGTGGCTTAATATATATGGTACAAATAGTATTTCCAATTTAAAATCCGGCACTGTTATGTCAGATGCTGCAAGAGTAATGGCGACATGGCGACATGGGAACGCCAAGCCTCATCTTTAGTGAAAGAAGATGGGATAGTGCCGTTAATCCCAGTGGGTGTATACCATAAAGTTCGTTTACAAATATATACAAATAACTTTATTCAAGTATTTAGGCCTCTGGCCCATAAACATTTACATAATAATGTTACATACACTAGAAGTGACGACGTCATTAAGTAATGTGAACACATTGATCCATAAAAGACTTAATAGTAATATGTCAAAATTTATTTCAGAGTACTAATTAAAAAGTATTTCTATTTACGGTATCAATTTGTAGAATTCGTTTTATTTCTTCGAATGTTTCTAATAGAAATTTTGCAATTCGTAGAATAGTGTTTCGATCCTTAAGCATCAAAATATCATAGAATGTTCTTTTTGTTTTTTTGATTAACCAATAAGTTTTGAAGTTTCTTTCTCTAATTTCTTCATAGCTGTCGCATTCATAAAATAAATGGTATTCATTTTCAACAATAGTTGTATTACTTTTGTGGCACAGAGGACAATATCTTCTTTCTCTGTCTATGCCAAGATGCCTACCGTTTTCGATCATTAGATCGCGATTAGAGTATCTGAGGTTAGACAGAACTTTTCTGTAGATATACGATATATCAATGAATAAATAGAATTCTGGATCTAAAGCAGATTTAAAGAATCTATATGTTACACTTTTTGGTCTGTTTCCAATACCTAATGACCATTTCTGCGTAAAGGAATCGACTAGTCTCTGGGAGAAAGCTTTTAAAAATATATCACTATTTCCAATGTCGTGTGCTATCCAGATGTACCCACATCCATAACGATACAGAACATTTTTGAAGCAAGTTGCCCAAGTAAATCTGTCGGCTTCATCTAACTGTTTAAGCATTAAATAGCACTGCTTCGGACATAGATAATTAATGTCATATTTCTGTTCCTTAAGAAAGATAAGGTTTACTGACAAAATTTTCTTGTGCCTTTAAAGCATCAAGCAACCACAGTTCACCTTTGTTAAGAATGACTTTTAAGATAATCGGATGTTTCAATACCCTTTTCTTTGTCTATATAACATTCAAACATTTGATGTAATCAAACATGGAAAATGCATTCATTAAACTTACCATACTATTTATAATGATAAGATTAAAAAAAACAAAAAACACACAAATAAAAAAAGTTAATTTCTTATATAAGGCCATTGGTCAGTCATTAAACTTACCATACTATTTATAATAATAAGATGAAAAAAAAAACAACACACAAATAAAAAAAGTTAATTCCTTCTATAAGGCCACTGGTCCATCATACAATCAAATACATACAACAATTAACATTGAGTGACGTTGAACATTATCAGGTTAAAATCGGTATATGTCATTAATTATCAGTTCGTATAATCCTGTCTATGAAAGGGTTTAATGCCATATTCCTTACTTAAAGGGTATATAGTGAATTATATACAAGCCTTAAAAATATCGATGGCACAAATACGAATATCGTGAAATTGAAAATGTGGATTGTTTTGGGGTTATTTCTGAAAGAAATTGAATGAGTTAGAGGAGTGAGTTTTTCTGTAAATGATTTTAAAGGGAGGTTACACAATTTCGCTAATTGCATTCACGGTGAACGCAATGAGAAATATATATCATCTGGCTCTAAAGATATACCTTAACGTTCTATAAATAGATTCCTATATCTTTGCGAGCCAATCAGACTCTTCTAAACTCAACCAAGTTAGTAAGATATGCGGTTTGAATATAGCTTATGAGCTTTAAAGTTAGTCTGGAGCGTTGTTTGAATGCTTTGGGTGAGTGTTTGTAATAACTGGATGGATCGTTGAATGAATGGCTAAGAATGATTTTGATCGGAACGAGTGTCAGTTTCGTGATGTTTCATCTGTATCTTGCCGATTTTGGAAGAATATATCACGCCGAGGCTTTGCCGAGTCATGATACATGCAATTTCTCACAGTCGAGACCAGATAAAATATTTAAAGATGTTAACACAAGTATTATTTTATATGTCTCATTTTTTTCAACGCTGAAATTTTATGAAACCTTTAAAAATATTCAAGTGAAAGTGTTTCTGGTTATGACCATGAATATGCAAATTGTATGTAAAAATAGAGTTTTCGATATTATTTTATGTTATCAGAATGTGATATCAGGTCATTAGGGGCTTCATTAAGTTATAAAATACAACACGATCATACCTTCCCACACACCCTCAAAAAAAAAAAAAAAAAAAAAAAAGCTACCCTCAGTGTTCTCAGTATCTGTATTATAAGTCACTAATTCTTGTAATGAACATTCAAGACGTGCAGATATTGATCACTCCTTGTATGACACTACATTATTTCCATTCCAAAACGCTCACACTTTGCTTCATTTCAATCTCCACTCAAACAATACAAAACGCTCAAAATCACATAAAGAGGTTAGTTCAACAAGTACATTCAAAATGTAAAAAGATAGAAAAATATACGACGACACTGACTAAATGGAAAATGTAAGCTTCTGATGGGTTCTCGTAAAGAAAGAAAGATATTTATAAAACATTTATGCATTTTCATTTCAGGGAGATGATTTTGTTCATCTTGGACAAACAAAAGAGAGATTGGATTACCTTTCTTTAAATCCACTCAAAACTCACTCGGTGCATTCATTCAATTTCGACCCAAAATCGTTCGAAAAACATTCTCCTGGACGAGTTCACGGTGTTATTAACTGTATATTTACAAATTGATTATTTTACGTACCTGTTTCGCAGTTAGTTCCGGTATAACCAACGGGGCAGATCGATTGACACAGTCCATTCACCTTGTTGCAACTTTGATCAGCATTACATCCAATACAACGGAACAGGCAGTACTGGCCGTAATAACCATCAGCACATTCTTGAAAATACATATACAGAGGAACGGGTTTTTTTTGTGAACACCAAAAGCTATTTGCATGAGTGGCGGAGCTTTTGTTGTTCACGAAATGAATATCAATCGATCTCACTTGAAAAACAAATAATTATTCAATTTATTAAATGCTTATATGAGACAAAATGTGAACATTTTAGGCAATGTTAATTATAGCGGGTCATTGTGCATTTGATTGCTATGCAACAGTCATGATGACGTCACTTTTTGGGCTCCACGTAAATAACGTCAGATAGGGTGGAATGAACGAAAGCAGGTATACGTTTTGACAATTTCACTAGTAGGGCGATGAGTTTATCAAGATGATAATCTACCGTTATGCCTTGATGAAGCATTTAAGAATGAAGTGAACTACAAAGGCGACGCATTGAATTGACTTTATTTAATTTGGTGGGTGATAGTATGGTGCAGAGTCCTTTCAATATAATTCCACTAAACTTCAAACTTTATTCGCTTGTATACACCATGCTAAAGGGATCAATATTATAACATTCCGGAAGATTCTTTAAATCTCTCTCAAAATGAGTTCACCTCGACGAGGAAGCAACATAGACAGAAGGAGGAGTTCAAAATAGAAATATTCAATGACATTATTCCTTTCTTTTTATATATGAGCTTTTTAAATCAATTGGAATCGATTTAAATTATGATATTAAATATATTTTTCCTAAGAACTAATGCCTCTTCTTTGGAGAAAGTGATTTTTCTTTCGCAAATATAATTTAAGGCAGAATGTTATGAAATTATTCAGGGATTTATCAAAGGGAGGTTACAGTTAGTTACATCGTGAAATTGACATTCACCTCAACCGAAACCATTCTAAATAGCTCACTCAGCTCTCCATTCATTCATTTCAAACACTCACTCAAACCATTCAAGAACGCTCAAACCCATTGAAAAATTAAGAAAAAACAACGTCATTCAAAATAAATTTTTATTAAGAAAAATCTCGATTTCACTGACAATTCAAATTGTTAGCGTCTCATAGGTTCTTGAAGAAATAGAAAGCCATTTAATAAACTTAAATGTATTTTTATTAAAGGGAGGTAATCAATATCGCCAATTTTGTTCATCCTGAACAAAATTTACGATATAGGATTATTTTTTATTAAATTCACTCAAAACTCGCTCCACACACTCATTCAATTTCATTTCTAAATAATTCCCAAATCATTCATCATGTCAATTTGACGATGTTGTTAAATGCACAAACAGATGGTTGTGTCCTTATTATTCCTGAGGTCCACTTCGTGGAATCTCCGCCGGCTCCCGAGTTATTTTATACCTGTATCACAAGCCGGTCCCCTATAACCTGGCAAGCATCCACCAGACGGGCATTGTCCATTCTCTTTGTTGCATGTGCCTTTCAAACAATGACAGAAACTAGAACAATCTTTACCGAACTGGCCCTCCGGACATTCTAGAAAACAATGAATAGTAAAAAATATGGGCACATGGTAATAGAAATGTTCTCGCATTCATCTATTTTTTCCCACCTTGAATTCAATGTTAATTTTTCTGTGTTCTAATACTAAAAAAATGTATGGAAAAATACTATATTTATCAGTTGGTACAAATCACAACTCGTGATTATTATCTTTGATGTTGCTACATTTTTTTTTAATTTTTAATTCTAATTTTGATAAAAGTCTTAGTTGAGCATAGAAAAGATTTATAAGCCTGGATAAAAGTTCGATATAATTGTGAGCAAGGTGTAACATTCCAAACTGTTTTATTGACTTTTTCATGTCTTGAATGGATTTGGACATTTCAAGTTACTATGGCATGAAACCGATTACTTTTGCGGTTGAACTAAATATACTGAACACAAACAGTTATGTTGTTTTTTTTTCATATGATGGAGCCCATATTTAAAGTTCTTTTGTACTTTTTTCCTCTCCTCGTTAACCCAGACCGAAGCACAGTTTGCTTTGCGGAACAGTTTGTTATTGGTTTGTTTTTGTCGCCGCCACGTCAGTATAATCGAAATGATGAACCAACCGTACACGCGCTAAGATTTCTGTTCGTTTAATTTCGACTATAGTCATTTATCTGTATGAGGACACATGCTGATTGGTGAAACGACGAGAAACGCAAGAAAAATGGTAATTTACCGACGTTTGGGAATAACGTTATTTGAGTAAAATGGGTTTGTTTGCATGTTATACAAAAATGATAGGCAGCTAGGTTATTGGTTGTTTAAACCACAATACAAGAGTAATAAGAAGTACTTCGGCTTGGTACAACTGTTTCTGGCATCAAATTATGATGTTGATAATAATAACAACAATAATGATAATAATAATAATAGATAAAGACATCTTGATTTGACGATGTCGTCGATGATAAGATACATCGTTAGTCAATCTTCTGTAGTTCCGACGTCAAGGGAATGTATTGTGTTAGCATAGTGTTTATCTTAGTTTCTTTTATATTGACTTTGTAAATCGAATGATGACAGCAACAATTGTAGCAGAGAAATCCAGATAAAATCAGTGTTTTGTCGATCAGAAGTTGCTGCCTACCAGGTGGTTTTGAAAAACGGCTTAATTTGGAGATGCCACAGAGCGTCATTTTCAGACGTTTTATTATGTTGAGAGCTCTTAAATGTGAAAGGACACTCACAGCGATGCCAAAATGGAAAACAGCACTATACTTGAGGACATTTTTGCTTTCAAGAACGCGGTGGAAGACACTGTCTAGGTGGTGTTTATTTTTCCAAATGACCCCTATGATCTTTTAAGTAACGTTTCTTTTGAAGTGCGTAATACGATGGCCTTATTTAACAATAATTGCAATCCAATAAAAAAAAGAATTGGTTTAAATCGCATCAAGTGCGGAATTCTATTGCACTTTATTTCTGTATAAAATGCAATAGGTCTTTAGGGAAACCCCCGGCCTTCGATCTGCAAGTCATGTGTTGTCAGAAACACGAATTAACCTAGTTCCCGATCATCAGCGCAACATTGCTATTTAATCTATTATAAATTAAATTATTTTCGAAAGAATGTACGATTACAAGCATGCAGCACTGATTCTGAGCCGACATGAACTATTAAGAAAACAGCGAGTCGACGAAGATCATCAAGCAACCCTCTCAACTAAGACCGACCACGCCGTTTTCGTTTAAAAATACAGACTGACTTGGCAGAAACAAGTTTTTTGTCATAATCACCTCTACGAATGTTAAAGTTGTCGTTTACTTGTGCATCATTTGTTTTACTTTATAAGAATTCACTTCGATAGCGAGATGAAAAAAACAAAACAAAAAAATAAAACCACGATCTAAAAATAGATTGTGTAATCTACACGCACAGAAAGTAGACTAGAATCTTTAATGTTTGTCCGAGTACTTTTAAAGTTTATTCGATCTAGAGGATTGCAATTATAAGGGACGAGTGTATTTTTCACTGCATTAATTAGGGCATAAAGTGCAATTGCCTTAGCACATGGCTCAAAAATAACGCCCTACGGGCGTTAATTGCCATGTGCTAAGGAAATTGCACTTTATACCCAAACAAATTCAGTGAAAAAGACAACCCATCCCTATAATAATCTCTCAGGAAAATATTCTTGTGTCGATTATATCAATTGAAAAATTTTAAAATGTATATTAAATTTGAATTTACTGAGATCAAATATTATTTCCTATACTTTATGTGCTCAGTATATATAGGGAATGTTGCCATAAAACGCATCGATAGTTTTGATGTTTTGTAGCAAATGAAATATGTTTTCTTCATATGCGCTTCATAGAAGAACTGTCTATGAATTATACTACATAATTGTGTTGTAAAACTAATTTTCTTTGGTTGAAGTTTCAAGTATATTTTTTTTCTGGAGTCACACATTTCTGAAGGCCAATCGATCATGATTACTTTCTATGTTCCAAAAGTAATTTCACGAAAAATAAAAATGCGTTATAATATTTTTAAGGTTCATTTAAATTTTTTTGTCCTATTAAAATACTCATTCAATTTACAATAAGACAGCTTGCTCAGCTAAACAATATCTCAATTGAAGCTTTAGATGAGCACAAGCAGTTGCACAGCAGTATAGGCCAATCTTCTATCAGTATAGCCAAACCATTTAGGAACAGGGACATTTACATTTTGTTTATTACGGTTAGACAAAATTTCCCTGAATTGGAGCAGAATGTAGAAAAATGAACTTACTAGCTACTACAACCGTAAATATAAAACTCAGAACCAATTGCTCTTTTGCAATTTTTTTTTGTCAACATACATGTTAAATATAGATGTCAGGGTACTGTGAAACATTACATCATAGTTGTAACCTATTTTCCAGAGGTTTTAGATGATGATTTTTGAAGTTCATTTACTATAACAAATAATAATACGCGTATAATTTTATGAAATCGAACGATATATATGTTGCTTTACAAGTATATGAACTATAACTGTCATTTTCTGTAATAAAATACCACACTTTGCATAGGTCAACTCGTTTAAAAATTAGAATGGCAAGTGTGTTATAAATAAGTCAAAATAAATTACTTTCATAACTACATTGGAATCCCAGTTTTATACCTACGGAGAAGTACCTGATTAGATTAGACAATTTTGTTTAAATATGAGCAAACTTTATCCAAACGGCATACCATTACTTGATCTTTACAAACTGACTCATTTTCACAATGTTTTTGCTCTCCCAGTTTGTTTCTTTATTGTTTGTACTCCTCTAGCCTTTTCTTTTTATACATAATACAGCTTGATAGGCCTATACTGCTTTTTTTTGCAAATGAACTGCTCTTCAAACTCGATCAAAACACTGAACATCAACACCATCCAATTTAACTTATCAGGAAAAAAATAATTAAGTTGTCCTATTTTAATAGAGTAGGTTGTTCTTTTAAAGATATATATTCAAGCTTACAAGTCTAGTGCCTTTAATAGTACCAAAGATTTTCATTATTTGTAAAAGGGACGACGACATCGCCGATGACGTCGTAAGGCTCATTCGGTATATCGCTCGGAATTTTCCGTAAACTGGAAAGTACCTAGGACGTTAGTGTAGTTATTTTTTAGGTTATTCGGCTTCTGGTGGTACTTTGGTCAAACGATTTGAAGAAAAGAAATGTTTAATGCTTTTACATGATAGATGTAGATCTTTTAGGCATTTTATAATCTGATGACAAATTATAAAATGTCCAGTTTCACCATTTCGTTGATTTTGTTTTCGCAACGTCATCTTCAGTTATGTTTGTGACGTCAGATAAAGCCACGTGCGATATTACGCGCTGTCATGTCTGTGCCCTAATTGTTCCCGAGTCTATTCCGGAAAGTCACTGAAGGTTGTCGATTGTGCAAGACTATAGAAATTAATCGGTTTTTCTCAGAAAAAAAAACGAGCTAAAAAGCGTTCTGCAAAAATTGGAGATATTTATGCCTTTTTAAGACTATTAATACCTTTATTTGTTAAAAGGAGTTTACTGCCGCTTTTAATAATACTGCGGTCATAACGCGGTCGCTAGAGTTATTTAATTTGAGCATTGTTATTCTTGTACAAACCTGTAGAGCACGATGGACCCATGTATCCATTTTTGCAACCTCCTGGTGGACATAATCCAGTATCTTTGTCACAATGTCCAAAGAAACAGTGGCAGATACCTTTGCAGTTTTCACCAAACGTCCCAAGCTTACAGACTGTCAAAAATGCATGAAGGTCATACAGTTATATACAACTATGAAAGGTATAATAAACAGCCTGAATTTCAGTTAAGCCTGTGTGTTTCAATTCCAACAATTTAAAACATGCGCAAAGTAAAGACCGTGATCAGTCTGTGCTTCCACACAGTCTGACCAAAGTCTACTATGCCATTTATAGGTAGATAATGTCTTCAGGTATCTGTAAACAGTAAGGCATTTCTCTACTTACATTAATTTTCTGTCTGGCCTGCTAAATGTTTGTACCTCATGCAGATGTCTAATTGTTGAAAATATCACGCCCAGGCTCATTTATAAGAAAATCAACGATACCGAAGTAAACGTTTCTAACTTTTTTTATAAATTTGAGCGGGCGTTTTGAGTTTTTAAATTAAGCTATCTAGATCGTACACTTACGTTACCGTGAAAATACGACAAATTAACGAGACGCCGTTATTCTGCAAAGAGCAGTCGTGTCGCTTAATATCTACAATCTATAATTTTATCGAGTAATATTACACAAAAGGGTCAGAATGGCCCAAAATCACTCACCTGAATTTTATTGGTCCAGTGGATGTGGTCGAGGAGTAATTTATCGGCCAATCAGAATTTCGCGAACAGTTATTGAAGAAGATCATTCAAGGAACATTCTGACAAAATTTCATTGAAATCAGCCATGTTGTATAAATACCGTTCAAATATGTTAAAAGAAAAAAATTCCCTCGCCCTGCCAGGCACATTTACATGCCATAATCAACGTTTGGGGAATAATTTTGGAAAAAGGGTCTTTCAAGGAATATTTTGAAAATATTTCAATGAAACCTGTCGAGTGATTTAGGAGGAGATGCCATTCAAAGACTTTAAAGTGATAAAAAAGACACGCCCTGCCATGTCAATGTTTATGGGCCAATCAAGACTTCGCTAACAAAATTAAAAGGGGTTCACTCAAGAACCACATTTCATTAATATCGGCCCTGTGGTTTATGAGATGTCGTTTGAATATTCATAGTGAAATATGCCACGCCCTGCCAAACACACAATTATATGCAAGTCAGAATTTTGCGACCTTTATATGAAGCGGGTCATCCAAGGAACATTCTGGAAAAAAAATCTTGAAATTGGCCGCGTAATTTTGGATGAAATATCGTACAAATATTTCATAGTGAAAAATGCAATGCCCCGCGACGCTCATATTTATGGGCCAATTAGAATTGGTGAACGATTTTGGAAAAAGGATCATTCAAGTTATTGTTTGACAAAAAATCAAACTGGTCCCGTGCTGTAGAAGATTTCGTTTAAAGGTTTCATAGTAAAAATGCGCCGCCATGCTTCTCCCATATTTATGCGCCAATCAGAATTTACCATTTTGGAAGCCAACCAATGAACATTCTCACAAAATCAGTGGTCTGGGGAAAATGTCGTTTAAATATTTCATAGTGAACAAATGCAACACCTTATCACGCCAATATTTTAACGGCAAATCAGAGTTTCGCGATCAATTTCGGAAGAGGGTTACCAAAGGTACATTTTTGCGGAATTTCATTGAAATCGGCTTGGTGGTGTAGGAGGAAATGTCGTTCAGAGATTTCGTATTGAAAGAAAATAAAACATCCTGTCATGTCAATATCGTAGAGCCTCTAAAAATTTCGCGAACAATTTTGGAATAGGTTTACCCATGAAAACTTTTGACAAGATTTCATTGAAATAGGCCAAGTGGTTTAGGTGGAGACGTTATTCAAAGATTTCATAGTGAAAAAACGGCACGCTCATATTTATCGGCAAACCAGACTTACGCGAACATTTTCTGAAGAGAGTCACCGAAGGAGCATTTTGGTAAAAAATCATTAAAATCGTCCAAGCGGTTCAAGAGGGGAAGAAGTTTTAAGAAAGTTGGCAACAACGACGGACGATGGACGACGGACTCAGGGGGATCTTCTAAGCTCTTGAACATGTTGCGCTCAAGTGATCTAAAAGAAGATTAAATTATGAGCAGAATATCAAATTCGTATAAGTAATGAAATTAAGTAAAGCCCTGTTTTACTTTTGCTTTGCCAAGTTCACCTTTAGATTATTGTAAACGGTCAATTAAAAATATTTCAATAACTTAAGAAATCATGACATAATATCAGTTAAAAACATCGTAAAATGACAATGTGGATGATATCTATAATGGTTTGGCAATGAAATTAAATGAGTGCGATTACTGAGTTTTGTGTGAAATTAAAGAGAGGTACTCTAATGTCGCTTTTTTGTTCGGGACTAACAAAATAAGCGCTATTCATTACCCCCTTAAATAAAATATGCATACGAAATTTATAACTAGATTCCTATTACTTTAAGAACCAATCAGGCGCTTAAAGTTCAGATTATGTCAGTAAAGTCGCGATTTTTATACCCAGCATCGAAACACGAGTGGCATATTGTTATCATTCGTTCCAATGTCTATCGGTCTTTCTGTCTGCAAAACTTCACCAAAAACAAAACAATGCCATTTCATCATTCCTATTTAAGATATAATGAATTGATCAATGACGTATGATAATACATTTCAATGAAACGCATCTTATGGTACCGATGTCAAGGTCAAGATACAATGTCAAGGTCATCTGTCAAGATCGAATTACTCAGAATCTTTACTAAAAAACTTAAAATTGCCGATATTTTCTAACCTACTTAAGGTACAAGCCCAATATTTGGCATGATAATAAATATTTATAATGCGCATCTGTACATACCAAGGTCAAAGTCAGGTGCTAAGTTCAAGGTCATCTGCTGTGGTCATATCAATGAAAAACTTTACATAAAATCTTAGCATTGTCAATATCCTTAAACCTATTCAAGATACAAGCCTAATATTTTTGTCATGGTAAAAGATCTCTATGATGTACACTTTCTAATGCTAAGGTCAATGGGCATATGACTATTTCAAGGTTACTTGTTAAGGTTAAAACTTCATAAAAGATAAACCAAATACTAAACATTGGCAATATCTTCATGCCAAAACCAGGTACAAGCACAATTAATGGCATAATATATGAGATGGTGATAGATCTCAATAGTGTACGTCTGTTGTTACCAAGGTCAATGTCGTGTGACCAGTTTAAGTTTATCTGCCAAGGTCAGACTTCTTCAAAACTTTCACTTAAAACTTAATAAGTTCACTTTATATAAGCCTATTCAATATACAAACCTCATAATTAGCACCATGAAAGATCTCAGTGATGTGCATCCGTAGCTAACAAAGTCAGGTGACAAGGTGAAGGCCATCATCACGGTCAAGATTTTTAACAGAATGCTTTTACGGGATATTTGGGTCTCACAATAGCCTATTAAACACAATGTCAATATTTGGTCGAATGATACATCTCTATGATTGCCATGGTGATAATCTTAATGATACGGATCTGCTAATACAAAGACAAATTTCACGTGATAAGCCCAAGGTCATTTATCAACATAAAAATGAAAAAACTTTATAAAAAAAATACTCAACAATTTCTATGTCTTACACATGATTTAACATCTACAAATTCCATGCTCCGCAATGAAACATTTGGGTGTGTTGCTTTACCTTACTCCATCTGTACGAGTCTATTTGTCCGTCTGTCAACCAGAAAACGTAATATAAGCAATAACAAACATTTTCTGATAATCAGGTTAGGATCACCCCGCACACCTATTTTAATCAATTATTATTTTTCACCATTATGCTTAGCATATTTCAGGATTTTTATGAACATATAAATACAGTCGATATTGCTCGAGCGATCACGTGTATTAAGCGACCAATTTTATTTAGCGACCATCATAAAAAGTTCCTTCAACGTAAACATAATCTCTGACAAAGAGGACATTCTTAACGAATAGTTGGTTATTGTTGAATCTTATGTTGTTAGAACCCATTAGAATCGTCTCAATAAGACGATTTTAATGGGTTCCAACATCATAGGATTCAGAACAACTTGATCGATAAACTGTAAATGCTATCAAAATGAACTGTAACATTTATTATGGTATTTCATATTAAGCGACCATTCCCATTAACGACTGCCTTTTGGCGGTCCCTTAAGTGGTCGCTTAACACAAGTTTTACTGTACATGAGTCAACTGATAAGTAAGGTATAAGGCATATTACACTACCAAAAGTACATCTACAGTGGCCGTTTCAAGCCAATTTTAACTCTTCTCCGAGAGATTAAATCGACGCGTTTTTTAGTCTCTACTATTTTCAACACAAGAGAGAGTATACTAGTTTGATAAAACTATATTTATTGATAAAACTTACTTTCTATACAACAGGCAACACTAAAATTCACTAAAATTTTTATTGCAACAATCAATGCTATTTAAAGGACGAGTTTTTTTTACAGCTCAATGAAAAATTTTTCATAGCATCCATAACCAGTTGATTTTTCTATTCATTACATTCTCTACAATCCTTTTTCATTCCTAACATTAAGTATTTTGTCATTTTCTATCGTCCTGTGCGCTTGCGAATCTTGCATTTTGATACCAAGAAGATATTCTTTTCAATGTATTCTAGTCCCCATTTTGGATAACACTTTAAAATATTCAAAGAAACATAAAGAAGCTATGAAAAAAATCTTTGGACCTTAAACAAGTTAAAGACGAGGAACGAACATTTTTTTGGAGAATTTTCCACTTTATAGATTTAGGAACGACAACTTTGTCAACGATGTAAACATTGATACACCTGGATTCTTAGCAAATCGACTGGATACCGAGATGGACATATTTTCCGGAGATGAGAATTTAAGATAAACTAAGACTCGTGCTGGACCGAGTTATTGTTACTAGAACTGCAACACCCCAATGTAACAGAAACAGCCGGATTAGGATAGCTTTTGTTTTCAAAACCTTTTCAGGTTGTTCCCTCGTTCATATTATTGTTAATGAGTGTTTCGTTTAGTTTCTGTTCACCCAGTTCATATTAATTACATCATGAACCAATATTTTTGACAATCTGTCATTCGGAAGCTTCAGCGGTGGATCGAGAGGAAGGGGGTATCAATCAACACCCCTTCTGTAGCCTGATATTTTCTTTTACGCTCGGATATTTAATCAAAGTTGCATATTCGTTTAAAGGAAACTCTCAACTAGAACGTTTGAAGCCCCCACGCAGATATCCTGAACTTGTTATTTTGCTCCAATGTATTATCTCAGTGGTCTGAGCAGGGGCCAAGCTGCTTGAAAAAAAAACTCTAGTCAACTGAAAAGTGTTTATTACACTGGGAAATCCCAGAAATATAATAACTTTTTCTAAACACATATGTAGCAAAATAATTGGGTAATATTTCAAAATTATGTTTTTGATATCAGCAATCCAAGGAGAATAAATGTATATTTTACCGCATTTTGTTCAAGTGCTGGATTATTCATGTATCATTATGTTTATTCTCTTTTTCAGGTAAATGGCTGGACTTCAGGTTACAAAGGGACACACATAATTTATGAAAGGACCTGTAAACTTTGTTATAAACAAAGGAGATTACAAACGCATAAAAGTTCTATTTGTCTACAGTGTCAAGAAAACAATAGTTCACATCAAAACCGTTAGCCACTCATGTGGAGATAAAATAACAAACTTATCCGCAGAAAGGGAACACCTAATTTGGTCTTGTGAAAAAATTATTCAAAGCTAAATATACACTTAATAGTGCTCATACTGTATGCTATGTAAAGTAAATTATAGTACGTTCCAGAGACTTTCTAAACGTGTATGCAAGAATGAGGAAACGCAGTCTTAACCTCATACTGATTTGTTAAATTGTCTTTTAAACATTTTCAATACAGAAGAAGAACTTAAAGTCTATTAAGCCATTCATTGTGAAATATGTTCTACAGTATGAGAAAAGATCTTTTGAGTTTTCATCTGGTTCCGGTCATTTTGAAGGACAAAAGAAGGGGAAATATGAAATCGTGTGTTATTGATAGTATTTAAGACAGTGAATCATTGATACAAGATTATATCATCCAGCGCAAAATCAGCAAATTGTAAATATTAGATTACGTCTGCCATCTAATGAACCTACTATTTTATCTAACCCAAATTTCTGTGATAAAACAATGAGAACACATGCTACTCATATTATATTGATCCCAATCGTGTTAATAATGATTGGACAACGTAATGGCATGATCGATGTGATTTTAAAGTTAAACTGTATGACTCTTTATATTCCAGGAGGGTTTGATTTGAATTGGGGTTTTACGTCGCTTTCAGCATTTTCTCAGTTATATCGCGACGACTGGAGCACCTTACGATGGATTCCTGGTATTTCTCACACCACATCCCTTTCCTAGCCTCAAGTTGCTATTTCACATAGGTTTACGATTATCTACCCATTGGTGGAAGACAAATGTCGGATAGGATAAGTGCCGCGGCCGGGGATCGAACCCGTGCGAATATAGACCCCTGTATTAGAAGTCCGGCGCGCTACCAACTGCGCTATTGCCGCGGCTATATTCCAGGAGAAGTGGCTCAGGTTCCTACAATTATTTACAAGGGAAAGGAAAACATCGAGTAGGATTTATGATAGACAAGGGATGTGAAGAAATAGCTTTCCAAAAATTGTGTCCCATAGGGCAATTTGATTTCGACACCTCCAGAGAAATAAACATAAACCCATACGAGTACTTTTATGTGCATATTTTCAGCAAAACTGGAAATTTTGCGAAGATTATTGAACATTCATTTTGTCACAGTACATCACTGAATACTTCCATCGCTTTAATGAAATCATACAGACAAACGGAAACTTCTTCTATCAATTCATCAATGATTCAAGACTCTCAGAGTGTATCAGGTTTAATATTGAAAGATCATCCATATATTACTTTCTTCAGACAGTTAGAGGTTATCCCCATACTGGCAGAAGACCCTTTTCATACTTTTAGAAGCTGTTTAACAGTTAGAATTCTTAACCGTATGTCCTGATGCTGGTCTCAAATGCTATGGTACAGTCAATTTCATTGCAAGAAAGTTATAAAATTAGAGAAGAAGAAATGGATATTATGTCAATTTAGAGAAGTCAATACTCCTAAGATCTAACCGTGTGACTGCAGCACGCCAATTAGACTACATATTACAAATGTTTCTTAAACATTTCCTCTTGTCTGCTGTACATCCTCATGCATCATATATGACGGATACAGGTTCAGCAGAGGTGCTCCCCTCATACTCATATAGTGAATTGAGGCTCTCCAACATTAGACGATAATGACAAAATAGTTGGTCATTTTATAGACAGATATATAACAGCTAAAACTTCATCTGAAGATAAAGATCCAGAGGAACACAAACTGATTACAGCAGTGCAACAGCATCATCACTCTGCTACCTGTAGAAAAAGGAAACATGGTGTCGGTTTAGTTTCCCTAAACTACCTTCACAGGATACGCTGATAGCAAGACAACATATAATAGATGATCCTGTTGTACTGGAGAAGCAGAAGACTTAAAATTCAAACATTATTCAAAACATTTCAGAAATTTGGAGCCAAAACGAGATTCAGTATTCTACTGTAGAACATGTCATAGAAGCAGCAGGGATCTCACATGACGATTACCTAATGCTCTTAAAGTGACAAACCGGGGTTCAATTGTTGTTGCCCGTAACTCACACAACATCACAACATCATCATAAGGATCAGCATCAGGTGGAATGATAATCGAAGATATTTTTAATTTGACACTTATTTGTTAAACCTAAAACAACATCTTGAACATTTAGATGCTAAAAATTAAAGGACAACACTCCTTGAAAGTCTTGCACATTATCATAGTAATGAGTCAAGGGATTTTGCCCGATCAAGATTTCCATAATCGAGTAAGATCATTAAATGAAAAGCAACGTGATATCTATCATTATATACCTAATTGGCGTTACACTGCTGTTTGGGATAGATAAAGACATACTTTATCCCAAAAGATATTTGAAGATGCTGGAATAGAAAAGTAACATCTGATAACAGCCCTCTTCCAAATGGCAACAATGATATTAGAACAAGTAGGAAACATCAATATGAAGTAAGAGTGCCCCTAGCAGCACTTACCGGAACAGCTGCACAAAACAAATCTGGTGTAGCTCTTTATTTAGTTTTCATCTTTAACTTGGACAGGCAAAAAGTTATAAGAAATTTTGAGAAGACAAAAGGAAATGATTACACTCGAAAGATGAACAATTATCACCTTTAATAACCAATGAGATTCCAATTGTCAATAGTGATCTACTACCACCTCATGTTATCTGAAATCAAAGGAAATACAAGAACCTTTTGGAGGGGTTACTATTGTTGCATCTGGAGATCAATGACAAAAATGATGGCACCAAAGCTAGAGCTAACTAAAGGCATATAAACAAAAAAGCATATTCTCCCCATTGTAAATTGTAAAAATGTAAAAGGGACGATCTTGAAACAAAGTTAATGTGGGCAAACCTAGTATTTTTGTCAATACCCGAGAAAGAATACGTCAAACAAGACAAATATCTCTTCTTTTTTTTAAATTTATATGACTGTATGCCACCAAGAAATTTTGTTTTATCTTTTTTTGTAAAGGATGTGTTACGGTTTTAATGTATTTTAAGCACTCGTAGCTAAGCACATTAATCAAAATGACTTTTTCAGATGGTTGTACAGGGGAGTAAAAAATTTAAATCAACCGAATCCAGTCCTGCGTTCAGGTTGACAAAACTGTGTAAACGGTTTGCCAATTAGATCCCGCTTTGCACGTGCACTGTTTGCACCGTTTTGTCATCAAGAACGCATGGCGGTACTTTGAAAAGTAAGAACGCCGAACAAAGTCACGATTAAGCCGTCACTATAAGGTGCAGTTAACATCATCGTGAAATTAAGAAGGTGGATGATTTTGGATTGCTTTGGTTTGTAACTGAATGGGTGCGACGAGTGTGTTTTGAATGAAATAAAGGAAGGTTATCAAATATCACTTATTTTGACCTAAACGAACTAAATTTGCGCTATATATAACCCCCATTTAATAAAAGATTATGAATGAATGAATGAATGAATGAATGAATGAATGAATTGAGCACTTAGCGAGCGATTCGGAATGGTTTTCATAGAGACGAATATCAATTTCACAATGTAACTACATGTAGAAGAAACGAATGATACAAACTGTTTTTACAGAGTCGTCCACTGTAGCCCTCCATGCAAGATCTGCATGAACCATTTACTTTATCACACGGTTCGTTGTTGAAACATCTACCACAAGTATATCGACAAGACTGACCGTAGATGCCATCATGGCATTCTGGGGAAAAAATCGTGCAGATTTTTTTCGAATGAAAATAAATATCTGTATATATCAATTAATGTTTGAAAATATTTATGCCACCCCCTTACCACACACAAGAGCAAGTCGATGGCATATCCTTTGCCAACTTATAACGGGCAATAACTAAAGAAATATGAAGAGCAGAGTTAGAGTTTTTGTGCATTGCACTTTCCTCAATGAGATCTACCTTTGAAGTTTCATGATACAAGCTTGCATACTTTTTTTGAAATATGCTCCTGACATAAATCAAGTTATAGATTTAACAAGAAGCACAACTAAAGAAACATGAGTGCAAAGCAAAATATCGATCGACACGTGAAAAGCTATATAACCCCTCTTCTTTGAATTGGGCATAAAAATCATTAACGTGCAAATTACTTAATTCGGTTCAATTTCTTGGGCAAACTTGTATTTAGTAATTGTCATACAAATAATACTTTCGTCGATTTAATCAATAGGCACTTGGATTCAGGATTTTATAATAAGAACTTGCATATATCACTGTAATTATGATAAATGTACACAAGGTAGTTCAGTCGCCATCTTCTAAGGGAACGGGTGTTTTTACAAGCAATTTGGTACTCGATTCTCACGAGTAAACACCTCATGTGAAGGAAGCCAAACATGGCGGCTGCACTACCTTATGTAATATTTATTATTGACTAGTGATATTGGTAAATTAATATCAAATCCCGCATACAAGTGCCTATGATTTAATCGCTCGACTTCTTATTACAACTAGTCATATTAATAGTTATTATTCTATTTCTTGGTCCTAAACGTGGGTCTAAAGTACAACAAACGGTTGTTAGATAGTGAAAAAATCTGATAAAATGGACATCATTCCTTCAGAATAGCTCCTACTGGAGCGATCTACCTAAAAGGTATGGCTTGTTTTTGTTATGGTGAACAAAAAAAAGTTTTATATCAGTTAGTAACAAATTCATGATAAAATTTGTAATCTGAAACCCAACGTCGACGCCGAAAACGCAGACCCAAGGTCATGACAATAGCTCAACCTTTTGTTCCGATTACCCAAACATCAGAATAAGTTTGATT
Organism: Fragum whitleyi; assembly: GCA_948146395.1. Classification (NCBI taxonomy): domain Eukaryota; kingdom Metazoa; phylum Mollusca; class Bivalvia; order Cardiida; family Cardiidae; genus Fragum; species Fragum whitleyi. The sequence goes on from OX411558.1 coordinate 12,126,700, forward strand.
TGGTCGCTGAGGCAATAAATGATCCACTATACCTTCTTTGCAATCGTGGCCAACATATCCCGACCGACATTCTTTACAGGATCCAGTCACGTGATTGCACGGATCTTTTTCAAGACATTGGCCGCATAACGCCCGGCAGTTAGGACCGTACGTTCCATTGACACACGCTGGAAAGATATCAGAAATACACGGGTTTGGCAGTCACAATATTAAAACGAGTAAGGATTTATGTAGGGAAAATGGAAGATGTGCATTTTTATTCAATTTTCGTCTCCGGTTACTTTCACTAAATACAATCAGCGATAAAGTATGTAAATCAACATGAAATAAAAATACAACACCCCGCCCTTTGACTACCGGTCCCGTGTAGGTACAGCTTACAGAAAGCTGGTGTATTTGTCTTTTTCGTAATGTTAAAATTTAATTTTCCCGCTAATGTGTCCGTGAATAAAGTCTGATGGGGAGGGAGTTATATGCAAAAGGTCAAATCCGAGGGTGGATTTATTACACAATCACAATTCAGAAAAAAAGTTTCTGGATGTATAGTAGTTGAACTTTTCTGGATGTAAAATTAATGAACTAATAATGATAATGACGTTGGAAAAGCGAAGCGCGTCATTTAGCACGTGGGTTATATGATGTCAATACCACCCGCATTCCCGCTGAATATGACGTTGTATAAAACAGATGGGCGGAGCTATCTACGTACACATTAAAACACATTTTATATGGATATTATTACGAATAAAGTTCTGTGTAATTTCTCCTTTTTTTAATATCGCAGTTTTCGCCTTAATGATAATAATTATTATATGCCTTTGGCGATAATGCGAAAGGCTTTTGTTTGAATCCTCCTTTAAAGTTAGAAAAGTATTTGGACAAACGGGTACATGTATTTTACATCGTCCGCCTGATTGAAACTTTGAAATATTTCGACGAAGCTAATGGGATTTTCAATATGAGCAGTATTGGTTTGATTTGATTTGAATTGGGGTTTTACGTCGCTTTCAACAATCTCTCAGTTATATTGCGACGACTGGAGCACCTAACGATGGATTCCTGGTATTTCTCACACCAGTACTACCACCACATCCCTTTCCTAGCATCCAGTTGCTATTCCACATAGGTTTACGATTATCTACCCATTGGTGGAAGACAAATGTCGGAAAGAATAAGTGCCGCGGCCGGGGATCGAACCCGTGCGAATAAAGACCCCTGGATTAGAAGTCCGGCGCGCTACCAACTGCGCTATTGCCGCGACTGAGCAGTATCGGACAGAATAGATCTTAGCCAATACTGTTCACTTACTACAAAATAGTTGTGGGATAACTTGACTTAGAAAAGTTGAATACTTAAAGTTAAGAACATCGTAAAATTGACGCTCATTCCGATCAAAACCAATCTTAATCGCTGACACAGCGCTTCATTCATTCATTGCATTAATTCATTGCAGACACGCACTCAAACCATTAAAAAACGCTTCAAATCACCAAAATCATAAAATCAACAACTGCATTCAAAATAAAAATCGCGAGAAACATTCACGATTTCCTTCTCTTAATTGAATTTTGTAAGGATCTAATTTGTTCGCGAAGTCATAGAAAGCTATTTATAAAATTTGAGTGCATATCTTATTAAAGTGAGGTAATAGATATAGCTATAGCTATTTTGTTCACCTTGAACAAAATTAGCGAAAATATGGATACCTCCCGTTAATTTCATTCAAAACTCACTCCTCTCGCTCATTCAGTTTTATTCCAGAACTATTCCAATATCATTCTGCTTGTCAATTTCACGATGTTTTTAATTGTAAGAAGTTTGCAATGTGTTTTAAAAAAATTGAATTCAGCAGGATAAGGACTTAACCATTTGCTGTTTAATCCCTATTTTTTACGTGTCTGTGATTTTATGATTGAGAAATCATTGTGAAAAAAGAAGAAATTGCTTGTCAGAAGCAATTTCTTCTTTTTCCACACCATTTTCTACCACACTGAATGGTTATTTTTCAAATTAAATCCACTTTAAATTTTCGTCTGCAAAACCTTTGAATTTGGACAGGTCCAAAATTTTGTAAAACAGGAAAGTGTGAAAACAAAACAAACCTAATTCACAGGTAACACCGAAATAGCCTGGATCACACCCACCAAAAGGACAGCTACCTGTGTCACTGTCACATTGTCCATTTGCGCAGTGACAATGTCTTTCACAAGAATCTCCAAACATATTGTCTTCACAGCCTGAAAGTGGTTCGCCCAAATTAAAAAATAAGATAAGTTTGTAGAAATATGAACAGCAACAAAAAAAAAAAACAAGAGCACCGCCTACGGGTGCCTACGCTCGGCTGTCGAGTGCTGGATGGTGGGAAAAAATCTAAGTCGAAAAAGGGGCATAATTTGCACAAAATGCATCTAAAGTTATCCCCCTTGATAGTATAGGTTGCTCTTTTGATGGTGAACATTTGTGCCAAGTTTCAAGTGAATGCCTTCAGTAGAACCAGAGATATAACAAAATGTCAAAGTTTTCGCACGACTACGACGAGGACAACGACGACGACGACAACGACAACGACGACAACGACGACGACACGGAGGCTATACCAATAACTCGGGTTTTCTCCGAAAACAGCCGAGCTAAAAAAAACGGTACATGTATCTGTAGAGAAACGGTTTCTTCGCTAGCTCGTTTTAGATGAATACGATATCATTTTTAGCTCGGCTGTTTTCGGAGAAAAGCCGAGGTATTGGCATAGCCTCCGTGTCGTCGTCGTCGTCGTCGATGTCGTCGTCGATGTCGTCGTGCGAATACTTTGATATTTTGTTATATCTCTGGTTCGACTGAAGGCATTCACTTGAAACTTGGCACACATCTTTACCATCAAAAGAGCAAAATATGCTATCAAGGGGGATAACTCTAGATGCATTTTGTGCAAATTATTCCCCTTTTTCGGCTTAGATTTTTTCCCACCATCTAGCACTCGACAGCCGAGCGTAGGCACCCGTAGGCGGTGCTCTTGTTATCCATGCGTTCACTTATATTTACTAAGCGTTTCTGCTTGATCTAAAAATTAAGGTCATTATCAAATATGTGCTCTTCAAATTCGAAATCATTTACTCTCTTCATCTAAATCAGATAAAAACTCGACAAAGCCTCGTTTTCATCTGTTTATAGATGACTCGTTTAGTAAATTTGGTATTCAATGACGACTCATTCAATACCCTCTAAATAATCCTTTTCAAGTGTGCTTAATTGTACACTGAATTTCAATTGAAATGACTAAAACAAATAGCTTCATTGTTATTAAATGCATGGTTAGGCACCAGTTTCATACTTACGGCCAGCCGAAACATCTGCCACTATTATCAATAAGATAATAGGTATCTGTGCCGTACGAGAGATCATCCTGAAATTAAATGAACGAATAACATCTAAGCATTATTCTACGGAACCATTCATTAATCCGTTAAAAGAAAAAAAAGATGCGTGTATTGGCGATTTTTCAATCATTGATAGTGTCATTATTCTTAGGCGTTTTCAAAGACAAAAAAGAAAAATAGCACTTGAGGATAATTCAGTATATTCCGAGTTATAGTTTACGTTTTGTTTAGAGTGCGTACGGAAATCGAGACAAAGTTGAAATAATGACAGCTCGGTGTGGGTGTGTAAGTGCGTCTCTTTGCCAGCCCGTCCGTCACTGGTGGCACGATTGTTCTCATCCATTGTCTGGCTCGTTGGCCGGGTGGTTAGCACGCTCGACTCGTAACCTGGTGGTTGCGGGTTCGAGCCCCACCGGAAGCGGGTAGTGTATTTGGGCAGGACACTTTACAGACACGGCCCTAGTCCACCCAGCTGTAAAAGTGGGTGGCAGTGGTTAAAAGCCATTGCCTCTCTCGCTATGTGCAGGATAAGATCTGGAATGAGTTAGGACCACGATGGAAATAAGGGTCATTCGACCCTTTATCGTATTATCCTCGAGTTAGAAAAAAAGCGGGTGTGTTATTGCGTCTCTTGGCAGCCCGTCCGTCAATTATGGCACGATAATTCTCCATAATAAGTAGATGTGCTACAGTAATTTACATCGTGAAATCGACATTAATCTCGATCAAGACCATTCCGAATCACTCACTCAGCGCTCCATTCATTCATTCCAAACACTCACTCAAACCATTCAAAAATGTTCAAACCCATTGAAGAATATAGAATCAAGGTCATTCAAAATAAACTTAGAATAGAAAAAATCGCGATTTCACTGACATAATTCAAATTGTAAGCGTCTGGTATGTTCTCGAAGAAATAAGAAGCTAACTATAGACCTAGTATGAATATTTTTTAAAGGGGCTAATAAATATTGCTTATTTTGTTCATCCTGAACAAAATTTGCGATATTGGATTACCTCCCGTTAAATTCACTCAATTCTCACTCCACACACTCATTCAATTTCATTCCAAACTCATTCACCTTGTCAATTTCACGATGCTGTTAAATGTATGTGAAAGATGTTTTCAGCGAGCTCTATGGTCAATGTCACAACTCAAGGTCAAACGTTTACATGTTGAATTAACAGCTGTTTTCTTGTGACAACGACCCTGTTTTCTTGTGACAACGACCAAGTTGCATTATATTCATGAAAACTTTCTCCTGGGAAAAACAATCTACATTTTTTCAAAGGATAAACTTACCTAGTGTGCTTCTGACAAAGCCACATTGTATTGGCAACGCGAAGCAGTCGGGAATACTGTATAAAGACGTAGTGATCAGCCTGACTGGAAAGCTTTTTAAAGAGCGGTCGGGTTTGAGCTGTATCTGGCTGAACATTTTGTTGCTTAGTGTTTTTTTTCCGAATTTTCGTAAAGTTAAGTCTGCTTTTATGTAATGTCACAATTTTAAGCTCCACTGACCGAAGGCAAGCCGGCTATTGTCAGGGATTAGTATCCGTCGTGTGTCCGTGCTTGCGTCATTCTGCGAGTACGTTTTTATTTAAACACCATACTCTCAAACAACTAGTGACTTTTAACTAAGTTAGTCCAAGAATGTTTGATTTACCATCTTAATGGGCATGGGGCATGGTGGGGCTACCTTTCACTTTTCTTTAAAAATCTTCTCTTCCCAAACCAAGGTGCTTATTTCAATAAAACTTGGAATTGATGCTCCTTTGGGGATTTTTTATTATTACAATTCAAGAAATATTGATTAGCCCTGAAATATGGTCGTTGCGGGACGGGTCTTTTTTCACTCAACAATCTTAAACAAAAACAACTCTCAATGAGACCTGACATGATTTTTTTCCTTTTGTGACCCTTTGGTTCAATTTCTTTATGAAATTTTAACTAATCCCTGTAAATGAGTCAGACAGGGTGGGGCTTAATTTCAATTTTAATTCTTAAAAAATCTTCTCCCTTACATGTATTATTTGTTTTTAATAAGTGCAAGTATTACCATATATTTTTGAAACAAGTAAATGAGTTTGCAAAAAAACACGATGTTGTTAACTGTACTGCATGGGCTGCAATACTCTATCGAAATTGTATTTGACGTCGACTCTCCTTCTGGTTCTGCCGCCATCATAGCGCAGTTGGTAGCGTGTCGGACAGTCAATCTAGAGGTCCCGGGTTCGATCCCCGACGGCGGCACTCATTCTTTCCGACTATTTGTCTCTCACCAATGGGTTGATAATCGTTGACCTATGTGAGATAGCAGCTGGAGGCTAGGAAAGAATGTGATGTTTGTACAGGTCAGAGAAATACTAGGAATCCATTGTTAGGTTCTCCAGCCGCCGCGATATAATTGAAAAAATGTTAAAAGCGGCGTCAAACTCCATTTATTAAATCAATCCTTCTGGTTCTGGTTGTATTATGAAAATCAATCTAACCCTTAATACGATTAATACAGAATAAAACATCTTGAAATGTTCTAGGTTAATGATTATGGAATGAAATTGAATAAGTGCGAGGTAGTATGCTTACAAATTCTATATATAGTTTCATATTTCTTCGGGAAACAATCAGGCGCTTATAATTCAAATTGTGTCAGTGAAATCGCGATTTTTTTTCAAACTATATTTTTAAGTGTAGTTGTTGATCCAATCATTGTCAGTGATTTTGGAGCGAGTTTAAATGGTTTGAGTTCTTGGAAAGGCCTTATATCTTTTCACGTACTTAAAATATTAAAAAAACTCTCCAAAAGTTGTCTTATAATTTTTTTAGCTCACCTGAGCACACTGTGCTCAATGGGAGCTTTAAGGATCACCCTGACTCAGTCGTCCGTCTTTCTTTGGTGACACTTTTCAGACACCGTTGGCGAAATTTTGATTGGCACATAAATATGGGCGTTGCAGAAGGGGGTTTATTTTGAGCCCGAAATCTTTGAACAACATGTCCTCCTGAATCAGTTGGCCAATTTCAATGAAACTTTACCCGAATGCTCTTTTTGATGACTGTCTTAATTGTTTGCAAAATTTTGATTGGCCCAAAGATTTGGGCATAGCAGGGCGGCAAATGTGAATGAAGCTTTGCAAATAAGTTACTTAGATGATATCCACTGGACCAATAAAATTCAGGTGAGCGAATTAGTGCCATTCTAGTCCTCTTGTTTTGAAAGTTGAATTCGATATGGCTCTAGCTTACATTTACTTCCCTGTTTGATTCCTTGAATTTGATCGGATATCGATAATGATTATCAATCCACGATATCTATCTCGGTGAACTTGGTCAAAATGATTGGTTACATAGGTATTTCGCAATATTTATGAAAGAGATGATTAAACTGTAAATATCATTTCAAATATTTCATAACGTTTCGAAAAAGAAATGCAAATTTCTATTGAAAAAAAGTGCATTTAGTCCGGTCCTATAAATTGCCATTTTTTGTGCAAAAATTGAGGAATTCCTGTACCTTACTTGCGCCTTTGCCCTTGTCTATGAGGATGTGTCTGAGTAAACAAGGGGAATAAGACTCTTCTCTAGACTAACTGTACTTGTTTGAATTGAGCCTTTCTAGCAATTTCAAATGTGCGCCAAGCAAAGACTTCGACCAACCTTTGCATCAGCAGAGCCTGTCCATAGTCTTCTAACATACATGTAGTAAGGTCTCGGAGCGCAATTAACAACATCGTGAAATTTACAAGGTAATCGATTTTGGAATGAAATTAAATGAGTGTGATGAGTGAGGTTTGAGTACAATCAAACGGAAATAATCCAATACCGCTAATTTTATCCAGGATGAACAAAGTTAGAGATATCTGTTACCTGCCTTTAATAAAATATGAGTACAAAATCTATAAATAGCTTTCCATTTCTTCAAGAATCAACAGACGCATACAATTGCAATCGTGTCATTGAAATCACGATTTTTTTCTATCTATATTCATTCTGAATACTTTTGATTGTATATTTTCCACAATTTTGGAACGTTTTCGAGCGATTTGAGTGAGTGTTTAGAATCAAGGAATGAATAAATGGAGCCTTGAGTGAGCGATTTAGACAACCCTTCTGATAGGAGGACAGTCCCACCTCCAATAGCAGAAGTAATTTAATAATATGCTTGATATTTTTTTTCTTTTCATCTATTGTTATTTTGTAGTAATATGTATTTATAAGGGGTAAATAAATTTAAGAACAAATCATGGATTTCCAAGTAAGCTAGTTGAAATATTTAGCCTCAAACCAGAATTTAATCTTTTTTAATCTACTCCTTTGAGGCTGCCTTGAAAGTTGTCTTTTTCCATTTACATAGTCATTCCAAGTGGAATCCATCTGATAATTTATAACAGGAAACTTCTAACAGAAAAGATAAATATTCTTATGGAAAATAACAGTTCTAAAAGGTGGAAAGGTTACCCCAGGGTAACGTGACCCTGGGAACAAGCTAACCAAAGTTGGGTAACCTGTTTGTCCTCCAACGCAGACGTATTCAAATATTTTTTTGATATTTGTTTTTATTCTTATTTAACTTTACACAGTCACATAATGTATTAATAGCCGAATTAAGTAATTTCGATGGATTTTCGGATTACATATTAAGTAGTTGAAATGTTAGGTCTCAAACCAGAATTTTGTCTCTTAAATTTTTTCCATGAGTTCATCTAGAAATTTGTACTTTTCTGTCAACATTTCAAGTGGAATCCATTTAATAATTTATTGTACAGAAACCTTTTAACAGAAAAGACAATCACTCTAATGAAAAATTACATTTCTGATAGGGGACTAGGTTAACTCGGGGTAACGTGTCACCGGGAACAAGTTACCCCGCTCGAGTACCTTTCCCAGCTTCCAAAGTAGAACTTTTGTTAATTCTTATAAAATAGTTTCTTTTCTCATTATGACTATCATCCCATCATACTATATCAATAATGACTACCAGGCTTTATCATTATTACAACATTTATTCAGAAAAATAAATTAGTAGTTAAAAACAAACACAATAGAATTGCGAGTTAATTGTATATCCATTAAAAAGTTGAATATCACAAAATATATATATTTTTATACAAATTGTATCATTTGAAAGAAAAAAAAATTATTGAAAATAACTTTTTCAATAGGGGGACAGGTTACCCCAGGGGGAGGGGCAGGTTACACAGGGGGACAGGTTACACTGTTACACCACAGGACTGGAATTAGCGCTTGTAAGGCAATCATGAAAAAAATCCTTGGATAATTGTATTCTTCTCTTCAACTAATGATCTTATTTCTTTCATTGAAAGTATAACATAATGACTCAACATTTGAAAAAATTACTTAAATAGAAACATAATGATTTCTTTCCTTCCGTGCGGTCTATGATTCGATCCTCATAGCTGCCCCACGCGATAAAATATGAGAAAATGCCGTTGAACCTCATCCAACCACACGCAAAAATGAGTATTGTAACAGTATTTTTACTCATTCGTTCGAATGAAAATAATGACTTTTTCGATTGAATCAGATCGGTTGAAAGAGAAAAAACCATAAGGAGCATGGTTTTCCAAAAAAAAATGAGTTTTTATTGCACAATTGCACTTGTGATGAGGATCTCGTAAAATACATGCAGAGACCTCACCATATGACCGACGTATTATTACAGTTAACAACATCATGAAATTGACAAGATGAATGATTTGGGAGTGATTTAGGAATGAAATTGAATGAGTGTGTGGAACGAGTTTTGAGTTAATTAAATGGGAGGTAATCCTATATCGTATATTTTGTTCAAGATGAACAAAATTTGCGATATTGATTACCTCCCTTTATCAAAAAAATACTTTCAAGTTTTAAACAAGCCTTCCTATTTCTTCAAGAATCTATGAGATGCTTATAATTTGAATAATGTTAGTGAAATTGCGATTTTTATCAATCAAAATTTATTTTGATTGACCTTGGTTATTCTATATTTTTAAATTGGTCTGAGCGTTTTTGAATGGTTTAAGTGAGTGTTTGGAATGGATGAATGAATGAATGGAGCGCTGAGTGAGCGATTAAGAATGGTTTTGATTGAGGTGAATGTCAATTTCACGATGTAACTAACTGTATACGTGGAAGACAGGATTGGACCAGTATTCGTAAAATTGTCGAAAAAAAAAACAAGAAGTATGTTTGGCGTGTTGACATTCTGCTTCCGTCGATATATAACTTATCAAAATATTCAACCTTAAAGCGGATTTGGCCACGATCAGCCTCTTACCTGAAAAAATTCAAAATTGTGGCGATCGGCATTGTCGTGGAGGGGAAGGGTCGTGGAAATGAGAGCCAGGGGTTTTAAGCCTGGTCTAAGATCGACAACGATTCAACTACAAACACAATTTTACTTAAAGTGTGGTCAAGCGCGAGGGCAAAAACAGGTGAAACGTGGAGGGGTCTTGGCGAAATCTTTGTGATTGAGAAGTTTTACTATCTTATTAGACCAATTTTATGCCAGTACGAGACAAGGGTAGCGAAGTCGTGGCCAAGACGATTAGAGGTATGGTCGTGGAAGAAATTGATAAAATCGTCGAAAGCGTACATGCATCTTAGAACCATCTTGTCATGAAAAATGTGCACATTCAAACAAGATTAAGTTACTGCGTTTTGGTCGCCAAGTGACGAATACAGTTAGTGACATCGTGAAATTGACAAAGTAAATAATTTTCGGCGAGGTTTTATAATTGAATTGAATGAACTATTGGTAAAGGACAAATTTAGAGAAGCAATGTAGTGAAGTACCATAGACTTTGTGTCAAGCGTTTCGACATTTGAAGTCAGTGGCGCAAGTCATTCCTTTCTCAACAATTTGGGAAATATATAATACGTACTTAGTGTATTATATGAAAAAAAATATCTAACGAGGTTGGGAGAATTGAAAATTGTCGAGGCTCTGCCGAGACAATTATCAATTCTCACAACCGAGTTTGATATTTTTTTCATATAATACACTTAGTACGTATTATATTTATCTTATAACCTATATTTGTCTTGTTTTCGTCGGCGTTTCTAACTGAAATGCAAGTTTCTAAAAATAACCACATTATATCATGTTCTAAAAATAACTATGTGATATCATAAAAAATATCATACGGGATGTTATCATACGGATATTTGTATAGTTATAAGATAAAGAAGCTTATCTGGAAGAGTATTAGTGGCGGGTTACAAGGGATATGAAAATAAATAAGATTCTGAGTTGTGACTAATTCCAACAAACACATTGATGTGACTGGAATACTGTTCAGAAATGTCCTAGGTCCCGTGTAATTAACGTCCTTTGAAAACATTTGTTTGATAACAGTTGTTCTATTCATTTAGTGATCCCCACATCATTAAGGACATTTAGTTGATATATGCTTTTGCAGATGACATTCTCCATCTCAAATGGGGGCAGTACGAGCAATACCTGTGCTCAATTTATTTAAATTCTTAATATTTCTTCTGTGCTTCATATTTCATTGGTGTAATAAAGATTACATATATAGAGACAATGCATGAAATATCACACTCAATACATCGTTATATAAAACAAAACCAAGTTAGCGCGAGCCTAAAAGCAAGATTACTTTGCATTCACCTTTGACAGGCATCTAAATTATTTATCCTTAGCCACCAATTCGATCAGGACAGCTTTGATTGACAAAGAACTCAACTAAAGATTATGCCAAGATTATTTTTGACGGCCGGCAAATAATGAATTGGTAGTACTTGTGCGAGAAATACCAGAAATTACAGTGAGGTGTATTAGCCACCGCGATATGACAAGAAAACTACTTGGACGTGGCGAAATTCGTTCAAACAAACAAAAAACAAGACAAATAATTTTTACTTTAGCAGCCGCAGTCATTTTCGCCTGAAGTAGTTCAAGGAATATTATGGGAAAAAATTAACACTCAGACCAAATAACTCGGTTCAAAAAATACAATTTCTCTTACGCAAAACCTATTCGCGTATAAGACAACAAAGGTTATACTGAAAACGAGATTTTTTACCAAATAAATGTTGACCAGTGGGTAAGAATTGCGAAAATGGAAGCAAGACTTAGATAAACAAAAAAATATAGTATTGAAATTCCAAGATAGACAAAAACAGGCCATTCGAAAATATGAACTTGTTATTTGATTATTTTGATATTCTTTTGTAAATGAATAGTAATTTGAAGAATTCTTGCCTTGAAATTATCTAATACAGAAATCTTGTAAATAAGTAAAAAAAACAAATAAAACGGTGAAACTTGAAGACTCTATCTCGTAATACAAACGATCAATAATTCTAAACATTGATGGAGAATTATTTTCAAGACTTACCTTTGAAACAAACGCTCTCAGACGAGATTCGTCTATACACTGATTTCATTTGGGCTTTGTTTATCGGTAACTAAGTTGCTTATCTAGGTTATTAAATACGCAATATTTCGTCTTGGTATCTTCCAAGACATTGTATCTAAAGATTGAAAAAGTAATAGTTAAGATGTTTGGGTTCCTCGGCAATGATTTGCGAAATACATTCTCTCAATTTTTACAATAGATAACAAAATGATCGATCTAAACTCCCATGTATTGGTCTAATAAAGGCAATAATCATACTTTTCGTCGTGTGATTTGCTTAAAAAAAAGTAACAGTTTATTACATTCAACGTACAGTTAACAGCATCGTGAAATTGACAAGGTGAACATTTTTAAATGATTTCGGAATGTCGTTGAATGAGTGAGAGGGGCGAGTTTGGATGAATTTTAAGGGCGGTATTTCATTACCACTAATTTTCTTCTGGATGAACAAAATAAGCGATATGTATTACCTCCCTCTAATACAATATGCATAAAAATTCTACAAATATCTTCGTATTTATCCAAGAACCGATCTGACGCTTTAAATGTCAATTATGACAGTTAATTTGCGATTTGCCTTTTTTTCTTTATTAATTTTCACGGCAGTTGTTGATTTTATATTTTTAGTTATTTTGAGCCTTTTTGAATGGTTTGAGTGGGTGTTTGTAATGGATAAATTGAGTGCCGTTAGAGCGATTTAGAATAGTTTTGATGGATATGAATGTCAATTTAACGATGCATCTTACTGTAACACCATGTTTCAGTTGTAATTATGGCGTCTGATGCACCAAGCAATGTATTCCAATGAAATTTAATCATGAGTACAATCAGAACATTCTATTCTAACCATACGCCTCCCATAGCACTTGGACTCGATGCGTACCTATGTTTTCACGCTAAAGTGCACAAAATTTTCTAAGTTAAAAGAAGATGTATTTCATAATTATGATAATAATAATGATAATAATAAAAATAATAATAATAATAAAACCTTTATTCAAAGAAGGTAGTTCATTTATCTGTCATTATACCAACAATATCATGAAGAACTTTTACAATGAGGCATCTATGACAATATGAGGTAATGGTCATTATGTATGTTCGGCGCAAAATAAGAATCGGTACAATTCCGGAATTGTACTGCGCAATGTAGGTAAAAAGAACAATACAGATTTTCTTACTTTGTTGTCTTTGTTTAATTTGATGACTGGCTCATTGAATGACCTTTCTTTAAATGGATTTTTGTCTGCAGAGAGCAACCCTTTCTATTTGACAGTATTGCATGGGGATGTTTGTAAGGGCCTAGCGCTCCGGGCATTCTGTACCTGTCAAAATCTGTCATTTAAGGGCCACGAATGGACTGGTATACACGTACCATAAAGGAGAGTTAAATAGACCAGAGGAGATAGGGTTTTAGCTTTGAACTGTTACTGCGTTGTTTTTTTGTGTTTTGTTTGTTTTTGTTTGTTTGTTTGGTTTTTTTTTTTTTCAAGGGTCTTCTCTGATCAAGAATACTTCTCTGTTTACGAAAGCCACTTTGGACTAACGTAATAGGGTGGTTCTTTTCATTAACCAAGACAAAACGATCATTAACCATTCTTTTTTATGGTTTTGCAAATACAACTGGTTACAGCAATAGGTCGATAATTTGATGGATTTGTGAATTCTTTACCTGGTTTAGGTTTTGGAATAACGATAATTTGCTGCTCAGATACTGGAATGCTTCCCGTTGCCCATTCTTGATTATAAATTTCCCAATGAAGGAAACGAGACGGCAAACGTTTTAGGAATGTATAACAAATAGCGTCTGATCCGACAGCAGTGTCGTGACATTTTTAAGCATTTTAGCTCACCTGAGCACGAACTACTCAAGGTGTACTTTTGTGGTTGCATGATGCCCGTAGTGCGTAGTCCGTCGTGGGGTGTTTATCTTGTAGACGCTTTAGTGGCCATTAATATGCTCTATCAACCTGAAAGTTAATCGAAATGCTTATCTTGAGAAAATGTCATTCAAGGTTGAAATTGGGTCAAATGGGGTCAAAAATGAGTTCAAGGCGTCAAATATAAGAAAAACCTTGTAGACACTCTAGAGGCCATATGTTTTGCCAAATAGGTCAGAATGATAAACTTGATAAAACAAGGGTAAGTCCAAAATTGGGTCAACTGGGTCAAGATTAGGTCTTGGGGTCAAACCCTATAAAAACCTTGTATTCACTCTAGAGGCTATGCGTATTACCCAATCAACCCTAAAATTGGTCTGAAGGAATGTCTTGATAAATCTATGTCAAGTTCAAATTTGCGTCAACTAGCATCAAAATTGAGGATAAGGGGTCAAATCCAGGAAAACATTATGGAAACTCTAGAGGCCATATTTTCTGCCCAATAAATCCAAAGATTGGTCAGAATGATTATCTTGATGAACTCTAAGTCAATTTTTAATTTTGGTCAAAATTAGTTAAATACTATATTAAGAGGTTAGATCTAAAGACATTTAACTCAGGTGGGCGATTAAGGGCCACTATGACCCTCTTGTTTCAAAACCTTGACGGAAAAGTCTCTTAAAATGTTCCAGATTAAACTTTAATTAAGTTCAGACTTTCCTTTTTCACCTTGAAACTTCTGAAACGTAGATGAATAATTAGTAGATTTCTTGGCAAATGTGTCTGCTAAGACATTGGCAATTGAACTGTATTATCGTCATCCGATTTCAGATGACCAAAAATAAGTGATGTATTCTTCCAACTATTTTTGCGTAACCAAATGTCTTTTTGATTGATGATCTAGAATTTAATCTAGAGACATACAGTTGCTTACTTTTTGTATAGTACGACGTGCTTTTGCACTCGCAATTTTAAATTTATGAAGGTTTTCCTCTGAAGGCCTTAAGCCAAATGCTCTTAAAGCACGTTTTCTCTCACTTATAGCCTTTTCACAATCTTCATTCAATCTGGGCTTGTTTGGATTTTTTATGATCAGGCGATGTTTGTAAAATTTCCTATCTGCAGCAGAATAAAGTAAAGATTTAAACTGTTCTTCAGAGTTTTATCATTCATCTAAGACTTCCTGATTTATCGACTGTTCACAAGAGGTTCTAAAAGTTCCAAATAAGCCTTATGTAGTTTACAACAGCTAGGACGCTTCTGAACAGATGATCCTTAATCGGAGATCTGAATAGGGAAATGGTCACTAGTATGAAGGTCGGAAAGAACTTTCCATAAAAAACAAAAAAAAAATCAGGACTGCAAAAAGTCAAATTTATTAAAGAATAATTTTCAGTTGCAAGATGACGATAAGCTTTGTGAGTTATTATAAATTATAAGTTATAAGATTTATTATAAGTTTTTTATGATTCTTATTATTCAATAAAACAATATCATATCATGATTAAAAAAAAAATACGACCTTTTTGTCTGTATTGGAGCATCTCGAAAATTTATAGTGGGAATTGAAATCCCCCATAAGTATATAAGGCCGTGGTAGCTGGTCAACGAGCTTATCAAGTTTACTATCATCTACATGGGAACTAGGAAGAAGATAAACCCAAAATAGTGTAAAAGTTTTAATGAGAGATATACTTACAGCCACTGCTTGTAAATTAGTTTTTTTAACTAACATGACGGTGAGGGGTCTTCTTATTTACAAAATTCCCCTACCGCCAGACGCATTTTCGCCTTCTGTAATGTTTTTTTTTTAAATATCAAGAATGAATTTAAGAGGGAATTTATCTTTGTCTCTTAGAAACGTTTCTTGTAAACATACTGCTACTGTTTTTTTTTTTTGTTTTTTTTTTTGTTAACTAGAATACTAAATTCTTCAAAATAGCCTTTATGCTGCGATTGAGGTAAAAATAATACCATTTATTAATGTAAGTGAGCAACTACCCATTAATCAACTTGTGTTAGATTGTTCGCACCTTGTCCTATTGCATCTGTTTGCTTTTGGTTTGAAGTGGGGAGGGGGGGGGGTAAAAAACTAAAACAGGTTTCGATTCCAAAACCTTGGGTATGTTCATATCGTCCTTGTTATCTGAACCGCTTAACAGTTCGTAGCGATAACCTGTTCAAACTGTAGAATGAGAAACCCTATCCAGATAATTGCGATTCCGTCTCTGTTGAACAGATTCAGCATTTACCTTTATCTTTCAGAGACTGAGAATCATTATTAACAATAACCGGAGAAAGACGAGTAGCTGGTTTATTCATTTCATGATTGTTTGTTTTATTTTCTTAATCTTTGGCATTCGAAACGTTATCATAAGGCTCTTCACCAGACATAATCTTATTGATTTTATCTCGGATATCTGGAAATTATTCAGAATGATTTTTTATCAAGCGGTCGCGAGAACTACACTCTTTTGGCTTTGGTGTCGATTCTAAACAAAAATTAGCTTTACTGGCATAGGAAGTGTCGCTTTTAAGTTACTCCACTCTACTATTTTCCTTGCCTCAAAAAGTAAAGTGACTGTCTGTAATTAACGTTCAAAATTTCCTTTTATTTTGATCTAAGGACATAGTTGTGAACTTGAGGGATGATCCTGTCCGAAATTGCAACATCTGAAGTCATTTTGACAAGTTTCCTCACCATGTTCATCAATGTGATCTGTACATTAACATTTTCTACATACTTTTGATGTTCTGCATTTATCCCCTTGGTGCCTAAATCCCTGACAATTAAAGCATCGCAGAGGATTTTTGAACAAAAACATCAACATGTACCAGTTTTAATTTCTTCTGGCAATGCCGGTTCGTCGAAGGTCAAAATATACGCGTTAGTTCTAGTTTTTTTGCCATCTTTCTTATACTCTACTCTTTTAACTTGTCTTACACCTTGAGATTTAAGATTTTGTTCAATTTCATGAAGCATGCAGTTGTTTAGTTCTTTGCATCTGATATCTTTTGACTGATTTAGAATTTCGTGGGCATAGACTTCTACTCTTTTGTTGAAAAATTTAGATGTTTTGGTAAATTATCATACTGAGCCTTTTTGGTTACTTCAATAAGGATTATTCCATTTTTCAAACTTTTGACAGACTTTGGCATACCGACAATTAGTCTTATTTGTGTTTCTATGATAGTTTTCTTTGAGGTGCCGAGGATACATCGCCGATATACTAGGTGAAAATGGGCTAGATCAAGCAACCATATGCCGATCAGGCAGTACATTTGTCGATCAAACACCACGTTTACCCGATTGGCCCATTGGTACCGCCTTCCATGGCGTAAGTATTTTAATGAAAACGGCGGTTTAGGGAAAACAATTAAAACAAGTCTTTTGATAAAACGCCCCGAGACCCGCCCGACCTTCCGTTTATCCTTTCTCTGAGCCAAAGTGGTTTGTTGCAGACATAGACCCTAGCCAATCCCTGAGGTCACCAGGATTCCGTTGACGGGCATTAAGGGTCCCAGCCCCCGGCCGACAGACAGGTCAATTTGTTTATGGTCTTACCATGTACCACAGCAGTCGACAATTTATATGCCCCTCCTAGCTGGGGGTCCATTTATTTTGGGTCATACATGTACAATTTACTACATGGACGGCAGCCGACAATTTCTATTCCCCGCCAAGGTGGGACAAAATGAGAAATAACAGTCGACCAAGTATCAGCACATGTAAAGGACATGCAATAATTGAAAAGCAATCTTTTACAAAACGTGCTTGAATAACATATAAACCAGTTGACTAGTTTTCATTTAATTTATTTAAATTTTTCAATGTTGTGTTTTCACTGAACACATTAAAAGAGAAAAAAATAATTTACGAATTCACCTTTTCTGGCATAGAATGATCCTACAAAATGTCTACAAAATGCAAAAGACGGAAATGGTAATTTTGACACAAGTTTGGCAACTATCATAGTAAAAAAAGAGTTCATTCCTTCAGCCACTGAATATTTATCAAAGCACAAACAGTTTGAAGATTTAGAACTATGTTATCATTTGAAAAATTATTCTTTTTCTATGACATTTCAAGTTCTTTAAGGCATTTCCACAAAGACTTGCATTATGTTTTTGCTCCTCAAACGTGTTCTTACTTTATATTTAGTTTATTTCTTTATCAAAAACTTGTGAACCCCACCGAAGTTATAGGCTACTGAATCTCCCAGTGAAAGTCCGTGTCATGTTTGTTGCCTGAGTGGATAGGGCTATTTTTTTTTATCTCTTTCCTTCTGTATATATTAATAGGGCAATTTATTCTTTTTTTTTTTCAAGTAATTTTCAGTTAATTCTACTAAACAAGCATGATGAGCATGAATATCCTAAAACGATCACATGAGTCACGTTGAACATTTTGGCATCACATGAATGAGATTGGCAGATGACAACTTTTGAGGCGATAATTTGTATCTCTTTTTTTCAATAACCCGAACTGATTTGAGATAATTTTTGAAAGATTTCAAACTTTGTTTCTATGTAAAACTGGACATGTATGGGATGATCCAAGGTTTATGATTCTAAGATCATATGAACAGACTTCATATAGGTAAATTTCGTGAAACTGAGCACATCTTTCTAGTTGTCTACCTTTTGGTTACAAAGAAATAAATTTCAAACGATTTCACTTTGTTTTCATGTATAATGAAATAGCCCGGAGAGGAGCCCAAGTAAGACCATAGGGGCATGGTATGAGAAAAACTTGGAATAGGTCAAATAGATGATGCTACATACGAAATATGAAAGCCGTCTACCTTCCTGTTTCAGAAAAGAAGTTTATTGAATATCTCCACTCTTAGTTTTTATGTTAAACGAGGTGAGCCCGATTTAGTCCAAATATATTCCTAGAACAATGATATGAACAAACTTGGTAGATGTCCACAAGATGATGCTACATACCAAATATGTAAGCTGTCTACCTTCTGGTGTCAGAGAAATTTTCCTACTTTTCCTCTTTTTTACTGTGACAACCAGAGTTCAGCGGGGATTTCGTCATTTGAACAACTCTGGTAGAGCTAAACCCAAGGAACATCCCAGTAAAGTTTCATCAAGATTGGCCCGCCGGTTAAGGTGAAGATGTTTAAAGAAATTATGAAAGACGCACGACGCATGACTGACGATGGACGACGGACGGTTATAATAGCTCCCATTGAGCACTTCGACTCAGGTTAGCTGACAAAAAACCAACCAACCAACGAACCAAACAAAAAAACAACCACACACGAAAAAAAATTTGCCATTTCATTCACTAACTTATATCAGCTAGATTTAAAAGAAAAAAATAATAATTATAATTCCCATTACTTTCATCAATTATATTTCTGTCATCGCATTCGACAAGTAAGAAACTCATAAGAATTTAAAAAAAAGAAAAAAAAAGCCAGAATCCCAATATTAACATTTCAATACACCTTACACCATAACACCATTTATCTAAGTATATAACACAATTTTTACTCGGATGAGACTCAAATTAACTATGAAAAGTGTTTTAATAAGAATTATGACGATGATACAATTAAAAACATCGTAAAATTGACAAGGTGAATTATTTAGCAATGATTTTGGAATGAAATTGAGTGAGTGTGATATGTGAGAGTTGAGTGGAATTAAAGGGGGGGTCCCATATCGCTTATTTTGGATGAACAAAATAAGCGATACTTATTACCTCCCGTAAATGAAATATGCAAACAAGTTCTATAAAAAAACTTTATTTCTTCAAGAACAAATCAGAGGCTTATAAAGTTAGCCATGTCAGCAAAAACGCATTTTTTTCTAGCTACATTCATTTCAAATGCAGTGGTTGATCTTATTTTTTTTTTGGTGATTTTGAGGCGATTTTGAATGAATTGAGTGAGGGTTTGGAATGAATAAACGAAGCGCTGAGAGAGCGATTTTGAATGGTTTTGATTGAGACGAATGTCAATTACACCCTGTTACTAACTGCTCGAGGACGGTTATGTTTGTATCCGGATTGTTTAGGGCTCTTACCAAATATTGAATGGAAATAGATATAAACAATACGCATGCATCACGAAATCAAATTGGATACTGACTTATTTACGCGATTTATACGCTGACAAACATGCACCTCCAATTCCAAGTAACTAGCAATATTTGCATATAAACGGATCAGCGTCAAAAAGCTGAAGCCGCCTATATGTTTAGAAGCAGTTATTACCTGTATCGCACCAAAAGTGGAAGAATAACGGATACACGATCGGATACATAGGGTTTATTTCCTGTATATTGTCCGGGTTTAAATATGGCATATTGCGGTCCGACCCTAAGTGAGTTTGCAGGTAACTCAAAACATTCATCGCGGTTTATTTCTCAATGAACGGATCGTCGGATTCAAACATTTTGCTTTTTTTTTGTCTCTCTACGGCCATATATTTTATCCATAAATAGCGTTTAAATATTTTAAGCGCTCTACCATTACGGTTATCAAGGGAGACTATCACGAGGATGTATTTTAACATTATCAAATGAAGTTGTCTCCCTTTGCGATAATATAATCACTTCTGAAGTCCCTTTGAGTAAAATTTTAGAAAAGAAAGATAGCTGTGTTAAAAACTCAATCATTCCTTTTCTATTATCTACCGGATTGGTTTGTCTTTTTTTTCAAAGTACATGCATTTATTTTTAGCTCACTGAGCACAAAGTGCTCAAGGTGAGCTATTGCGATCGTTCAATGTTAGTCGTACGTCGTCAGTCACGCGTCGTCCACATTTTTTTGAACATCTTCTCCTCCTACGTCGCGGGGCCAATCTTGATGAAACTTGGCAGGAATGTTCTTTGGACCAAGCTCTACCAGAATTGTTTAGATAATTGAAATCCAGCCTTAACTCTGGTAACCATGACAACAAAAGGGTGAATATAGGAAAATCTTCAAAAATCTTCTTCTCTGAAACTAGAAGGTAGACAGCTCTCATATTTGGTATATAGCATCATTTACTAGACCTCTACCATGTTTGTTCATATCAAGACCCTGGGTCATATTTGGGCTTCATCCGGGCGCACCTTCTTTTACATAGAATTAAAGAGCGTGAATCTTCAATAATCTACAGACAGATTTCGTTTTGAGTTCGTAGCAACAACTAGTGGACCAGTACGAAGTTTGTTCATAGTATGACATTTGGGCCCCGCCCGAGCGCAGCCCTTTTTACATAGAAACTAAAAGAGTGAAAAAACTTCTCCAAAACCAGGAAGCTTTTAAATTAAGCATATCAAAATCTAGTGGACATTCATCAAGTGTGTTCATACATGTATCAAACCCCTTGGGTCAAATTTGGGCTCCACACGGGCGCATCCCTTTTTACATAGATATAAAGTGCAAACACTTTAAAAAAACCTTTCCTAAGAAACCTGAAACCTGAAGCCTTTATATTTGGTATCCAGCATATTCTAGTGTACCAATTGTGTTCATAGCGAACCCCTAGGGTCAAAGTTGGGCTCAACCGGGGCGTATCCCATTTAACATAGAAACAAAGCGCCAAATCTTTAAAATCCTTTTCTCTGCAACCAGGAGGCAGAGAGCGTCTACATTTGGTATGCAGCATATTCTAGTGCACATGTACCAATGTTGTTCATATCAAACCTCTTGGGTCAAATTTGGGCTCCATCCGGGCGTATCCCATTTTCATAGAAACAAAGTGTGAAATCTTCAAAGTCTTCTTCTCTGCAACCAGGAGGCAGAGAGGCTATATATTTGGCATCATCTGTTGGACCTTTGACAATCATAGCATACACCTGGGGTCAGATTTGGGCTCAGCACGGCTGCATCCCATTTTACATAGAAACAAAGTGGGAAATCTTGAAAAATCTTCTCCTCTGAAACCAAAAGGCAGATATATCTCATATTTTGTATGTAATATTATATAGTGGACCTCTACAAATTTTGTTCAGGTAATGACCATATTTGGGCTCTGAATGGCCCAATCCTATTTTACATAGACACAAAGAGTTCTTCAAAGCGTAAACCATAAGGCAGGGACTTTTCATTGAATTTCACTATGTTTGTTCTTTACATACCCCTATGTTCAAATAAGGGTTGTGCCCAGTCATATCCTTTTAACAGAGAAATAAAGCAGGAAACAATTAAAAAATAATCTTTGCTGAAAACATTCCGATTGGTATTGATACTATGTCGAAATTATCTCCTTGTTGACACCTGGCTAGTTCATTGATTTGATGTCCCAGGGGTCAAAGAGACTCAGGTGAGCAATCTAGGACCATCGTGGTCCTCTTGTTTGATAACGTCTGCAACTTCTATGACTTTGGATGAGTCTAGAATACAATAAAAAGACGGAAAGTGGTAGAAAACTGGGATGACGAAGGACGGGATGACGATGATGTCAAAAATATGAAAAGTAAGACAGATACAGAAACACTAGGTAAAGTTAATAACATCGTTAAATTGGCATTTATCTCTATTTAACTCATTCTTATTGACTCACTCTGCGATTCATTCACTCATCGCGAAAGCTCACTCAAACCATTCCAAGACGCTCAAAAATCAACAAAAATAGCACAACAGCTACATTCAAATTGTTGGAATAAAACCCCCTATACTTTACTGACTTTCTTGAATTTTGAAGCGTCTGATTGGTTTGTGAAAGCAAGGAAAGCTATTTGTAAAGCTTTTAATAATTTTTTATTAACATCCTGAAATTGACAAGGTGAATGCCTGGAATGATTTTGGAATGAAATTGAATGAGTGTGTGGAGCGAGTTTTGAGTGAATTTAATTGGAGCTAATCCAATATCACAAATTTTATGTTACCATCCTTACGCTTACAATTTGAATTTTGTTAGTGGAATCGCGTTTTTTTCTAGCTTTATTCATTTTGAATGTCGTTGTTGATTTTTCTTTTAAAGTAACTTTGAAGCGTTTTTGATTGGTTTGAGTGAATGTTTTGAATGAATGATTTGAGAGCTGAGCGAGGGATTTGGAATGGTTTTGATCGAGATGAATGTCAATTTCACGATGTTGTTAACTCTAAATATTGCGATTTTTTCATCCTGAACAAAATAAGCGAGATTAGATTATCTCCCTATAATTTCATTCAAAACTCACTCATTGCACGAATTCCATTTCATTCGTCAATTTCACAATGATCAAAACTGTGACAGGTACAGTAACACTTTTATAAGCGACCACTAATGGGACAATCAAAAAGTGCAAAACTTAGTCGTTTTTCGTCTACAGTTAACAACATTGTTAAATTGACAAGATGAAGGATTTTGGAATGAGATTGGATGAGTGCGTTGAGAGAGTTGAGTGAAACTAAAGGTAGGTAATACATTATCGCCATTCTCATTCAGGATGAGTAAAATTAGCGGTATTTATTACCTCCCTTCATTACAATGAGCATACCAATTGTACAAAAAGCTTCCTATTTCTCTAGGAGCCAATCTGGCGCTTACAATTTCAATTATGTCGCTGAAATCGTGATGTTCTTTTTTTTTGCTTTTGCTTTTTTACGTTGTGGTTGTTGATCCTATATTTTCGAGTCCCTTTGGAGCACTTTGATTGAGAGTTTAAAATGAATGAGCGCTGAGTGAGTGGTTTTGAATGGTTTTGATTTGAATGAGAGTCAATTTCACGATTTTATTATCTATAACAAAAAGAGAAATGTATTTTTGTTTGATTTAAATAAGTGACACGTGAGACGAAAGGGGGTCAACTGGGTAATGCGTTAAGTGTCGACCTTAGTTAGACAGCGCGGAGTTCGCTAGCCGAATACAAATTGAAACAAATACATTCTAAATCTCTACTCAACGCTCCTTTCGTTCATTCCAAACACTCATTTAAACCATGAAAAACGCTTACAAATCACTTAAAAGATAAAAACGACAACTTCGTTCAAAATGAATATAGCTAAAAAATTGCGATTTCACTTAAATTGTTAGAGTCTGATTGATTCTTGAAGAAATAAGAATCTATTCTTAGAACTTGTTTGCATATTGTGTTAAAGGAGATTAACAAATCCGATTTATTCAGTTAAATCGCTGGTTTTCTAGCAATTTTTTATTTTGAGTGAAGTTGTTGGACTTATTTTACGTGAGTGTGTGTGGTTTTTTTAATCGAAATCGGAACCAATTAAGATATTGCATAATGAGGAAAGAATATTTAATATAGGTCGCATCTTGAGAAACAGCGTTGAATAGACTTAGGCGTGCCATTCAGTTTGACTGTATTCGTCGTGTAGAAACTCCGTAAACACATGTTTTTTGCGCAGTTTGGTCGATGTTCTGCAGAAAAGTTCGCCAGTGAATAGACTATAGAAATTCTGTGAAATATCCATCTGCCAATGCCGATTTATTCCGATGATCTTGGTCAATATCATCTTCGCAAGCCAAGGATTCTAACTCCACTATGTTCCTTACGTTCGTAAGGAACAAAGTCGAGTTAGAACCCTTGGCTTGCGAAGATGGTTAATATGGTCTGTTTGGCAAACTTAGCCCAGCTTTGCACCTGTACCTACATGTGAAGTGGGGTACAGTTAAGATCATCGTGAAATTGAAACTCATTCCGATCAAAACCATTCTTAATCGTTCACTTAGCGCTCCATCTGTTCATTCCAAACACTCACTCAGGCCATTCAAAAACCCTCCAAAAAAGATAAGAGCAACTAATTCATTCAAAGTAAAAAGAACAAGAAGAAATAATGTTTTCACAGACAAAATTGAACTTGTAACCGTCTAATTTATTCTTGCGTTGAGCGAGCGATTTAGAATGGTTTTGATCGGAATGAGACTAAATTTTACGATGTAATTAACTGTAATTAACTGTAATTATATGAATGGTCATGTGCACGCGGGCAGATAAAACAACAGAAGTTTGAAAAAAAAAGAATTAATGATTCAAAGATCATACTTTAATTATAGTGATTATTATATATAAATAACAAAACAGGGACGAACGTTATAACAGAAAGGTGGTTGATACAAAGTACCATTGCAAAAATTCAAAAGATTCTGATTCATTGTTATCACTTGATAGAACTCAAACTATCCGTTATTTGATTTAATTCACGAACATCTTCTATTAAATTTGTTAACTCTTTTTGTCTGAGTTCTTTTTGCTTAAAAGCTTTTGTTAAACTGGCATTGTTATAATCAAGACTTGGTAAGTCCGGGGTAGAGACGGTGTTGTAAACAATGGCGGGCATATCCACGCGAATTCTCACTTTTTCTCGCGAGCCAGGAGGTGTTCTACTTTTAGCATTATTGTTACTGTTTCTGTTAAAATGAACTTCCGGTCTATCCGTACCACGCGATGAGGGAACAGTACTTTCAAGATCACCATTCAAACTTTGAGTTGACTGGTACATATTTGAATGTTTAAGTCTATGAATGGCTATATCACTTCTATCGACAGGAGTGTCTACTTTATTACCACTGACAAACATTCTGCATGAGTCATTGCACACTGTGGGAGGAACCGGAGCATCGGAAACTATCTTATACCCGGCGCGGTGTGTTGTGTGACCGTTTTTCAAAGAACTGTTGCTGGAATCTTGGTGTATATGAATACTTGGATGGCTTGTGGAAACAACTGGAAACGTAACATTCGAGTCTCCTTCATCACCAGCCGGTGACGAAGCCGGTGCTGGAACGTAATAAATACAATAATAATCCTTCAAATTTTCCAAGTTCATTCTATCTTCATCATTTAATGTGTCTAAACGAAAACTTTGAGGTTGGAGTTTTAATTTTTCTATTTCTCTAGTTTCTTGTTTTATTTTCATCATTTTTTGCTTCTGTTTATGCATTTGTTGTATTTTTTCTTCGGATGAATTTGAATTGTTTGACTCATTCACCGGCTGCCGACGCAAGGAACTACTTTCAAGCACCAGTTCTCTGTGATTATTCCTACGCGCTCTTGGAATACTTGCAATCGGATTGGCGGTCAATCTTTGTAAATTGATACGCACGTTTTCATCAATTGACCGATCGGTAATTCTTCCATTTTCCTGTGCATGTCTGTCTGGTCGATTAGATCGATCTGTTCCCAGACTATTTGTTTCAATAAGCGATTTTCCTTCCAAGGGCATGATGGAAGGCTGTGTTTTCTTTGGGCGCATGCGCTGGAACTTTTCGAATGTTGTCAATAATGCGTTTCTTGGTGTAGGGTTTAAATCCGATTTTGCCGAATGACGCAGTTGTGGAGGAGGTTTCTTCTCCTTTTGTGGTCGACTGTATACAAACTCTCTACCTGAAATTAAAAAAAACAATTGACAACTTTGTGAAACACAAGAAAAGAAATTACCAAGAGTTCGATCTTTGTCAGACATATAGGATCTGTCGTGGGATGTTTGTTTTAGACACACAGATCTTATCCGATTCTTAAATAGAAATTGTTATAAAGCGAGCTTTTGCGAGCTGAATTACGTAACTATTTTTTATTCCAGACGGGGTTAAGATCAACTTTTTTCAAACGAAAAAGAGAAACTGATTCTTTTTATCTCATTCACATTAGTTTTTAGCTTTTAACCTATTTTTATAACGTCCATATGCAAAAAAACGCGATAACGTTCGTTTGATGTCGCCACGATGACGTCATTTAGAATATGGTGCTTCGTATTGTATAGGGGCTGCATAGTGCGGGTTGCAGAAAATAGAAACTTTTCGAAGCAGGCGCAGCTAACCGTACTATGCAGACTCTATCTAACGTAGTGTTCAACAGGTTCATGATCAATCATAGCTCATAGATAGGTCATTCACATTGCATCACACCCTTTATATTATATTATATTATATTATATTATATTATATTATATTATATTATATTATATTATATTATATTATATTATATTATATTATATCATTTCATATTATATTATATTATATTATATTATATTATATTATATTATATTATATTATATTATATTATATTATATTATATTATATTATATTATATTATATTATATTATATTATATTATATTATATTATACAGTTAAAAACATCGTGAAATTGACATTCATCTCAATCAAAACCATTCTAAATCGCTCACTCAGCGCTACAATCATTCATTCCAAACACTCATTCAAATTATTCAAAAACGCTCAAACCCATTGAAAACTATAGAATCAACAACGTCATTCAAAATAAATTTTTATAGAGAAAAATCGCGATTTCACTGACATAATTTAAATTGTTAGCGTCTCATAGGTTCTTGAAGAAATAGGAAGCTATGTATAGAACCTGAATGCATTTTTTATTAAAGGGAGGTAATCAATATCGCAAATTTTGTTCATCCTGAACAAAATTTCCGATAAAGGATTACCTCCCATTAAACTCACTCAAAACTCGCTCCTCACACTCATCCATTTTCATTCCATAATCATTCCAAAATCATTCATCTTGTCAATTTCACGATGTTTTTAACTATATCATATTATATTATTCGCGTGTTCATGAGAAAATTTTTACGGTGGGTAAATAGGTGTGTTCAAATCTCCGAGTGACAGTTTTCACATTCGATTTTAGAAGGTTTTGAATTGATTGTATCAAAACCCTGCTTCCTTACACCGCAAATTCTAGATCAAATTAAACTTAAACCATTTCTAAATATTACAACATCGCCGGATTTTTCTAAAATCGCTGTTAATGAAATAATTAGAGATAAGTGCGTTTGACGCCTACCTTTGTTTACAGATTTTCAGTTTAAGCATCTACCTCGGAAGTACCCGTAAGTCTCGAGGCAACAAAGTATCGCATTCGATCAACCGATCTCACGATCAACCTCGGGTGTACATAGACGGACTATTTTTCAAAATTACGGGAAAACCTTGGAAAAACTCGTCGACGTCGCTTCAAATGGCGTTGGCCCTCGAAACTTTTGAGTGAAAACATTCGACCTTGCCAACGCTACTCATTTAAGTCACTGACGTGAAACCATCGCATCCTCGTATAAATATCTTTAGATTCTTAAAAAACGCCTGAAAAAAACTTAATTTTTGAGGATGATTCCTCATTCTCGAAAATTATGATTTTTCAGTCGTTATTTAATGTAAACATATAAATCTACAGTGCTAGTTTTTCTTACACTGTTTCCGCCTAACAAAATGCACAATTTTGTAACATACCCATCCGCCTTACATACATCCGAGATCTGTTGCAGTTTACGGAAATGGCCAATGATGTTCCGAAAACAAAGTATCGGTGACTTTTTAGAGTACGTTCCCTCGTTTACCATCCCTGATATTGTTGGTTATATATTTCCGCGTTATGTAAAATAGTTTTATGTATCTATTCGCATACTTATAAAATAGTTGGCTATAAATAAGTGCTTCGCGTACATATAAAATAGTTGGATACATCTGTTTCTCGCGCATATAATTTAGTTGGATACACAATGTACTTGCTTCGCGCACATATAAGAGATTTTTAATATTTTGCTTAGCGCGCATATAAACTCAACTGTTGTGTAGAATAAAATGATCGAAACTGACCGAGACGTAGTTTTTTCAATTCTTAAGCCGCAGATGGCAAAATTGCATTTACTCTATTCCATAGTTTTTCAAGTTTCAGGGTTTTTTTGTTGTTGTTGTTTTGTTTTTATTATTGTTTGCAGCACAATTAGAGCGGTCATTTCAACAGGCATCATACATGCATGTTCATCTCGACCCTTCCAATTAAACGACCGCGTTAAAAACATATAATAACCTTCATACTTTTTACTGACAGTGTATACATAATAATAATGTCACATAAATCGTTCCTAACTCTCTCACTTTATCTCAATGTTTCTTTCTGCCTCTAACTTTCTGTCTGATAGATCCACATAAATTAAACCAATAACCTTGTTGCTACAATTTTTCATATTACAGTATATCTAAATACATTATACAACTTCAAAATATTTGACGCTGTTATCATTTCAAATAATTAGTCTAGGACCCTATTGTGTACCTTAAGCATTTCTTTTTTATGAATCTAAATATTTCTTCCAATTTGCTGTTTAATTTTACTTCAAAATAAAAGAGGCATCAGCAATTCTTACAAAACAGATAACCTTATATTTTGACTCCCATTATTCCAATATTTTAGTACCGTGTCGTAAGAACAGAAATACATTCCTGTGTATATTACAGTTAACAACATCATGAAATTGACAGGGTGAATGATTATGGAATGATTTAGGAATGAAGTTGAATGAATGTGTGGAGCGACTTTTGAGTAAATTTAACGAGAGGTAATCGAGTAGTGCAAATTTTGTTCAGGATGAACAAAATTAGCAATATTGATTACCTCCCTTTAATAAAATATGCATATAAGTTCTATAGATGGATCCCTATTTCTTCAAGAACCTTTCGGAAGCTTACAATTTCAATTAAGTAAGTTAAATCCCGATTTTTTTCCAAGCTTTTTTTATTTTGAACGAAGTTGTTGTTATATGTTTTTCAGTGAGTTTGGAGCGTTTTTGAATGGTTTGAGTGAGTGTCTGGAATTAATGAATGGAGCGCTGAGTGAGTGATTAAGAATGGTTTTGATTGAGTTAAATGTCAATTTCACGATGTAATTTACTGTAAAACCAAAACCTATCGATGGTGCATGGTTATTTTTTGCAGGTGACTGTTGTAGTCGAAAAGCGCAGGATAAAAACCTCCTCTTATGAAAATTTTCTCCTCATATGGATGTTTGGATTGGTTAGACAATTAAAAAATTCGTTTTGGTGAATTTATCAGAAATAAAACATATTTAAATTCCCGGAAGAAACAATCAATTCAATCATTCAGTGCCGCACAATTATTGTGCTTACAACACTTTGATTTATTTAAGATGCCTAATGCTTTGGGATTTTTTAAGCTGTTCTATATTACCATAAGAGCGCATGCGTAGTCGTTCTAGAGCATGCGCAAGGTTGTTTTGTTCTTGATGAATCAGTTCTTCTCGAAGCTTGGACAATCGTTTGAGGTAATCTGCGTGGTGTTGATAGACGTCTCGCTCGTTATCGAACCAGGGTGTCGCACGTGCGCTTCGGGCAGTCCCGGCACCGGCTCGTTCCATCAACCTGAAAATAGATGATTCCTTTATATTAATCTATTGCTGGGCATGCGTGAGAAACACTCTGGCAATTCTACAGAAGATATTTGATCGTTGGTATTATTTGATAAATAATATGTGAAAAGGCATTTCACGACATAAGCTCACATTTACATCGTGAAATTGACAGTGTGACTGATTTTGCAATGATTTTGGAATGAAATTGAATGAGTGCGATGAATGAGCTTTGAGTGAAATCATAGGGAGGTTATCCAATATCGCTATTTTGCTCAGAATGAACAAACTTAAGCGATATTTATTACCAACCTT
Source organism: Fragum whitleyi (assembly GCA_948146395.1). Classification (NCBI taxonomy): domain Eukaryota; kingdom Metazoa; phylum Mollusca; class Bivalvia; order Cardiida; family Cardiidae; genus Fragum; species Fragum whitleyi. Next base: position 12,156,719 of record OX411558.1, read on the forward strand.
GAATAAAATATGCTTATAAATTCTATAGATGGATTCCTACTTCTTTCAGAACCAAGAACCAATCATGCGCTTACAATTTAAATTATGTCTGTAGAATCGTGATTTAAACTTTTTTAACGTTGTTGTGGATCTAGGGCCCGTTTTACTAAACATCTTACGATCCTTATTTGCGTATGTCAAAAATTAAAGTTGCTTCTACAGTAGAAACTAAGTAAAGAAATCTGACATGCATCATCTCATCGGAATCGTCTTCTAAAGACGATTCCAATGAGATACTGCAAGGCAGAATCTTATAATAAATGAAAACACCAGATTTAAAGTTACGATCATTTTTTTCGTAAGAACTTTATTATAACGGGCCCCTGATCTTTTAAAGGAATTATGAAGCGTTTTTAAAAGGCCTGAGTGAGTGTTGGAATGTTTGATTGGAGCGAGCGGTTTAGAATGGTTTTGATCGGAATGAGAGACAATTTTACGATGAACAATTCATCCCGATCAAAACCATTCTAAATCGCTCAATCAGCGCTCCATTCACTCATTCCAAACACTCACTCAAACCATTCTAAAAAGCCCAAACCCATTGAAAAATGTAGAATCAACAACGTCATTCAAAATAAATTTTGACAGAGAAAAATCGCAATTTCACTGGTATAATTCTAATTGCTAGCTTCTCATAGGTTCTTGAAGAAACAGGTTGCTATGTATAAGCTTTAATGCATATTTTATTAAAGGGAGGTAATCAATATCGCTCATTTTGTTCATCTCGAACAAAATTTGTGATATAGGATTACCTCCCTTTAATTCAACTAGCCCCACACACTCATTCAATGTCATTCCTATATCATTCCAAAATCATTTATCTTGTCAATTTCACGATGTAATTTACAGTACAACACCATGAATAAAACCAGCAACAGTTTACTAATAGTTTTTCACGATTCTAAAATTTCTCACCGACTACTAGCCAACTTCTAATTTAATAAAATGCATCTTGTTAACATTTCAAATATTTCGAAATATGACCCACAGATCTATTTAAGGTCACATATTTGGATATCTTTGAGATAATCTCTTGCTAAACGTTAAAATTCAATTTAAATCACTTTAAAGGGATCATCGATTTTATACATATTGACAGATACAGTGTCATATAAACGGGTATCGCCATATTTTGATACAGGTTGACAAAACTTTAACATTTAAGGTAGTGGATCCGTAATAGTTCCGCAACATTTCGGACAACATATTCCTTCACAATGTTAACCGAGGTTTCCTAATAAAAATTTATTGGAAAACCTCGGTTAACACCGTTCAAGTTCATTACATCTGAGACGTTGCAAAACTTTTACAGTTCCACTACCTTAATACATGTGATCTTATCCTGGAAAACCTGTCTAAATGACGCAATTTGTTAATGTTAGCTTTCTTATCAAAATTGACGATTAATTTCAGACTAATCCAATTACAAAGAATTTCAACTCTTTAATCCAATATGCATTGAAATAGAAAGGATACTGCAAAAAAAATAAAGAAAACAATGAAAACATTGAAAAAGGAGAAATTACTTGAAAAAAATAATTTCTAATCTTTTCCTCAATGTTTCCCTGCTTCATAACACGATACACGTCCACCATCAGTGCATAAAATCTGGTTTCCGAGAAAATGGCTACATAAACAGGAACAAAGCATATACATCTTTTTGTAAATACATATTTTTTCTGGTTTATCAATAATAGATTTTAAAAATATTTAGAATAAGTGTCTGAGACTTTTGTCAATTTTATTGTCATTTAGGCAGGTTTTCTTGGATAACAGATCAGATATATCATGTGTATTATCGACATTTCCCTTTCATAAACGATGTCTACTGTTATGAACATCGTAAAATTGACAAGATGAACGATTTTTGGAATGATTTTGGAATAAAATTGAATGAGTGTGTTGATCGAGTTTTGAGTGAATTTCAATTTCAATACCGCTGATTTTGTTCAATGAATTTGAGAATTATTTGACTTTTCTACCTACAGATTTGAGAATTCCTCTTAGTAAGTTTAGATGTATTAATCATAAATTTCCTATTGAAAAAGGCAGTTTTTTCGGAATAGCTAGAGATGATAGAATATGTACAGTCTGTGTAATGGTGCCAAATTGGAGATGAATACCACTACATCTTTGTATGTGACTTTTTGAAATCTGAGAGGAAAAAAATTATTCCGTCAGAATATTTGAGAAGTCATAATACTAAAAAATTCCAGGATCTTTTTAATGCATCTGAATACTAGACTACATTACGTTTAGCCAATTTCTGTAAATTAATTTTGACTCTGTTTCAGTAGATTTCATAATTCTATGCTTTAAACCTTCCCATGTCACTGGAAACTAACTTATTGTATTTGTTGTATTGGTTTTGAAACAAACAGAGTTTGGTTTTCAATATAGGCTTAGCTATCGCCTGTTTGATAAGGAACATGAGCTTTGCAGGGTTGTCGCACCTTTACATGTAATTGATGGACGTATGGGTCTGCTTTGCAATATCTCCTGACTTAAATTTTTGTATTTCAAAGCCATAAAACTTGTCTTTAAAAGAAATACATTCAACCAAATCCTCCAGAAAAAAATTTTGTCTGTCTTTTTGTGTTCATCACTTTTAGCATTTTATTTTATTAATTATGTTTGACTTGTTGTAAAATTATTATACCCTCGGTTAGGGGGTCTTGAATAAATTATGAACTGAACTGGATGATATTCCTTCCCTTTAAAGAAATATGTATACAGGTTCTATGAGTAATTGTCTTTGCCTTCACGAACCCATCATACGCTTACAAAATCAATTCACGTTAGCGAAGTCGTGGGATTTATGCACCGATGTTTGTTTGAATGTAGTTGCTAATTTAATCATTTTTAGATAGTTTTGGAGCCGTTTTTCAATGGTTTGAATGAGTGTTTGGAATGGATGAATGTAGCGTTGAGTGGGTGATAATGAATGGTTTTGATTGGAATGATTTTCATTTTCTTGATGTTACTAACTGTAAACCATGTCTCTGTTTTACGATTTTGTTTGGAATTGTGTTTTCTACGTCATTGGAGACAGACCGATGGTTAATTTATTTATTCATTCATTTATTCGTAAATTCAAGCAAAAAATCAATCGATCTCCACTTTCAATGCCCCTAAAGTCTAAAGATAAAGGCTTTGCAAGAAAATTAGGGAAAACTCTCACTTATGCCTTTCAAAAATACTCCAAAATCAATAAGAATGGAACAACAACTACATTCAAAATAAATATAGGTAGAAAAAAAGTCGCGAATTCGCTAACATAATTTAACTAGTTAATTAATCTGATTGGATCTTATAAAAATAGGTAGAAAAATCCACGATTTCACTAACAATATATTAATTTTGTAATACAGTTAACAACCTCGTGAAATTGACAAGATGAATGATTTGGGAATGATTTAGGAATGAAATTGATCCAGTGTGTAGCGAGTTTTGAGTGAATTTAATGGGAGGTAATCCTATATTGTAAATTTTGTTCAAGATGAACAAAATTTGCGATATTGATTACCTCCCTTTAATAAAAAATACATTCAAGTATCATGCATGGCTTCCTATTTCTTCAAGAACCTACGAGACGCTAATAGTTTCAATAATGTTAGTGAAATTGCGATTTTTCTTAATCAAAATTCAATTTGAATGACGCTGGTTATTCTTTATTTTTAAATTGGTTTGAGCGTTTTTGAATGGTTTGAGTGAGTGTTTGGAATGAATGAATGGAGTGTTGAGCGAGTGATTTAGAATGGTTTTGTTTGAGGTGAATGTCAATTTCACGATGTAACTAACTGTAGTATTATACGTTCGTGAAGACAAAGAAAACTACCCCTAGAACCTGAATGCATATATAATTGATGGGAGGTAATAAATATCGCTTATTTTGTTCATCTTTAATTATACCCGAAAATCGAAAATTTGCTCCACACACTCATTCATAACCATTCTAAAATCATTCATCTTGTTTATTTCAAGATGTTCTGAACTGTACAAGGAATTCATTCATTGTACACAATGTTACCTTTCCTAAGAACAAATATTTTTTTTCATAAAATGCCCTTCGTCGCGGTGGTGAAATAACCTCGTTGAATATTTTTGATATTGAACGGATGATATTACGCTAAAGGAACAACTGAATAGATGACCTAAGAACGTACGGTAACGTTATACATTTTTTGTTGTGAAAATAGCGTCATAATGTAATTGCTAGCGTTATTTCACAAACAGCGTTGTATGTTTTGCGGAATAACATGAATAAATAATTTCTGGAATGTTTCGCAAATGTTCAGGTCATATCATGAATTAAATACCAAACTTGTCCTAATAAAATATCGAATTTATTAAACTCGACCGCGAAAATCAAATAAAAACTCTGTACAGTTAACAACATCGTGAAATTGACACGTTTTTTTCTTTACTCGAGGATAACACTATAAAGGGTCGAATGACTCTTATTTCCATCGTGGTCCTAACTCCAGATCTTATCCTTCATATTGAGAGAGAGAGAGGGGCAATGTTTTTGACCACTGCTACCAGTTTCTACAGCGGGGCGGACTAGGGCCCTGTCTATAAAGTGTCCTTCCCAAATACACTACCCGCCTCCGGTGGGGTTCCAACCCGCAGACAGAGTCGAGCGCGTTAAACCAGGTGAATGATTTAGGAATGATTTATAATTTCAATTATGTTAGTGAAATTAGTCTAGCTATATTAATTTTGAATGCGGTTGTTGATCAAATCTTTTTCGTGCTTTTGGGGCGTTTCTGAATGGTAAGAGTGAGTGTTGGGAATGAATGATTGGTGTGCTGAGCGAATGATTTTGATCGCGATGCGTGTTAATTTCTCAATGTAATAAAATGTATCGTCTTTCAATTTGGGCCACCGTCAAAACGCAGTGGACCCCAATTCAAAAGGTCACGGATTCGATCTCAGATGACAGCACTCTTCTTTCCGACTATTTGTCTCCCGTCAATGGATTAATAATCGGAGACCTACGTGGGATAGCAGCAGAAGGCTAGGAATGGATGTGATGTAAGAACTTGTCTGAGAAATACCAGGAATCCATTGTTAGTTGATCCAGCAACCGAGATATGACTGTAAGATTTTAAACCCCTTACAAACAAACAAACAAACAAATAAACAAACAAACACATGGTTAAATACAGGCACTTGCTTTTTTGGCGCGCTGCCCTCTCAATAACTGCTTAGGGTTAGACTTATAAAGGTTCATCTTTTATTCCGTTTACAATACCAAGAGGTCAGATTCTAATCGAACATGTGATTAATTAATATTATATCTAACATCTATTATCTATTATATAATTATATCTAACATGACATCAAATCTCGTCGCGATATCGATATGATAATCCTTAACTATGGTGTAAGACATCGGTCAAAATAGTTCTATAAAGTTACTTATGTACATGTATTACTTTTATGCATCAAGTAAATCAATTTTTTTTATAAATCAAGTAAAGCGTTTGGACTAAACGCCTAAATCAAGTCAACGTATCGTGACAATACGCTTGTGCGCATTAACGATACACCTACATTTGCAAGCGTAACGTAACGTGCATATTTAAAAAGATGTATCTTTTCAATGTTAGGAGTGCCCTTAAAAATGCTAGCATAAGACCATAAGCAGATTTTATACAAGCCCCTTCCCCTCTCTCGCCCTACGATTTTTTGTATATTTTTGACATCATGCGATCTTATTTTCAAAATAGTGTTAACACGGTTTTTTTATTATCCTGCTATGAGAATACTTGTGGTGCCCGTGCGGCGATCGCAAGGCAATAGCACGATCCCCGCACGAACACTGTGATTTTTCGACATTGCGTTTTCAACTATTGGTATTAAAAAAACTGTCTTCAATGCTCTAGTATTTAGTATAAGGACTAAATCGGTTAAAAATGAAGACTGCAAACTTTGCACGTTTAGTAAAGGGAATGGCCAAATCTAAGTTGTGAGAACTTGTGGCCAGACCCCATTGCTAAATACTTGTATAATATCGTTTTGTATATTATTTTAATCTGTAAAAGATTGTATAGCAATAAAATATGTTTAAACCAAAACCAACTATTGGTATATAATTATTTAGGCACAATCGCGAGGTCTTCGGCTCCTGTAAAACCGCCGCAGGACACCGTATACGCACGGACAGCGCTAGATTGTTGCTACATGTTCCAGGTGGGGGAGGGGGGCGCACGTACTCCGTAAGCCATATACAAACTATGCCTTACTTATAGTGCAACATTTCTTAATTACTAATTGACGCATTATTTCATTTGTATGCTTTATATGAACACAGATGCACCTCGCATTGGTATACACTTTTCTCTTTATTTCATAAGCGTACCTTTTATCGGAAATCCGCTACAATGTAACCATGTAATGCCAGCTAATATTTCTATGCTTATAAGCAGCTTTAAACAAACATTTTTTGACCAAATGAAACTTCCATTTTCAAAGTTGTTCGTCTTCATAGGTTATATTTCATGTATTACAGTCAAAGACAAAAATAATCCTTACTGATTCCTAAGCTGTTCGATAGCGAATATGCAATCCGAGTTGACAAAATAGATAGTTTTTAAAGAGATGCTATTATAGTTAGGAACATCGTGAAATTGACAAGATGAATGATTTTGGAATGACAGATACTACAGAAATCGCAAGATGTCAATCTTTTCATAGGATGGAATTTACGTCATCAACGTTACAATTTCAGCTAAACACTTTCTGCGCCCCCCCCCCCCCCCGAAAATATCTGAGTCATTTGATATCGCTGTGTTCATTATCGTCGTTCAAAAACGCTACGAAATCGTTAAAAAGCACTTGTTCTTAAGACGATCAAGATTCCATTCAAATTTTGTACGCTTCTAATGGCTGATATGAATTTTAGAATGTCTGATTGGTATGTAAAGATACACAAGCATAAAATTACGTGCATTTATTACAGAGAGGTAAAATATCGATAATTTCACCCAATTTGGACGAAAATATCGATGTCGTCTTACCTCCATTGAATTTCCCTCAAAACACACTCAACGTACTCATATAATTGCATTCTAAAATCATTTCGTTATCATTCATCTTCAACAGTAAGTATCATCGTAAAATTGACATGAAATGCGGATGATTTTAAATGACTTGAAAGGACGTTGAATGATTCTGTGAGAGAGTATTGAATGAAATTGAAGGGAGGTTTTACAAAATCGATAATATCTCCATATCTTATTATCTCATTTAAAAAAAAGACGTACTTTTCTATGAAATAGATTATGCGGTCACGAATCTTTAACCAGTGAAGCTCATTGAAAAGTTCCTCACTTGGAGTGTCAATATTTCTGTCAAGAATTATTATTGCTGCTCTTTTTTGGAATTTCAACAGCCGGTCTAGCTGTAATGATCCACAATTGTCCCATATTATACAACAGTATTCAATATGGGGCAAAATGTAGGCATTAAAGAAGACCTTTCTGATATCAATACTCAAATATTTTCTAATTCTAAGTAGCAGAAATAATAAGGAATTACATTTTTTATGACATTATCCACTTGTAATTTCCAGGAAAGTTTTTGACCAACATAAACTCCTAGTAATTTTTCTGCCTCAGAGAACTCTATTAATTGATTTTGAAGATATAATTTGACATTCTCATCATTGGATAAATGGTTAGTTGGAGAGATGAGCATTGCTTTGGTTTTTTGAGGATTTGGTACCATTGCATTAATGTTACACCAATTTTCAATAATATTTTAGCTAGTTTGAAGAGATTTGCAAACTTCAGTCACTGATTTTCCAGTAGCACTAACATTTATATCATCAGCAAATAAATTAGCTGAAGAGACTTTTAAGTGCAAGGGCAAGTCATTGATTAAAGTATAAAGAGAATTGGGCCTAGCACTAAACCCTGTGGTACCCAAGACTGTATATCACAAGATGATGACAATTTACCTCCACCTGACACTTGCTGGGTTCTGTTAGAAAGATAAGATTTAAACCCATCTAGAGTATCATTTTTAACTTTATATTGAGTCAATTTTTTTAAGAGAAGGGAGTGGTTGATTAGATCAAAAGCATTTGTGAGATCAAGAAAGACAGTGCCTACAACTTCTTTGTTGTTAATGGCTTCAATCCATGAATCAACAATAGAAGTGAGAGCAGTCTCACAAGAATGATTGGTTCTAAATCCAGATTGATTCTGGTGGATCAGTGAATTTTCCTCTAAAAATGCTTTGAAGTTCTCACTTACATGACGTTCCAGAATTTTGGATAGAACAGGTAAAATTGAAATAGGACGATAATTACTAACACCAGATTTATCTCCCTTCTTGAAAATTGGAATGACTTTGGCTTTTTTAAAAGGTGAAGGAAATTTGTTATTTTGAATACTTTGATTATAAATGTAAGTTATTGGTTTGGCAATTACTTTAGCACTTATTTTGAGAATTCTTGGTCATATACCGTCAAGTCTTGTAGATTTGTTTATTTCAAGCATTTGAAGTTGTTTAAGGATAAAGTCCTCCTGTATTGGAGGAATATCAAAATCATGAATTATTCTTCGATCAATAAGTTTTCTAATAAATAGAAGACTGTGATCATATTCATTATTTAAATTACTGCTCTGATTTGATTTCAATATATTGGCAAAATACGAATTGAAAATTTCTGCATTGTCCTTAGCATCAATATCAATACAATTTGACTGGTAAGGAATGGATTTACCAGACAATTCATTTAAATGTTTCCATAATTTTGGGGGTTCCTTTTGTTTTCATTTATTTGAGTATTATAGAATGACTTTTTAGCTTGAGATATCAGTGCTTTTGTCTGATTTCTCCAAAATCTTTACTGTTTATCATTTAGGAATTTGAATTTATCACGTTTATGTGATGCATTTTTAATTTCGTTAGTATACCACTCTGGCAGATTGTTATGTTTTACTCTTTTCTGCTTGATTGGAGATTGATGTTTTAATCTTTTTTTTAATATATGTTCATTACGAAATTGTTTATAGAGTAGACAAAGTTATACTGCGGAAAAAAAGCTTATCGGCTCACTGGGAGGGAATCGTAGTAGAAAAGAGTAAAAGACTCATTTTCTTGTCATAATAAATTTCTTAATTTAAACTTCAAAATCGTCCAAAACGATCGAAATTTCATTCAAACTGATCAAATATTTTCATGATCTTACTGACGGGTGTGAGTTTTAAAGCCCATATTTGAGGCACTCAGGCAACAAAAGGCGAAGATTTTTTTTCTAAAAATCGGGAAATCAAACAACGATATTTTCCTCAAAGTTGGACGCAATAAGCAATATGTGTTAACCCTTTCCTGTTTTACAAAATTTTGGACCTGTCCAAATTCAAAGGTTTTGCAGACGAAAATTAAAAGGGGATTTAATTTGAAAAATAACCATTAAGTAGGGTAGAAAATAGTGTGGAAAAAGAAGAAATTGCTTGTTAGAAGCAATTCCTTCTTTTTTCACAATGTTTTCTCAATCAAAAAATCACAGGCACGTAAAAAGCAGGGATTAAACAGCAAAGGGTTAACACCCCAAATTTCATTGATTACTCGCTTTAAAAACTCATTCAACATCATTCCAAAACCATTCAACTTCAATGTCACGATGTCTCCAGCTGTACCCTCATTGGTAAGCAAAAGGTCGGAATATGTTCAATTGACGAAATTTCCATTCGTCAACGTTCCAACAAAAAAGCCTCTACCAAGAAAAACAACAGTTACAGATAGTTACATCGTGAAATTGACAATCGTTCCGATCAAAACCATTCAAAATTGCTCACTCGGCGCTCCATTCATTCTTTCCAAACACTCATGCAAATCAATCAAAAACGCTCCAAACCCATTAAAATGATGATATCATCATCAAAAACTACATTTTAAATAAAACTGCCTGAAAAAGACACACTATTTCACTGACTTTTTACAATTGTAAGCGTAAGTTAGGTTTCTGAAGACATAAAAAATATTTATAGGACCAGTATGCATATTGTACAAAAGGGAGGTAATTAATATCGCTAATTTCGTTCATCCTGAACAAAATTAGCGATGTTGGATTACCTTCCTTTAATTTCACTCAAAACTCTCTCCACCCACTCATTTGATTTCATACCAAAACCATTCCAAAATCATTCATCTTGTCTATTTCACGATGTCATTAACTGTAGCAATATATCAATATCTATTGTACGCATTTCGAAGAGTTATAATGCTCCCAAATAGTTAGCCAAATTTAACATAATTACAAGGTGCGTGCTACCTTAGGTAAGCAGCGGTAGTACTTAATGCATCGTATGGATGTCAAGCGTTCTTTATATATTCTAGAAATGGTCTAAAATTTCGGATTAAAAAATCTTAATAAGTTTTTATCCATACCTGGCTTTGTGGACCTCCACTTTAAACCCGTCGGCGAATGTGTAAGATCTGTGCATTTTTGTATCAGTTTATCAAATCTTATTTAACTCCAAAATCAATATTTCTCCATTCATCAAGAATAAAAAAGTTCACTTTTATGATTCAAACACTTTCAAAACACCGCTAAACAAATCGCATCGTTTTGTCTATTTATCCGATTAAGCACATTTGCATCTTTTGAATGGATTCCCTTTAACCAGAACAAATAAATTCTGTTTGGAAAAGAAGAAAAGTGAAATGATGTTTGCCTTCATTGAATATAATTTTCACTTTAGAGATGAGGTGAGAATTTTTTTTTTTAAATCATGCAGGTATGAAACTTTAAACCTAATCACAATGTATGAATACGCTAAGTATAATTCATATATAAGCGGAATTAGGGTTTTCGTTTTATAATTTCTCGAATTGAATAAATGTATTCATACAGTATGATTGGGTTTTAAATTTCATAGTTCCATGAGATAAAAAAATCTCATTTCGTATTAAAATCTAATATAATCAAGCGAAAAAATATTTATACTGTCGTGAAACAGTTTTCTTATAATACTTAATTTTGTATGCAAGCATTGAAATTATCTGCGTAATCAAAATTTATTTTCATTGAGGTATGAAGTCAATTTTTGGCCAAACAGAACAACAAAAGTAGTGAAATATTATTTGTATAAATTAAAATGAGTTTTCATAACGCTTTAAACAATTTTGCAGGTATATTTTGGCAAACTATCCCTTGCAAGTCAGTCTTGGCACATTTTGTAAAGATCGACTTGAGGTAGGCCTATTGACCCTTAAAGCGCAAAATATAGACATTTCCATCAAGAATTAAACAAGTGCATGTTTTTTTTTTTTTTTTACATTTATGAAATAGGGCTCTTTCCTGAAATCATTATGATTAAACACTCTGATCCATATACCCGTGTTTTAATATACTGAACTACAAAAATAACGCATCACCATTTCAATGACAAATAATTTTCCTCTGAAGTCGATCGATTTACTGTTATGAAATTCCTTTAGTTTTGCCGGCCACTAGGTACACAATTGTGGTGAAATTTATTCCTGAAATTATACTTAATTGGGTAAAGACACTTGAATGTGATAAACATGTTTTCTGCTCGTGCAACAGATCGAATGCATCTAACGAAAATAAAGTTGGTCGATATTACAGCAAAGAAAGACGGTAATGTAAAACAGTTTAGACATTTATCAGATCAGGCAAAGCCTTCGAGATTGGCGGTAGCGAAAGATTTAATTCCGGAACGCCATCGCGCATAGTCATGTTGAACTGATTCATTAAATCAAGGACACTTGCACCTGCCATGGGGATCATAACTGGCCTGTTGCTGATTCGGTTTTAACAGCACTCGGTGCTATACTATGGATATTGATACGCTGAGGCTGCATTATAAAGTGATGTGACCGGAAATTCCTACTCTCTATGTCACAGTTTTTCAGATTTGAGTGGACTAGTGATGACAGTGAACAACAAATATTATGAATCTGAGCCGAGTATCTAATCCTTCAGTGGCTATAGCCATATGTAACACGCCATGAGCAAGTCAATGTTATGGTCCATTCAGCTCATGCAATTATGGACTTTCTTCTCGAACACCTTTTTAAGTGGTACCAATGTCTAGTCTTTCTCTGACCGGACTTATCTCAAAATCGAGCACATCAAATACGAGCTTGCAATGAGGGTCTATAAAGAGCACGAAAACCCAGGGTTTTGAGTCAGATTGAGGCAGCACACACAGCTAATGGATAGCCATGTTGGGAGTAAGTCTTGATGAAATTCAGAAATCCACATGTCAGACATTCTTTGAGTGCAATTTTGCACATGGATTCACGCTCTATTGAATTTTAATGGGCAATGGAAACCTACTCTATTTTTTTTTTATCTTATTTTGGGGGTTGTCGCTTTTATGAGAGTGTAACCCTTCAATGCGTATGTAAACGCTGTCTTCCTTTTCGACCCAAAACAATAATTGGTCAACATTTATTTTTAAATAACCACTCTTTCAAACTTTAAGTTATGACATAAGTTATATCTTAAAAATGAAGTGATGCGTTATTTTTGTTGTTCAGTATAGATCTATGAAATTGTCCCGTTTTCGATGTGATTCGCCTTTAGTCCTAACAAAGAAACAGCCAAATTTAAACGAAGATTGAGCCAAAATTGTGGCCAAGAGAGTAAACTAGTGTAATTGTAAACGGACAATGCACAACAAACGACTCCATGTATAATTATTAAGGTAGTGGAACCGAAATCCTTCCGCAACATTTCGGAATCCATGATATTTCACAATGTTGACTGAGGTTTCCTAATGAAAATCATAGTTCCAATACCTTAAATCACTTAAGCTCTAGAGGAGTACAGCTACCAACCTCGTGAAATTTACAAGATGATTGATTATGGAATGGTTATGGAATGAAATTGAATGAGTGTGTGGAGCGAGTTTTGAGTGAAATTAAAGGGAGGTAATCCAACATCGCTAATTTTGTTCAAGATGAACAAAATTGGCGATGTGTATTACCTCCCTTTTATAAAATATACGTACTTTACCGTTGTTCTAACTTCGTGGACCAATAAGACACTTAAAAATCCACATCAGCCAATAAAATCGTAGAATAATTTGATTGATTTAAATAAACAAATGATCGTCTTAATTGATTTCCAAACGTTTTCAAATGATTTTTGAGCGTTTTGATCGATTTGAGTGAGTGTTTGGAATGAATGAATGGAGCGCTAAGCAATCGATCTAGACCGGTTTTGATCGGACTGATTGTCAATTTCAAGATGTATCTAACTGTACCCTTTCCTACTCATTCCTCGTGAGCTTCAAAGGCATTATAGTTTTATATGATCGTTTTGCGCCCAACATGACCATGGTTGTCGACAGGCCATAAAACACCAATCATTCATTCATTAATGCATTCAAATACGTTATTTAGGCACAGTGCACAACAGTTATATCCATATACCACAAATAAACAACACATATCTAATGTTTGATTTCTATTTACTTTTTTCTAGAGGATATTGCATTTTTCCCCTCTACTATAGGTGTTATCCACTCAAACAATCAGTTTATTATCGCCCGACAAAACAATTTCGAAGTTATTAAATTCCGCATGTCAATAACGCAACGATTAAAGTATATTTGTTTAGTACATGTCAAATTGGGACATTGGAAAGAAACATTTTCTAAAATTCTTTTAATTAAAAAAACTATTGTTGCTGTGAAAATGGTGCACTTTGTAGATAAAGAATATAATATAAATGTTTTTCGTGTGCTCTTAATAACAGTGTGATATTGACGCTCATATCGATCAAAACTATACAAAATCAAGCCTAGTTTACATTTGGCTTACGGAGCCCGTACGGCGCCCGAATCTCGCCGTAACCATGAAATCATACGGTTCCCATGCGGCGGCATACGATGTCCGTGCGATTAAAACGGTTCAACGGGAGTCGTAGACCCTTGCGATTTGGTATAATAAATAGTTATACAAATTTGAAAAAAAAAACGCATGACCGCAGGGAGACCGTAGCCCGTAGAGACATCGGACGATCGACGCATGGATATCCGACGGCCACCGTACGATGTTTTGCCTATAAGTATAAATCTGATCTTCCTACGGTCCCCGCGCGGGTACCGTGCGATGATCGTACGGCAGCCGCGTTGTTTATAGTGTATATAGTTTACAGATCGCATGGTCTCCGTGCGGGGATCGCACGTTTACATTGATTCATCTAACAGCTTTATGAAAAGCCGCGCGGTCACCGCAAGATTTTGTGAACACAGGCGCCGTATAAAATAAAATCGTATGATGTCAAAAATATCATAAAAGAAATCGCAGGCTGCGATATCGTATGGCCACCGTAATGTAAACTAGGATTCAGTGCTCCAATGGTACATTCCAGACATTCACTCTTATCACGCAAAAACGTTCAGAAAGCCATTCAAAATGATCAACATTTCAATCGAATAGGTCAAATAATCGAATGATTGTATTGGCTTATGTTGATTTTATGCGTCTGATTCGACCATGAAGACATAAAATCAGAAAAATACGTAGAATTTATAAAAGGGAGGTAAAAAGTTATCGCTAATTATGTCCAAGTGGACGAAATTAGCGATTACATTTTACCTCCCTTGAAAAACTCAAAACTCGCTCATCACACTGATTCAATTTCTTTACAAAATCTGTTAAGTTTTCAATTTTACCATGTTCCAAACTGCACAACACAAATGTTTGGTTGAGGAATAAGAAAATGAATTCAATGCTTGCCGTGCATTCATAATAAAACGTTCTCGAAATGTTAAAGAAAATAACGTCCAACTTGCTCGAGAACTTTTAACGTTCGTAAAGTGTTTTTTTTTTTTTTTTTTTTTTTTTTAATTCTGATCGCAGGATTTGTTTGCATTCAGTTATGTTTATGTCTGATATTGTACTAGCAAATGAAAGTCACGAACTCCTTGTCACTAATTAAAGTTAACAACATCGTAAATTTGACAAGGTGAATGATTTTAAAATGAATTCGGAATGAAATTAAATGAGAGTGAAGATCATGTTTTGCATGATTTTCAAAGGATGTAAATCATAATCAAGAATTTAGCGATATGAGCGATAGTGTTTTATTTCCCCTACGTTAAGTTCTGTTGGCAATTCTACACAAACAAATCAGACCACTTACAAACCACACCAGATAATAAAATAGCGCAAAAATTTCATCGACATAAGTGGAAATTTCACCATTTTTAACCATTTTATGCTGTTGGGTTTTTTTTTTTTACAATTTTGGAGCGTTTTTTGGTGGTTAGGATTAGTGTTTGGAATGAATGCATGGAGTGTTGAGTAATTTGAAATGGTATTCATCGGACTGAGTGTCCATTTTACAATGTTACTAACTGCATAGTGAATACATACACATTTATAAAGTAAACCTTTTTGAATACGTTTTGGACCTTAAAAAAGTCCAACAGAATTCTTCAAGCTAAGTGTCTTTGTAGTGTTTTTTTTAAAGATATTTCTTTTCTTTAATGAAATTTCTTTCATGATCTCACGCAAAAAGGGTTAGGTTGATACAATATGCGCCTTGTTACATAACGATCCACACGGAACACAAAAGACGAAATGCAAATTATATAATTAAATAACCATATTTAGAACGGAGAAGTCGATAGCTCTATCTGCAATACTAATTTCTTAAATACATGTTTGCCGACGATTTTACCCCTAGGGAGAATAGAGAAAAATAAGCTTTACTGTAAATATTTAAATCGGAAGTATCGACTATCTAAAAACGATACTTTTTTATTATTTTTTTTTATCAAAATTATCATTGTTCTTCTATGTTATTGTTATTCTGTAATTCAGAAGATTTCATTCATTCGATCTTCAAAACTCCATTTTCAAATACATTTTTCTAAGTAATACATTTGAATTCATTCCCGGTTGAGTAAGAAAAACAGTTATATAACATCGACCCCCTCATCTTCACGAGTCAAGGGGTATCGAATCGATAAGATCTTCTCGATAAGAAAAACGTTCGTAACCCTTGGTTCGACAAGATGCGACCCCCTATACCTTATAAGACCGAAATCTTTTTTATTAACGAAATGGAAATGGCTGCGTTTGAGTCATATGACAATTATTTTGAGGGGCATTTTGAAGTCAAAGGTATCGATGTCATAATTATTGTTAAATGCGCAATTATACAAATAAACAAAGTTGAACAATACATAAAATGGATCTATTATTATGGTATTTCAACGACACTTAACCCCTCCCCTTCTGTTCAAGACACATTGCTGCCGAATATAAAGCTTTGGTAGAAGGTATAAACTAAGAGTCAGCCCGGTTAGCTCAGTTGGTAGAGCACCGGATTTTAAAACAATTGAAGGTCGATCGCGTTGGTTCGATTCCCGGACTGGCGCAAAAATAGACTAAATGACTTTCGAATGAGATGTTAAACCGAGGTACCGTGAGACGAAGCTTTACTCTGGGCACGTTTTAAGAGCCGTGGCGGATCTCAGCAGAAGTTTCGTCATGTATCCTTGCACTATCCCC
This sequence comes from Fragum whitleyi, assembly GCA_948146395.1. Taxonomy (NCBI): domain Eukaryota; kingdom Metazoa; phylum Mollusca; class Bivalvia; order Cardiida; family Cardiidae; genus Fragum; species Fragum whitleyi. Next base: position 12,173,276 of record OX411558.1, read on the forward strand.
CGTAGCAACTAACCGTCTCCTGGGGACGCGCTCATGTGGGCATGTGCTACGGTAGCGACGATAAATAAACGGAAATACACATTTACTTAGAGTCAGCCCAATAGGCTCAGTTGGTAGAGCCCCAAACTTCAAAACAATTGAAATTCGACCGCGTGGGTCCGATTCCCGGGCTGGCACACTAACAAACTACATGTAATTGTCTTTCGGGGACGTTAAACCGAGGTCCCGTGAGACGGTGCTTTACAACGAACACATTAAAGAACCATGGCGGATCTCAGCAGTATTTCGTCATCTATCTTTGCACTATTCCCCGAACGAACTAACTGTCTTCTGGGGGCGTCGCACATATAGACATGATTGATTATGCTACTTTAGCGAAAAAAAAATCGGTAGGATAATGAATTAGAACGATATTTTGAGGCTACAGAGTAAATTCCGATTATACGTGTGGTCTGTAATTTCTACAGTTCAGAACGTCTTAAATTTGACAAGATGCGTTATTTTATTCCACGAAATGTCGTATCGACGAGGTGTCATTCGACGAAATGTCGTGCACCGAAAAATCAGAGCTGTCAAAATTATGCAGGAGTAAACTTCAAATTCAAATTCCTTAATTGTTTAAAAATACCAGCTAGATCTATAGGATTGTCACCACATTCAAGACAAAACTAATCAAAAACGGTATATGCATGTATATGTACATGTATCAGATGGGTATATAATCTATAAACCGATATAAAATACCAGCACACATGTACATATCAAGAGCCAGAGTCAAATCCTGATGGTGTAATTCAAAATCATTGCAACCAGAACTTAAAGTAAGCTGTTGGTGCTACGCTTCAGAATCGCAATAGCAATACTCGCCAAAAGTTTATCGTTCTTAAATAATTAATTTTATAGCATCTATGACAAATTATAAAGGTAACGATGACCCTTAAAACATGCATATCTTACAATATGTTTTATTTCAATTGTAAGTGTATAAGAAAAAATAAAATTAAAAAAAATCTAAGACTTATCTAGACCTAAAGAAACAGTAGATGACATTTTGGGCAATTTCCTAGCTTTCTGAACGATCTGGGAGAGCAGCGCAAAGCGAGAGATTTAACATTATCTTATAACTATACAAATATCCTGATAACATCCCGTATGATATTTTTTATGATGTCACATAGTTATTTTTAGAACAATGATATAATGCGGTTATTTTTAGTAACTTGCATTTCTGTTAAAAACATCGACGAAAAGAAGACAAAAAGAGGTTATAAATTAAATGTATGAAAAAATATCTAACGAGGTTGGGAGAATTGAAAATTGTCGAGGCTCTGCCGAGACAATTATCAATTCTCACAACCGAGTTAGATATTTTTTTTCATATAATACATTAAGTACGTATTATATATTTATATTGGTGTGAGTGGAGAGCTAATTTCAAGTTATTATTATTAACTGAAGCAGCGGTGCGACTGAGTTGCGATGCCGATGCAACTGAGTAAATACCAATAACATAGAGCTGTAGGTGCGATGCGCCCGATTGCCATTGCGATTTTGAGATAATCAGTTTCAAAAGAGTGGTTGCAACATCAAACTACTATTTATACATGTAACATCGTAAAATTGACATTCATTCCGATCAACACCATTCCAAAACTTTCGCTGAGCGCTCAAATCCTTCATTCCAAATACTCATTTACACCATTAAAAAGAACCAGCTCCGAATTTGATAAATAAAAACATTTAGAAAAAAATTCAAGATGATTAAAAAAAAAAAATACGATTTTATTAGAATTCGTGAAATTAACAACATCTAAATGGAACGTGAAGACATACAAACAAAAAATTGCGTTTCTTTAATGCTTTTCGGTGTTTTATTGAGAAATAACGGTAGATTATCACTTGATAATCTTACCGCAGAAGCAGTGAAATTAACAGAAACTTATACCCTGCTTTTGTGAATTTCATCCTATCTGACGTCATCTATGCGGGGCGAAATAAGTGACGTCACAGTGAATGTTGCATAGTAATCATGTGCAAAATGACGCGCTTAACGAAAATATGTCCAAGAAATTTCACATTTTGTCTCTTTTATGCGATAAAGAAATAGAATAATCGTTTGTTTTTCGAGTAAGATCGATTAATTCATTTCGTGAACAACAAAAGCTATATTTTCACTCGTGGCCCCACCACTCGTGAAAATACAGCTTTTTTGTTCACGAAATGAAATATAAATCGATTTAACGCTGAAACAAACGATTATCCTCTAATTATTTTTTGAGTCTACTAAATAAGCGTTTTTAGCCCGAGTGATCGCCGGTATGATACAAAATTCTACAAAACCAAATAACACCTTAATTAAATCGGATAATCTTAGGGTCCGTTTAAAGTGTTTGAGACCCAATTTTATGGGCACTTCATTTGCCAAAAAAAGGCAGTTTGTCAAGGTATATTATATTTCGAAATGAAGCCATTTACAAGCACAAACAGTTAAGCAACATGCGACTGCCATAGCTATTGAGATATAGCCAAAACATGGGGGAAAACAGTCATTTTGTAAATAGAAGCAGCATTAAATATGGTTCAAAAACTCCTTTCCTGAATCTTAAATTCTACATAATTTTCCTAGGCGCTTCGTTGATCACGTCTTTACTATAAACAACGACGACAGATAATTCACCGATTTGTCATTGATTTTCAAGAAGTCTTAAGAAGTTAAATCGTCGGTTATCCGTCATAGACGCTTTTAGAGAGTAGGCATGCAAGTAAATGCTACCTCGCGTTTAGGATGACAATTGGTTGTAAACTGTTTGGAAATTACACCCCACTTTGCAGGTGCACTTGCATGCAAAGCGGGCGTAATTCGTCAACATTTAGCAACGCAGGGATGGTTACAAGGTTTCGATACCATAGCAACAAATTTATGATAAATTCACGACGATTTTCAATACATATATCTACACTGAGAAGGTCTTCTAGAAAGCAAAATGTTCCGGGCCGATAATCGCGCTGTCTTGTCAGTCAAATGTTTTTAGATGAAATGCGTTCACAAACATTTGAAACATTTCATCGCTTCGGTCACAATTACATGTACAAAGGGGAGTATCATATCATAAAAGGTTCGCGAACGCTTCATCCTCAACTCATGAAAAGTTAATCCTGGATTTCTTCTTTTTGCTTTACTAGAAATCTTACGATCATTTTTTGATATGGGTTTCTGTCATGAATCACCCCCTTGGAATCGTTTCATAAAGAAGATGTTGCAAGAAAGGATCTAGCTATGAATGATAACACCAGGTGCGATTGGCTATTTTTACCTTCGATTATTTTTTGTCGTAAGAAGTGAGACCCAGGTCTCAAAAAGAAAAGGTTGTTCTTAGTATTTTTCATTTCGTAACATTAACCGAGTCCAAATTAGGTTAAATTTTATTGAATCTTATATATTATTTATAAAAAATGTATGGAGCAGATTAACTTTACACCAGTTTTATAGATCAATCATTATGAATATCTGCCGAAGCTTCCAAATAAGGTCAAAGAGTTTATCTTTTAATCCAAGATTATCTTCAATAAATACTCATGCTTAATTAAGTTAGCACCTTTTCCATAAAAAGAAATTAAACAAAAAAACTAAATAAGTCTGAACTAAAGATTAATAATTAGAAAGATAGCTTTATCTATATTATGATTATGAAACATTCGAAGAAACTTAATTCAGTTAAAATATTTTTTTCCAGGTCTCTTTTGAAAGATAAACTTATCTTAAGCATGGGGTTAAAGATTAAATCGAATGACTAACCTGTTAACAAGATCGATAAGCCTATATGGGAATATTACGTAGGACTAAATGATAAATAGATTTTATTTACATTTTAAATCGCACCAAAACAAACAAACAAATAAATAAACCGCGCTACAGTTAGTTACATCGTGAAATTGACACTCATTCCAATCAAGATCATTCTAAATTGTTGGCTCAGCGCTAAATTCTTTCAATTCATACACTCACTCAAACCATTCAGTAACACTCCGAAATCATTCGAAATACCAGAAATTCGCCCTTAAGGGATCACGACCTCATTCAAAAAATGTATTTTGTCACGCGAAAAGGGACAATCTGAGAACTATGTTAGAAAAACATTTGTTAAGAGAAAAAGGTCGCAATTCAAAACTTCCTTCACATGAAGGTAGATTGAGCATTCTAGACTCAGAAAATAAACAAAGTGTGAAAACTTTCGACCCTGGTTAGTCTGCGCATTCCGCGCAGACTGACTAGGGTCGACATTTTACGCATTACCAAGATGGTCCTTTTTTGCGTGACGGGTCACAAATATAAAATAACCCGTGTTTTAATATCCCGTTGCTGATTTGGAAGCGTCTACGAAGACATGAACTTTTAAATAGAAAAGTTTGTAGACTTTATTTAAAGGGGGAGGGGGGGGGGGGGGGTAATAAAATATTGATAACTTTATCCAATTTGGCAATTTGACATGAATCTTTAAATAAAAAAGTATGTAGACTTTATTTAAGGGGGGATAATAAGATATCGATAATTTCGTTCAATTTGGCAATTTGACATGAATCTTTAGATAGAAATATATGAAAATTTTATTCAAAGGGGGTTTATCAAATATCGACAATAACGTCCAATTTGGACGAAATTAGCGATATTGTTTTAACTGTACCCCCTTAAATTTTGCTTTTAATTTGCTCCACACATGCGTTCAATACCATTACCAATTACATGTACCCCCTTAAATTTTGCTTTTAATTTGCTCCACACATGCGTTCAATACCATTACCAATTACATGTACCCCCTTAAATTTTGCTTTTAATTTGCTCCACACATGCGTTCAATACCATTACCAATTACATGTACCCCCTTAAATTTTGCTTTTAATTTGCTCCACACATGCGTTCAATACCATTACCAATTACATGTACCCCCTTAAATTTTGCTTTTAATTTGCTCCACACATGCGTTCAATACCATTACCAATTACATGTACCCCCTTAAATTTTGCTTTTAATTTGCTCCACACATGCGTTCAATACCATTACCAATTACATGTACCCCCTTAAATTTTGCTTTTAATTTGCTCCACACATGCGTTCAATACCATTACCAATTACATGTACCCCCTTAAATTTTGCTTTTAATTTGCTCCACACATGCGTTCAATACCATTACCAATTACATGTACCCCCTTAAATTTTGCTTTTAATTTGCTCCACACATGCGTTCAATACCATTACCAATTACATGTACCCCCTTAAATTTTGCTTTCAATTTGCTCCACACATGCGTTCAATACCATTACCAATTACATGTACCCCCTTAAATTTTGCTTTTAATTTGCTCCACACATGCGTTCAATACCATTACTAATTACATGTATCCCCTTAAAATTTGCTTTTAATTTGCTCCACACATGCGTTCAATACCATTACCAATTACATGTACCCCCTTAAATTTTGCTTTTAATTTGCTCCACACATGCGTTCAATACCATTACCAATTACATGTACCCCCTTTAATTTTGCTTTTAATTTGCTCCACACATGCGTTCAATACCATTACCAATTACATGTACCCCCTTAAATTTTGCTTTTAATTTGCTCCACACATGCGTTCAATACCATTACCAATTACATGAACCCCCTTAAATTTTGCTTTCAATTTGCTCCACACATGCGTTCAATACCATTACCAATTACATGTACCCCCTTAAATTTTGCTTTTAATTTGCTCCACACATGCGTTCAATACCATTACCAATTACATGTACCCCCTTAAATTTTGCTTTCAATTTGCTCCACACATGCGTTCAATACCATTACCAATTACATGTACCCCCTTAAACTTTGCTTTCAATTTGCTCCACACATGCGTTCAATACCATTACCAATTACATGTATCCCCTTAAATTTTGCTTTAAATTTGCTCAACACATGCGTTCAATACCATTGCCAAAATCATTCAACTTGTCATTGCACGATGTTAATAATTGTACGTCATTGGTGTCAATAGTTCGAAAAATTTACCTTAAAGCTCATCGTTCTTTCGTCGAAAGACGAATCATTAAATTTTAAGTGCATTCATCAAAATTTGCGAAATCTAGTTTCCTTAACAAACGGCTTTATTCCCCAATGAAACAAGTTCGAGTACGCAGCTAATTTGTAACCTTACGCACGAAATATTTATGTTTGAATTATGCCTGATTATGAAGAAAACTTTAACATTTTGATTAATGATATTAAATAAAACGATATGAAGAAACTACATTTGTGTGATACTAAAAACGTAATTGCACTCGTGTTTGAATCCTTTTTGCGAATTCATAGTTCCATGAGTTCAGAAGATTTTGTCTTCGATCGTCTCTTAAAAAAAGAAATTAAGATATGACAGATTTGTGACTTTGATCCATGAATCATTTTTGTTTTTGTTGTTGTTTTTAGCGATTTCGACATACATTATATCGTGTAGGTTAAGCTCCATTCAATTAAAAAAGAAATCGAACAATCAACCAGCTGTTCATTTAGGTGGTGGACCCGTAATAGTTCCGCAACATTTCGAACTATATATTCTTTCACAGTGTTAACTGAGGTTTCCTTATAAAAATCATTAGGAAACCTCGGTTAACACTGTTAAAGTTCATTACTTCAGAGACGTTGCAAAACTATTACGAGTTCACTACCTTAAATTAAGCAAACCACAATGAGTATTGTCAATTCTTTAATGCTTTTCGGTGGTTTATCGAGAAATAACGGTAGATTATCACTTGATAATCTCACCACAAAAGCAGTGAGATTATCAAAAACTTATACCCTGCTTTTGTGCATTTCATCCTATCTGACGTCATCTATGCGGGGCGAAATAGGTGACGTCACAATGAACGTTGCATAGCGATCACGTGCAAAATGACGCGCTCTACGAAAATATGTCCTAGAAATTTTACATTTTGTCTCATTTTTGCATTAAAGAAATAGAATAATCGTTTGTTTTTCGTGTAAGATCGATTTATATTTCATTTCGTGAACAACAAAAGCTATATTTTCACTTGTGGCTCTGCCACTCGTGAAAATATAGCTTTTGTTGCTTACTCAATGAAATACATATCGATCTTACACTGAAACAAACGATTATCCTCTATCTCTACGATATCAAACTTACGTCGCAATAAATAACTGATAGTCCTTCTTATTACATATCAACCTAAAAAGGTTTTGTTTTAGGGAATTATTTGTTTACCAATGAAACGCCTTACGAAATATGATATTAAAAGTCAAATAAAAAAAAATAATGGGTTAATTACACATTATCATTGTTACGTTGCAGATTTTATAATCACAGAATCGTTGCTTGACACTCACATTTGGATCAAACAAAAAGACTTCTAATCTATGTTAACACACAAAAATAAAATTGATAACAGTTAATAATTTCTCACAAATTCCATAACTCCATTATTACGCATTGAAAGTAATTTAAAGTTATTTAAAGCCCACTAATTCAATACTGAGTATAATAATAAAGCCTTGACATAAATCAGGTCCAAACAATGGCATAATGACAAAAATCTTTATTTAGACCTAACCAAGCATACGTCGTACTTCTATATGCTTTACTACGGACATTTTACAATTTTACAATAATACATCATTTTTGCGAATGCGACTCATATCCGATTCATAAAAAAATACCAAACAAAACACAGGGACTCAGTAGTAAGTGGGCGATTACTCGTAAAAACGGCACTGAGTTCGATACTCGGCTATAATGCTGGTCACGATGGCGCCATGGTGAGATATTTCAGAGCCAAACTCTAGAAATAGTGAATAAACAGTGTAAAATTAACAAGTTGACTGCATTTTGAATTAATTTGAATTGGTGGGAGGAGCGAGTTTGGAATGAATTTAAAGGGGGGAGGGGGGGAACATTATCGATAATTTCGTCCAACAGAGATATTTTTTTGTCTTGCAATGAAGGCCTGTATTGACCTGATATCACCTGTCTGATAACATAGCATGATATCATGCAGTCTATTTTTAGAAATAACTTGCATACACTTTCACCTTAATTCCCTTGATATTTAAGAGTTTAGCAAACCTGAGCGCTGGAATATGATTGCATGATAAATAGAATAACATGTAAGTGTCATAAAATACCAATGTTATCAGGTCTCGGCTGTGAAAATTTATCATGACTCGGCAAAGCCTCGTGATAAATACTCCCAACCTCGACCAGATAACACTGTTAATTTTAGACACTAACATGTTATTCTCTATATTCCTCCCTTTTAAAAATCAACGTTTTTGTCCCGTCTGCAATTAAAAAAAGGCGTGGCGCGAGTTTTGAGTGAAATGAAAGGGAGGTAATCCAATGTCGCCCATTTTCTTCACCAATTTAAGCAACATTTATTACCTCCCTTAGATAAGATAGGCAAATGGGTGCTTTAAATAGCCTCCTTTTTCTTCAAGAACCAATCAAATTCTTTCAATTTCAATTAGATTTAGATTTTTTCCCATAGCTATATGTATTTTGAAGATAGATTTTCAAATTCAACTCGTTCAAAATTCATTCACCGTATCTATTTCACGATGTTCCTAACTGTATACACCACTTATGCTGAACGAAAACAGAATGGATACATCGCGGAATATTACATTTCATGCGATACATACGCTTCCTTACTTACATATACGAGTTACTCCTTCATAATATACTTTGCATATACCTGATAATTCCGTTCTCTGTACGCTTTTAAGTAGAGCGGTCTAGACTTCCAAGGATGCCTTATGGACGGATTGTTTATGTAGCGGAAGTATGACGGATGGTGTCGGATAAGTTGAGTTTGTTCCACGTAAAATTTCGCATTTACATCGTACGTCGTAGAAACGCCAATCCGCTGTACAAGTTTTGTGCATCTCAAAACTTTCTGGGCGGATGAAATCCTAATGGACGGACGCTCAACGGACAGAGCGTATGCAAAATGTAGGTACAGGGTACAAAACAGATGCAAAACTTCTTTTCCGTGGTAATAAAGATTTTCAAACGATTTATATCCTCGATGCATCCGTAAGTGCAGTGGGATTCTACGAAATGCTGCATTTCCTCTGACCATATGAAACAGGAATTTCCGGATAATCCGAACCGAATAACAACATTTCGGTAAAAATTAATTTGAATTATTAAAAAGAAAATCCAAAAATCAGAAATAAAAGTTTGTCAGGTAAGATTTTGTTATCGAATGCATGTTTCACGAGTTTGATTCATGTGTAAGCTTTAAACATGGAATATGCTGTTTTAAGCCGAATGACTGTTCTGTTCTGTGTGCATCCTGCACCGGCGTGGATTGAATTACAATTAAGCCTGTGTGTGACATTTCCATCAAGTTCAAAAGTGCGCAAAGCAAAAGACTCTGGCCAGCCTGTGCATTAGCACAGTCTGACCAAATACTTCACTATGCACTTGGTAGATAGACAAGATCTCAAATTATCTTTATACAGTCATACAATATTCTAATTGCACTGTAGGATGTTCTAGCCTGCTCAATTTTACTACTTTCACACACCACAAATTGTTGAAATTGTCACGCACAGGCTCAGTTGCATATTTAACGTGAGTATGCAACATCGAAACATATGAGGTCGTCACTTCAATCAAACTAAGAAACCATTAGTTGTAAATGGTAGAAAAGAAATTTCCACAAAAGCTGACTGCTTGTATGCAGTATGTAATGTTTTGTTTCTTTTTTAATCTGTTTCCTTGTCAAACTAATGACACTATTGTATTCCTTAAAAATCCACCAACTTTGAAGAATTTAAGTATAATGCAAAGTAGTCAAAATTCATGTTTGCATATAGAACACAGTAAATTTACTTTTTCCGTGAGCCAAACTAAATCCTCTTTAAAGGACAATATATTTTTTTCGCAAATTCGTTTTCCTTAAATCATTCGCTAAAGTGGAATTAACCCATTTCAAAAAGAATTTATCAATTGTTTTATGTCGTGTGCACTGACCTGAAACTTTTAATTCAATCAACACAGGAATACACTTTTGTTTTGTCACGAAAAAAAGAAGAAATATTGTGGCTTGAACAGTTAAGAATATCGCTAAATTGACAAGATGGGTGATTTGTGAATGATTTTGGAATGGAATTGAATTGAATGAGTGTGTGGAGTGGGTTTGAGTTGATTTCAAGGCAGGCAATCCAATACCGCACATTTTGATCCGGATGAACAAAATTAGTGATATTTATTTATTCTCTTTTAAAGGAATATGTACAGGTTATATAAATAGCTTTCTATGCTTTCACGAACTTATGATACGCTAGCAAAATTCATTTAAGTGAGTGAAATCGTGGAATTTATCTATCGATTTTATCTTGAATTTAGGTGTTAATCTTATCACGTTTTGATATTTTTGAGCGTTTTCAAATCATTTGAAAGAGTGTTTGTAATAAATGAATGGAGCGCTGAGTGAGTGATATTGATTGTTTTTGATTGAAATTATCGTCATTTTCATGACGTTAGTAAAGAAATATCAGAAAATAATTGGTCTAAGATACAAATGAAAAAAGGATGACACAGGTTCATATTTCAGTGAAAAAATATCTAAGTTATATATGCATAAGAAATCTCGTAATCTTAAGGCAAAATCTGTTTAAAAAATCAAATGAACTGAAATAAACGGCTAACTTTATTCAAGTCGATTAGAAGTTAAGAGTAATTGGTCCAAGTCAAATTTAAGTATGTATATTTTGGAATATAACTCTATTATGTCATTTTGTTTACATACAATAATTTATCAATAACAAACACTTCATAAACTTGAGTGATATTTGACAAATAGATAGGAAGCCATATTGACATTTTGAGACAATTCGAGCTGTAGTTACGACAATTTTGTCGCCTTATGGCGATGTACTTTGTGATACATGTACTAAAATAACGTGTTAACAATATATTCAGCAGTACTAATGTTCTGTAGCGCACAAATTGTCATTTTCGTCTCGTTTTATAGAGAATGATATGTTAGTGTCTTATAATAGCAATGTTATTTGGTCGAGGTTGGGAGAATTTATCATGACGAGGCTGTGCCGAGTCATGATAATTTCTCACAGCCGAGACTAGATAACATAGATATTTTAAGACACTAACATATTTTTATTACACTGACGTGTTATTCTATTTATCATGCGATCATTTTTCACCGCTTAATCATGGTAAACCCTTAAATGTCAAAGAAATTTAAGTGAAAGGTTATACAAATAGTTTCTAAAAATAGACTGCCTGATAACATGCCATGTTATCAGACAGGTGATACAGTTAACAACATCGTGAGATTGACAAGATGAATGATTTTGGAACGATTTTGGAATGAAATTGAATGAGTTTGTGGAGCGAGTTTTGAGTGAGTTTAATGGGAGGTGATCCAATATTGCAAATTTTGTTCAGGATGAACAAAATTAGCAAGATTAATTACCTCCCTTTAAAAATTAGCCTATATGTTCTATAAATAGCTCCTATTTCCTCAAAATCTAATCAGACGCTTACAATTTCAATTAATTGAGTGTAATCCCGATTTTTTTCCCGAGCTATTTTTATTTTGAACGAAGTTGTTGCTATATGTTTTTCAGTGAGTTTGGAGCGTTTTTGATCGATTTGAGTGAGTGTTTGGAATGAATGAATGGAGCGCTGAGTGAGTGATTTAGAATGGTTTTGATTGAGATGAGTGTCAATTTTACAATGTAACTAACTGTATCAGGTCAATACAGGCTTCGTTGCATGATAAAAATTTAATTATCTATTATAAGTGAAGGAATAACAAGGTTTTCGGCAGTTTGTTTGTTTGATATTTTTCTTTAAATTTACGATTATCAATTTACATATTTACCACAATACGAAGTTATGGCAAATTCCAATCAAATTTGATAGTACGCATGCTCCTTCATTAAACATAAAAAAGTACGATGTACTCGTGAAGGTATAAAATGAACCGGTAAAAATGCATGGATATTAAAAGTTACATAAGCTTCTTCAAATTTTACATTCCATCAGGGACTCTCCATATATATGTATATTTAGGGTCCGTGATTCCATCAAACATGTTGAAACCAAAATTTAATAAATTTACAGTTGAAGCAATACATGTAAATTAAACAAATTTTAATTGAAATTGTGCTTGGTATTTCTAACAATTTCAAAAAAAAAAAAAAAAAAAAAAAAATCGCTAAGCAAAAACTGTGGCCAGACGACGCGTCTTACCAAATCTTTTGCTATGCGTTTTGAAGGGATAAGAGCCCAACGTATATTATTGTATATGGACTGGCATGCTTGCCTTAAAATGTATTTTTGAATATCCAGGCTGCTGAAAGTTTGAATCTTATGCACGCATTAGATTGTTGGAAATGTTTCACAAATACTCATTTTTGTTATTTTAGAAATAAAAATTACCTGACATCCGGAAGATTATATTTATAAGCCATATATGTCCCTTCTAAGAATATTTCCCTTTTTCTTTTCCGTCACATCCACGTCATTTTCGTTTTTTTCATCCACACACTCCTTGCAGTCTTAGTTTTACATTTTCGTTTATTATCTATAACGTAACGTCATATCTATGACATTAACGTAAAGTTGACGTTACACGACGTTGGTGTTTTCAACGTAACGTTATCCACAAGTAGCGTTACATTAATTTTTCAAATAACGTTAGGCTAAGTTAAATCATCATAATTGTGCTTGGCATTCTGAAAAATGATTTGAGTTCGGCAAAACACTAGGAAGTTATATTTATGAAAGCGTTACGCCATAGTCTTCTGACAACTTTTTTTGAAATATTCCTTACCGTTATCCGAAGAATTTCTTCGGCCGACCGATTTCGATATTTCCGTATCGGTTATAATACTTTTACACAAAGCAATGGACTTATGACTTTCTAAAAAAGACACTATGAGACACACATCGTTTCCCTTGATAAATGTACATAAAACAAAGGACACATTTTGTTTAACGATTTAGGTGTCTATATTGATATACATGTATTTGTCTGTAGTATTACAACTTTGATATGTCCAGTAAAAAAAAAGCCTATTGAGCATTAAAACTCACAAGTCTTCGGTTTTCGCTGAATTCCCAATGTCAAACAAGGCCGATCCACTCGCTTTCAACGATATTTGTAAGTTCAGTGGTCACTCTACCTTTTCGCGCATTGTATATATCGACTATTTCGGATTGGTTTTTGCGTTCTCTTTTTTCACGCTTTTATTAATGGATTGTCCTTTTCTCATGACAGCCATTTTGTGTTTGTTTTCAACACTAATTAAACATTTAAGACTTGTTAAGAAGACAGTCACACGCGATTCGTCCCTTACACTAATCGTTCAAAGCTACGATATAAAGTTAAGAACATCGTAAATTTGACAAGATGGATGATCTTGGAATGAGCTTTGATTGAAATTGAATGAGTGTGTGGAGCGAGCTTTGAGTGAAATTCAAGGGAGGAAATACAATATCGATTATTTTGTCAAGCTGAACAAATTTAGCGAGATTGATTAGCTCCCTTTAATAATGTATACGTACTATATTGTTTATGTGTATTCGTGGACCAACCAGTCCCTTTTAAATCCACACCAGCCAATAAAATCGTAGCATCGTTTGATCGATTTGGATTAAACATAAATCTTATTGAACGATATCGAAATATTTCAAATGATTTTGGAGCGTATTTGATCGATTTGAGTGAATGTTTGTAATGAGTGAATGAAGCGCTGAGTAAGTGGTTTTGATCGGAATGAATGTCAATTTCATGATGGCCTTACATTGTGTAACTGTACATGATTATTGGAGGGTATTTCGAATATTGTTGGACGGTGCGGTGGTCAAGTGGTAAGACATCGGGATACCAATGTTAAGGTCTGTGTTTCGATTCGCGAAAACACGGCTAAATTATTCACGAACTTGCTGTCCCATTCTCAACTAGAATTGAAGTGTTCAGAAACACAGAGGTTTAATAAAAAAAAATGTGAATTTAAAATGGTTTTGCAATGATTTTTGAATGAAATTGAATAAGTGGGTGGGGCGAGTTTTGAGTGAAAGTAAAGCGATGTAATCCTATATCGATAATTTCAACCAAAGTAGACCAATTCTTGAATTTTTTGGATAATTTTTAATGATTTGAGTATGTGATTGGAATGAATAAATGGAGCGCGGATCGAGCTATTCAGAATGGTTTTGATCGGCGTAAATGTCAATTTCTCGATGTAATCGCTCACTCAGAGCTCCATTCATTCATCCCAAACACTCACTCAAGCCATTCAAAAGCGCTTAAACACAATGAAAAATATAGAATCAACAACATCATTCAAGATAAATTAGGATTGAGAAGAATCGCGATTTCACTGACTTACTAAGTAATTCAAATTGTAAGCGTCTAATAGGTAATTGAAGAAATAGGAAGCTATCTATAGAACTTGTATGCATATTTTATTAAAGGGAGGTAATCAATACCGCTAATTTTGTTCATCCTGAACGAAATTTACGATATTGGATTACCTCCCTTTAAATTAACTCAAAACTCGCTCCACACACTCAATAAATTTAATTCCTAACTAATTCCAAAACAATGTAACAATGTATCGGCGCTTTTACAAGATACACCAGTGAACCAAGGGGGTCTTTACGAAGTAAAGTTAGAGGCGTATGAAACCGGATCTCCTTGTATTCGCTAAACTTCTCTCTCATTTTCCATGCAATACATGCCTGGAGTGCGGAGGGGCATTAATCCTGCAATCAAACACACGAACACACACTCGGATATTTGATAAGTCGTTTTAATATCTTTTGCAAAAGCCGTATTTAGTGTGTAATAATTGGAAAAATGACAATGAGTACCCATAATATAGCTTCAATCAGAATTTGATATATTCGCCTGACGATATTCCTCTTTTAACAAGACCTCCGTAACAAGTGTTGTTTTTTTTTTATATTATTATTTATTCATTTTTTTTTATATAAAACCGCCATTCAGCTATTTTTTCTAACTAACAACAGAATGATTCTACAAAACTCACCACAAAGTCTATAACACATTAATCCCCATTTCTTCCAGTGATGGCGTTTGAAGTGAACAATGCACTTTAAAATTACAAGACAATGTATTGTTTACTAAAGGGTTCTTTGTAAGAATAAAGATGTCGAACTTAAAGATAACATATGATCAATGGGAGACCAAAACATCGTAATTCCAGCTTTTTTAAGTCGTGGTTACAAGGTTTTGATCGTACCCGACGATAAAACAGACGATGTACGTTTTAAAGTTAGTGGACAGAGCCCACCTAGATCGGTGATACAGTTAATAACATCGTGAAATTGACACTCATTCCGATCAAAATCATTCTTAACCACTCACTCAGTATTCCGTCTACTCATTCCAAACATTCACTTAAATCGATAAAACCGCTTCGTAACTATTTAAAAATATTTCGAAATCGTTCAACAGGATTTATATTTAATTCAAATCGCTCAAATTTTCCTACGATTTATTGGCTGATGCGGATTTTTAAATGACTGATTGGTCCACAAATACACATGAACAGAAAAGTATATTTTATAAAAAGGATGTAATCAATGTCGCAAAGTTTGTTCAGGCTTGTATGAAATGTTGTGGTTGCACTGGTATGGGAAACGACAGGTTACCAGAGGTCCGTGTAACAGCCGATATAACTACAATAATGTTGAAAACGATGTTAAATCCCATACAAATTAGCAAAGAAATTACACGTTGATTGCTCATGTTTACAAAAATAAAAAAGAAAATATAAATACTTGTATATAAATATATAATATATAATACGTACTCAGTGTTTCGTATGAAAAAATAATATCTAGCGAGGTTGCGGGAATTGATAATTGTCTAGGCTCTGTCGAGACAATTATCAATTCCCACTACCGAGTTAGATTTTTTTTCAAACAATACACTAAGTTCGTATTATATGTATCTTATAACCTCTATTTTTCTGTTTTCGTCGATGTTTTAACAGAAAAGTAAGTTTCAAAAAAATAACCGTATTGTGTCATTGTTGTTAAAATGTCCACGTAATATCATAAATATTTCATATGGGATGTTATCACATGGATATCTGTATAGTTAAAAGATCAAAAGAGAGTATATTTTGATAAACAAGCGAAACAGATTTGAACTTGAGTGTAATTAGAGTTTTAGTATCACAATACTATATACGCATATGTGAAGTTGTGGGAAATGCCAAGCACGTGCTCATTTGTATGAGCCGAAAAACAGATATGAGCTTGTACACTGAACAACATCATGAAATTGACATTCATTTCGATCAAAACCATTCCAAATCGCTCGCTCATTGTTCCATTCATTCATTTCAATCACTCACTCAAACCATTCAAGAACGCACCAAATCAAATGAAAAAGATAGAATCAACAAGGTCTTTCAAAATAAATAAAGCTAGAAAATATCGCGATTCCAATGACAAAATTAAAATTTTTAGCGGCTGATTGGTCCTTGGAGAAAAAGGAAACTATTTATAGAACTTGAATGTATATTTCACTTAAAAGAGGTAATTTATATTGCTCCTCTCTTTAATTTCACTCAAAACTCACTCATTCAATTTCATTACAAAATCATTCCGAAATCATTCATCATGTCGATTTAACAATTTCACATGTACGCGATACACAAAGTTTGAGCGGCCTACAGTTGAGAGCATAGTGAAATTCACAAGGTAAATCATTTTCGGATAATTTTGGAATGAAATTGGATGAGCGTAATTGGTGAATTTTGAATGAATTTAAAGGGAGGTAAAATAATATCGCTATTTTGTTCAGGATGAACAAAATTACGGATATCTATTTCTTCCTTAAATAAAATATGCAAAAAAAGTTCTTAAACAGCTTCCCGTTTCTCCAAGAACCAATCAGATACGTACAATTTCAATTATGGCAGTAAAGAGGCCTTTTTAACTATACTTTATTCTGAATGTAGTTGTTAATCGCATCTGTTTTAAGGATTTTTGTGCGTTTGATGAGTGTCTTGAATGAATGAATGAATGAATGAATGAATGAATGAATGAATGAATGAATGAATGAATGAATGAATGAATGAATGAATGAATGAAGCGATTGAGAATGGGTTTTGATTGAAATGAATGTCAATTTCACGATGAAACCAACTGTAAACAACCACTCGATGTAATAACAATATACGCCGAACATAATGCATGTGCGTTTTTCTTTTAATCTTCATGCATTTATGATTGATTATTTTTTCGACATAATTACAAGAACATTGATGTCACAGATGATGTCATAAAAGGGCATAATACCATATCTAATTATATAGAGCGCATACTGTGGACTCCCGTCAGACTGTGCGGATGAAAAGGCTAGCGAGGGGGTTGTTTTTCATTTGCGCACATTTTAATTTGTTGTAAATGTCATGTAAAATGCACATATATAACTTTTTAACAAAAGGAAATAAGTAATCACTTCTTAACATTATATAAGGGGTTTAATATAAAGAGACTATAGCAATTTAATTAATCTAGAGCGTGACGGTATCTTAAGGTCTTCAAATTAAAATTATTGTGCAGTTATTTGAAGTAATTACCGAGCCCAAAAGAAAGTAAATATTTAAATCATTCAAGTGAGCGCACAAAGAAAATAACATTTAGATTAAACACTCGAAGTAATGGCAGTTTTCTTAAGTCGAATCGCATAAACTTGTGGTGTTAAATTAAGTTTCGAGCTCCAAGTTCTTTTAATTAAGTTTTTGTCCACTTGAATCGCATTTTGAGTGTCTAAAAATAGAGATCTCTATCACACAGAAACGGTTCCCATGGGGATTTCTTGAAGTGACCAGGGACCTATTTTATAAAACATCTTACGATCATTTTTTGCGTAAGTCAAGCATTAAGGCTGCTCCAACAGTAGAAACTAAATATGGAATACTGCCATGTATCATCTCATTGGAATCGTGTTCTAAAGACGATTCCGATGTAATAATGCAAGACAGAATCTAACAAGTTATAACACCATGTACGTTTTGTGATTTTGACTTACGATGACGTTTAGAAAACGTGTCCCAGGACTAAAGCGATACAATGGCGCAACTGCAGTAAACTACACCGTGAAATTGGCACTCGCCCCCACCAAAAACATTCTAATTCACTAGCTTAACGTTCAAAGCAAAGCTTTCCACACTCATTCAAATCGTTCAAACGTGCCTTAATTGTTCAATACGCTTAATTAATTCCTTCAAATCGACAAATTTGTTTCACGATGTTTTAGCCGACGCGTATTCCGAAGCGTCTGTTTTGTATGCGAAGACATAGAAAAACTATTTATATAACCGTGCGTAGATTTAACTAAAGGACAATAAAATGATATTCGTTAAATTTTAAACATTGTATCGTCCCCCCCCCCCTTTGGTATCATTTAAAATTCACTCATCAAACTCATTCAATTTTACCCGGAAACCATTCTCAAATCATTCACCTGCTCAGTTTGACAAAATCTTAACTCTTTGCTCCTCATAGTATTAAACATACTGCTACATTCAAAGACCAAAAAGTAATGTATACCTAAGAATATCTGGAAATCGGCAAGTTTATTGATTTCGAAATCTTTCTGCAAAATATAAATATAATTGTTTAATAACAAAGAATTAAGAGTTATTTAAATTTCAGTAATGATATAAAGTGATTTATATGCATTAATTAGAATTTATTTGAGGTTTGTAACCCTCTTTATACAACCATTTACGTCAGAGTATTTTGATATTGTTCACAGTCATGCAGCTTCAAAATTTTATTCCATACCTTTAAATGTAAAATCTGTACGTTTAACCTTTGAAATTGCGATAAACAGTAAATTGTTATTTGCAACACGTTAAACAACGGACACATTGCGTTGGTTGGGGAACTAAAACCCCGTACAGTCAAATCAAGCTAAAATAACGTTGATTCCATTTTATATCCCCAATTAAGCCAAATTTAAGCTGTAGGAACGAAATTTTAGAGTTCAATTGACGATGAGCATTTATTTTCAGGTTTCAATTGAGTTCCGACAGGATTGTTATTTTCCAATTCCTTCCTAGATCCAGACCTGGTACTTTAATTATGTAAGAGATGAAGGATTTTCTTTATCCTTTGGGGTACATGTTTGAAACTTAAAACCCAATCACACTGTATGGATTCATACATGAGTGTGATGAGTTTTTTCTTTTTTTTTTGTTTGATACTTCCGCGGAATCAACAAATAGTCTCTCCAAATCCTGAAATATATTATTACGCGGCAAAGCATAAAGATTTATCCGTGAAAGATGTGACTTCTTCCTTACAAATTTGAATAATATTTTTTCAGCTTAATAAAAAGTACAAATTTTGGTGGACGTTACAATCTTGAATTAGATTGTAAGAACAGATAACAGTCATTTACTTTGTAATTTACTTAACACCTGTTTGTCTTTGTCTTTGAGTGAGTTGATGACCGTCATTGGCAGGTTTCAATCCCGCCCTTCGGAGTCAAATAATACGTTAAAAACCTGGCTAAAACAGTCGAATTACGTCATCGTCATGTTATATGATCATTTAAGTCAAACCTTATACATATGACAATGGCAAAGACTTTGTGACTTATTAGTTCTTTGCTATCATGTACGAGAGATGTATAATTAAAAACAATTGAACGAGAAGTCGAGGATAACTTCGACAGATCTTTCAATAATTGTGACACAATTTCAATCAGAATTCCCCAAAAATTATATCTATAAAACGATTGCGCCGAACAGACGTCAATCAAAGATCACATTTCAAAAATAGTCATATAGAAAAATAGACAGATTATTCTAGGTTTAGAAAATTACCAAGTTATGGAAAGGTTTGAGCATGCCTATGCTCTGCTCACCTGGCGCAATCTGACAAGTGTAAATACTTACACTTCCCGGAGGGTCAATTTTCTCGAAGGGTAAAATTTCTACTCTTAATTTAAGACTTACCGATACATCCAGGCCATTCTTGGCATCATTCCGTATACCACTTCCGGTAACGACGTAACAGATGATGTCGATTCTGACGTCACACTTCGACATTCCTCGTTTTCGTCCTTTTCTAATTGTTTCAAATCATTTTCACTTCCGTCAAAAGTTATTTTTGGTAAAGGATCTGATCTGCGTCTTTGTAACGGTGAAATGATCATACTTGTAGCACTTATTTCCATTGTAAAACGCGATCACTTATAAGTCACTACAGCACAAAACTTATAAAAGTGTTTTACTTTACATTATAAATAAACGCACTGTGTCATCTCGAACTGAACTTCAACAACAATACTTGCATTTAGAAGTCAACATAATGTGCATATTTCTTGAAAGAGAAAAAAAGAAGTTATATCCTTTAATCAAATGTTGAAATTGAAACTGTATCTAACGTTTGTACATTCGGTACAGTCTAAGATAGAATCATCGAAACTGTTATTGTGCAAAGTAAACTTAAAGAAACAAGAATAGCACACATAAATCAAGGAATATTACTCGATAAAAAGAAAATAGTAAGGTAAAAAGCGTCTAGACTCAACAAAAATCCAAAAAGAAAACATCACTTGGTTGGTGTTAATCTTCAATGACATTTCAAAATCTTTTCTGCTTTTGTCAAGGTCTTATCTTGTCAAAAAGGAAAACATTAATCGATTAAGAAGCGGTACATGCAAATATTATATTAATCAAGTGTACTCCTAATGATTTTAAAGAAAGACACGATAAAAGACAAACAAGCCGATACGAATTGATAAGAATAAAACGAAATTGAATAATATAGGACCTTCATTGCAAACATTTGACAGACTGAACAATCGTGAATAATGTACATTCAAATGAATAGATGGTATTGATTTTTGTTAAAGAGATTTATCATTTCGACAAAGCACAGACTGGAAGACAGTGCGGTGCACGAATGCAACTTTAACGGACTGTTACAAAATTTCTTTGATTTCATAATTAATATCATAAGGCCCAATGTTTGTACGGTACTGAAAAATGTAGATATACACTGTGACCTTATCTTATAACGCTTTTTTATATATTTTTAAGTGGTGATCTTATTGTGAACTTCCTAATCTTGTCTCACTTTAGTAGGATCCCCATTAATATTTTTCTGCTAGAATATACTTCTTATTTACAGGACCAGCCGAATTTAGCATTCAAATTACAACATTTAAAACGACAAAGTTCGTAAATTTACTATGCATTTTCAATACTGTATTTCTTTTGTATTCCTTTGCTTTTTAAAAATTTTGAATTTCATATTTTTTGAGAATAGTTGTAGAATATATGTATGAATAAAATGGTATAAATATTGAATTTTGTATTTGTTGTGACTTAGAAGGTTTTTTCTAACAACATAGTGTGAGTAACAAGCCCACAAAAATAAAACAAAAGTAGTGCATTTCATGATAAAATAGAATAATATATTTTTGAAATCTATATAAATTGAGCAAATTAGGACGCCCTGATAAGCAACAATGTTTTAAAATGTATTTCTAGTGTAATTCTTGTTGTATTCATATTAAGTCTCACACTTGTCATACCTATCAGAAATGTTTCTACTTTCGCCAGGTGATCAGTGTCTATACAGTCAACATTGATCTCAAAAAACAAATACAGTCAAACTTTTTTTAACGACCACCACAAGGACCACAAAAAAACTTTCTTTTAAGAAAATGACCGCTTAATACAAGTTAAGTTCATAAATAAGAAACATACTTTTTTTAATTATATATACATATTATTGCGTAATCCTATGTTGTTATTACTCAATAGAATCGTCTCATTGTGAACAAAATAGAATTCATTTTCAATAATATTCAGACCATCAATACCTTCATTGCGTAATCCTATGTTGATATAACTCAATAGAATCGTCTCATTGAGACGATTCCTTCGAGTTTTAACAAAATAGAATTCATTTTAATAATTTTCAGCCAAACAATACCTTCATTGCGTAATCCTATGTTGTTATAACTCAATAGAATCGTCTCATTGAGACGATTCCTTCGAGTTTTAACAAAATAGAATTCATTTTCAATAATTTTCAGCCAAACAATACCTTCATTGCGTAATCCTATGTTGATATAACTCAATAGAATCGTCTCATTGAGACGATTCCTTCGAGTTTTAACAAAATAGAATTCATTTTAATAATTTTCAGCCAAACAATACCTTCATTGCGTAATCCTATGTTGTTATAACTCAATAGAATCGTCTCATTGAGACGATTCCTTCGAGTTTTAACAAAATAGAATTCATTTTCAATAATTTTCAGCCAAACAATACCTTCATTGCGTAATCCTATGTTGATATAACTCAATAGAATCGTCTCATTGAGACGATTCCTTCGAGTTTTAACAAAATAGAATTCATTTTAATAATTTTCAGCCAAACAATACCTTCATTGCGTAATCCTATGTTGTTATAACTCAATAGAATCGTCTCATTGAGACGATTCCTTCGAGTTTTAACAAAATAGAATTCATTTTCAATAATTTGCTGACCAACAATACCAACTTTTTAGGAAGGGAAATGTTAAAACGGTCGCTTAATACAAATTGTCGCCTTATAGACGTGGTCGCTTGAACAAGATTTACTGTACAGATAATTTCCTCTCGATATTAGACTACACCTGCCCTAGCAATTTCAGTAGTTCAAAGACATTTTCTTTCTTATTCAGTATCACTCGCAAGCTATGAAAATCCATCAATACTCCATCCTCCATTTGTTTAATCGTAATAATTTACAATCAATAATCTAAATATCCCCTAAAATATTAATATCAACAATTTTTCAGTCTAATAAAAACGTCGTTTGGTTTTGAATCAATCACCATCATGTCACCTGTATTTAACATCCATATCGCCCCGTCCACTAAGTTTATTTTTCTGTTAAAAAGCAATTTGAGTACAACAATTTTCCTACCCCGCGGATACTTTGAATTTCTCCGTAGCGAAGTTTAATCGAGCGGAATATCGATTCGAACACTTTTCCAATTGGTTCTTGATTGGGTTAAACCGAATTTGGAATTATCAAAACTTCGTTTATTTTAAACTAACGATATTCCTTTAGAAAATAATAAGGCGATGGGAAACTGCTCAAAGAGGATCTATACAGCTTTTCTCTGTTTTAATTTCATTTTCTTGTTTAGATACCAATAATAGATACTTTTTAATCAATTGCACAAAATAGTTTTTTCCAAAACATATGTTTTTCTTACTGTAATTATATATACATCTCGACATGTTTCTTTAAGAATTAATAATACATTTCTAAATCATGCGTAATTCTGACAAACTTAAGAGATCAAATAATCATTGCCAAACATCTTGGCACAAAGGGAGGTACAGAATCCAGGATAACCCGCTAAATGATTTACTGTTTTTTCCTTATAAACGCTCCCGGGAGCTATACATAACATAGTCAGGTAGCTTTTATTAAGTATACATTTTCTGAATAAAAAAAATATATATATATATATATGTCTTTTATGCCATTTTCCCTTTAATTCAAGGTAAATTCCCCTAAACTATCATTTATATGATTGTTTAGAGGAAATTCACATCAAATAAGAAAGGAAGTCTCGACGAGTTCTTAAAAAATTTAGGCATTTTCTTAATAAAAATGTAGGGGTGCTACTTTGAGGGAGGGTGCTATTATAAGGGAAAGTATGGTAAATGACCAAAATACTTTAGCTCTGTACTCTCATTTGTGTGGTTAAAACGAGAATTTATAGTCCAATGAAAATACATGTAATATATGATAACATGATACAGCAATTCGTTATTTACGAAATAAATATTATAAAATTTAGTGACTGAAAAAAGTGGCTAAGTCCAAAAAATAACATACATTTGGACCGCAGAATTATCTATAAAAATGCCGTTAGCGAAATATAAACAACAAATGTCCTGTTTTGTTTAAACATGAATTAGATTTTAAACACAGAATTCGTTTTTTTAATCAGTATCAGTATGTATTCCATTGTTTTGCAATTATTTAAAGGTCGATAACCGTTTGGGATAAAAAGGTTTTGTTGGTTTTATTTGAAGTATGTTGTTCATGTTGATTATTTACCCTTCACAGTTGCAGGATGACGATAATAGTTTTGTCTAAGAATGAGTGTTATAAGAACATTGCGCCTCATTTCCAATTACATGTATTTAGAATACAGTAAGACACATCGAGAAATTGACGCTCATCTCGATCAAATACATTCAAAAACACTCCCTCAGCGCCCCAATCATTCATTCGAAACCCTCACTCACAACATTCAAAAACGCTCCGTAACCGTTCAAAAACATTTAGTTGTACGTTTAGACACAAAAAACAGAAATCTACATCTTATAACAAGAGGGTCGTTGGCCCTGGGTCGCTCACCTGAGAAAAAAGCTTCATTACCTAGGTATGTCCATGCAACCACAGAAAAAGAGATTTTCACTTATTCAATCAGATTACATTTGAAATAATCCTTCCCGCCCCCCTCTGCTCCTCCCCTGGTCATTATTTGTTTAAGCTTTTTTCATAAAACGTCTGAGATCAGCTAATCTATGCCAGATATACAGGCTGAGTCTGAGACTTTTACAGTTTTCTTTAATGAGTTGATCAATCCATGTCAAATATAAAGGCTGTAGGGATTCAAAATTCTCAACAAAGCACTCCCCCTCCCCCAAGATGCTATGCACCTGGTGCAATTAATCAATTCAATTAATGTCCATATGCTGGTCATCCATACCAATTTTCAAGTCTGTAGGACTCCTGGATCATTAGAAGAAGTTTAAAGATTTCAAAAATGATCGAAAGTACTACCCCCTCCCCAAGACACTCAGCACCTGGTGACCCTACAGTCATGATTTTAGCTATTTTTATTAATGTCAATATACTGATCACCCATGCCAATTTTCAAGTCTGTAGGGTTCCTGATCCAGGAGAAGAATAAGGTTAAAGATTTCAAAATTGATCCAAAGTACAACCCCCTCCCCACTAATGCTCCGCATCTGGTGGCCCTACATTCATGATTTTAGCTATTTTATTTTAGATCCATATGCTTATCATCCATGCGAATAATGAAGTCTGTAGGGCTCCTGGTACATTAGAAGATGAAGGTTAAAGTTACAAAATTTTCACAAAAGTACTACCCCCCTCCCCCCCTGGTGCTACGCACCTGGTGGCATTACAGTCACGATTTTAGCTATTTTTATTAAGGTCTATGAGCTGATCCTCCATGCCAACTTTCAAGTCTGTAGGGCTTGTGGTTCAGAACAAGAAGAAGGTTAAAGATTACAAAAAAATCACAAAAATACTTCCCTCTCCCCCCACCTGGTGCTCCGCACCTGGTGAATCTACAGTCATGATTTAAGCTATTTTTATAAAGGTCCATATGCTGATCATCCATGCCAATATTTAAATCTGTCAGGCTCCTGGTTGAGAAGAAGAAGAAGGTTAAAGATTACAAAATTTTCACAGAAGTACTACCCCCTAGTGTAGTTTAGGAGGAGATGTCGTTTAAAGAAATTGTTGACGGACGCCGGACGACGACCGACGACCGACGGACGGACGCCGGACGAAAGGTGATCACAATAGCTCATATGAGCACGAAGTGCTCAGGTGAGCTAAAAAGGTAGGTAATCAATCGATCATTTCGTCCAATTTGGACAAAATAATCGATATTGCCTTACCTCCCTTTAATTTCCCTTGAATCTCACCCAAAACTCACTCGACGCACTCATTCATTTTTATTCCAAAAACAATCAAATATCATTCACAATGTCAATTTTACAATGTACTTATCTGTATTCACATTAGCAAATCCCCCTACCAGTGTGTGCATTCGCAGGTCTATCTAGGGTCCTCACCATGCGCTCAGTAAATGGGTTTTAACGCCTCTCTAGAAAGTCAGCCAGTAGTCTAAATGCATTTTGCAATTATACAATATCTGCCACATCTTGCTGAGAAAAGTGAAGCAACACATGAAGGACGCTAGAACGTACGAACAACCGGAAGGAAAGACGGGTGGATGGATAGATGGATGGGATTAATTGGATGTACAGGAGGAAAACATAATGTTCGTAGAGAGAGTATAATTATTATTAACTAAAGGTAGTAGACCCGTTATATTTCCGCAACATTTCGGAACTTGTGAACTGTCACAATATTGACCGAGGTTTCCAAATGAAAATCATTAGGGAACCTCGGTTAACACTGTTAAAGTTTATTACTCCCGAAACGTTGCGGAAACCATTAAGGTTCCGCTACCTTAATCTGAAAACAGTTCTCGAAAGTCAAGAGTACATTAGGACCGGAACAATAGAGCCGCTCAAGGTCTCGGGAGATTTTCTATTCAGGCTGTTTGGTATTGTTTTCCCGGTAAAGGATTGGAAAATTCATCGAAGAAAATTATCGGAGCGCGGAAACAGCGTTTTAACAGCATTTCCCGATCAAGGACAAAAGTCATAATGAAATGTTCTTGTGATAAGAACAGGGAGCGGTAAAGTACAGGTTAGCGACATCAGAAAATCAGATGATTCCTCAAGGTGGCACTAGGTCTGTATAGAAAAAAAATCACTATTTTTGAAAATCATGTACATGGAATGAAAAAAAAACACAAACACATACATATACCAAAACCTCTAAGATATAATTCACAATAATTGCTCGCTGGCTGATCGGCAAGCATGATTTCTCGTAGTCCTACGGTTGTGGGTTCGAGCCCCACCGGAGGCGGGCAGGATATAATGAAATTGAATACAAACACTCACTCAAACCATTCCAAAAAGTTCAGAAATAACTTAAAGAGATAAGATGAACAACTATATTTTATAAATAGCTGGGAAAAACTCGATTTTTCTAACGTAATTGAAGCAAAAGGAAGCATTTGAAAGAACTCGTGTGCATATTTCATTAACAGGAGGTAATCCAATATCGCTTATTATGTTCATCCTGAAAAAAATAGCGATATTGAATTATCTCCCTTTAACTTTACTCAAAAGTCGCTCGTCGCACTCATTCAATTTCATTCCAAAAGTTTCAAAAATCATTTATCTTGTCAATTTCACGATGTTCTTTACTGTAGCTCTTTTAAAGGTATGTAGCATTGGTAAGAAACAATTCCATCAACCCTTTATCGTATTTTCCTAGTCACAAGGTAAAAATCAAAAACAGCGAAAAAATACAGAAAGCTTTAAATCCATTGAGTATTTTTCAAATGAGCATAAACGTGACAGTTCCAACATTTCAAATGAGCGCCAAGCAAAGACTCTGGTCAGCCTGTGCAACTGCACAGTCTGACCAGGGTCTTTACTTTGCGTTTTGTAGAAAGATAAAGCCTCAAAGTATCTTTAGGTAGTCAGACAAGGTTTTACTTACACTGCATGGCAGGCAAGATTGCTTGTTGTTGCCCTTTCACACACATGTCAAATTGTTGGAAATGTCACACACCTACGAAAGACCGGTGGTGACTTCTTATATTCACACTTCACGCTTCACACTTCAAACATAATTTCTTTGAAATGTGAACTCTGAAGCGTGAACTGGAGGTGACATTTCTTAAATTCAGACTTCTCACTTCACATTTCAAACATAATATCTTTGAAGTGTGAACTGTGAAGTGTGAAGTGTGAACTGTGAAGTGTGAAGTATGAAGTGTGAACTGTGAAGTGTGCACTTTGAAGTGTGAAGTATGAAGTGTGAAGTATGAAGTGTGAACTTTGAAGTGCGAACTGTGAAGTGTGAAATGTGAAGTATGAACTTTGAAGTATGATGAAGTGTGAAGTTTGGAGTGTGAAGTGTGAACTGTGAAGTGTGAAGTGTGAAATTTGATGTGTGAAGTATGAAGTATGAAGTGAGAAGTATGAAGTGTGAACTTTGAAGTGTGAAGTGTGAACTGTGAAGTGTGAACTGTGAAGTTGATTTTTTTCAAAGTTGTCATATATGTAAAATTCCTAGTTTACAATTCACATTTCACACTTCACACTTCAAACTTCACAGTTCACACTTCACACTTCACACTTCATACTTCACACTTCACACTTCATACTTCATACTTCACAGTTCACACTTCATACTTCACACTTCATACTTCACACTTCAAAGTTCACACTTCACACTTCCCACTTCTTACTTCACACTTCACACTTCAAAGTTCACACTTCACAGTTCACACTTCACAGTTCAGACTTCACACTTCACAATTCAAAGTTCACACTTCAAAGTTCACACTTCACAGTTCACAGTTCACAGTTCACACTTCAAACTTCACACTTCACATTTCATTGTTCACACTTCACATTTCAATATCATATGTTTGAAGTTTGAAGCGTGAAGTGTGAATAAAAGAAGTCACCACCGGTCTTTCGTACACACCGGCTCAAATGATTTTCTATAATAGTCCAAAGTTTGAAATTCAAAAGTTATGTAATAGATAATCACCAGCTTCAAATTTCGATGCATTAATATTTTAACATCAATTAATACATTTCACTTTAACTACTTTCTTTTCTTTAAAAAAATATGCAAATTTAGGCCTATAAAACCTTGACGCATTTTTTGGCATCGTGATATATAAATTTTTGTTTAAAGCTTTTGTTTATTGCTTAAAATTGAAACCACACTATAAAATAAGCTGTTGTAAATCGAATCAAGAAGTGAAGTGCTTTTGTCGTTTGAAAATCGTAATCAAAGTACTGCGGACACTGTTTATCGTCTTCATTGAACAATTATGCATCGGTTTCCATCGCAGTGAAATTTTTAACTGATGTTTGTTTTAGAAAGTCATTACAAAATTGTGATCTAGCAGACGTCAGATATATTTCTTCAGTAAAAGGCATATTTTATTCTGAAAATTTGAATCCTTCGAAAAGTTTTGAAGCTAGAACGTGAACCAAACAAGAGCGCCAAAAGGGCCATAAACCGCCCTCCCGAATTTTATTGGTCAAGTGGATGTCAAGAATTAATATTGGACAATGTTACACCTTTTCACACTCTTATTTATGGGGCAATAAAAATAACAAGACTTTCTGGAAAGTATCACCCAAGGATCATTCTGGCTAAGTTTCATTGAAAATGGTCTAGTGGTTTAGGAGATGTCGTACAAAGGTTTCAACGTATAAAATGCCCCCGCCTTTCAACGCACTTCTTTATGTGTCTTTTAAAGTTTCATGAACATTCTTTGGAAAGGATCATCCTAGAAATATTCTGGCAAAATTTCATTAAGATTGGCAGGTAAAAATGGAGATGATATAGTGAAAAAGGCCACGCTTTGCATTTCCTATATCTATGTGTATATCAGAGGTTGCGAATAAAATCTGAAAAGAGTCACGAAATGAATATTGAATCAAAATAACATTGAAATTTGTCTTATAGATAAGCAGATGTTGTTCAAAGATTTCGAAGTGAAACAAGATGTGTTTGTGAAACACGAATGCCCCCGTAACGGCATTTTTTTCAAAGTTTGACCTTGACAGATGACCTTGACATTGTCACATGATCCTGACTTTGGTACCAGCGGATGCGGATCATTTAGATCTATCATCATGCCAAATATTAGCTTTGTATCTTGAATAGGCTTGAAGATATTGGCAAGGTTAAGTTTTCGGGTTAAGTTTTCGGACAGACGGACGGACGGACGGACGGACGGACAGACAGACGGACGGACAGACGGACAGACAGACGGACAGACGGACAGACAGACAGACAGACGGACATGAGTAAAACAATATGCCCCCGATCTCTCGATACGGGGGCATAAAAATGTCACATTCTGCCACGCCCATATTTATGGGCCAATAATAATTTTGCGAACACTATTTTAAGGGGATCACCCAAAGAACCTTTTGACACAAAATTATTGAAATCAGTTCTATGATTAAGGAGGAGATGTAGTCCAAAGATTTCATAGTGATGAATGCCACGCCCTACCATGCCCTTATTTGTGGGTCAATCTTAAGTTTGCGAACAATTGTTGAAGGGGGTCACCCAAGAAACATTTTTAGATAACAAACATTCATTGAACTTGACCCAGTGGTTAAGGATGAAATGTCGCTCAAAGATTTTATATTGAACAAAAGAAAATGACTCACTTTGCCACGACCGTATTTATGGGCCAATCAGTATTTCCCTAAAAATTATTAGAAATGTCTCTCAAGAACATTCTGACTTCTGAAATCGGCCTATTGGCTTAGGAGGAAATGTTGTTCAAAGATTTCATAGGAAAAAATGCTACGCCCTGCCTTGCCCATATTTTTTGGCAAATCAGAATTCAATTTGAGAAAATTCCATTGAAATCGGCTCTGTGGTGTAGGAGGAGATGCCTTTAAAAAAATTGACGACACACAACACACCACACAAGACGCACGACGAACTCAGGTTGATCCTAAAAGCTCCCCTTAAAACAAAGTGCTCAGGTGAGCTAAAGCCGCGTATTTTGACTCTGGTCAGCATGTGCAGTCTGGCCAAGGTCGATAGCATTTTCAAGATGTTCATTTTTCACTTGACGGTCACAAATAAAAAGCTTATTTTTTTTTTTTTTATTTTAGAAATGCGGACTAAATAATTCGAAATTTACGATACGAATCACCAATTTTTTATAGGTATAATTTATTTGACATAAAATGTTGTTATAGTGCATTGAATAGGGCGTGATTTTAAAAGCTTTGAATGCAATTTTTCCATTAGCTAACGGCAATTTTATGATTTAATGAATGATAAATTGTGTAAGAAAGTAGAGATTTGAATGTCCATAAGAAAATGAGATTTTCAAGACACACACAAAAGCACCATTTTACAGTAAATAAAATCATAAAAATGACAAGGTAAATTAATTTGGAATGATTTCGGAAAATTTTAATTTTTGTTTTGTCCATCAAAAGTTGTGCATTCTGATTGACTGAAAAATTGTTCAATTCCCCATTAAAGACAATTTTGAGTATATTGCTACCCTCCACGCAGAGTAGTCCCATTAGAAATCTAGGGCCCGTTTAAAATATATCAATTACTACTATTTTTTGAGTGAGTCAAAAATTGAAGTTACTTCGGTAGTAGTAACTAAATATGGAATACAGTTAACAACATCGTGAAATTGACAAGGTGAATGATTTTGGAATGATTTAGGAATGAAATTGAATGAGTATGCGGAGCGAGTTTTGAGTGAATTTAATGGGAGGTAATCCAATGTCGCAAATTTTGTTCAGTATGAACAAAATTTGTGCCATTAGATTACCTCCCTTTAATAAAATATGCATACAAGTTCTTTAGATAGCTTCATAATTCTTCAAGAACCTTAAAGATGCTTATATTTGAATTATGTAAGTGAAATCGCGATAATTCTCTATCCAAATTTATTTTGAATGACATTTTTTATTCTATATTTTTCAATTTGTTTGAGTGTTTTTGAATGGTTTGAGTGAGTGTTTGGATTTGAATGAATGGAGGGCTGAGTGAACGATTAAGAATGGTTTTGGTTGAGGCGAAAGTCAATTTCACGATGTTACTAACTGTACTACCGTGCATCATATCATTGGAATCGGCTACTTAAGGTGATTCCAATGAGATTTTCCAAGGCAGTTTCATACAATGAATAAAATCCCCTGGTACGATTCGTGATTTTGACTTACGATTAACGGATGTATGAAACTAAAGACCTAATCGCACTCACACGAAAGCCGCCTTGCGTATTTATAAAGTGTGGTTAGGGTTTAAGTTTCATACCTCTGTGAAATCAACAAGTACTCCCTTCTTCTTTATAATGAAATCGAATGAGTGTGATAAGCTTGTTTTGAATGAATTTCGATGGCGATAAAAGAATTTAGATAATTTCGTTCAACTGGAGAATTCAGCGATATTTTATCATCACTCTTTAATAAAATCTACGTACTTTCTTGTTTGTGTGTCTTAATATAGACAAATCAGACACTTTAAAATCTACACTAACCAATACAATCGTAAAATGATTTGATACATTCAATTTGTTTTTCATCGTTTGAACGCCTCTGAAGTATTTTCGAATGATTTTGGAACGATTTTGAACAACTACAATTAGTGGTAGGAATGAACTAATGAATTGATCAGTGAGAGCTAAAGAATGGTGTTGATGGAATGAGTGTACATTTAAGGATAATCACAGTAATTTTAACGTCAAAATTGCAAATTGAATATAGTCACATAAGATTGATTTTATTTTTGTAGTCCCACAAATTCCATTGGTAATTCTAAAAACGATATGCTTTACTTTATGCCAATAGTATAGTTGTTGATCTCATTTTTAAGTGATTTCGCAGCGTTTTTAAATGGTTTGAGTGAGTGTTTGGAATGAATGGAGCGGTGAGTGAGCGCTTTAGAATGTTCTTTTTTATATCGAGGTTAATGTCTTTTTCAAAATGTTACTATCTGTTCCCAATTCTAAAGCTATATTGACTGGGGTTGGTTACAGTAACAGCCGACAAAGAACATTCAACATCACTCGCTCAGCGCTCCATTCATTCATTCCAAACACTCACTCAAACCATTCAAAAACGCTCAAACCCATTGAAAAATATAGAATCAACAGCGTCATTCAAAATAAATTTGGATAGAAAAAAAATCGCGATTTCACACACATAATTCAAATTGTAAGCGTCTAATATGTTTTTGAAGAAGTAGGAAGCTATCCTGATCAAAATTTGCGGTATTGGACTATCTCCCACACACTCATGCAATTTCATTCCTAATTCATTCCAAAATTATTCACCTTATCAATTCTCGATGTGTTAACTGTATATGGTGTTTTGCCCATAATAATACCCCGCTGTCAGTAGGGCTCGAACCCGAGCCGAGCCCCTTCACCACTTGGCTTTCGAGGCAGTCAAATGGTCACTTTTAGCTCTTCTTGTTCATATGATAATTAATACTATTTATATTATATAATTCAATCACCAATTCAAACACTTTAAATGACATATCTTGTCAGAAAGTTTGATATTCCTTGATAAGAGGTTTGAAATTCAAAAGCAAATACAGATCAATCAGATCTCTTTGAAAACACTTTCTATTCATATTTTGTACCTATTTATCATAAAAATGCACATTAATTTCTAGAAAAAAGGCTTTTATTTTCAGTAGATTACATACTATACGAATGACGTTCCCCAACCAAATTTTGAGCAAAATTGCCTTTACAAAACACGCATTCATAAATCCCCGCTGTCTCTTGATTATCATAAATAGACGTCCATCCTTGACTCGCTTTTGAAAAAAATCCAGTTCCCAGAAGGCCGCAACGGCGCTTTCAACCAGATCTTTCAACTTGACGGTGCTCAAAACACCAATACACCAAAACAAGGTTAACAGAAAGACCCCCGTGTTATTTTGATTTCTGGTGGCCAATTCTGACAACATCTTGAAATAACCTTCTCAAAGGCGGCGGCAAGTAGAGTATCTTGTGAACTCAAAACGCAAACAATTTCTTTATGTCGTAAAATAAGTTTTGCAAAACAATGTCTTGGGAATTTAAACATTTTGATTGTCATTTTCGACACCATATTGGCTATTTGGGTCGTTCAGTGACGACAATACGCCGCCTACCGATTTCTACTTCTAGAGAATATTGTACATACAGTCAAAAACATCGTGTAATTGACATTCATTTCGATCAAAACCATTCCAAGTCACTCGTTCAGCGCTCAAATCATTGATTAAAAACATTCACTCAAACAATTCAAAAACGCTCCAAGCTTTTTTAAAAGTTAAAATCATCAACGTCAGTCAAAAATGAACAAAGCTCTAAAAAAACGCGATTTCATTGACAAAATTCAAATTGTAAGCGTCTGATCGATTCTTGAAAGAATTACAATGTAAAGATATTTATAGAACTTTTATGCATATTTTATTTAAGAGGGTAATAAATATCGCTAATTTTGTTCATCCTGAACAAAATTAGGGATTTTAGATAACCTCCAATTAAATTCACTCTAAACTCGCCCCCCACACACTCATGCAATTCTATTCCAAAATCATTCCAAAGTCATTCACATTGTCAATTTCACGATGTTTTTAACTTAAGCAAGGTATCACATCTTGGCTGATGGATTACAATAACAACAGCGTAAACTCGACACGGTGAATGATTTATGAATGATAATGAAATGAAATTGAATGAATGCGAGGAGAGAGTTTTGAGTGAAATTAAAAGGGGGTAATCCAATATCGCTAATTTTGTTCCGGATGAACAAAATTAGCGTTATTTATTACCTCCCTTTCATAAAATATGCATGTAAGTTCTATAAAAAGCTTCATATTTCTTCACAAACCTATCAGACGCTCATACTCTCAATCATTTCAGTTATTTCTTGATTTTTTTTAATGAAGTTGTTGATCTTATCTTATTAGTGATTTTTGAGCGTTTTGGGGGTGGTTTGAGTGTTTGGAATGAATTTATGGAGCGCGGAGTGAGCGATCTAGAATGGTTTTGATTGAGATGCATGTCAATTTCATGATGTTGTCTGTAGTAATGAGACAAAGTCTTATTTCGAGAAAATAATTTTTTTCAATAAGGCTTGAGTTAGGTCTTCGTCTTTTTCCACAAATATACAGTATACCTCTTGAAGGATATGGCATCTTAGTTCTTTATCAATATAAAAATCCAAAAGGATTAACACGGAGATATAATAAAACAATCAAGTGTGCAATTTACGTCATCTTATGATATCCTCTAAAATGTCTTGTTTATACAGTCAATCCTGGCTACGTGACACAATGTCGGTTTTATATCTTTTTTTGTAGTCTACCTGCATTTTACAAATTGTAAAGATACATAATTAGAAAAACATTATCTAATAAAATACTTCATTAGATATTTTTATTCTTATTTTGTATCTTTACAATTTGTAAAATGCAGGTTGACTGCAAAAAAGATAAAAAATCTACTTTGTGCCCAACTAAAATTCGCCTACCTGCCAAAATCTGAATGAAATACTTTTAGCTCTGTCGATTTTCTACAGTTAAGATTATCGTAAAATAGACGAGGTGAATAATGTTGGATTCAATTTTGAAATGAAATTGAAGTGTGGAAAGCGAGTTTTGATGAATTCAAAGGGTGGTGATAAAAAGTCGAAAATTTCGTCCAAAACCGACTTAATTATCATTTTTCCTTACCTCCCTTAAATGAAATCTACTTACTTTTCTGTTGGAGCGTCTTCGTGAACAAATAAGACGCTTTAGAATCCACACCAGAAAATACAACCGTGCACTAGTCAGATCAAACTGAATGAAACGCTGAACGTTCCGAACGATTTCGCAGTGTTTTTTTGTTTTATTTTTTTAGCAAAATGGGAGCGGTTTCAACGATCAGGTGAGCGTTTGGAATGAATGAGAGGAGCACTTAGTGAAGGTATTTGATTGAGTTTGATAATATCAAGGTCAACTTAAAGATGTACTTAACTGTATATTTCAACAGTTGCAACAACGACAGCGGGAGCAGCGCCAACGAGAACGACAGCACTGGCAACAACCAACGATTTCGGTTGCAATGCGAATTGTTTGAATTTATACTGTTGTGAAATGCAAACTTTTTTCTTTTCTCGCATCAACCTTTGATACATATATAATCAAAGCACTGACAGTGCTGATGGTGAAAGTAAGTACAGTAAGATGAGAGAGATATTTGAACAACTACTCAATATAGGAATAATCTGGAACTATGTCCAATCGATAATTTAAAGTTATTCCAACTAATAAAATTTTTCTTGTCAAGCAAATTGAAAGCCACCCAAGTACAATATCTCGGAGTGTTGGTTGAATATTTTTCACATATAAAAACAAGCTCTGCTCATAAAGGGGGACCTTTTCATTACAATGATATTTATTCCTTCTGTAATTGGGTGCCTGAGATAATTCTTGCTGAGAACAAAATCAAAGTATGTGTTTATACAGTGTTAAGACATATACTTTGCTTCTGTTTTAAGCCCTCGGTATGCTGACGCGGATAATCCATACGCCCGATTAAAATTCCTTCTACTACTTGTATTTCAAAAGGAAATTTTCCTTATCTTCACCACATGATAAAGAAATCTTATATCACGCCATTCAAAAAATAAACAATGATCTTGTGGAGAGAATCTCTTGAGAAATTCTAAATTGACTCTAAATGGGCACTTCTTTATTTCAAAGCCATAAAGAGGAGACTGGTTGTTTCTTACGTAGTTAGACTGGCGAACGAAAACGTTCTACACATTGTGAAATTTATAAATTGAATTACAGAATTTACTTTGGAATGACATTGAATGAGCGCATGGGGAGAGTTTTAAGTGAAATTTAAGGGGGGTAATACATGGACAATATCGCCAATTTCGCCCAAATTGGACGTATTTACAGTTAACAACATCGTGAAATTGACAAGATGAATGATTTGGGAATGATTTAGGAATGAAATTGCACGAGTGTGTGGAGCGAGTTTTGAGTGAATTTAATGGGAGGTAATCATATATCGTAAATTTTGTTCAAGATGAACAAAATTTGCGATATTGATTACCTCCCTTTAATGAAAAAGACATTCAAGTTTTAAACATGGCTTCCTATTTTTTCAAGAACCTATGAGACGCTAATGATTTGAATAATGTTAGTGAAATTGCGATTTTTCTTAATCAAAATTAATTTTGAATGACGTTGGTTATTCTATATTTATAAATTGGTTTGAACGTTTTTGAATGGTTTGAGTGAGTGTTTGGATTGAATGAATGAATGGAGCGCTGAGTAAGCGAATTAGAATGGTTTTGATTGAGGTGAATGTCAATTTTACGATGTAACTAGCTGTATCGATATTTCATTACCTCAATTTAGAAAAAAATATATGAGCCTGTGCATGTGATTTCCAACAATTTAGAATGTGCGCAAAGCAATGACTCAGGCCAGTCTATGCTTCCGCACAGTCTAGCCAGAGTCTTCACTGTGCGATTTGTAGATAGATAAGGCCTTAAACAGTCTGTAGACAGTTAGGCAATCCTCCATATACACTTAGTAACTGGCTGGGCTGGTAAATGTTTGCACCTCGCTCAGATGTAAATTTGTTCGAAATGTCAAGCACAGGCTCATATGTTTTTTTTTTACTGTTTGTGTATCTTTGATCGTTATTCAGATGTTAAGAAATCCACATCCAATATCAAAATAGTGCAATGATTTGATCCATTTGAATGAAAATTTGTTCACTGTGAACGATTGAAAAGAGCTTTTGTTCCTTCAGAATTTTGTAGCGTTTTTGAATGGTGTGAGTATGCAGTTTGAATGCATTAAATGGATCGCGTAACGAGTGATTTGAAATGGTTATGATCAAGGAGAGTGTTTAATCCACGATGTTACAAACTGTTGCTTAAACTATTACTTTTATTGATAAAAATATAAATATGAATATTAATTTCAATTAATATTCATAGTAAAAATCTTTAAATCCATCTTAATCATTTAAATCAAAAGTGGTAGCTTCGTACTTGTCATTAAAAGTAAAAAGTGTTTATTAAAAGGAATCACGCCGGCGTGTAAATCTGTTTGAATTATATATTAATGTAATCATTTCGTCCCATAGAATTTTCTTCCATATCACATCGTAAACAGGTTTTCAATCTGGCTTTAATGAAAAGACCTTTTGTATCGCATATCAACGCTGTATCGACCTTATCCACGTGTCTTCATGTAGCTATTCTCTCTCCGATCAAAACCATTCTAACTCGCTCATTCAGCGCTTCATTTATTATTTCATTCAATCAAACCACTCACTCAAACCGCACAAAAACGCTCCAAAATCATTAAAATAGTTCAAGCAATCAAACTACTAGTAAAATCGCTAGATTTCAGTTTTGAGGCGCCCCTGTTATTGTTATTGAATATTTAGTAAGCTATTTGTAGAACTTGTATGTATACTTTATTAATGAGAGGTTATAAAGATCTTTTTTTCATCTCGAACAAAATTTGCGATACTGCAGACCTCTCTCTTATTTCATTCAAACCTCGCTCATCGCCTTCATTCAATTCTATTCTTGAATTGTTCTAATATTGATCAACTTGTAAATTTCACGAAGTTCTCAGCTGTATTTTAACCTGTACGTGGCATTTCTAACAATTTCATCTGTACATGTATATTTGATATACTTTCGAAAAATAATTGAGGGACCAATCCTATTGTGAATGGCTTTTTGAAGTCTGTGTCGAGTGGTTTGGCCTGGAGCCTAACAGTAAACCGCCACTTTAAAATTCACGAACCTTGTGAATTTATACATACAGTTAAGCCCCGTTCCCACTGTCACGGTTTGGACCCCCGGTTAGTCCCGGATGAGTGGTCCGGGGGAAACCGTGACAAACCGGGAATACAACCGTGGCGGCACCGTGAATATCCTGGACCATCCGGGATGAACCTTGTTGATCCGGCAACCGACCCCGGATGTTTTAAAATGTTTAATACAACCGGCAGTCACCGGGACTCACCGGGAGGATGTCAAGAATCGGCTTTATCCGGAGAAACACCGGCATATTCCGGGGCAAGTCCGGTTCTCTACCCTGGCTCAACCGTGATAGTCCCTGATGATCCGTGGACATTTTCAGCTTAGCCCCGTTCCCACTGTCACGGTCTGGACCCCCGGTTAGTCCCGGATGAGTGGTCCGGGGGAAACCGTGACAAACCGGGAATACAACCGTGATATGAAGGGGCGATACCGGCGGCTACCGGTGCGCTACCGGCGACGACCGGGGTTACACCGGGTCGTACCGGGATCAACCGGGATCACGCCGGCCCCTGTACCGTAAATACACCGTGGCAAACCGGGAACAAATCGGGATAGTCCGGGGTCGAACGGGAAGATCCTGCTAGTAAACCGGGGGTACACCGGGGCAATGTCGGGAATATGGGAATATGAATAATTTTTTAGAGAAAAGATCCCGGATCATCCCGGAATACCGGCTCTTTCCCCACCGGGAGGTACCGTGGGTGTCCGGGACCAACACCGTGACAGTGGGAACGGGGCTTTAAGAACATTGTGAAATTGAAGAGGCGAATGATTTTTTAATGATTTTGGAATGATGTTAAATGAGCGTGTGGAGTAAATTTTAAATAAAATTTAAGGGAGGTAAAACAATATCGCTAAATTCGTTCCGGATAAGCATAATTTGCGATATTTATTACCTCCCTTTAATATAATTTGCATACAAATTCTAAAAAAGATTTCTTAGTCTTCTCGACCCTATCAGACGCTTTCAAATTCAAATAGGCAATTGAGTTTTTCTTACTGATCTTTTTTATGTAGTTGCCGAGCTTAATTAATTCATATGCTTTTGGAGCGATTTTGAATGGTTAATGTATGTGTTTGCAATGAATGAATGCATGCAGCGTTGAGTAAGCGTTCGAAATGGTGTTGATCGTGGTGAATATCAATTTTACGAGTATCAGTAACTGCAAGTGAAGTTCTAAGCTTTAAGTGACCGAAGTCTCGTACCTACACCTTGAATTAGATGTAGGTACGTACTTTCATTATTCACTGACAAAATATCTTTCAGAAAATAAAGTTTCATCCGTTTTTCAATAGTATCAAAAGTTAAGAAAAAGTTAAGGATTTTAAAAGTGTTTAATAAATATTTATTTAATCAATGATTTCACAGATAGCCAATAATGTTTTTCGTACCTACTGTGTGGTTTATCTTAAATTAGATCTACTTTATTTTATCTTTAATTGAAATTAAAGGTTTTATCCTTGATTCGGACATGTCTGCATGTCGTAGATCAAGATAAGAAGGCCATGGTTCCTTCTGATCTTAAAACTTTTACAAAATGAATGTGCATAATGCAGTCAATAACATCTGGAAATTGAAAAGGTGAATTATTTTGGAACGATTTAAGAATGATATTGAATGAGTGTGCGGAGCGAGTTTTGAATGAAATTAAGGGGGTGGGGGGTGAAACACTTATCGTCAATTTCGTCCAGACTGGACGAAATTGGCGATAAATTATTACCTCCCTTTAATAATAATCAACGTATTTTCCTGTAAGTGTATCTTTTCGGTTTAATCAGACACTTTGAATTCCACATTCGATATAATTTGGCCGATTTGAATGATCTGTTGATCGTTATGAACGATTTTGAAGCGTTTTACGACGATGTTGGAGCGTTTTTGAACGGTTTGAGTGAGTGTTTGGACTGAATGAATGGAGCGCTGAGTGAGCGATATAGAATAGTTTTGATCGAGGAAAATGATAATTTCACGATGTTGTAAAGAGTATGACATTCAAATGATCTTGACAAAACGTTTCTTTTATAGGAGTAATAAATATATTTTGGAATATAGAGCGATATAATGATTCAGTTCAGGAAATCCAAAATACAAAGATGTAGTTAGTAAAAACGTAAGAAAACTACACGTAGGAAGAAACAATGAAAAAAAAAGAAAGAAAAAAGAATGACGTAAATGTATAGGGCAAGAATGAAAGGAAAATGGACAGTAAAAGTCAAAGAAAAAAATATAGAAAAATCGAAAAAAAAAAAAATAATAAAAAATTCGAAAGAAAGAAAGTGCAAAACAAAGTGCGAAAAAAGGAAAAGAGAAATGTATCGTCAGAAGACAGTGTATACTTTAACCAGATGTACATTAAATTACAGACAGATTACATTAACTTTCCGGTGATTTTCCATTTTTCCTAAGACAATTTCATAAAGCGTCACCAACAAAAAGCATTTACTACGTGAAAAAAGGGGGGGGGGTAAATTTATACTACAAATGGACTACCAAATAACAAATTTACCGCCGAGAAAATGTCTTCACTCATGAGACACTTTTCACATTTTCACAAAACACAAAAATAATCCTGCTGTCAGAAAGTTCGACACGTAAAATCAAATTAAAGCGGGTTATGATAATAAATGTGAAAGTAAAATGAATGTTAACCTATATGTATATGAAGGAATTAAACCACAATGACAATATCACCGAACCCTCTTAATTCCGTCTTTATGGAGAAACAGAAACCTTTTCGTTGCGGAAATTTATATTTGTGAGCTTTAATGCGAAAAGGAATCATTCAGACATACGTGTGTGTAGGGTGTCAAAAGATGAAACGAATGATTTTCCCTGTGGTAGAAATTACCCGCTGGAAAGAGAAAGCATCGACAGCGATATAACTACAGAAGTATTCTGGCTGCCAGCCTCTTCTTTACTGTGATTTTTCAAAGGGAATTAAATCATTACAAATCTAACAATTAAGTCCCCTGTCTCTAAAAAGAAGTTTTGTTCAGCACTTGTTAATATGAAAGTGGATTAAAGAGGCTTGTAATAGAACTACAAAAGAACTTTTTCTGAAAATGCTAACAAAATCGACTGCGGCCAGTCTTCTACAGAAGTTACGGATTTTTGTCGATTACAGTTAACAGCATTGCGAAATTGACTGAATGGTTTTAGAATTATTGAGGAATGGATTTGAATGACTGCGATGGGTGCGTTTTGAGTGAAAAGGGAGGTGATTCAATGTCGCTTATTTTGTTCAGGATGATCAACATGAGCGACATTTGTTACATTCCTTTAAAAGAATATGCATAAAATTTCTATAAATATCTTCCTGTTTTTTTGAAGAACCGGGTAGACACTTAAAATTTCAATTAACTTAGTGAAATCGTGTTTTTTTTCTAGCTATATTCATTTTCAATGCAGTTGTGGATCTTATATTCTTGAATGGTTAGAGTGAGTGTTTGGAATGAGTGAATGGAGCGATAAGTGAGCGATTTCGAATGGTTTTGATTGAGATGAATGTCAATTACACGAGGTTACTTACTGTTAATCTTCATCGACAAATCATTGTATCCATGTATTCTAGTTGCGATCTCGCCTTTCGATTTCACCGATTGCTCGGTCCGTTCATCTCTTTTTTTTTTTTTTTTCATCTGGAAGTCGTGGGTTCGATCCCCGGTGGCGGCAAATATCCTTTCCGACGTTTGTCTCTCACCTATGGGTATATAATCGTAAACCTATGTGAGATAGCATTCGGAGGATAGGAAAGGGTGTAATGGTAGTACAGGTGAAAGAAGTACCAGGAATCCATTGTTAGGTGCTCCGGCCGCCGCGATATAACTGCGAAATTGTTGAAAGCGGCGTTAAACTCATTCCAACAAACAAACAATCATCTCTTTTTCAATCTTTATCATTTTTTTTAAAAGATAGCATTATAGAAAAGTGTCATATCCTTGAAAGTATAAATGATATCAAATATTACTTTATTTAAATTGGTATACAATTAATCTTAATATAACCGACAATTATACTGTTTATAGAGCGGGTACCAATTTATATTGACCCGACCTTGAGATCCTGTTACCCAAAATATTATAACAATCGTTTATAAAATGAAATCTGTCTGACGAAAGGGGACCATCTGGGTTAAGCGTAAAGTATCGAATCCTTTTCAGTTTGTTTGTTTGAATGGAGTTTTACGTCATTTTTAACATTATTTCAGTCATATCGCGGCGGCTGGAGCACCTAACAATGGATTCCTGGTATTTCTCGCACCAATACCACCATCACATCCTTTCCTTGCCTCCAGCTGCTACCCAACATAGTTCTACAGTTATCGACCCATTGGTGGTAGACAAATAGTCGGAAAAGATGAGTGCTGCTGTCGGGGATCGAACACAGGACCTCTAGATTGACAATCCGACGCGCTACCATCGATCCTTTTCAGACTGCACCGTCTGCGAAGGGTAGTTTTGGTCGGAAAATTTCTCTTTTGGGCTCATTTTCTGAATCTAAAATGATCATTTTACCCTTTCATATGCGACCTCTTATTTGCCTGCAGAGGAACCAGCACTGCGTTCAGAATGACAAAATGGTGCTAGCAGTTTTTCAATTATACCCCGCTTTGCACGAGCTCTTGCGTGCAAAGCGGGGTATAATTGACAGACTGTTTGCACCAATGAGTCATCCTGAACCCAGTGCAGATCACTTTCATTTATTTTGTATATTTATTTGAATGGGATTTACGCCGCTTTCAACATTATTTATGTTGTATGTCATGGTTTTTCTTTATGTTTTTTTTCCGCGCGAAGGGTTACATATATGAAATATGGTTTTACTATCTAGCCGTGATACTTATGTTGTACTAATCATTCACAAATTATGATTGAACCCTTGAACTAAAAACACTGATACAGGGACTGTCTGTAAAAAAACGGTACAGTTGAAAACATCGTGAAACTGACAAGATAAATGATTTTGGAATGATTTTGAAATGAAATTGAGTGAGTGTGTGGAGCGAGTTTTAGGTGAAATTTAAGGAAGGTAATCAAATATCGCTAATTTTATTTTAGATGAACACAATTATTTACTATAAATTATAAATATTACTATTTACTATATTTGTTTCCTTTAATAAAATATACGTACTCTTCTGTTTGT
This sequence comes from Fragum whitleyi, assembly GCA_948146395.1. NCBI lineage: Eukaryota > Metazoa > Mollusca > Bivalvia > Cardiida > Cardiidae > Fragum > Fragum whitleyi. The sequence goes on from OX411558.1 coordinate 12,216,738, forward strand.
GTGTCTTCGTAGACCAACCAGACACTTTAAAAACCACACTAGCAAAAAAAGTGACTTCATAAGTTGACATTTTTGTAGATTGGCCAGAATCAATAGTACATTAGGCAAAACATATAAACGGACACTTGTCTTTTTGTACAATTTCAAATACCAAATACTATGCGATAATTAGACGGCTACCCATATGAGATAGGCGAACAAATGCCTATTGCGTTGGAAAAAGGTAAAATTCTTGAATTATCAAAAGTCACCAATTTTAAATAATTGTTTGTGGGGTTTTTTTTGTTTTGTATTTTCTCAAAATATCGGCGAAACTAAACACCTTACGCATTTGGTCTTCACGGATGTATTTGCAATATATGGAGAGCACTTAAATGTAGCACCATAATTATTTGAAAGATATTTCAGTACTTGACAAACGATTTCTCAGTAAATATGAATCATTTGCCAGTCTAGGGTTGGGCAATTGGTTTCAAATCACTATCGATAATCGTTTTTTAGTTGGAAAGATAAATCAGCTAATGATTGATTGTACAATCATTTTCTTAGAAATTAATATAGCACTCCAAGCAGCCTCCTTTGAAGAATAGAATGACTGAAAGTTTAGTTAAAACTCATGATCTTAAGACTTTTTCTGCAGATTTTTCTATCAACGTCATGGCTTAGCATGAAACAGTTGTAACTGCCTATAAACATATAGGCAGTTCCAACTGTTTCAGGCTCAGCCATCAAACTGATGTCAGTCTTGAAAACAATGAATAATGGCTTTCATCTATGTGTTAGGAACTGATTTATCAATTATGAAATTTCCTAGTCGATTATCACAATCGGAAGGCCAAAACAACTGATTATCAATTATAATCGATTAATCTGCCCATCACTACCAGTCTCTTGCTAGAAGTGAGGTTATTTATTCATATTTTCGAACGTTTCAAACAAGAGGAACTGTGGGGCAAATAGAGAAAGCATGTATTATTAACTTGCGCCTAGTTGGTTTCCTTTTTACACATGACATTTTATTAATTCTTCCTGAATTCTATGTTTACTTCTATTTCTACTTGACTTTCTGAAAGCTATTCTAACTATAAGAATACAAACAAAACCCTGCCACTTGAACTTGGTAAGTGAAGTCAATGTTTACCTTTTCTATCTAACTTTTTGTGTCGTCGACTAAAGCCATTTCCGTCCATTTCATATTGACCAGACATTTGGATTTGGAAACAAAATTAATAAGATAAAATCAGTTTAAGTTAGTAGACCCGTAATAGGTCCACAAAATTTCGGAACATGTGATCTTAAACAATGCAAACCGAGGTTTCCAAATGAAATCATGTGGAAACATCGGTTAACACTGTTTAAGTTCTTGGAATCCTAAACGGTGTGGTACTGTTACAGCCTTAAATTTAAAAGGACAAAACTTGATTCGTCGATTCGGAGCTTTTGGCTAGACAAAAGATTGATTGCCGATGGGCAAACGATTGAATAACGCTTTCAAGAATTGAACAGTACAATTTTAAACATTGTGGAGTTGACTAAGTGAATGCTTTAGAATAAAATGCAATTATTGGGAGGAGTGAGTTTCAGATGAAATGGGTGGGAAGTAGTTCAATTTTGATATTTTCGTTTTTTGTGTTTTCAAGAACAAATCAGACGTTGAAAATTCACTCCATCTATTTAAGGTCGTACAATAATTTAATTTGATTTGAATAATTTATTGGTCGTTTTAAACGATTTTGAACAATTTCGGAGGGTTATCGAGTGATAGGAGTGAGTGTTTTGAATGAATTAAGCTTTGAGCGAGTGAAATGAATTGGTTTTAACCGAGACGCGTGTCAATTTCACGATATCATTGACTGTATTTTTTTTATATTTTTTTAATACACTGCATGTTCCTCACAATCACAGGTTCTATCAGTATTGCGGTAAATATAGACATAAAGTCTGGGTCAATATAAGAAGGTTAAGAGCTGAATTTGATATTAATCCGTATCGTTGAGAACCGTCGTTGTTGGAAGTCAATGGATGTCCAATTCACCCAACTTTTCAGCTATAGTCCTTGTTTGTATTTGCAAATTGAATAATCAAATTATTTTAGGGCTTCTGAGTCCAATGAACTAATCATTAGCACGCATTGCACGTTATGTATAGATATTATATAGAGAGCAATCGTTTGCTTAGGTGTAAGATCGACTCATATTTCATTCATGATTACAAAAGCTATATTTCCACTCGGGGCTCCGCCACTCGTGAAAATATAGCTTTTGTTGTTAACGAAATAAATACCAATCGATCTTACTCTGAAAACAAACAATTATTCTGTTTCCTATTTTCAAAAAATGAGACAAAATGTGAAAATTGTAGGACAATTTCCTTTAAACAAGATATCTAGCACGTGAAAGCTAGGTAACGTTTATAGTGACGTCACTGATTGTGTCCTTCTTAGATAACCTCAGATGTGGTAATATAATTATGCGAAAGTGGTGTATAAGTTTTTGCTTTGCGGGGAAATTATCAAATGATAGTCTACCGTTTTTTTTTTCGATAAACCACAGCAAAGCATTAAAGAAAAAATAATTTATCATCAACCAAATATCATAAAGTCTTTAATAATTTGTTTATTTGCAGTACAGTTTATTTGAACACAGATTAGAATGCAGCTCTAGAGTATTGAAACACGTCAAATAGGGGAGATGACTGAACGCCGAAATCAAATTTAATAACAAACATTACTTCCCTTCAAGTTAGTCTGTGTGATTTTACCAATCGTCCAAAGCGTAGAAATATCGTCTTCTTAATGAAGAATATACCATGTGTTTGTGGATTATAATATATGTGTTCTAAGACTCCTTGGTTGTTTCGTCAATGTTTATTACAGCAGTGTCAGCGACAATTCCGAAAAGAGTTAACAACAGAGCAAGTAATCATAAAGTAGCAATGCTACAGGATTTTCTTCCATTCATCAAATGAGAACGATATTGCCTCTATGATGTGTTTATTCAATGGTAAGACCTAAAGGCGAGATTCGCCTTGTTTTGCTCCATTCTCAGTGAAAGAAAAATGAAAAAAGAAGCAAACAAACAAAAAGCACGCAAAACCAATCGTCGTTTAAATGTCTCATTCGAAATCAGATTGTTAGCTATTAAATCCGGGAAACCGACCTGGCACTTGTGACTTCGGTTTGAGGACAAGTGACCGACCTACATAGGCTACATGGGCTGACATGGAGGTTTGTCTGTTTAAAGCATCGTTATACATTAAGAGTTTAGATTAACCAATGAGAACTCACCTCTCATCTCTGGTACAGTCGTAAGATTTCGTCTCTCTGATTGGTGGAAGTACCAACTCTCGTAGCGTGTACGAGAACATGGCGTCTCTCTTCATTCGAATATAATGGTCAACTTGACGTTCGTCAAACAGCTGTAGGCCTCGACTGGGCATGCTGATCTTCGGAAACATGGTGTGTAAACCTGTGAATTATATAATTAAACTATGTACATGTTTACATACATATGCGAATTTGTATGGCATTTTGTTGGCGAGTATGAAAGTTAAGCATTGGATAAATTCTAACCGAACGTTAATATCAGCCAATCAGAATTGTTGTTTCAATTAAAACAATTGAAACATATGACTTTTGTATAATATAATTTTTTAACTATTTTTAACAGTTCGCCAAAATTACAGCAGCAGAATGTTTTCTCAATATCATGTGATCATCACGTGGTGTATGGAGAGTCACTGACGTAATTTGTGCGAATTACTCTGATGTGCAACTCGTTTGAGTTTACTCGATTTCTGTATCTACAAAGTACATTATTCAAATAATCTAATAAGGACAAATGAGGAATCAATCTCTCATCCTGATATGGTGATTTATCTTCATAAAAAAACTGCTCTAAATAGGGTGTGTTGTCGTAGCTATGATTGCTCATAAAGGCCAAAGAGAAATGACCAACGGTAACTCTAATTCCGGCACAGTTTAGCATAAAAATGAATGAAAAAAGACAAAAGCTGTGAACTTCGGGATAGTACTTACTATTAAACTTACTATTAAGTATATATGTGGAAACGAGCATTTTTTGTTAGCTCTGAAATTAAATATGTTCACAAACTAACCAAAATTCCGAAATTCTTGAAATCCGTTGTTTCTGAAGACACAGCAACCGAGTAAGCAGTCCTCCATTCATGGTTTGGCGGGAATTTACTCACTCTCACTCTTATATTTTGTTAGTTTATATAACCTGGGGCCTCTTTCAAGAAAAATATCGTACGATTTATCTTATAATTATCGTACGATTATATTTAAGACGGTCGTAAACGGCTTTCACAAAAATATCGTTGAAAATCGCAGTCTATACGACCTCATAAAATTATCGTCAAGTTGATCTTTCACATCTGCACGTGCTGATCATATGATTTAAACTTCTGCGTTAATGGGGAAATTGTCCGCTTTTTACAAAACCAAATAGAGTAAATAAGCAAACTGACCGTAGAAAAGCCATTTACTTGTATATTAATGCATATTCAACAAGGTTTTTTAAACTAAATTCGTCGAACTAGATATCTAAATATCTATGTAAAGATAATTATACAAGTGCTAATAATTGCATAGTTAATTTAGCTTACACTGTCGATTCCCTTTCCAATGGGAGTACACCGGCTATCGTGCCGAATTTGGAGCAATCGAACATTAGACCGCATGGTAAAAATGCACTTGTTCTAGTTAATTATCATCTCCACCATGTTTTCGGTGTATGCCTTTATTATCATTTTATTCTATTATCATTGGTGTTTGTTTGGTTGGTTGTTTTTTGGTGAAGGATTTGCATGTATAAGAATACAAAATTGTTTAAAGGTAAGATGAAAAAATGGCTCACCCATTTCTCTTATATGTATTTGTTATGTAATTCTTCAAATCTGTATAGTTCTGTGCCTATGTGGACTGTATTGAAACGAACTATAAAAGGATGGTATTGAAACGAACTTAAGATGGATATTATATTCCATCGCTTTCATACAAAATGACCGATAACTCTAAGTTCGGTTCTAGTACAATGCTCGATGTCGTATCCGTGTAACTACAACAGTTATATGTAGCTTAGACATGTTTCATCTGGCTTAGTATCGCCGTTCACTTATTGTATTTTTTGATTATTTGCTCATTTCATATTTGACGAAAAGAGAGAGAGAGAAAAGATATCGAGTGCAGTGGTTTTGTTGTTGTTGTTGTTGTTGTTAATAAGAAATCCTCCTATTTATCAAGAATTGTATGGTTTTCACTATAGGTTGTGGAATTTTCCTTTTAAATATTGTAGTTCTTGAAGCATAAAACACAGGAAGCCACATTGCATAAGGTGAGAGTAATTTGTTTTTAAAAAAAGTAAGTAGCTTTTATATAATGTAAAAAATCTATTGATTTGGTATCTCCCACTTTCTGTGTCACTAGGAAGGGTTAAGCAAACATTTTCAGTCATGATCATAAAAGGGTCGCTTCTTACGGTAAAAAAAACAACTTATAACCACTATCTAAACATTTTGCGACAATCGTACGATTATCGCAGAGTAAAATCAAATAACGAAATGATGGTACATCAATTGTTTTCAATATATCTCGTTTATTACACTATATTGTACTGGGAAATTTGGCAAGTGTATAGCTAAATAATTGCTCTAAAATCCTCGAGAGCTAGAAAGGAATCTGAGAAAATTTTAGGCTCATAGAGACAAAATCGTAAAATTTACGACTGGTATAAAGGTGTCGTATATTTTATCGTAGATTGCACGATACGACGCCTTTCTTGAAAGCCAAAAAGTTTCTTGAAAGCCAATTTTTATCGTACGATTGCGTTACGACCAAATTTCAATCGTAGGACCTTTCTTGAAAGAGGCCCCTGGTTTTATAAGCTCTAGTTTAACGGATATGTTGAGACTCCAAGTTGTTTTTCTTTTCAATGAAAAAATACATCGAATTTGCAAACAACAAAATATATTTTTCGCATTAAACATATGCACGATTTCTTTTATGAAAGGTCAATATTATAGCTTATTGAATTTATATGGGAATATATTGTGTCGGACGAGTTTTTTTTTTGGTAGAGTGCCCGAGCTTGCGAGGGCAACTACACCAAAAGAACGAGTCCGACACAATATATTTCCATTTAAATTCAATAACCTTTTTATTGTATACTTTGATATTGTTGGACGATATTCACTTCTTAATTATTCTTTTTTTTACATCACCTATACTTCAAAAACGATTTTTTGTTTAAATTTAAACCGCCTTTTAATAACAGTTACGCAATACACCTTTTCCCGCAAAATCATTTCCGTTATATTTTCACGTTCGGATGAATACATCCATTGCTATGAAGTGACAGTGTAAACAAAAAAGACGGCGGACATTTTTGTGTCGATTCGCGATTTCGATCTTTAAATACGCGTGGATTTCGACTTACTTTGAATAAATATATTTATAAAAAAAATGTTCATTTGTTATTCTTACCAGTTACATGTTCCAGAACTGACTTAATCGGCCGACTTGATACATGTACCGGAGCTGACTAGCGATAGTCATGAAGGACAGGACGGAGTGAAAGACGAGATAAAGAGAAAGATAGGGAGGAAGAGAGATAGATACTAGAATTATGATAGACACAAACAGATGGGCATGAATTGTTTTTGAAAGAGTTACAAAAAAACATAGACAAAGAAGAAACAAAAACAGTGGTTTGGAAGAAATTTGAGGGGGGGGAGGGCATCTGAGTCGACGAAGAGGGGGAGGGGATGAAATGGTTTATTTCTCGGAAAACGTTTCAAATAGATGAAAACAAACACTGGTATATTGCCCATTAGGCATTCAAAGAACTCGAAACGTATTTCTTTACTCTCCTAAAACTATTTCTCGAATATTGAACGCAAAAAGAAAGCGTTGATAATGTGATTTTATGTTGACTTATGCACGGGGGGTGATGTTCATAATCGGAGCCACTGGCTCCGCTTTCAAAATCATGTGTGGAACTTCCGCTCCACGTGCGTCTCCGATTATGTAAATGTAACATTTCATTTTTGGACTGAAAAAATGGGATAGGTGTCGGAACTTCCTCATTTATATCGGATTTTATTCATTTATCATTAAAAAGTCGAATGCTATTCGACCAGTTATACATTTTGCCACGTTAACGTACTCAAGAACTGTAAAAACGCTCGTTGGTTTTTGTTAAAAATGATTTCTTCTCAGAGCAATCTTGAGCCAGGAAGATCAAAACACGTGTTTTTACCTCCAAAATGCAATATTCTGGACAAGATTAATAACGTATACTATTGTTTTTAGTATGACCATTATTTTGAATAGAATTTGAAAAGAGATGAAAAATTTCTACGGAACGTGCCAATAGTTTGCCATGATTATCATACTTAGCATGTTTAGCGTTCCTGTTATAACAACGTCACTACTGTCGCTCTTTCAACGTTGATAATTCCATGAAATTTAATCGGGTAAAATCGGGTAAAATAGCGAGTGGTATCAAAAAAATTGTCACAAAGTTCGCGTTCGGATTCAAAGTTTTAAGAAATCCGATTTATATATCTTACAAAAAAAGTACGCAATGACCCTTAAAACGTCCGTTTTTTATGTCTCTCGTACCATTTAGTTCGGAATTTTCGGAAAGTTTTAAGGATATGTTTAAATTCCGATTATTGCATAAAATGAACGTTTTCGGGTCATCGTTTAGACAAAACCAGGGCGTTAAAGGGAGAAAACGTGTATTAATAAGTAAATTCACGTGCCGTTAACGCCCGTTTTTTTTTACTTAAATATCCTCGGTCTAGGCCTATACACTGTTGAATTGTGTTATAATCCGCTTTCAACATTTTTTCAGTTTTATCGCGGCGACTGGAGCACCTAACAATGGATTCCTGGTACTTCTTTCACCAGTACAAGCATCACAACCTTTCCTAGCCTCTAGCTGCTATATCACATAGGTCTACGATAATCAACCCATTGGTGAGAAACAAATAATCGGATAGAATGAGTACCGTCGTCGGGAATCGAAACCGGACGCCTATACACTGTATCAGTTCCATTGTTCACATTAATATATAGCATAAATAAAAACGTCGGTTCTATTCCCGCGTTAATTTTTATGACGTCATTGATATACCAAGCAACGTCGGTTTAAACAAATGTGACGGCGCAATGCATAAAGCATTTTTTCGACACATTATCGGTTTTGGTGATAGTTTTACAGCTAGTTCCTAAGAATGAATTTATAATTTCTGTTAAAATAGATACTATAGTCTTTCTTTTTATGCAATAATAGCATCAACTCACGTTTCTTTTAGGCGATAACATTTGCAGAGACCCTCAAAATGCTTTAACAACCTCGTGCTTCGCACTCGGGCGTCATTTTATAGAAAATTTTGAAACAGACTAAGAAAATGCTTGTTCTTACATAGAGCAAAATGTGTTGTTTTAAAAACTCAAAATTGTCAGGTACAACAAGATATTTTTTTAATCAAATATGAAATTTAAACATTTTTCGAGGATCGTTAAGAAATAGGCTAAAAGTCCACCCTAGAAAATAATCGCGTTTGAAAACTTTTTCGTTTCGAAAAAAATGAACGCAATTGAATAACTATGTAGGATTTATAAACAAAATGTATAAAGTATTAAAGTAAAATTCTTTGGATAATTAAAATGCAAAAAATATTGTATAGTGCCACATTTTATTGGCGGTATTGTTTGTCTCCATAAACATTATACATGGAAAGTGTGTGATTTTTCTGTGAAACGGTTTACTTCTGTTGAGATGACTTAAAATATTGATGAATGGATTCTATGCGGGTTTTGTACATAAAGTTGAAATAGAAAATAGTATCTAACATTGTGTTAAAAATTAGTTTATGTGTAAGTAAAAGATATATCTGAATTAGGGTTTTCAGATGTTTCCTAAACAAATTAAAACCGTGCGTTTTTGCGACGTCAGGTTGATATTTGAACACTCATCTACGCTCTCTTCATTCCAACTTAATGTACAAAACCATATATTTAAAGAATCCATAATAAAAACATATCAATATTTCTTCTACTAAAGGAAATAAACATCGTAATGTTGGTCTTAAAATTGTCCCACTGGCGCGTTTTTTTTGTTTTTTTTTTTTTGTTTTTTTTTTTTTTGTTTGTTTGTTTGTTTTTGTTTTTTTTTGTTTTGAACGTTATGTCATTTTATAAGTATTTCTTAAATATTTCACGATCAGGGAACCGTTTAATACAGTTTCCCTTCGGTTAGGATTTTGCATTCAGTGGTTTCCGTATCACTGCTCTCGCGAGTATAGCATATGAATGTGATATAAATCATATTTCTGTAATATGTTTACATTTTTTACTTTTAATAACTTGCTTAATATTGTATATTTTACAAATGACTGACGGAATATAAACTATTTTCGTTGCTTTCCTCGAATTTTATTTGAAAACCATCCATTTTACGTTATTTATAAAAGGACGTCATTTGTCACAGTCGTGACCGCCAACTTTTGCCGTTACGGCTTAACGTGCGAAGTATAATTAGGCAGGCCAAAAATACTGGCAGGCATCTTTATCTCTTTTCAAATTCAATACTAAATGATAGCCATATAATTATCTTGTACGTACATGTTCTAAGGAATATTAATGTAGCTGACTGTCTAGTCACCGGAATTTTATGATAAAAGTAAACACGATGAGGTGAGACGTAACATAGACAACATACGTCGTGGAATGACGAGAAAAGTCGCACCACGAAACCAGCAGAAACTTCATATCGAAGGAGGTTAGGGAAGAAGAATAAGACACTCCACAACTTCAGAGCCAGGATACATAATCAGAGCCAATCCACATAATCGGAACCAAACTTTTTTCTTTGATTTATCTCATATTGTAGGCAAGTATATTGGGGTAGAGTATTGTGGTTGTTTTGTTAAACTGGTGCATACTGAAAACAAAAGTATACGTTATTAATCTTGTTCAAAATATTGCATTTTGGAGGTAAAAACACGTGTTTTGATCTTCCTGGCTCAAGATTGCTCTGAGAAGAAATCATTTTTAACAAAAACCAACGAGCGCTTTTACAGTTCTTGAGTACGTTAACGTGGCAAAATGTATAACTGGTCGAATAGCATTCGACTTTTTAATGATTAATGAATAAAATCCGATAAAAATTAGGAAGTTCCGACACCTATCCCATTTTTTCAGTCCAAAAATGAAATGTTTACATCTACATAATCGGAGACGCACGTGGAGCGGAAGTTCCACACATGATTTTGAAAGCGGAGCCAGTGGCTCCGATTATGGACATCACCCCCGTGTTATGGCAAGGTAGCAACCAGAAAGTAGTCCAGTCCAATAGTGCACGTGAAAATAATCTTAGTGCAATATCGAACTATGCAATATCAAAAAATATTGCACACTTTCCTCCCTTTCAAATACATACAGACAATATCAAAGTATATAATAAAATTATCATTGTCTTACATTATTTTAAAACTACAGTTACAGTAGAGAACATGGTGAAATCAAAATTGGGATTCTTTTTGAATGCAATTGAATGAGTGTGTTGTGTGAGTTTTGAGTGAAATTCAAGGGAGGAAATACAAAATCGATAATTTCGTCCAAATTGGACGACATTATAGACATTCTAACCTCCCTTTCCTAAAAAAATACGTAGTTTTCTGTTTGTGTGTCATCACGAACAAATCAGGTGTTTTAAAATCTATAGTAGCCAATAAAATCGTAGAAAACATTGATCGAGATAATGAAATGTTGATCTTCTTGAACGATTTTTAAGTGTTTTTGAACGATTTGGAGCTGTTTTGAACGGTGTAGGTGAGTGTTCGAAATGAATGATTGGAGCGCTGAGCGAGGGTTCGGAATGGTTTTGATCGAGATGATGGTCAATTTCACGATGTTAGTAATTGTAAGATTGTCGTGAAATTTGAAAGTGATTTTTTTTAAATATTTTTGAAATATTGAGATACAGCAAAACTCTGAAATGTTGCCGTGATTCTACATGTAGTAAGGTTTCCCATACATGAAGGTGACCTAGTTTATATTACCTAGTTTTGAAAAATGAATTATTTAAGACAGTTTGTTCGCAGATACCTTGGTAAATTTAGCACTATATGAATGATATGTGAATGAGGAAACAAACAATGGTTTGAATGTAAACTTTTGACCTAATTATTATATTGATGTGGTACTTTGAAATAAATATTCTAGATATTTTCTGACTGGATATATACGAGTACCATTTCCAACCTTGATCAAAGCACTGAAAGTACTGATGGTGAACGAACCTGATGGCATTCTAGAGTGATATATTGAATTCAATGAGAAAAGAGAAATTATGAATGTAAAAAAAAAAAAAAAAAAAAAAAAAAAATAGGGAAATTGTCTCGACAAAATTTCCGCTATTTGGAAATTTCACTGCAATTCAAAGAAAGGGAAAGAGAGGAAAATCCTGTTAGAATAATATTTGTTAGAATATGCGTTGTTACTCTGTGAAGATTTCTTTTACACACTTGAAAAGGGTACATTTATCAATTAAACATAAATGGGGAAAAAAGATTTAATCCTATCTAAAACTGTCTTCAATCTATATTCAATGGTGTTTGTTTTTACAAAATTAATTGTTATCATGTTTAAGCTTATTTCAATGAGATTAATTGTTGTATTTGTTTTAACTTTTTTTACCCATCTTTGTTTCTTCTCAGAGGATGAAAATGTCTTTGAGTACCAAACAAAGAAACACGTATGAGTATCAGTCAGTCCTGAGTTAAACTGTCAAACTGTTTGGAGTTATGATTTGTAAACTTATTAATAGTAATTTAAACCATAACCTCAGAGATTCATTTTTATCATATCTGAAGCCAAAACCACTTCCCTAATTTACACTTATGTCGTTATTCAATTTTATAGCACAAGCTATCTGCAGGATGAGAAATATTTAGGTATAGATTGAAGTGTGTGTGTGTATTTGTAGGATTTAGGTCCCTCCGTGCTCTAGGCATATATGGTATGGACCATGAGAGAGAAAGAAGCGGATACAAGGAGATCCGGGTTCATACGCCCCTAGCTCTTCTACGAATAGACCTCCTTAGTTCTTTAACGTGACCAGTGTAAAGCACCGATACACGCGAAGCTACCTCTGGGTTTCTTACCAGTTCACTTCTAGTTGGGCGGAGGATAGCAAGTATCCTTGAAAATTCCTGCCGCGTTCGGAATTCGAACCACAAACCTAAGGATTGGTTGTCTTGTGTTTTCCCACTAGACTACCGAGCCGCCCTATATAGATTGAAGGAGGTTTAGTGCCCTATTAGTAAAATTCATAGATAATTTCTGTTTAAGGTTTGGAAATTAAAGTATAACTTTTTATATTAAATACCGGTAATTGCTTCATAGTAAATTGCATACTAAAAGTCTTTATAACTGTTATTTTTGTAACCTTATTTCCACATCAAAGCGAATTAGAATCTTATTTAAGAAATTTATTTTTTTAAAGGTAGGTAACAATTGCATGACTATGTCTGACAAATAGTATAAAACAATGTTTTTTTCCTGACTTTCTTCCCAATAAGAATTGAGAATCCTTACAATTGTTGGTTTATTTTTTGCACGAGAGCCTATTTTTTACCTTCAAGAGTTTGGATGCCAGTAAAATCACTCACTATCGATATCTTATTACAGTATTGCGGCTAATTAGACTTTTCTGCTCGGAGCTAGTTTTTGCTTAAACTGTAGTTAACCAATTCTTAACGAATTTTGGGAAGGATGGAGCCAGTTTTTATTCATCGATTAAGATTTTTTTGATTTCTGTAAAAAACGCAATGACTTTTCCAGAATGATATAACAACTAAACCCGCCTGTCGAATTGTAAACAAGTGCATGACGGATCTGGTCCCCCCTTGACCACGGCAATATCTACTCGTCAATTGGAGTGGTATCTAGGGTTGAATATTTAGCTATCATTTATTTAACTTTCAAATAAAATTTTGAATTGATATGGTTTTACAGATTAATAAAAAACCCGCAAAGTAGAATGGCCCCAATGAAATATCTTCCGTGCCTGTCGCATTTGGTATTCGCCAATATTCGCTTCTGAGACAGACGAATACGATACGTTTTCGCTTGGAATAAGATATTCGGTTCGCCGAATATTCGAGTGTATCCGTACAGTCTTACTTCAGCCACCGTATTTTTACAGAATAAAATTTTAATAGCGGCGTTCATCCCTATTCAAATAAAAGGTTCAAGAAAGGTTGTACACTGTGAAACGCGTGTCGAATAATTCTTAAAACCCGTCTCGAGACTGACTGTCGCGTGTTGAAAAGTTATGTAAAACCGGGTTACCGTTTCTAGCACAAGGTGTCCGTGATGTATCATTCGTCTCAACCCGGCCGATTCTGTAACCTACATTTTAATCGGAGACGTCGGAGATCGCCCGAGTATTGCCGAATGTAAGTTCAAGAGGGCACGACCTAAATAGACACATATTTCCGGCTAATTACTACAAGTTGCACCAGCGAAGGCTTGGGTCAAAAACATAGTATATGTCTCTACAGTGTTTAAACACAAACTTTGTTTTTGCCCTAAACTCTCGACAACCTTACGCCGATCAAAAATTCCCTTGATAAACATTATAAGCTCGTTTTGTGTTTTTCAAGGCGAATTGTCATTATCTTCACTTGAAGGAGAATAATAGTATCACGCCATTAATAGAAGAAACGGTGATTTTGCGAAAAAAAAATCTGGAAAGATACTAAATTGAATCTTAAGAGGCGCTACTTTATTTCGAATGTATTAACATCCCACAGGATTTTCCTGACATAGTATAACACTGGTGAACGACGTTCGTTCGCCAAAAAATAACGTATCTGTAAAAAAGACCTGCGATCAATATGGAAACGTTCGCGAAAAGGATAGATGAAGTACTATTTTTAAAAGGATGTTTACAAGACATTTTTAGCAAAAGACTGTCAGTTACATACAGTTAACAATATCGTAAAATTGAGATAATGAATGGTTTTGGAATGATTTAGGAATGATATTGAATGAGTGCGTGGAGCGAGTTTTGAGTGAATTTAATGGGAAGTAATCCTTTATCGCAAATTTTGTTCAGGATGAACAAAATTAGCGATATATTTACCTCCCTTTAATAAAACGTATGTATTCTTTCTGTTTGTACGTCTTCGTGGACCAATCAGACATTTGAAAGTCCACATCAGCTAATAAAATCGTACAAAAATTGATTGATGTAAATTTTATTGTTGAAAGTCTTGATCGATTTTTAAATGTTTAATAATGATTTCGGAGCGTTTTTGATCGATTTGAGTGAGTGTTTGGAATGAATGAATGGAGCGCTGAGTGAATGAGTAAGAATGATTTTGATTGGAATTAGTGTCAATTTCACAATGTTTTTAACTGTAGTTGTATTCACTGTTCGTGTAACATGTACATTATTTTTATTATTTTGACAATATCGATGAACAAGTGAAGTTATACAGTTATTAGTTTGCTTTAAACCTAATTATTTTACATCGATTGGAAAACAGGTTGTTACAAGCTAGATTCATCCCTCTCGATTCTGCTTCCTAGAAAATTCACCAGTACCAGCGCAAAATGTGTGGACCAATGAAAGAACCAATATCGATATCCGCTACCGGGAATCGAACTCTGGACCTTTTGGTTAAGAGGCCGACGTCTCTCTCTAGACCACGGACACTTTACAAAACACACAACATTTGCTTTTGAAAGTCTTGACAGTGAAAAATCTTAGTCTCAAGGATAGTGAAAAATCTTAGTCTCAAGGATGAATCTTCCAAGTATAACGTAAAGAATAATTACATAGAACCTGGGTCACAAAGATTCAATCCCATATGAATACCATATGAGGTCAAGCTTTTGAAAGAAATAGATCTAGTCTAGCGGCTAAGACATACATATTACATCTCTTTGTACTCAAAGATAAATAACTTTTGAATATAACAAAACATAATATTATTTACTTAAAAGATTTAAAACGGGTCTTTTACACTATACATTTCAACTACATTGTATTTCCTTTCTGAACAGCAAACATACTCGTAATTATAGATATATGTTCATATAAAGAATATGAAGATCATAAAGAAAGAAATATAAATCTGCTATTTCTGATCCATATTCTGGGACCGTTTTACTAAACATCTTACGATCATTTTTTGCGTAAGTCAACACTTAAAGTTGCTTTTACAGTAGTAACTAAATATCGAATTCTGCCAAGCATCATCTCACTGGAAGCGTCTTCTAAAGACGATTCCGGTGAGATATTGCAAGGCAAAATCTAACAAAGAATTAAAACGTCGGGTACGATTTGTAATTTTTACTTACTTAATTTTTCGTAAGATGTTTAGCAAAAAACAGACCCCCGGGGTGTGGGTACTTTTCGAAATCATCTGAATGATATCTTCGAGTGGTACATTTAGTAACATTTGGAAATTCTCATCGATCAAGACCATTCTGAATCGCTCACTCAGCGCTCAAACCATTCATTCCAAATGTACTCACTCCATAAACGTTCCAAAATCATCGAAAACACTTCGAAATTATTCAAAACGATCGTCATTTCAATAAAAATCGATCAAAATTCCCCATGATTTTTTTGCCAGGGGTGTGTTTAAAGTGTCTAATTGGTCCGTAACGACTCACAAAGTCACAAAGGTATGTAGAATCTGATAAAGGGGGGTAATAAATATCGAAATCGGCGTTATTGGATTATCTGCCGTTATTTGTTATTCACTACTCGCAAATCGTACCTGGTATTTTTATTAATTGTTGGATTCTGCTTCGCAATATCTCATTGGAACCGCCTTAAGAAGACGATTCCAATGTTATGTTGCATGACAGAATTCCATTCTTAGTTACTACTGTAGAAGCAACTTTGTTTTTTGACTAACGCAAAAAATATCGTAAGATGTTTAGTAAAACAGTCCCCTGGTCTTTCTCGCACTAGAACTACAATCACGTCCTTTCCTTGCCTCTTGCTGCAATTCCGTCGAGGTCTGATGCATTTTTACGGAAATTGCCGAGTGATGTTCCGAATGGTTAAAGGGTCACATTGGCGGGTTTGTGAGGCACGTTTAATTTAATAATCACGATATTACTTAATTCAAGCTTGGTCTTTCAAGATCTTAGTCCTTGGATTGGTTATTGATTGTGTGGAGCGAGTTTTGAGTGAATTTAAAGAGAGGTAATCCAATATCGTTAGTTTTGTTCCGGATGATCAAAATTAATGATATTTATTTCATCCCTTTAAATAAAATATGCGCAAATCTTCTATAAATAGCTATCAGACGCTAACATTTACAACTAGTCAGTGAAATCGCGATTTTTTTTCTATCTTTATTTATTTTAAATGACGTTGTTGATTGGAGCGCTGTGTGATTGGTTTGGAATGGTTTTGATCGAGATAATTGTCAATTTCACGATGTTGTTAACTGTAATGTGCTTTAAAATCAGCTTATAAAATCGTAGGAAAATTGGATCGCTTTGAATGAAATGTTGATTGTCTTGAACTACATTTTCAGTGTTACGATTTCGGGGCTTTTTTAAATGGCGTTAGTGAGTGTTTGAAATGAATGATTGGATCGCTGAGCGAGCGTTTTTGAATAGGTTTGATCGAAATGAGTGTAGATTTCACAATGTTACTAACTGTAGGCAGAACGTCTATGTGGGATAAACAGGCAGTAGATAGGATGAAATTTGCTCGGCGGCATTAAGGAAACCATGTGTACAAGAAGGCAAATCAGTTGCCATAATATCGCTACATAAATATTGAAAGTTTCTCTAAACATCATCACTCAATCATCATTCCAAACTATCACTCAAATCATTCATAAATGCTTCCAAAATGACTTAAAACGATAAGATCAACAACTACATTCAAAATAGATATAGCTAGAAAAAAAATCGCGATTTCACTGATTTAATTGAAATTGCAAGCGTCTGATAAGTTCTTGGAGAAACAAAAATCTATATATAGAATATATGCATATATGCATAAAAAGGAGGGGGAAATAAGGCTTATTTTGTTCATCCTGAGCAAAGTTAACATTATTGGATTACCTCCCGTGAATTTCATTCCTAACTCACTCACCGTACTCATTAAACTTCATTCCAAAATCATTCCAAATTATTCACCTTGTCAATTTCAAGATGTTCTTACATGTACGGCAAAGCAGCAACAGCATAGATCTGCAAGTTTATGTGAGTATCGAGTAGCCGTTACAGTAAAGAACATGGTGAAATGGTCAAGGTGATTGATTTGGGAATGATTTCGGACTAAAATTGAATGGGGGTGATGAGTGAGTTAAGAATAAGATTAGAGGAAGGTAATCCAATATCGCGAATTTCGTCCTAGATAAACAAAATTAGCGATATTTATTGCCTCCGGTAATATAATCCAAATGTTGGCGCCCTCAAAACATGAATTAACCGTATAGTAAAATTATGTGACAGACGAATACTTACTTCATTTTTGTATTCCAAAAAGTTTGTCGACTGCAATATAATATTAAATGAATCCTTAGAAGTAGTGTCCAGACTTAGGTTATAATATTTGTAAACTATTTGTACATTAATGGAATTGAAATGACCTTCTTGACTTATGTCGATGATGTGACTTTAAGATACAGTACTGAATCCATCGAAAATAATCTATGAATGATCTTAACTTTTAATAGATGTGATATGCTACGAAAACGGGTCACACTAGCCCAGTGTTCGGGATGGCAAAACGGTGCGATCTGTTTGCAAATTTTACCTCACCTTGCAAAAAGTGCACGTTCAAGGCGGGTTCCAATTTACAAACAGCTGCACCGATTTATCATCCTGAACGCTAGGTTGATTTTCCGATAAAGAATTTTTTGAAAAAGAGATCGATTTTTAGCAGAGATCAAAAAGAAATGTCCTTTTTGAAAAAAAAGCAATAACTTCGATCAATGACAAGACAAGTACAGTATTTGGTGTGTTTTCTGAACAGTCCGCGAAATCTAGCAATGATTTTTTTTCATTTTTCATTTCTCAATTTTTCAAACACAGGTCTTATTTGGTCTGGCTTGTTCATGTATTCATCTTTCATCCCCGCTTTCCGAAAACCAAACATAGACCATTGCCAACATAACAAGACAAGTCAGCTACATAAGAAAATAAGATTCTGTGACATTTCAAAAACAGAAATCGCGACCTGAATAGATAATCTTGATTAATTTTCTCCTTCGAGTGGATTGTTTTAAAAGTCAAGTATATGGCAGATAACAGAGATCGAAGAATTTTAATCCCAGATACGAAGATTAGCCTCAGCTATTTCAGTAGCACATACAGTAACCAGCATCATGAAATGACGAGATGAAAGACGTTGGAATAATTTTGGAATGAAATTGAATGAGTGTGTGGATCGAGTTTTGAGTGAAGTTAATTGGAGGTAATCTAATATCGCAAATTTTGTTCATAATAACAAAATTAGCGATATTTATTAACCCCTGTAATGAAATATGCCTACAGGTTCTATAACAAGCTTTCGATTCCATCCAAAATCTATCAGACACTTACAATTTGAATATTGTCAGTGAAATCGCATTTTGTTTATTTCCTTTCTTTATTCATCTTGAATGACGTTGATGATTTCATCTTTAGTAACTTTGGAGCGTTTTTGAATGGTTTGAGTGAATGTTTTGAATGAATGATTTGAGCGCTGAGCGAGTGATTTGGAATGGTTTTGATCGAGATGAATGTCAATTACACGATGTTTTAACTGTACACTATCAGCATTGATAACTTATAATCAAAATATTTATACAATCTACAATTTCGTAAATAAATGATCAATTATGTCGGCAATATTATTCAGGGATGAAGAGAATATTTGTTGATTTCATTGTGGTATGTAACTATAAACCTAGTCACACTGTATGAATGCATGTTTACGAAGCAGATTTATGCATGAGTGTGATTAGGTTTTTAGTTTCTTACCACAATTAAATAAACACGTATCATATTCATATCTTACGATTAAATATAACGAAGCAAAAATATAAAGTTTTGTAATAAATGAAACAGGTTTCTAATGCTACTTTGTGTGGAAGCTTACAAAACAGCTGCGCAT
Source organism: Fragum whitleyi (assembly GCA_948146395.1). Lineage (NCBI taxonomy): Eukaryota > Metazoa > Mollusca > Bivalvia > Cardiida > Cardiidae > Fragum > Fragum whitleyi. The sequence continues at coordinate 12,235,913 of OX411558.1, forward strand.
TCAAAATTGTTTTCAATGGGAAATCATATCATTTTCTCAGCTAATCAGAATGCACAAAAAATACGGAATCATCATGGGTTAAATAATTCGGTCGTTGAAGAAAAAAATGTCGATAAGCTTATACAATATAATTATCACGACCAGTATTGGCAATAATTTCCATCGAAAAGTTTGTCAATCTGCAACATCTTCCTTACACGTTCAATTTTCTTGGCACTAATATTGAGAGTTTGTTGACTTTATTGACTTTATTGACGATTTGTCAATATCCTTTTTAGATATCATTTTCACGATCAACATTGACAATAACATTTTATCAAAATATGAAATTATCTTCGATATCACAAATACATGATAAGTAGTATTGGCAATAATATTGAGAATTTATGGACGTTATTAACGATATGTCAATATGCATTTTCGATGTAATTCTCATGACCAGTATCGAAAATAATGTTCAATCAAAAATTTGTCAATCTAAAATTACGGTAATACACAATCCGGCAATGATATTGTCAAGACTGGCAATATAATTGCTTGTGTGTGGACGTTTTTGACGATATATCAATTTACCGATTCAATGTTATTGTCAATTATGATGATAGCTTGTTGGTCGCTTAAGCAATCTCTCGGTGTATTAATAACTCGTACGCATATTTTCTTTGAATGCTCGCACTGTACAATTGAAATAGGTCAGGATCAAAATATTTGGATTCTTAATTTAGACAAAAATCTGAGAATAAATATTATTCCCACGGGACATTGGTCTCGTGCCCTGGTCACTCAGGTTAACTTAAAGCGAAAGTCATCGAAAAGTGGATACAATTAACAACATCGTGAAATTGACAAGGTGGATGATATTGGAATGATTTAGGAATGAAATTGATTGAATGTGTGCAGCGAGTTTTGATTGAATTTTATGGAAGTAATCGAATATCTCAAATTTTGTTCAGGATGAACAAAATTAGCGATAGTGATTACCTCCCTTTAATAAAATATGCTAACAAGTTCTATACATAGCTTCCTATTTCTCCAAGAACATATTAGACGCGTACAATTTGAATTATGTCAGTGAAAACGCTATTTTTCTCTATCCAAAATTACTTTGATTGACGTTGATTATTCTATATTTTCAATGGGTTTGAGCGTTTTTGTATGGTTTTGAGTGAGTGTTTGGAATGAATGAATGAATGGAACACTGAGTGAGCGATTTTGAATGTTTTTGATCGAAATGATTGTCAATTTCACGATGCTACTAAGTGTAAAATAGGATATTCCAAAGTCTCATTTAGCGACCACAACAGTATATGTTCGATAAGCGACCAAAACTATGTAACTACAGTTTTAAGGGCTGTAGGTACGAGGTCTCTTGCCTTCTCACGGATATTTCTTGATTCTTTATTAAAGTATCTAAAAACGAAAATAAATGTAACTAGATTTCTGATAAAGAGAAACATTAATCGAAAACTAAAGCGCCCTAAAATTTCCGGCGTTTTTTTATGTCAAACTTCAGTCTAGATTAGCTAGGGTTCATGAATTAAACAACAGACAAGGATTCCAATGGCTACTTTATCCGAAGTACAACAACAACAGCTACTAAAATATAGATTGGATCGCGGATTCGAGGCCCTCTTTAGACGGAATGATTACAAAGAAAAATCTTGATATAATCTACGCGGGTATTTTGTTTATAAAGGATAGCACTTTCAAAATGAAAGAGAATCATTTGTAAGTTGACAAAACCCTTTTCAATTTAAACTTTTTTTTTCAGTTCATCTCTTTAAAAATATTCAAGAGCTAGTTCTTTCGATGATAAATAATAGCGGATTTCATTAAAAGGATTCATAACTAGCCCCTCGATAATTCAAATATTTACAAGCTTAAATCAATATGAAATTAGTTCTTTAATACATACTTAAGGTAGCGTGATACTTCATAACGTTCCTTAAAATTAAGTGGATGACTTTACTCTTATTGAAATAATTGTAACCCGTCACGCGTAAAGGGACCATCTGAGTAGTGCGTAAAGTGTCGACCCTAGTCAGACTGCGCAGATTGAGCAGACTGTCTAGGGTCGAAACCTTTCGTAAGGTGTTTATTTTCTGAATCTAGAATGGTCAATCTACCTTCCAGTGAAAAAAAAAATTGAAGTGCGACCTCTGGTTGACCTATGCTGGGCGCAACCTATCTTTTTAAAATATTCATTTACGGAGTTCCTAGATGGTCCCTTTTTCTTGTTGTATAGGAAGGCAATGAATTATAAGGAGTAATGTAGATTCTTTTCTTTATCTATAAATTATTTCATGTAATTGGAATCATCAAGATTCGTATATTCCGATTGGCTATAAACCCATTTCATACCTGCATGAAAATAGTAAGTTTTTTCACAAAATAGTCTCACGGTCAAGTGCGTTTTTTATTATACTTTTTTACACATTTTTTGAGAAGGTAACACCTTTAGCTCTACAGCCAGTTAACCTAGATGACATAAACTTAACAAAAATAAATATTAACAAAAATTCTTTTTGGTCAGTTGGAGACCACAGGTTTTAACTACATTTAAAAATCGTGGAATTGGCATTTACCACAATCAAAAGCATTTTTAAACACTCACTCAGCACTCTAGTCATTCATTCATTCATTCATTCATTCATTCATTCATTCATTCATTCATTCATTCATTCATTCATTCATTCATTCATTCAATCATTCAATCAATCAATCAATCAATCAATCATTCATTCATTCATTCATTCATTCCAAACACTCAATCAAATTATTCGAAATCGCGCAAAAATCCTTCAAAAACGCTTCACAATCGTTCATTACGATCATCATTAAATTCAAATCGATAAATGATTGAACAAATTTGTTAACATTTATTGGTTTCAAAGCGTCTTATTAATCCGAAAAGATACACAAACAGGAAAATATATATGTTCCTTAAAGGGAGATAATTCTATTTCGATAAATTCGACGAAATTATTGATATGGTACATGTATTACCTTCTCCTAATTTCATTCAAAATTCGCTCCTTCCACATATGCTATATAATTCTGATATTCTGATTTAAAAACATCAACCGTGTCAATTTCAAGATGCTGTTACCTATAACATAGATAGGCCTTAGTTTTAACACTAATTGACACAAATTCAAACTCGTTCGAGATAACATGAAAAAAATGACTAAGTTTCAAGACATTTGAGCCCAAAATGTAGCATCTATGGGACCTAGGAAAGTTTTATGATATGCGTCTGTGACCAAGTCACTTACATAACACCTGACCAATTTTTCATTCGTCTGTTATATCATGGACACAATTATTCTCACCAAGTATCAAACAATTTGAGCCAAATATGATGCATCTAGACTATAGAGTGCACATTATGATAAACCCAATTACCTGGTAATCACCAATTGCCAAGTGTTACAATTTCGAAGTCGTCTGAGATATCCTGAAGATAATCATTTGGACAAAGTTTCAAGACATTCGACTAAAAAGAGAGACATCTAGAGTGAAACACACGTTTTTTTTTAGTTTTGTCCCCGGACCTAGTTTTTATCAGTTTAACCTATTTCGAAAACGTCTGAAATATCATGTACAGTTAACAACATCGTGAAATTGACAAAAGGATTGATTTTTATAATGATTTTTTCTTTAATGCTTTTCGGTGGTTTATCGAGAAATAACGGTAGATTATTACTTGATAATCTCACCGCAAAAGCAGTGAAATTATCAAAAACTTATACCCAGCTTTTGTGAATTTCATCCTATCTGACGTCATCTATGCGGGGCGAAATAAGTGACGTCACAATGAAGGTTGCATAGCAATCTAGCGCAAAATGACGCGTTTTACGAAAATATGTCCCAGAAATTTCACATTTTGTCTCATTTTTGCAAAAAAGAAATAGAATAATCATTTGTTTTTCGAGTAAGATCGATTAATATATCATTACGTGAACAACAAAAGCTATATTTTCACTTTTGGCTCCGCCACTCGTGAAAACATAGCTTTTCTTGTTCACTCAATGAATATAAATCGATCTTACACTGAAACAAACGATTATCCTCTATGTAATAAAACTGAGTGAATCAGTGGACTGAGTTTTGAGTGAATCTAATGAGAGGTAATCCAATTTCCAAAATTTTGTTCGGGAGGAACATAATTAGCGATATTTATAACCACCCTTTAATACAATGTGGATACAAGTTCTATAAATACCTTCCCCTTTCTTCGAGAACCTATCAGACGCTTACAATTTCAGTTATGCAAAAGAATCGCATTTTTTCATTTTATTATTAATTTCAATGTAGTTGTTGATTGTATCATTTTGGAGCGTTTTTATCTTTTTGAGTATGTTTTTGGAATGAATGAATGGGGTGCTGAGTTAGCGATTTTGAATGGTTTTGATTGAGATGAATGTCAATTTCACGATGTACTTAACTGTAGACAGCCAACCCGATCCTGTTTCAAGACATTTTGCCAAAAAAGTGCGCTCTGAAGTGCGCGCAAGATTTTTTCTTAAATTTGACCCCAATTTCCATGATTTTACCCTTCTTCTCCTATTTTTAAACTCGTCTGAGAGCTTATAGACACAATTATGCTGGCCAAGTTTCAAGACATTTGGACCATACATGTGACATCTAGAGTGCACACTGAATTTTGACAAAGGACACATGACGGGCAAATCACGGCGAAAGACGGACATAGCAATATCACCAAAACTCACAATTTGCATCTCTTGCTCAGGTAAGCTATCAATTGATGGTTAGAGCGGATTGAAACATCGTGTCTTCTTATGTTTTCTGAGTCTTCATTAATTTTTTCTACTTTATATTGAATTAAAATAGAGTCTCTGATTCAAATCAATTCAATTTGATCTCTTCCGTCGAATACTTGCTTCATTTATTTCAAATGAGGATCGTTTGTAACTCGATAAGTCACAATGATTATTGGTTTTGATCAAGAATGTAATTTCCGTTTTAGCGCGCGTGCATTAGAATCGTGCATTAACATGCAATGCAGGAACCCACAATATTTTCTAAACTATGTGCTATCCATACAGAGTTAGTTACAGCGTGAAATTGACATTCCCCTCCATCAAAACCATTCTAAATCGCTCAATCAGCGCTCCATTCATTCCTTCCAAACACTCACTTAAACCATTCAAAAACGCTCAAACCCATTGAAAAATATAGAATAAACAACGTCATTCAAATCAAATTTGGATAGAGAAAATCGCGATTTTACTGACACAATTCAAATTATAAGCGTCTAGTATGTGCTTGATGAAATAGGAAGCTATCTATAGAACCTGTATGCATATTTTTTAAAGGGAGAAAATCAATTTCGCAAATTTTGTTCATCCCGAAAAAAATGCGATATTTGATTACCTCCGATTAAATTCACTCAAAACTCGCTTCACACACTCATTTAATTAAATACTGAATCATTTCAAAATCATTCACCTCGTGAATTTCACGATGTGTCAACTGTACCTACTTAAATTTGATTAATATTCATGTAAGTGCGAACTTAAATGATAATCACCTAAATGTATAGAAGTATATTTGTAGAGATTGAAAAAAATACATATAAAAATGGCAATCGTTCTTTGTCAGTTCTTTTTAGCTGTAGATACGACGCCCAGCACTCTTTGCCTTTTCTTCTCATGTCCCCAACCAGATATTTTGTTGTCATTTTTGTAATAATTTTGGTCAAGATGATTCCATCAATTTCAGTGCATTCTGATTGGCTGAAAAATTGGTTTTATTTTTCTATGCATAAAAGAAAGAGTTAACAGCAATTCTGAAAGCTTCCGCAAAAAAGTTGTCCCATAAGAAATCTGCTTTATTATTGACAAATCATTACTTTTTTGCTTTATGATTTTTTTTTTTTTTTATTTTTTCTATTTTTTCATATTTTTAATTTTTGCTTCATGGTATAATTTTAGAGATGAAGAGTTGATGTTTTGATTTCATGGAGGTATAAATGAAAAACCTCATCATACTCATGTCTGAATCCGCTTCCAGTTTGCATGCATTATGATTAGGTTTTTTAGTTTTATACCTCCATGCAATCAACAAATTTTCTCTTCATCTCCTTCATATAAGCCGACCGGCAATTTTGAAGACCAATTATACATTTTTCCTTTTAGGATAACAACGGATTGTGATTTTGTAGCGTTTTTGAATGCTTTGTGTGATTGTTTTGAACGAATGGATAGAGCTCTGAGTGAGCGATCTAGAATGGTATAGATTGAGATGAATGTCAATTTCACGATGTTACTATCTGTATCAGAGGTCATAGTCGTGCCTTAAACTTGAACTTAAACTTTCTATTCTAGTTCATGTAGTTGTTCTTTGAGATTTTCGAATAGTAATATTTTTCACGCAGCCACTGCAAAATTGAGACAAACTTTGAATTTGGCCTGTGACTACAGGGCGTTTCCCGTTTGGTCAAAGTCAAGATTACAGCGGGTTAAAGACATGCTAAGGAATTAAAGGGCCATTTTTTTAAAATCGAATATCGTTGAAAAATTTTCTTTATTTTTTCATTTCAGGAGAGAAAGAATATTGTATGTGTGGTCTAATACTCAAAGCACTGGTTAATATTTAGATATACGAGGGCTGTATGGTCAATTGTTTTGGGAAAAGAACTGCCTATCATTACATAGTACTTTTTTTAGAAATCATAGCTACACGAAACGGCTTAGGTTCGTTAATAGATCAACGAAAGTTAAATTTTCGGATAAAGGATGAACACCGTGGTAACGTCAAGTCGACGTGAGCGGGGCACCCTCAAGTCATATGGTAAAAATGGCTGCAATGTTTTGAGAACTATTTTTTCAAAATACATTAAGTGCTCATATTGTGTTGATTTTGATGTGTAATCATTGCCAAACAGAAGCAAAGCCAAGAAATAGCGTTAAAAAACGTACAGGATATGTCTTCGATGATTTTGTTCGAGAGTCACGTTCACGTCGCATTGACGATACTAGGGTTAACATAGTTACATCGTGATATTGACAATCAATCCGATCAAAACCATTCTAAATCGCTCACTCAGCGCCACATTCATTCATTCCAAACACTCACTCAAACCATTCAAATACGCTCAAACCCATTTGAAAAATATATAATCAAGAACGTCATTCAAAATAAATTTCGAAAGAGAAAAAGTTAGAATATCGCGATTTCACTGACATAATTCAAATTTTAAGCGTACAATCTGTTCTTGAAGAAATAGGAAGCCATCTATAGAAGTTGTATGCATTCTTTATTAAAGGGGGGGTAATCAATATCGCCAATTTTGTCCATCCTGAACAAAATTAGCGATATTTGATTACCTCCCACTTAATTCAATCAAAATTCGCCTCACACACTCAATCAATTTCATTCCAAAATCATTCCAAAATCATTCACCTTAACAATTTCACGATGTTGTTAACTGTAGCTATAGATCACATATTCGTGGTACATGAATAATATTATTAAAGCTATAATTATATGAAGTATTATAAAAAATCGTAATAGAATAAAGAAGCCGCCACCATGGCGCAGTTGGTTAGGCATAGGACTTCCAATCCGGAAGTCGTGGGTTTGATCCACGGTGGCGGCAAATATCCTTTCCGACGTTTGTCTCTCACCAATGGGGAAATAATTGTAAACCTATGTAAGATAGCAGTCGGGGGCTAGGAAAGGGTGTAATGGTAGTACAGGTGAAAGAAATACCAGGAATCCATTGTTAGGTCCTTCGGCCACCGCGATATAACTGCGAAATTGTTGAAAGCGGCGTAAAACCCATTCAAACAAACAAACAAAAGAATAAATTACTATCGACACTTTTAACGTAACTTTTCGGACAGCCATCGAACAAGTCGGCAGAAAGTCGTTTATGTTTTTCACTCATAATCGCCAATATGTCGAAAACGTGTCTCTATTGATCACATTCTTACCTCGATGCCTCTGGTCCTTGGTTAGCCCGGTGTAAAAGAGGTTCTCAGCTGGCGTGCTACCATATTCACAACACTTCATTTACAAGAAATATTTTACACTTTTTTCTAGTTTCTGTTTTGAATAGGTATATCGTGTTTTAATTGGAATAAAGAAGACGTTACATGCGCTAATTCGCTCATGATGCATTATTTTCATAATCATCTCTCCCATCAGTAGATAATTCTACGATAGTTGTTATTTCTACTCACGTGTTATTCATTTCATTTAAGATTATGCCGGAAAATGAATTGAAAAATATTAGACGAAAAAATTCTCTGAACCCTTTTTGTTTGGCTGACCATTCCTGCGATTAGACGGGTAAAAGAAATTGTGAAAATTAACTCCCCGATCCTTAGTTATCCTCGTTAACATTAATTATTTTATTAGCATTACGATTCAATCTTTAAATTGCCCATTTATGAGACCATTGAAAAATCTGAATACTAGAAACTGTCTAAAGTTACTTTAATCTGTGTATCCGTAGTTGATATAATCGCGTTCATCCTCAAAGTAGGCTGACTTAGGCCTAATAAGTTTAATCCTTTTCAATTATGACACTGGGAGATATTTATCCCGCATATTGTCCATAAAAGAAATTCGTTTATATACAAAATTTTCTTAAATCTAGGTATATGTATACGGACATACGAATAAAGCCCAGCGTTCAGGATAACAAAACGATGTTAAATGTTTGCAAAGGATACCCGCTTTGCACGCAAGTGCATGTGCAAAGCGGGATATAATTTGCAAACAGTTCGCAACGTTTTGCCATCCTAAACGCAGAACTGGTTTTAAAAAGGACCGACGTGTAACACCTACATTTTTGTAAATAAACTCAGTGGTCTAACAGACTCTTTGACAAATCCGATTAAACGACGTAATACGTTTTGATTTGGTTTTAATTCGTCGGTAATTGTTAAAGCATTATAATGTTAGAATAATAAATTTGAAATTTAAATCTGTCGAGTACCCTTTTTTAGAATAAGAGCACACGTTTCATCCCATGAACGCAGAAGTACTAGTTGAGCTTGACATTGATGTACATTAAATACATAATATGTACAACATGAAATTGACAAAAATAATTAAAATGCGCTTCGAAATCATTCAAAATCAGTGATTTAAGTAGAGCATCATATTTAACATGGATTTATAGGTATAAAGTAGAGTTGCGCGATCTCGGTCGACCAAATTTTCTGCACAAAAGTGGGTAGTTCAGGACAATGTCTATAATATGTATTGTGATAAAAAAATAATATTATGATTTTTTGTGGTTAATATTTGGCCATATTACACTATCCCCACCCGGGTTGGCTACCTGTGGATCTTCTCACATATTCAGTATCATTCCAAAATCATTCGAAATCCTTCAGCTTCACCACGCCCCGCTAGCAAATCAAAAGACTATGACGACACGTGAGGAATTTCGACGTCAGAATTATTTCTAAATTCTTCAGTAAAGACGAACTAGCGTAAAGCAGTGGTTCGGCTCTTTTGAAAATAGTGGAAATCGGTATTATCCTTGTTTTCGCGGAAGAAAATGACGTAAATATTTCGACATTCATTGCGTCATTGAAGTGCCTAAATCTCGTAAGTGTCCAAATCGCCTCGGAAATTTCAGTACTGCAAGGACTTTGGCATAAAAACGGAAATGTTTGGTTAAAAAGAAAATACATGTATATCAATAAACATGTAGTTTCGCTTAACCCTTTGCTGTTTAATCCCTGCTTTTTACGTGCCTGTGATATTATGATTGAGAAAATATCGTGAAAAAAAGAAGAAATTGCTTCTGACAAGCAATTTCTTCTTTTTCCACACCATTTTCTACCCTACTGAATGGTTATTTTTCAAATTAAATCCACTTTAAATTTTCGTCTGCAAAACCTTTGAATTTGGACAGGTCCAAAATTTTGTAAAACAGGAAAGTGTTAAACCAAAGATTTCCGTTTTATGGCATCCACCCGACTTCTAAATTTCTAGGTATAGGAGTACTTACTTAAATCGACTAGGCCTTTTATCCATTTTAGTTCTTACAGACCTCTAGTATGATTAAGTTGACACTCAAAGCCAGACGGCGAGCAGATTTTATTTCAGTTTTATGGGCTCACTTTACGTACAATTATTCAACAATGAGAGGAATAAAATTTTGATGGTTGTACAAATCAATGATGAGCACAATCGATCTATTGATTTTCGGCTGATTGTTTCGTCACTACAAAAAGAGGAATATACTATAATCGCGTTTTAATTTTTAATCGGAACAGAACAGAACACATCTTTATATACATACATCGCTTTGTTCCGAGCAAAAAGAACTTTTAGTGTAATTCTCTGAATTTAACCCTGTCAAACTAAATATAAACAGTTGACAAACCTGCATTAAAATCAGAGCGCTGAAAGTACTGGATGAACTAATTTGAGCCAGCATTTATTTGAAAATGTAGATTTTTCACTTTTTGGTTTCAATTCTTTTTTGCTATTCAAACATGTATCCATTTTCGTGGCCAAATAGAGTTTTATAGGCCGTTTCATAAGCTGGAAATTCAAGGTTCTGATTCGAATTAACTTATTTTATTTGAATCAATTGACTACAAGGTATAAGATGAACCCTACCATATATATGCCATATCGTTTTCCAGTAATAAAAACACCCTTCAAAAGTGTAGCTTCACCAACACAGATCTAAAGACAGTTTTTGTTGGTTTTATGAAAGTATGAAACTAAAAAAATCTAATTACATCGTATGAATACGGGAAGCGAATTCATACATAAGTCTGATTAGGTTTTTAGATTCATAATTACATGAAAAATAACAAATATTGTCTTCATATCTTATAACTTAATATCATGGAGCAAAAATGTAAGATTCATCAATTATGAAAACAATTTCTTACTGGACTACTTTTTGTGGAAGCTTAAATAATAGTACTCAAAATTGCTTTCATTAATAAATAAAACCAATTTTTCAGCCAATCAGATTGCACGGAAATTGGTGGAAGCATCTAAAATTCAAATATTCTCAGTTGGTTGGAACCATCTAGGTTTTAAAAATTAATAAGTCCTTTTCTTATCTGAAGTTAAATTCCTTTTGAATAATCGACTAACAAAAAGGGGGAAAACACAAAAAAAATATATAAGTTATATATTTTGTTTCAGAAAGAGGGTACTGATGTTTGTGTTTGTATAGTTTTAGATATTTAATAAAGAAAAAAACGGTACATATGACACGCGAAGTACCTAAAGCATTATATCACAAAGGTAACAACATGTATGTATAGATGGGGATGAGCGAGTTTTTATAAATTTAAGGGAGGTATTGTAATGTCGCTTATTTCGTCCACCGACAAAATAAGCGAAATTTTATTACCTCTCTTAAAAAATCTATTATTCTGCTTGTTTGTCTTAAAAAACCAGTCAAAGGCTTTGAAATCGTACAAATCTTAAAAGACATGGAATTTTTGGTCCGACTTGAATTGATGTTAATCCTTTCAAACGAATTTGAAGTATTTTAAAAGATTTCGGAACGCTTTAATGGTGTCTGAATCTATAGGGGTCATTCTATCTTACCATATTACAATTGTAGAATTACCATCTCATTGAAACACAGAAAATTCTTTGATAACATGAATTTTGTCTAATAGATGAGTAGCAGTAAGACATAATTGATGTAATGAAACAATGGCATGTGGCTTAAACGCTACTAGCTCTGTGCTTTCTTTAAGCATTCGTGTCATGGGATTTTCGGAGGGCGCCTTTTTAGGACCAATAGCCTACTCCCTTTACACTACCAAAGTAGGAGAAAATACTTGCAGCAAACAGCATCGCGAAATTTGCCAATTGAATGATTTCGGAATGACATTTAATGAGTGTGTAGAGCGAGCTTAGAATGAAATGTAAGGGAGATAATCGCTAATATTGTTCCGGATGAACAAAATTAGCGATATTCATTACCGCCCTTTAATAAAATATGCATACAAGTTCTATAAATAGCTTCCTATCTCTTCAAAAACCAATCAGGCGCTTATAATTCTCATAACGTCAGTGAAATCGAATTTTTTGCAAGCTAAATCCATTTTGAATGTATTTATTGATCGTATCTATTTAGTGATTTTGGAGCGTTTTTGAATGGTTTGAGTGAGTGTTTGTGATGAATGCTTTGAGCGTTGAACAAGTGAATTTGAATGCTTTTGATAGAGATGAATGTCAATCTCGCGATGTAATTAACTGTAGGTCTGTAGGGCTCGTACCAGTCAAATTTGTATAAGCAGCAGACTTATTGATCCGTTATGCGGAAATCTATAAAAAGGATAAAATGGAAAGTCAACAAAATTCTTACTTGTTCAATTACGCTTTGATTCCTTATTTAATCACCCGACCCTAACAAATAGAGTCTTACAGCTGAATTAAACGAAATCTGAATACTCAATACAAAACTATTAAACGGTGATTTATTCTGCACCCTTCGCTGTATATCAAAATAATATTAATTAACCATATATGATATTTAAGAGGTGAAGAGAGTATTTGATGATTTCATGCAATTATAAAACTACAAACCTAATCACACTGTATGAATACAGTTAACAACATCGTGAAATTGACAAAATGAATGGTTTGGGAATGATTTAGGAATGAAATTGAACGAGTGTGTGGAGCGAGTTTTGAGTGAATTAAATGGGGGTAATCCTATATCGTAAATTTTGTTCAAGATGAACAAAATTTGCGATATTGATTACCTCCCTTTAATAAAAAATACATTCAAGTTTTATACATGGCTTCCTATTTCTTCAAGAACCTATGAGACGCTAATAATTAGAATAATGTTAGTGAAATTGCGATTTTTCTCAATCAAAATTTAATTTGAATGGCGCTGGTTATTCTATATTTTCAAATTGGTTTGAGCGTTTTGAATGGTTTGAGTAAATGTTTGGAATGAATGAATGGAGCGTTGAGTGAGTGATTTAGAATGGTTTTAATTGAAGTGAATGTGAATTTCACGATGTATCTTACTGTATCACTTTATCTTGTTTCCCAAGGCGGAATTCTTAAATATGGTTATTCTACAGTAAATAACACCGTGAAATTGACATTCGTTCCAATCAAAATCATTCTTACTCACTCGCTAAGAGCGCAATACATCTGATTCACAATTCACAAACAGAAAAGTGCGAAAATTTTATTGAAGGGAGGTATGGGAGAAATAATCCTTATTGTATTACCTCCAATTAATTTCAATCAAATCGCTCTTCTCACTCAGTCAATATCTTTCCGAAAATTTTCAAAAATATTCACCTGTTTTATTTCATGATGTTATTTACTGTAGTTTTTTTCATCGAGCATTCCCTTATATAATATCATTTTCGATTTTTATCTATTTATTTTTATTTTTTCAAGGATAACACGATAAAGAGACAAGGCATTGTTTTCCAGTCCTAACCCAAACCTTATCACTTACTGGAGAAAAAAGCAATTGATCTTAACCGCCACTATTTGATTGTTCAGCTGGGTGGACTGGGGCTATGTCTGTTATGTGTTCAGACCAACGACACAACTTGTCGCGATTTCACGGATATAATTGAAATTAGATGGGTCTTATTGTTTTTTTTTTGAAGATATATGAAGCTATTTAAAGAATTTGTATGCATATTTCATTGATGGGGAGGTGACGAATATCCCTTATTTTGTTCAGGTTGAACAAAATTAACGACATTTGATTATCTCCCTTTAATTTCACTGAAAGCTATCTCATCACAATTATTCAATTTCATTTCAAAATCATTCATCTTGTCAATTTCACGATGTTCTTAACTGTAAAAGAAGCCATTGCGGGCTATTGTTAAAAAACTAATGGCATTATCGCTCTGTAGTGGCAAGATAGAAAATGACCCATACTTTGATATTCTATTTAACAAAACGAACATTAATTATACTTATTAGAAATCGAACATTACATTAGATAAATTCATCAATCATATGTATTAAAGGGCTTTGATGTACCATATACGAATCGATAAGCTTAGTTTTCACTTTTTATGCGAAAAAGAGTGATTCGTTAAAATTTCAAACAAACTCGAATGTGCGCTAAGTAGAAGCACCTGATCAGCATTCCAGCAGCACATTCTGATCTGTGTCTTCCCTTTGCTTTTTATAGATAGATATTGACTCAAAGTGTTTCTAGTAAATAGGAATATCAATAAATGGGATGACGAGCAAGGGATTTGGAATGGTTTGGGTCGAAATGGTAAACAATTTCAGGATACAGTTAACAACATCGTGAAATTGACAAGATGAATGATTTGGGAATGATTTAGAAATGAAATTGAACGTGTGGAGCGAGTTTTGAGTGAATTTAATGGGAGGTAATCCTATATCGTAAATTTTGTTCAAGATGAACAAAATTTGCGATATTGATTACCCCCTTTAATAAAAAATACATTCAAGTTTTATACATGGCTTCCTATTTCTTCAAGAACTTATGAGACGCTAATAATTTGAATACTGTTAATGAAAACGCGATTTTTCTTAATCAATATTTATTTTGAATGACGTTGGTTATTCTATATTTTTAAAAGGGTTTGAGCGTTTTTGAATGGTTTGAGTGAGTGTTTGGAATGAATGAATGGAGCGCTGAGTGAGCGATTTAGAATAGTTTTGATTGAGGTGAATGTCATTTTCAAGATGTAACTAACTGTATTATCGACTGCAGGAAAAGTTAAGGGTTCTAATCAAAGTACAAGAACCTCCCTCGGGATGGAGACACGTACAGTCGATATTGCTCGAGCGACCACGTCTATTAAGCGACCAATTTTTTAAAGCGACCACCATAAAAAGTTCCTTCACCGTTGATCAAAATCTCCGAAAAAGAGGACATTCTTAACCAAAAATTGGGGTTTTTCTAAATCTAATGTTGTTGGAACCCATTAGAATCGTCTCGATAAGACGATTCTAATTGGTTTAAACATCATTGCATTCAGTACGACTTTACCGATCATCTATAAATGCTTTCAAAATGAACTGTCACAATTATCATGGTATTTCGTATTAAGCGACCATTCATATAAACGACCACTTTTTGGTGGTCCCTTAAGTGGTCGCTTCACACAAGTTTTACTGTATTTGATGCGCTTTACTGAGTTAAACAGGACACCGCCCCTGCATTCAAAATGCCAAAGGGTGCATTTTTTCCAAATAATACACTGCTTTGCACGTACACTTACATGACACTTATATAATTTGCAAACAGCTTGCGCCGTTTTGGCATCCTCATTGCATGACACATCTGGATTGCTCGCTATACCTCGTAATGCAGAACCACGTCTTTGTCGTTCACTGTTACAGTTAGTGACAACATGAAATTTACATTCTTCTCAATCAAAACCGTTCTACATCGCCCACTCAGTGCTTCATTCATTCATTCCAAACACTCACTCAAACCATTCAAAACGGCTCCAAAATCATTATATTTACAAAAAGATTCAAAAGAAGAATCGGCAAATAAAACCCATGATTTCCCTAACACAAGTCAATTTTGTAAGCTTATGATGTGTTCGTGAAGGCATAGAATGCTATCCATAGAACCTTTATGCATATTTTATTAAAAGGGAGTGATAAATAGCGATAATTTTGTTCATACTAAACAAAATTAGCGGAATTCGATTTCCTCCCTTGAATTTCTCTCAAAACTCGCTCCACACACTCAATCAATTTTATTCCAAAATCATTCCAAAATCATTCACTTTGTCAATTTCACGAAGATGTTAACTTTTTATCTTATAACTATACAAATATCTGTGTGAAAACAACCCATATGATATTTTTTATGATATCACATAGTTATTTTTAGAACAATAATATAATGTGGCTATTTTTAGAAATTTGCATTTCAGTTAGAAACATCGACGAAAACAAGACAAATATAGGTTAAAAGATAAATATAATACGTACTAAGCGTATTGTCTGAAAAAATATCTAACGCGGCTGTGAGAATTGATACATGTCTCGGCAGAGCCTCGATAATGAATTCTCCCAACCTCGTTTGATATTTTATTTCATACAAAACACTAAGTATGTGTTATATATACACTGCCCTCCAAAAGATCCTTCACACACATTTCATTTATAAGATTTTCAGCTTTAATCTTTTTAAACAAAGTTATAGATTAGTTTTTATTACTTAAAATCTGATTATTCCCATTTGAACGCTACTTTGGACGACAAAATGACTGTTGATAAAGATACTATTTTAGAACAATGTATAACAGAAAATATTGAGACAAAAGGAGAAAATGCTGATTATCAGTGGAACGTTGTGAGAGACTTGTAAATAGCATGCCTAGATACGTTCAGGCTGTCTTACCTGCTAATGGAGGCTACACTAAATATTGACAGAAGTTGATCCCCTTGATAGAAAATTTGGCAAAATGGTGAACTATTCTGATTTTGTCGATATTGCTTCTTAATTGATACATTGCAATAAAGATATAAAGTATACATTTTATTAATAAAAATAATATAAAACTTTGTTTTAAATTACTTAAGCTAAATATCTTTAAAAGAAGTGTGTGTGAAGAAACTTTTGGAGGGCAGTGTATATATATACATGAACAAGTATTACAATCGGCTGTGGAAGATTGATGACAGAAATTAATTTGTCTCGTTTAATTTTGAACGGCTATAGTTATTATTTATCTATGAAAGACAAGAAGTTCTTTAATAATTATTTATCGAAGACAATAAGTAATTGGACAAAAACTTGACGTCTTATTGAAATTCTTATTGTTTTAATTAAATGTTTCATTTGTTTTTTAGGAATAATATTGTGATACTATGAAATATAAGATTTCCAGCACGTAAAAAAAATCTGATGTTGTTTGTTAATGCCCCCAAGTTCCTTATCATTGCAAAGGCAATAAAAAATTTTAGCATTGCTTCACGTTCGACGTTGACATCAAAGTCTGACATAAAAAACACATTGCATCGGACCTTAATGAAAATTTCTAATTAAGTTTGGACTTAATTGAAATTTGCTTGATAGAACATGTGGTTTTGAGATTACTCTCAACAAAAAAATACCTAGCTTCGATGCGTTTTCCTACATTCAGCATTTAATCGAATAAAAATCCGATTTCATAAAATGGTTTATGCAGGAGGAGTTCTAAATGACTTCAACATATCCCATGGTGATAGATTCAATCCACATCATTACAGTTAACAACATCGTAAAAATGACAAGGTGAATGATTTAGGAATGATTTAGGAATGAAATCGATTTAGTCGGTGGAGCGAGTTTTGAGTGATTTTAATAGGAGGTAATCCAATATCGCAATTTCTTGTTCAGGTTGAAAAAAATTAGCGAAATTTGATTACCCCCCTTTAATACAATTTCTAAAGATAGCTTCCTATTTCTCCAAGAACCTATTAGACGCTTACAATTGGAATAATGTCAGTGAAATAGCGATTCTTCTCTATCCAAAGGAGGTGTTTCAAAAGTGCCCACGCACGGATTTTCATGAAACTTTGCAAATACATACTACCCATTAAATGTACCACAGAACAAACTTTCATTTGTCAATATCTCAAAAAGAGGCCAAATTACAGCCCCTTGTCTTAATCCATGTTGAGGTAAGTGGGTGGGGTAATTTAATATGCTATAATTTCTTTATACTTATCAATTTTTGAATTGTTTTTTATTTACTGCAAAGTTTATAGTAATTATTAAGATAATGTATATATAAATGGCAAGTTTTACGTTGTTTGGCGAATTTTTATACTCTTGAATATAAAAATTGCTTATTTTTTTTATAAAAATTGAGGTGAATATAAATTTTGAGCGGATAGATTAGTACCTTCTGATGCTAGTCCAGTTTAGTTACTCTTCAAAAAATAAGCCCTACTATCCTTCTTTCTTGTGTAAAAATTTAAAGAAGATTGAAAACCGGTAACATTATTTTTTATGCTTATAAATACATATCTTTAGTTTCAGAATTCATCCAAAATCTTTTATTATGTCCTAAAATAGTCATTATTTCAGAGCCAATGCATTGATCTTGATACAAATTTGCAAATAACAACTAGTCAAGGCATCTACTGCACAAGATGTTTTTTGTATCACTAAACTGGGTCAAATTACAGCCCTTGTTTTACCCCAATGTTGAAAAAGTGGGTGGGGTAAGATGAAAATATAATTTACTTGATTTTCTTCAATCCTTGCAAAAATTTCAATAGTATCTAAGAGTAAGTTTTACAGAATTTGTTTCTTATTTGCCTGAGTAGAAAGAATAGGAAAAATATTGTGTGCTAGTGACTGGCTATCTATCTGTCTGTCTCTTAGATATTTGCCTATCTGTCTGCACTTCACAAGAAATGATATTTTCCAATTACTTCAATCCTTTTCTAGATACACCACTTATATGTGACATCAAAATGAATAAAATCACTTGACATCTGAAATCTCCGAGGTCAAGGTCATCCATGTTTAGTTCAGTGGATGGGGAAGTTTAATATGCTACAATTTCTTTGTTCTTATCAATTTATGCATTGTATATGCATAGTTTTCATGTACTGTAAGGCCTATGAAATTGATTAAGATAATAAATTTATAAAATGAAAAGTTCTATGTTGTTTGACAATTTTTTACACACTCTAAAAATAAAAATTGCTTAAAAGTATGCATGAATACACATTCAAGTTCTATGTCCAATTTCACCTAAAAGGTTAAACTTAGCAAAAATAAACAAACATGCAAGCCTATTCAAGAAATACAATGTTTATTTTTGGTTGGATATTTGATCTCGGGTTAACACATCCAGTAACTTGATGAAAGTCTTACATGTGCAAGGTCATTGTCAGCAAACAAGTTTACACTAAAATAAAAAACAAAAACCAAATTTTTTTTTATTCTATGTTTGTTGTTTTTAGCTCACCTGAGCACGAAGTGCTCAAGGTAAGCTAAAGTGGTCGTAGAATGTCAGTCGCCAGTTGTACGTCGTCCACAATTTCTTTAAACATCTTCTCCTCCTAAACCAGTGGACCAATCTTGATGAAACTTGGCAGGGATGTTCCTTGGGTCAAGGTCTACCAAAGTTGTCCAAATAGATAAAATCCCCCTTTAACTTTCCCTTAACCCTTACGAAAAAGGGTGAAAATATGAAAATCTTCAAAAATCTTCCTCTCTGAAACAAGAAGGTAGACAGCTTTCATATTTGGTATGTAGCATCATCTAGTGGACCTCTACCAAGTTTGTTCCTATCAAGACCCTGGGGTCATATTTGGGCTCCATCCGGGAGCAACCCTTTTTACATAGAATCAAAGAGCGAAAATCTAAAAAAACTTCTTTTCTGAAACAAGAAGGCAGCCAGCTTTCATATTTGGTATGTAGCATCATCTAATGGACCTCTACCAAGTGTGTTCATATCAAGACCCTGGGGTCACATTTTTGCTTTGGTGCAACCCTTTTTACATAGAATCAAACAGCGAAAAGGCATATCTGTCTTGCTCTTGGCTGAAAACAGTTCATGGTATTGATCTTATGTAGAAAATTTCATGTTGTTGACATAAGCCTATTTAATAAATGTGATGTCCCAGGGATTGAATAGACTCAGGTGAGCAATCTAGGACCATCATGGTCCTCTTGTTTTTAAGATGCAATACTCCTTTCAGGGTTTATGAAAGATTTCCATAATATGTTTATGCATAACCTTATGATACTGGCCAAGTATAAGTATCACGGCCAGTCATGAAAAAAAGTATATAAACAAATTATTATAACAATACATTATGTTTTTTTTATTTGAATGGCAACGGAAAAGGGGCCTGTAATATCCTCTAGGAGACATATTTGAGATTTTGCTGTTGTTTTGCACCAATCTTTGTCAGTCTGTTCATCTATTGAGGAGAGGTACAGTTCACAAGAACCGTAACTCTACTCATCATATTTTTTGAGATATTGACCTTTGTTAATTGACAAGGAATAGGTCATTGGCCTGCTCTTATGGGGGCATAAATGTTTTCAAAACATCTTTTGTTTCTTTTATGTTCAATGTCCTAATTCTGTCCCAAATGTCTAAAAGAATTACCATAAACTATTTGGTTTAATTTGATTAAATAAACTCAATTCTAGATCAGAAAGAAACAGAAAATATGCCATTTGTCGCAACACGAGTTCAAAGGTTAAAGTCTTACTTTCACTAAATTGGCTACACAATATCTCTTAAACTTTTTAGTTTTATTATAAATGTAATATTTAGATATAATTCAACGTAATAGGGAACTGTATTATTTCTTTATTTCTAGCTCAACAGAGCACAACATTCCTGACGGTAGCTTTTAGGATCCCTAGTCCGTCGCAGGCATTATGTGGCTTCCGTCTTCTAAATTTCTTAAAACTTCTTCTCCTCCTTAACCCTCAAGGCAATTTCAATGACACTTTGCCAGAACTTTTCTTGAGTAACCCTTCGCAAAGATTGTTCGCAAAATTCGGATTGGCCCATAAATATGACCATGGGTGTTTTCACTATTAAATACTTGAACAACATTTCCCTCTGAACCATCAAGCCAATTTCAATGCAACTTTTCTAGAATATTCCTTTGGAAACCCATTGCAAACTTTGTTCTTGAAATTGGCATAAAAATCTGTTTGACTTGGCGGATGAAAAAAACATCATCTTTTTAACCAATATACCAATTTCAATAATTTCTAAGCTGACCCTTTTCATTGAATTACATCTCAACAACAAGGCTAATTTCTACGAATCTTTGCCAAAAGGTCACTTCAGTGACCATTAAAACTCAGGTGAGTGATTTAGTTTCATTCTTTACCCCTTGTTTACAAACAACATTTACCTCAAGACCTAGGAGAATCATTTATTTACGAAGGAAAAAGATTCTTTCAAATTGTAATATTGTTATAGTAGTACATGTATTTCTTATTTGAATTAAGACTAGGGGTCAGCACAGACAATAACCCTCGGACCGGAGGCTAGTTTATTTTAGGAAGGACTAGTACATGTATCAGCAATGCCGGAATGTTGCAGGTCCTTCAGGAATGTAGTGATTGTTCATCTTCATTTGTAAACTTAACAAATTCAAATATATAAATTGCCTATCCCAAAACTCGACATTTTCATTACCCAAAGGAAAACACTGTATAAAAAGAAGAAAATGCTTGAAACAAGAGATTCCTTGTTTTCCAACACTGTTTTTCCTTCCAAAGTTTTTCATTTCATAATCTACAGTTCGATTAAATTTTGATTGATTGCTAAACGTGTCTCGCGTTTTCTTGGGAGGAATCTTATTACTAAAACAGACCTGTAAAACATAGAACAAGTAACTTCTACAGAATTGTGACAGAAAATACGTAGTGTCAAATCCTAAAACACCATCCTCATATGTGGCATTGACCTTCAAACATGACCTTGAGTAAGGAACCAACTGAAATGAGTTTGTTTAAAAGAAAATCTGACATTGACCTTCACAAATGACTTTGAGTTAGGAACAAATTGAAATACATTTGTTTAAAATAAACTATAATTGAAAATCAAAATCATCATTCATTACTTTTGCAAAGTATGTTCCCAAAGCTCAATGAAGTTTTTTTTATTTATAACAATGACCTTGATAATTAACCTTGACCTTGACAGTTGATTTTGACTAATGTTTGTAAAAAGGCTTTGTCACAAAGGATCTATGAATGAAATATGAACATCCTGTCTACAGCCGTTGAAAAGTTATTCACACTTTAAGATTCTCAGATGGGTGAAATCTATATCTTACCCCACCCACTATCTTCTACACAAAGAGATTTTCGACTAACTTACCGGTTTTCGATTTCAATGAAACTTTCTGTAAACATTAAGAACATATGTATCTTAATTTTAAAAGAGTTTGATAACTGGACTAGAGCTACAACTTAAAAATTTTAACCCTTTAACTCAGAACATTATTTCATTTTTTTCGAATTTTCATGAATTTTTCAAGAACCTTTTGGGCTAACTGTTAAGAGGAAACAGACATAAGATCCCAACCTATGTAAAAACATATAGGTACCAATTGTCTTTTAAATCAGTAACAAATTCTTTTTACAGATTCCAAAATTTCCTTGCTGGGTGATTTTTTTCCTGACACCCCTTTGCATTCGATAAGATGTGCTTTCGGGTACTTTATGGTCGACCCTCTTTACTCATTTTGGAAAAAAAAGTCATTTCCTTAATCAGTATACCCAGTACTACAATTACCCACAATATCATAAAAATCTAAGCGTGGGCACATTTTACTATATATTTGGAACACCCCCTTTATTTTGAATGACGTTGTTGATTCTATATTTTGCAATGGGGTTGAGCGTTTTTGAGCGGTTTGAGTGAGTGTTTGGAATGAATGAATGGAGCGCTGATTGAGCGATTTAGAGTGATTTTGATTGAGTGGTTTTGATTAAGGTAAATGTCAATATCACGATGTAACTAGCTGTACATGTTGCCCAAACTGCGTTTGCATCATGTTGATAAAGTCTTTAACACAATCTCAAACGCTAAATACGACTATGTTTTCTTGTTACAGCCAATTTCAAGCTGATATGCGTTATCGCTGTACACTAAAGTAGTCCAAATTGTATAAAGTTCTGACCATACATACGCATGATTGTTTAAGAATCCATATTATCATCGCTCGACTCGACAGTGCCATTATCAGCCGTTCCCTGTATATTGAAGCTCCGGTCCATTTCCACTGTAGATCCCCCAGTGTTCTCCCTACCTCCTTCAGGCGTATAGCTCTCTCGTTTTCCACAAATTTGAAACCTGATATCGTGCAAGAACTTTCTAAATTGATGATCTAGACAGCCGTAGATGATTGGGTTGATACAATAGTTAACTAAATACGTGGTATACAGTAACGAATATATTGCCCACTCACTTTTAGGTAAGTCATTCAATTCTTCGGAAGCAATAAGGAAAATGAACACTGAATGAATAGAAATTGTTATAATAAACACAGAAGTCAAACTAATGGCAATGACCGATTTCCGACGAGCAGGGGCCACATTGGCTTCTATAAAGGTGTTCCTCTGTTTGTCTTTGTTGCCACCATTCTTGTTCTTGCTGTCAAATGCAGCTTTAGTCTTGTATAGTTGCTTAGCAACAAGGACATACAGAACGATCATGACGACAAGTGTCCCAACAATAACAGCGCATTCGATAATGATCGAGATACCAGAGATGGGAGAGTTCTTGTAGACTTGGTCTGAACCACAATGGGTGATGACGATTGTCATGTTCTTATAATGAGCCTTTTCGTAATGTTTACCTGTGATGATAAATGTAACGAATCCTGATGCGACGGTCGCAGTAATGATCGCAATTATACCAAGACGTATAGCTGCTTTGTTACCGATCTGCCAATGTAGAGGCTTACAGATCTTCCTATATCGATCGATGCTGATTATCAACAATGTGAATGTTTCTGCCAGAAGGATACCAAGTAGAAAGAAGAATTTAAACTTGCAAAACATACGCCCTGGTACATCAAAGTAGTAATATCTTAACACAATATCAAGTGGCATTGAAGTCAGACAACCGGACAGGTCAATGGCACACAGAAACAGGGCGAAATATTTAAAGTTGCACTTCTTATATCTAGAATAAAACACATAGAACACCATACTGTTTCCAATGATTCCAATGATAGATTCCAAACCTATGATAATCATAACTGGTATGAATGCTGACTGCATCCCTGCATTAAACTCTGCAAGTAGATCACTATTGTAATGGATCGTTTTATTTTGAAAACCCATGTCAAAAACGATAGAATTCAGTTGTAAAGATGTTTCCAAAATTATTTGTACACATCCGTTAGAACGGTTGAAAACCGTGCATAAGTAAACCACACATTATTTATGAATGCTTAAGAGTATCGTTGTCTTGCGTTGGAAGAATGTAACAAATTCCAAAATAAAATGACTTCCTCTTCCACTCAATTAATAATCGATTATTATCAGTCAATTGAAATGACCAAAGTTGTAATATTTCCAAATTATGTGTGCTTTTTATTCAAAAAAACAAGTAATGCGTAGCAATTTTGTTATATTTTTAATATATATTTGTTTATTCCGTAACGAAAGCTGTATAATTATTTATTCTTCCTTGATGATGTCCTAAATCACTTTCACTATTTTCATACCAATTTGCACATCCTTTTCAATAAACTCCCACTTAAATTCTGGGAACAAAGATGTTATTCGTAACATTAAATGTATTTAGGAAACGAGCTTTGGGTACATTTCCTTTTGACTCTCTGTAGGTACATATTCTTTATAGCATTATGTTTGACAATGAACAACCTTCTTCGTGATTGATTCACCACTGTCTTCTTTTATTGTCCTTTGTTCATGAGGATCAAAATTTAATAACTTCCCCTTACATTTCTCCAAACAGTCTGCTAGCACGTTTTACGGAAAAACATTTCATAATTGTCATAAGTCACTGCACTCTTGTATTCAATGTAATTAATGTTTTGGAAAATTGGCTATCAACCAGTATAATTTTGTCTTAAAAGTATATATACTTTTTGAATAGTCCAATCATTATCAGGTCCCATCAAACAACTTAATTAAAAACAATGTCTTACTCTGAAACCTCCATGTAGGTAAAAGTGTATGATATGACAATTATAGTCGTACAATCCCATTATTTATTCCGGATGTCGGAGTGACAATTGTCAATCAAATCTAATGTCATAACATCTTCACTATCTTTACTTACCAAACTTCTGTTGCATTCTCGACTATATCAGGAATTGCAATCGGAAGATTTTCGTTAAGAATGCATATAATATTTTCGAGGAAATACAACACGTAACAATAGCTCTCCTAAATCAACAATCAAAAAATAACGACATGCGCTTCTTGTCGGGAAAACGTCAATCGGAAACCCTCGTGCATTCGGAATATACTACGGAAATTATACTGGTTCAGCCCACTCGGAAACCCTCGGCGATTCCACAGAATAGACCTCGAGAATTATAAGGTTGCAGCCATGAAAGCGCGAAATTTCGTACGTAGATTTGCATGACGTCACAAACACAATTGAAGATGACGTTGTGAAAAACAAAACCAACGTAAAGTTAAAATTTGGCATAAAGTCAGGTGTAAACAAAACGCAGTGTTTTACAGTGTTTTGCTTTCAAATTATAACAGGCCAAAAAGATCTACGAATACGATCGGAAAGCATTAAAGGAATTTGTTTTTATTCAAGCGTAAAAACCAAAGTACCAGAAGGAACCGAATTACCTAGAAAATTAACCAAAATTTACTACACTTACATCCGAGGTGCTTTCCAGTTTACGGAAAAGTCCGAGCTATGTTCCAAATATGTGCAGACATGAAAGTGTCGTATCGTCGTATCGCACGTTGTTTTACATGATATCGCAACCATTCAGGTGACGAAGAGTAAAACAAAATCAAGGAATTATAAATTAAAACTTGCCTTGTTATCAAATTATTATATGTCCGAATGATTTCAGTAGACAACCCAAAAGCATTGAAGAAATTTGACCGAGGTACCAACAGAAGTCGAATTACCTTAAATATTATCCAAAATTACTATAGTTACATCCGAGGTACTTTACAGTTTACGAAAAATTCCGGGCGATGTTCCGAGTGGGGAAACGTTTGACGTAATTCAAATATTTCAGAAAGAATATACGTGAAACCTTTTTTAGCATAGAAATTTATTAAACCGTGATAGAAAGACAGGTCTCAGCATAATGTCCCTTGATGGAGCAGTTTTACTGATATTATACAAAATGCCTCGTTTTTATTTAGATTTATTTCTTATATTTACATGAAAAACGAGCTTGATTTAATGGTCTGAATGCATTAGCAAAAAGTTTGGTGTTGTGAATTATTATTAACCCGAGTTTGTAATTGTATTAATATGTAATACGCACTTTGTGTTTTGTATGAAAAAAAATATCGGCATAGCCAATTTTATATTCTCACAACCGAGTCAGATATTTTTCACACAGTACACTAAGAACGTATTATATTTATCTTATAACCTCTATTTGTCTTTTTTTTTTTTGTCGATGTTTCTAACTGAAATGCAAGTTTCTAAAAAAATAACCGCATTATATCATTGTTCTAAAAATAACTACATGTATTTGATATCATAAAAAATATTATACGGGATGTTATCACACGGATATTTATATAGTTGTAAGATAAAAACTAATACTGTGGCTAAATTAGATAAAAGAAATTTCATTTAAAACTTACTCAAATGGTAATGATAAAATGAAATTATAGGTCAAACATCTAAAACTCTTTTTTACACTTAATTTGGTTTAAGACAATAAAAGACACTAGTCTTAATCAAGCTAACTGTTTCTCTATAATGTAAATAGACAAAAAGGTATGTTATGGATGTGATGGTTGAGAAAC
Organism: Fragum whitleyi; assembly: GCA_948146395.1. Classification (NCBI taxonomy): domain Eukaryota; kingdom Metazoa; phylum Mollusca; class Bivalvia; order Cardiida; family Cardiidae; genus Fragum; species Fragum whitleyi. Next base: position 12,262,347 of record OX411558.1, read on the forward strand.
AATGGGCAGTTTTGATATCAGGGATATATCCACTCGAAGTTATCCTTGATCTGTGTAAGTATGTGCGTGTATAATTATTTCCTTGATCAGTGATCGTGATCAACTTTACTCTTAGGGAAGTAGAATCGTAATGCGTATTACAGTTAGTAACATCGTGAAATTGACACTCACCCCGATCTACACAATTGTACATCACTCGCTCGAAGCGCCCCAATCATTCATTTCAAACACTCTATCCAATAACTAAAAAGACGCTTCGAAGTAGTTCAAAAACGCATCAAAATCGTTCAAAATGATCATCATATAAGCTTAATCGATAAAATTAATGTACCAAATGATTTGCATGTGCTTATTTTCAAGCCTATGATATGTATATGACAAAATACACCAGAAAAAGTATCTTGATTGTATAAAAGGGAGGTTAAAAACTAACGATAATTTCGTCCGAATGGACGAAATAAGCGATAGTAATTTACCTCCTTTGATAATCTTTCTAAACACGCCACTCAAATAGTTTCAATTTCATTCCAAAATCATTGCAAAATCATTCATCTTGTCAATTTCACAATTTGCCTTACTGTAATTATTTCCTTAATCAGTGATCTTGATCGAGTTTAGGGAAGTAGAAGCGTAATTCGTTTTATCAATGTAGTAAATGACTAATTTTTGGAAGCCAACTTTATGTTGAGAACCTTCTGAAGACATCGCAGATATGATATTTCTGTTTCAATTCAGTTTCTAACGCCATCTTAGTTAATGTGCTTATCATATATGGTCTTGCAACATTTTCACATTACATTTACGATGCAACGATGAGAAAATTTCTACGAAATTCCACAATTAAGAAATAAGAATTGGAAGTCATCCTAAGGAACCTTTAGTTCAGGCGTCAAATATTTCGGTTATACATTGTCAACTCCGAGACATCCTCAGTTATGTTAGCAACATCGTAAAATCGACATGCATCTCAATCAAAACCACTCACTCAGCGCTCCGTTCATTCATTCCAAACACTCTATCGAACCAATAAAAAACGTTCCAAAATCAGTTAAGCTTAGTTCAACAACTACATTCAAAGTGAATATGGCTAGAAAAAATCGCGATTTCATTGACATGTTAAAATTGTAATCTTCGGAATGGTTCTTGAAGAATTGTCGAGGTATTCATAGAACTTGTATGCATATTTTACTAAAGGGAGGTAAAAAATACTGCATTTCTAACATCGTTAACAAAAATAGCGATATTGATCTCCCTTTTATTTCACCCAAAACACGTTCGTCGCACTCTTGATTTTCATACCAAAATCATCCACCGTGTCAATTTAATAAACGTTGTTAACTGTATAGGAATAATAAGGATTTTGAAAGCTTAACGCTCTGAGAAGGCGACCACCAAAGAATATAGAGTAAAGGCGATATTTGGACTGTGACAAAAAATGAATGTCCTCCGTCTTCCCCCCTTTTTAATGATTTGAGAAATTTGAAAAATAATCAGAACATCGAAACTACAACTTGAATAAGCTGTAGTTTCGATGTAATGATCATTTGTCAACGATATTTTTCGAAATAGGATTTATTTCTATTACGCACTTGCTTAATATGCGTAATGGTAGTTACGCCCTTGATTGGTGCGTTAAATTCGAAAAATTACTCCAATCTACAAGTCGTTACATTGACTGGAGAGCCTGTTCAAAGCCAAATCGAAGAGTAGCATAAAGGGGACATATTAACCAGTCTAGACGTTGAAAACTATATAAGGGAGAACACTCTTGTCATCTTGATGCCTGCTTATTACCGATAAAACTCTAATTGCATACCTTTTCATATTGACAGTCGACTGCGGAGCCTTTGAATTATTGTACACGAAATGAAAAACAATCGATCTTATTCGAAAAAACAATATATCGTGCTATTTCTTTTAAACAAAAGGAAGAAAAAATGTAAACCTTTTACGGCATTTTTTCTTAAAGCGCTTCATTTTGCATGTGATTGCTATGAAATATTCATGATGACGTCACTTTTTGGCTTCAGACATGAACGAAAGCGGGGTATGATTATTTAGGAAGTGTCTCAAAACTCTCTCTTGGGGTACAAATTTGAGGGTTTACTACATTCTGTCTCTTCAAATTGGTTACAAAGCATTTGCTTTATGTTTTTAGTCAAACACTTTTCATTCTTATCTCGAAATGCTAAGTGCTTAATTTTATGCGAAAAGTAAACATGTATTAATAATACAATTGAATTTTCTGATAATGTAGTCCGATTGTTACACGGTGTCTTTTTAATGTATGACGAAATATCATATCTATAATAATTGTCCTTTCATAAAATTGTTACAAGAGAATTTACAAACGAGCGTAAAATTTATCACAATGACTGACACCTCGTATGTAAATATATCACATAAATGACGTGGTGTTGAATTTAACAGACCAATTAAAACATGCCCATTCATTACTACTTTATTACACCGTTGAAACATTATCAACTTCTGAATCTTAACACCCTTTACCACTTTTAAACAACATGGACCAGAGAGACAAGACTAACAATTTCGAGTGTGAGAGATGATTAGATACTTTTCTCCCAGGTCAGCAATAAAGCGTATTAAGGTGGTGGACCCGTAATAGTTCCGCAACATACACAGTGTTAAACGAGGTTCCATAATGATTTCATTAGGAAACCTCTGTTAACGTTGTGAACGAACATGCGTTCCGAAATGTTGCGGAACTATTGCGAGTTGCATCTTAATATATCGTTCGTACATTAGACGACCTTCTTAACCCGTCTCAACACAACAATCACATTTTTGACACACCTGACGAAAAAGAATTTTGGAATAATTATGTGTTAAATAAAGAAATTGCTTGTTACAAGTAATGTCCTGATATCCTACAATATTTTTTTTCCGAAAAGAATAAGAATTTAAAGATTCACCAAATAAAATTTTGTTGTTTGTAACCTCTTTTTTTTGAAATTGGAAATGTCAAAGGTTTTTGTCTGGTAATGGGTTAACAGTATTGAGGATAAAATGAGTAATTGAATTAACTTGACAAGGGTAAATTTTAAAACCAGGAGTGAAATTTTCACAGTTGCGTAAGCAATTTGAATGTAGCACATTAATCATAAAGTGAGATAGTAATTAAAGATAAACTAATGACTAACTTTTACTTTTACTATGGTAGGAAAGAATGTCGCAGAATCACTCTGGAATTTATGATGCATTCTTATCTTAAGGTAGTGGACCCGTAATAGTTCCGGTATGATTTGGAAATGATGAACTTTAACAGTGTTAACCGAGGTTTCCTAATGATATTCATTAGGAAATCACGGTAACCATTGTGAAAGATCATGAGTTCCGACGTCATTTATAAATAACATTACATCAACGATAGATAAAAAGGTTTCGATCTGTGCCAGGTGAAACTTAATATTAGTAAATAAAATGTTATACCTCTTTTCCCCAAGCTACAGCTAAAAACATCGTGTAACTAGCTCGCGTTTGGATCAAAATCACTCTCATTGCTCACACAGCACTCCATTCATTCATTCCAAACACTTAACTCTCACTCAAATCATTAAGATCAACAACTACATTCAAAATAAATAAATAAAGCTAGAAAGAATCTCTATTTCACAGACATTATTCCCATTGTCAGCGCCTGATTGGTCTTTGAAGAAATAGGATTTCTTTGTTTGAGAGACAAATAGTCGGAAAGGATGTGTGACGCCGTCGAGGATCGAGTCCGGGACCTCTATGAAGAAATAGGAAGCTATTTATAGACCTAGTATGGATTTCTTATTAAAGGGAGGTAATAAGAACTGCTTATTTTGTTATATGCTATTTGTTTTTATCAAGAATAAAATAAGCGATATTGGATTACCCTCCTTTAATATCTTACATGTATCTCGCGAAATCCCTGGCCAGTGATTCAGATAGGTATATGTAATTGCCAGCAGTAGGGGTAAAAGCTATTGAAATTTGAATGGGCGTTCTTTTTTGTAATTTCTGGTCTTTAAGAATCCTATGTTTTTAGATCCAATATGATCATAAAGCATTTTTATTGTACGGCGTTCTCATATTGTCCGTTTTTGCATGTATCGATCTCAAATCACGCAGCCCGTCTTAGGTCCATAGTTTTCAAACTACAAAGATTCTCTTCATTCGCGAGGCGGGTCTCAATTACATTATCCCGAATCTGTCAACAGAGTCAATCCAGGAAGTAGTCGTTGTGGCCCAGATCACGTGATAAAATGTGGCTTATCAGTAACAGGCTGGGCCAGATGAGATTTTTTCATGAGATGTGTCATTTGGAATTAGTAATATAAGAAAAATAACAATGTACTTCTGAATGCCTGAATCGAAATCACATGCTATATTTACAGTGCACTACATCGTGAAATTTACAAGGTGAACGATTTTGGAATGATTTCGAATTGATGTGGAATGAGTGAGAGGAGCGAGTTTTGAGTGAAATTTAAGGGAGGGAATCAATTATCGCTAATTTCTTTAATCCTGAACAAAATTAACGATATGTATAACCCCCCTTTATTAAGATATGCATAAAAATTCTAAAAATACCTTCCTTTTTCTTCAAGATCCAAACAGACGCTTAAAATTTCAATTATGACAGTGGATCGCGATTTGGATCTTGCTGAATTAATTTTGAAGGTAGTTGTTGATCTTATATTTTTCAGTCATTTTGAACGTTTTCGAATGGTTTGAGTGAGTATTTGGAATGAATGAATTGAGCGCTGGGTGAGCAAATGTGTCAGAATGGTTTTGATTGAGATGAATGTCAATTTCACGATGTAACTAACTGTATAATGAACAGTCAGGGTTCTATTGCCGAGCCATCAGGTACTATTTTTCCGATAATTTGCATTTTTATGGATTTTTTCTAACATATCTTAAACGTCGATTGCTCATTTGTTACCATTTTCTACGAACTTAATGACTACAGTCAAGCCTGTCTTAGCGGCAACCTGTTCGCAGCAAGCAACCTGAATTAAGCAAGCGACCACTATTTTCCGCAAAGAAGCAATTGTCAGAATTTTGCAATCAAGTGAAATAAGCACTCTTTCAACGTCGTTGGACGGCAGCTTCAAATGTATGTTTGAATGTATTTTTCCAAGTAGAATTAAGTAATTCCATGTAATGTCGTTCTGCACTTATCTTTCACCTTTTTTTTTTGAGAGCTAAACAATTTTTTACACTCTTGAATGTTCAGTTCGGATTGCTTGTTCCCTCTGTTTAAAATATCGCAATTACGTCTACTGGAGTGTACAACGATACAGAGGAGCCTCATTCTGCAGAATGAGATCACTAAATAGGGTTTGCCGAGCTGTTAATGAAAGATATGGCTTATCAGCTGTAGACGGAATTTTTACTTGTATCAATGACGAATGTTATTACAGAATGTTGCTGATTGCAATTGCGTAATATTTCATGTGAATTATAGGTAATGTTTAGACTATGCTATCAAGATAAACTATTTTGTATCTAGTCACGTATGCCACGTATGCTACAAGTATCTACAAAATGAACATATTATGTAGTTTAATTCTTTGCTGTAAAAGTACCTAATACATGTCTCGCCCCCCCCCCCCCCCCCCCCTCATTGGCCCTTCAAACAAAGAGGAAAAGAGCATACATATATACTGGCGTCCGCTTTGGCTTTGACATAGTATACGAGCTTGTGCTTGTGATAGGTTAGAAATCAATATATATAAGTTAATCAATGATTATTTTGCTGATTTCTGAAGCCATTGTACAACGCAGCACACGACATGCAGCTATTCTCAAAATAGGGGACAACGTGACTAACCTTTCGATTCCCACCTCGATGAAAGAGAGGTTCTCTATCACATATGATAGGCATTTCTTAGAAATGTTACAATTTACACCGCCCATTGCATCATCGACTAAGCTTACCGAACTCGTCCAATTATGAGTTTAAAGTTGATATTATTCGATCGACATGAATACTTTCAGTTAAGCGGTCCCCAAAAATCGAACCTTTAGGCACATCAGTAAAAATGCATTTTTTTGTCCTTCAATAGACTTTTATTATAGGGGCTACCGCCCGAACACCCCCCCACCTTTGTTTCAGTCGTATTTAGTCGCCTTCGCCAGTATTTCAGTCAATGTGTCTAGAATTACTCACAGCAGTACTACCGTAACATCGTTAAATTGACATATTGGGTGATTTGGGAATGATTTAGGAACGAACTTGAATGATTGTGATGAGCAATGTGAGCGTGCTATGAATAATTTCCACGGGAGGTTAAACCTTTTCGATAATTTTGTCACATTTTAACATCCCTTTAATTTATTCTACGAACAGCTAAGAACATCGTGAAATCTTGTAATGAACGATTCTGAATCGCTCAATCAGTGCTCCATTCGTTCATTCCAAAATCACTCCAAAATGACTTAAAATGGCCAATAACTACGTTCAAAATAAATATAGTTATGAAAATCGCGATTTCGCTGACATAATTGCAATTGTCAGAGTCTGGTTAGTTCTAATCTTTAAGAAATATGAAGCTATTTAAAAAACTTGTGTGCATTTTTCTTTTGCAGGAATATAATGAATATCGCTAATTTTGTAAATCCTGAACAAAATTAGCGATATTGGATATCCACTCTTTATCTGCACTCAATTCTCGCTCAACACACTCATTCAATTTAATTCCAAAAGCATTCAAAAGTCATTTACCTTGTCAATTTCACGATGTTTTTAACTTTAATTTTGTGTCATCGTCGCATAAACCAGACTCATAAGAATCAACACGAGGTTAAAAAAATAATGCAATTACATGTATTTGATCGGTTTGAAAAAAATGTTTATTATTTTGAACGATTTCTTAACGTTTTTGAACGATTTCTTAACGTTTTTGATTGATTCGAGTGAGTGTTTAAATGATGAATGAATAAGGCGCTGAGCAAGTGAAATGAACAAGATGAACGATTTTGGAATGAAGTTGAATGAGTGTGTGGAGCGAGTTTTGAGTGAATTTAAAGGAAGGTATTCAATTTCGCTACTTTTGTTCAAGTGGAACAAAATTAGCGATATTTATTACCTCCCTTTAATTAAAATGCATTCAGGTTCTATTAATTGCTCTATGATTTCAAGCACCAATTTTACGCTTACAAAATTCAGTTAAATCAGTGAAATCGTGGATTTTTTCTACCGAATTTTGTTTTGAATGTTGTTGTTGAACTTATCATTTTCGTGGTTTTGGAGCGTTTTTGAATGGTTTGAGTGAGTGTTTTGTATAAATGAATGGAGCGCTGAGCGAGTGATTTGAAATGGTTATGATCGAGGTGAATGTAGCTAATTGCACTCAAAATTGACATTCTAAACAAATAGAGGATAATCAACTGGTTATTTGATTGCTATGAAAAATATTTCACGAGAATGCGTTATTAGGCTTTAAAAAACGAGTCCAAAGGAAGATGCACAAGAAAATAAGTGATCAAAGGCAAAATTTGCCTATACATGTGATCCCTCACGAAAACCTGTGCACTTATACAAAAGAATTTGCTTGAAGTATTTTTCATGTACACAAGATGTATTTACGAATATTCATTTTTTTTTAAAACGTAAATAAATTACTCAAAACTTACAGTATTCAGAGTCGGAAGTTTTTTTTGTTTTGTTTTGTTTTGTTTTTTTTTGTTTTTTTTTTTTTGCTAACTCATGTTTTGATACAAATCATCAGCTACATAGTAATTTATCTCTGCATGCAAGATGCCAATTAAATTCTACCTACTGTTTGTAAACATTGTAATGAGCTTAGTCATAATGTTCGTCACGCATCGGTCATCTCCGTCAAATTATCTTCTTTAATACTTTCATGTTTTACAAAATTTTGACCTGTCCAAATTCAAAGGTTTTGCAGACGAAAATTAAAAGTGGATTTAATTTGAAAAATAACCATTCAGTAGGGTAGAAAATAGTGTGGAAAAAGAAGAAATTGCTTGTCAGAAGTAATTTCTTCTTTTTTCATAGTGTTTTCCCAATCATTAAATCACAGGCACGTAAAAGGCAGAGATTATACAGCAAAGGGTTAATACTTTACTTACCTAAAAAATAAAGCTCGTCATAAAACCGAACTTTCTCAAATATTGTTAGAACTCGCTTGGTTTTGTGTCTAAAACCACTTTCGAAAGACACAAAGGTGCAGCACAAGACATGCGCTGACTCGCTTTACTGCTGATTGGCTACGCTAAAGAAATCTGGGCCCAAAGCTATAAACTTTTCTCATTCTGAATTCAATTTTTTTCTCAAATTTCAATTTGGGATTACAGCCGTAATTCCGTTTAAATGCTCATTTTAAGGTATTCACATAAAAGATTATACATGTATAAATAAGTTGCTATAGATAATAACTCATTAATATTATATTTTATTTTCATACATTTATTTAAATTTAAAATCTGAGAAAACTATGAGAAAAGTTTTATAACCTTGGGCCCTAATCCTCTAATGCATAAATGCATGACTTTTCATCCAAAATTAGAACGGTAATCATGGGATAATTGTGGCATGTCTTAAAAGAATTATTCTTTACTTTTAGGTTCGTTTAAAAGGTTTATTAGTCCAATTTTAAGGGAATGCTATTTGCAAATAAAAAGAAGCATGTAACGCTATATTATGTATCACAATGAAGCTCTGGGTGAGCACAAGAAGTTAGGCAACATAAGACAGGCCGAACTATAACGGCGTGGCAAAAAATTGGCTTTTTATTATCTAGCTCTTTTAATTTCCAAATGAAATTGTAGCTAACTAAAAATAAAAAAAAATGCCGATTGATCTCGAAATTTAGACATTACAGTAAGTAACATCGTGAAATTGACTTTCATCTCAACGAAAAGCATTCTAAATTTCCCATTCAAGGCCACATTCATTCATTCCAAACACTCACTCAAACCTTAACAAAATTTGCTATATTGGTTTACCTCCTATTAAATTCACTCAAAACTCGCTCCACACACTCACTCAATTTCATTTCAAAATCATTTTTAGATGTTGTTAACTGTAATGTATAGAGTCAATGCCTTGGAGCTTCTTCATGCATATTTCATTCAGTCATTCTAGATTCAGGGAAACCAGCCAAGTGCGAAAAGTTTCGATCGTAATCAGCCTGCACACTACCCAGATGGTCCCGTTTCGTCTGACGGGACACAAATATAAATGTGAACCGTCACGCTAAAAGGGATCTTCTGGATAGTGCGTAAAGTCTCGACTCTAGTCAGGCTGCGCAGACTGACTAGAATCGAGATTTTCGCAAAGTGCTTATTTTCTGAATCTAGAATGATCAATCTACCTTCTAGTAGAAGATTTTTTTAAAGGCGACCGCTAGTTTCGCAGTACTTGAACAAATCTCTTTTTCAAATATTCATTTTAAGGAGTTCCAAGGTGGTCCCATTTCGCTTGACTGGTCACATATACGTGCATAGAAAAATAAATGAATGATGTGACTTGAAATTATTTTCCCATACGCTTAATAACGCGGGGCTTTTTGATATATTCTAAAAAAGTTATCGAAGGAAAAGACATCCGTTACTAATATCTAAAATTTCTACAAGTCATGACCTTCGCAAATAGAGAAAAATGAACTCAAACGGCTTCTGATGTTGATCGTATATCAAATGACTGAGTAAGTCAGATTTTTTTACCTATCAACGAGATAACAAATTATGTTGAACTTGATAAACCCAGGTTAAACATACTAGTTTAAAATGAAGGTGTATTTAATCGGATCAAGTTTCACAATGACTTTGGCAGATTCACGAAGGGAATATTCCCTTAAACCACACATACAGTTAAAATCACCATGAAATTGACACTCATTCCAATCAAAAGCATTCAAAATCACTCCCTCGGCACTTCATTCATTTATTCATTCATTTAAACACTTTCAAAGCGTAGAAATGCTCCGAAATCATTTAAAAGGTTTATCAACGTCATTCTAACCGATAGAATCCTTCCATGAATGTATTGGCTGATGAAACGAATGATAGGCCTTTGAAGACATTCAGGTCAGCAGTTGGCAAAAAATTTCCGTAAACTGCAACAGACCTCGGATATATATAAGGCGGGTGGATACATGTCTGTAACAAAATTGTGCATTGGGCGTAAACAGTATAGAAAAACTAGTGCGGAAACAACCTGTGATTTATATAGATTTATAATTTTACAGTAAATGATAGCTGAAAAACGAATCATTCTCAAAAATTAAGATTTTTCAGCCGTTATTTAAGAATCAAAAGATATTTATTTAAGGGTACATGTACAATTGTTTCACTTCAGTAACTTAAACGAGTAGCGTTGGCGACGTCGAAAGCTTTCACTCAAAGTTTCGAGCCCTAACGCCAATTTAACTGACGTCATCGATTTTTTTCTAGGTTTTCCCGTAATTTTTGAAAATAGTCCGTCTATGTACATCCGAGGTTGATCGTGAGATTAGCCGAGTGATTTTCCGAATGTTTTGAAGACACTCAAAATTATAAATCGGGAACCTTCCGTGATTCTACGGAGTAGACCTCGGGGAAATGCGCAGCCATGAAAGCGCTTCACTTCGCACGGAAGCTTAAATGACGTCACAAACATCAACGATCCCGATGAGGATGACGTTGCATTAAACGAAATCAACGAAAGAATATAAGGTGGAGTATTGTAATTTGATTATAAAACGCAGTGCTGTCAAATTGTAATATTCCCAAAAGATCTCCACAGACATTCAGTAAAGAATTATCAGACTGTTTTTTTTTTTTTTTTTTTTTTTTTTTTGTTGTTGTTGTTGTTGTTGTTTTTGTTGTTTTTTTTTTTTCTTCAATCCAAACCGAATTACCACCAGAACCGAATTACCTAAAAAAATAACCCAAATTTATTACACTTAAGTCCGTGATACTTTCACGTTTACGGAAAAGTCCGGGCGATGTTCCGAATGACAAAACTATTTGAGCCTGTGCGTGAGATTTCCAACAATTTGAAATGTGCACCAACCAAATTTTCTGGCTAGCCAGTGCATCTGCAAAGTTTGACCAGAATCTTCCCTTCGTACTGTACATATAGATAAGGTTTAGAATTGTCTACAGATAGCCAGCCAATCTTTCTGTTGTACCGTAGAGCTGTCTGATTGTTGGAAATCTCACACGCATGCTCCGATCGGGAACCCTCGGTGATTCTTCGGAATAGACCTCGGAAATAATACGGGCGCAGCCATAAAAGCGCGTCGTTTCGCACGTGGGTTGATATGACGTCACAAGCATCACCGATCCCGCTAAGGATGACGTTGTATAAAACAAAATCAACGTAAGAACAAAAGAGGGCATATTAAAATTTAATGACAAAACGCAGTGTATTACTGCGTTTTGTCATAAAATTATAGTATGCCCAAGAGATCTCCAAAGATGATCGGAGCGAATTAATGAAATGTGTTTTTCTACAAGCGTATTAACCGAAGTACCACCAGGATCCGAATTACCTAAAAAATGACCCAAAATTACTACACTTACGTCCGAGGTACTTTCCAGTTTACGGAAAAGTCCGAGCGATGTTCCGAATGACACATGCTCATTTACAGATTAGTTCGTAGATTCGTATTACATTACGATCGACATTAGCAATATTATATGAAGCTCCCTTTAATTTCAAATAAAAAAATGGCTTATCTATTCAAGCAATAGGATTCCAAATTCAGTACAAAATTTATTCACTCTAATAAAATGTATTCAAAATTTCGTTATCAAAAGAAGAGGGTTCCTCGGCGCATGGATTGGTCAAATATGAAAGAAAACCGAAAGAGGAATAGTTAAACTATGATGTGCATCCGTGGTATTTCAGTAACGGTTTAAATTAATTTGAAAGCTTTTACCAGTCAAATTAAAACCAATAGCTGTGCATAAATTTATTACAGTATGGGTAATATTTGACAATATTTGGTAAATAATTAAAATATTTCCTGTAAATTTAACAACATTCCAACAGAAAAACGACGCTGCAGTATGGTACAGCTTATTTCAGTTAATAAATTATTCTTTAACCACCGTCTACCCGTTATTAATGCTTTTAATTTCTATCCGTTTGATAATCATTCCCATATTTGAAAATTGACATTTTAACGCAAATTAGTCATACAAATATCTAAGTCGGAGTTTCAATGCATAAAATAGAGGAATCAAAAGTAAATTGAAAAGATAATTCCCTTAAATATGACAGCCTACGAAAACAAACCACCAAACTAGAGCGGCCACCGACGGGAAAAGTTACCGGATATTGTGAAGTTTCAATTGCTCTTGACTTTGAAGTAAATTCTATTTTGATTTTTTTCTTTTTATCACAGGAACAGGTTTAAAGTCTTTTGTATTATACTTCGATAAACGCAATCGAATAGACACTCGATCGACCCTTATACGAGGGTGAATTAAAAAATACGTAGACTTCCGTTACAGAAATTTAGATTTTACAAATTTTGAAAAGAAAACATAACTGTCATTTACTTGCGGCATTTTACTGTTTATCATGAAAATTTGGGTGCAAGCCAACAAGTTGGTCACCTGTAGCAACCATTCTAAAACATGCAGTCATTTGGTACCGGCGTACGGTAACGACGTCAATATGTCGCTACGGAATTAGTATCTTTCATTGAGAGTCAGCACTTTTCAAATTACTCAAGTCAACAATCAACCCAATTGCTGCATCATCTATTTCATTGGTTAAGAAGTATGTTCATACCAATTTGATCCAAAATGATAAACTATGGTATTTAATGTGTGTTTAAGACAGTAAACTGACTGATAATGATCTATGACAGCTAAAGATCCAACGTTGGGGAGACGTTTCAAATTCTCCGAGTGCCATCCTTCGGAAATGCTCTCCATTCAAAAAAAAAATAATAAAAAATAAATAATAATGAATAAATAAATAAACATTTAAAAGAAGATATTTGATTATATTTGAAGAACCTTTTCCATATTTTATCCTTTAAACATCCTGGTTAGGTTTTCCAGTGGCTCTGTATTAACTTATTTATTTTAGAACTTTATTATATCAGGATGGATATACCTATGCCGATGCCGTCATTTCGATGTTCAAAAATTGACACGTGCCAGTAGCTTATTGACTTTAAATAGCAAAATCCTGAATTTATTACGCTTAAATTTTAAACATTCTTACAAATTATGACAGCACGTAAAAAAACCAAGTTTGAAATGGTTTGGTAAAAATTGATGGGACAATTACGGGTAGTAATACTAGGAAGTAACGTTACGAAATGGGCTGCGCCGGTGGTGCCTACTCAGGGATATCAAATTATCGATTTTTTTATCACAGTCATCGCAAACTCTTGTAACTTTAGTATTATGTCAGCATTAGATAGTTTCAGACATGTGCAAAATTTTATTCGTTTCCGTCGGGTTATTTAGAAGTTATTTAGATGGTTAAAGTCCACGTAATTTTTTATCCACCCTCGTAATTGCAATCATTTAGATATAAATACTCTGCTAAATAGTCTTCTTTCTACACGTGTTGATAACGACAGTTATAACATTTATAGGGGTATTTATGATCGAAAATATAATTCAGCGAAGTATGTCTCCATTTTAAGAACTAAATTGTGGCGCAATCGAGCGGGCTGAGCGAATTACTTGATGGTATTCGTCGACTCGCTCTATAAGACGGCCCACACGCAGAGCTCATTGCTTGTAATACATATTTCATTTGAAAATATTTTAATGTTTGTTGGTGAAACAGCGAAGCCAGGTTATCGCAGGAATACTAGAATTTTAGGATACCTTCTGTCTTCTGCCCTGGACTTGCAGATTAAAGGTCGGACGGTTTCTCGAAAGACCTAGTGCATTTTATACAGAAATACAGCGCAATGGATTTCCCCACGTGATGCCATTTAAACCAATTGAAACCCCCTTTTTATTTGATTACAGTATTCACTTTTTAAAACAACATCTTCGATTTAATTAAAAATTAGGTACTTGTAATAGGTTCATCCCTAATATTTTAATTCGTTTTTCCCTCACATATTAATAACATTCACAATGTATTGGGTAAAGTGGCGTGTACCGCGCCGAGGACAATTAAAAAGAAACAGTCTTGATAACCTAATCAATGTACTTGATATGCCTAATGTCAAATTTGATATTTTAACTAGTTTGGGTGACATTTTGTGGGCAGATTTAATTTAGGATTCGCATTGTTTTTATCGTATATGGCACGTTCCGTGCTATTTTATAAACCACCTCTGGTCTAGTTGAATCGGTACAATTCATGTGTGGCCAACCTGTCTTCAGGCGTATCATGGTTTGAAAAAAGAAACAACTTTTCCAGAGTAGTTGGTTGGAAATGGAGTTCTAAAAAGCGACTTATTTGACTATAGCTTATTGCTAACGATAATTCAAATTTTTGCTTGCTTTGAGTTGAAATAATTCACAGCCTGAAGTGCGAACATAGAGCATATGAATTCCAGATGTATATTACACTACCTAAAAGTTAACAATTGGCCTAAAAACCGATAAAACTTAAGCCGGCGAAATTCCAAAGTGTGTTTCATTATTTGAAATTTATGCTACCTTTAGTGTTCAGGCATTTAAAGGACGAACAGCTACTCGTTGCAAGGGATCTTTCCATTTTCACTTATTCCATCTTTGAATGATTTTCTATAAGCAAATATTGTGTAAAAGTTTGGATTACAGAATGCTTTAGTCAAGAGAAGATAAATCAACTTAAAATTTGTTTTAGGATAAGTGAGAAAAACTGTGATTGAACAACCCCGGATTGGTGCATATTTAGATAATTGTGTTTTCTTTAATGTTTTTCGTAAGTACGTATGCTTTAAATCTACATTCAAAATTTTCTTAAAACACTTTACCGTGACATCTTGTTGGTTAGCTTATGCTGAAGGGTTGCCAGGGTTTTGGAGAAAAAGTCAAAGGCCGATTACTGTAAAGATCACTGCTCAAAAAAATTAAAGGAACACTTTATTTTTTGTACTTTTGAGGGCCGTATAATAATAAACAAGTATTTCATGACAAATAACGACGATTTACTAAACGCATAACAATTTCAACCACATTTTGTAAAAAAAGAGTTTCAGCAGATAGCAAAAAAATGTAAATTAAGGAAAAATGTCAACTTATGGTGTTTTCGAAACAAAATCAAAAAGCTATAGATGGTATAAGTGGGTTCAGATTCTGAATGTTAGTATTGAGTATGACCACCACGAACGTCTCGACATTCTCTACACCGATTACGCATGCTCCGAATCAACCCTTGCATCAGTTGCTGAGGCAAATTGTTCCAGGCTTGGACAACAGAAATTTCGAGCTCCTGGACATTTGGTGGGGGATTTTGTCCACTAGAAATATGCCTGTAAATCATGTCCCATACATGCGCAATACAGTTTTAATCAGGGGACCTGGCTGGCCACTCCATCAAGTCGATAGATTGGTCCTGAAAGTAATCCATAATCAATCTTGCCGCGTGAATTCGCGCATTATCTTGGACTAAAATAGAGTTATTGCCCATTGCACCCAAAGAAGGTCTAACTATAGGTTCCAAGATCTCATCTATATATCGCAATGCCGTCAAACTGCCTCCCGCAATCCTGTATAACTCTGTGCGCCCTTAATAGCAAATCCCACCCAAAAACATGACAAAGCCCCGACCAAACCTATTCTACAATGTTACAGTCAGCATACCGCTCTCCTTCACGTCTCCAAACACGAACACATCTATCACACGTCGAAACATGAAACCTGCTCTCGCCGGTGAACAAAACACAACGCCACTGATCCAAAGTCCAACGTGCATGGTCATTTGCAAATTCCAGTCTGCGCCTTCGGTGATCTGGGGTCAAAACGGGACCCGTGGTTGGACGTCTAGCACGTAAATTATCACCATGGAGTCTGTTTCTTACTGTCTGGTCAGAGAGACGAACCCCTGTCGCAATCTGGAAATCGTTTCGAAGGCTTCTAGCTTTTTCACAGCGGTTTCGAAGGGCGACGGTCCGTAAATATCGATCTTTTCTGTCGGTTTTAGCCCTCGGATGGCCTTGACCTGGTCTTCTGACATGACTTCCAGTCTCTATATATCGAGTCCATAGTCTATTAAAGACGCTAGGCGATACAACAAGGTAACGCACCACTGTACGTTGTGAGTAACCAGCCTCTATCAGTTGCACGGCTGTGACATTATCATCGTGGTCTAAATGGTGTCTGACAGTCATGGACAGTCAAATAACACACAAAAGAACGCAAAATAATCTAAAAGCTTTCATTTTGAATAATGGATGGACCAATATAGTAAAAATATTATTATCCAAAAACCGTTCATTTAATTTTTTGAGCAGTGTATTTCTGGACAGTGTTTGTCACTAGAGAATTAATACAACAGAAGCTCATGCTAAGGCGAATTTAACATTTTCTTTAATTAATGCTTTTTGGTGGATAAAAAAACAAGAGCACCGCCTACAGAGCCTATGCTCGCCTGTTTAATGCTTGATGGTGAAAACGAGTCGAAAAAAGGGTAGTATTTGCACAAAATGCCTATAGAGACCACTTTTCAACAGTTTGTGTCTTTACCTATCAAAAGTTTTAGCAAAATGTGGAGTTTTTATGTTATAAATGAGTGACTTTCATCAAATGACCTTGACCTTGACTAATGACCTTGACATAGTTATGTTTGTGACGGTCTTGTCACAAGGAATGCACTTGTGAAATTTCAAGGCTCTATGGCATTCCAATCCAAAGTTACGGCTAATATTAGTTTTAACTTAAAACATTTGACCTTAAAAATTACCTTGCCCTTGACCGATGCCCTTGAACTTGGTACCAACAGAAGCGCCTTGCCTCAGGCAATTATCATGTGAAATGAAAAGACCCAATCACTTACTATTTAAAAGTTATGGCTAATGTTTGTTATTGTATTTTTCTCACAAATTTGACCTTGGAAAAAGACCTCGACCTTGCGTGATGACCTTGAGCTTGGAACCAACAGAAACGCCTTGCCTCAGGCAATCATCATGTGAAATGAAAAGACCAAAATACTTACCATTTAAAAGTTAAAGCTAATGTTTATCGTATTTTTTCTCACAAATTTGACCTTGAAAATAGACCTCGACCTTGCCTGATGACCTTGAACTTGGTACCAACAGAAATGCCTTGTCCCAGGCAATTATCATTTGAAACATGTAAGCCCTATCATTAACCATTCACATGTTACATCCAATGTTTAACTTTTACTTTTTTCACAATTTTGACAATAAAAAAAGATATGTACCTTGACTGATAACCGTAAACTTGGTACCAACAGAAAGGCCTTGACCCAGCCAATCATCATGTGAAATATGAAGGCCCCATAGCTTGTCATTCAAAAGTTTGGCCAATGTTAAACTTTTGTTTGCTTGTTTGTTTGTTTTGTTAACAAATTTGACCTTGAACAATGACCTTTACCTTCAAGGATGACCTTGACTTTGGTACCGACAGAAAGGTCTTATCACAGACAAAGCATATGTGGAATATGAATACCCTATCTCATTCCAATAAAAAGTTATGGCCAACGTCGAGTTTTTATGATGGAAATTTTTGACCTTGACACTTTGACTTGACATTGGGTGAGATCCTTGCCTTAGTTTTCTAATAAAAGTTCTTGTCACAAGAAACAAAGATTTGAAATATGAAAGCTAAATCACTTACCATTGCCAAATTATGGCCAATTTTAAAGTTTAAAATTTCTAAATTCTGACCTTGACACATGACCTTGACCTTGTCTTATGACCTTGTTTTTAGAAGCAACACAAGCAATGCACATGTGCAATATGAAGACTATATGTTACCAATCAAAAGTTATGGCCAATATAAGATTATGCATGACATAAAGAGTTTACGTAAAGCTAATAACATTAAGGCTCCTTTTCCCATTACATGTTTTTTAAACGTAGATTTTCGATACCTTAGTTCAAGACAATCTGATTTGCTACTTGAATATGAAATTTCATAAAATTCTGACAATTAGACTAGGAAGAATTGGCAAAAAACTAATTTTTACCTTAAGGTCCCTTTTCCATGACGCAGCCCTGAACCAAGAAAATGTTTAAAAAATGTCTCTTAGAATTGTTGTGGGAAGATTAAATATGAAGTTTCAGGCCCAGGGGTTCAAGAGATATGTCGGTCGGACGGACGGAAAGACGGAAGGACGAACGGACGCGTGCACGAGCCGACGACTATGAGACGTCGCAGTAACGTCGGGCTATTTTATGAAATTCAGTCATATTATTGTTTAATTTTGAAATAAAATCGCTGTATAGGCTAAAACAGCGCACTATTTTACATCATTTTAAAGCGTTTGAATAGCTCAATCTTATAGACACTAAATTCTGATACCAATGGCTGTGAATGAAAAATATCATCAAGTGTTTTATGAAAAAATCGCCAAAAAGCGCATGTAACGCGTAACATGCTTCTCATTCAATACATGTTCAAAATGCCATAAAATCGCTGATACACTCTTTATCATAATAAAATTTTACACACAAACACATAGATTATTGGGTCTAATGCAGTGTGAATTTCGAAAGTTTAAGATGAAATTTTACGAAAATCTCTTCACGTAATTAAAATAGCGGAAAGTGTAACGCTGCTAAAAATGAAGCAAAAAATGACGACTGAAAAATTTCAACGTAAAAATAATCATACAAAATAAAGGAAATTGTCAAATCTAAACACATTTAAGAAAAATGGTCTTCAGTTTGAATTTGGTTTATTTTCGTCCCTTAATTAAATACAATATTTTCGCGTGAAAAAGTCTGAAAAAATGTCACGCTTTTTGAAATTACGTCATTTTTTCCGTACCATTTTCATGAGAAGTTACCAAAATCTTACCAAATGTCGATGAAATTAAATAAGAATTAAACTAGAAAAAATGGTCAGTCTATTAGTTCCAAAAATATATAACAATCTATATTTTGTGAATTTAACGCTTAATACGAGGATGCTGAAAAAGTCTGAAAAATGTCACGCTATCTCATTTTAATGACGTTTTACGTTGCGTGCTTCACATTTTATCGGGTTTTTCGAAATTACTGGCCAAAAAATCAAATACCCATCGGAATAAATTTAATTAAAAGTTCTCCTCTGTTTTGGTGAGTTTATAGTATAGCAATACCAAAAATAATAAGTATTTTGTCTTTTGAATTACCATTTTTAGTTTGTCGGAAATTCAATGCTTCTGTTTATATAAAATTATTTCTTTTTTTCGTAATTACAGAGATTCTTCGCCATGTAAAAAATTGAAACGCCACTGAACACGATAGTTATTCACATTTTAACCACCTCTTTTGGTATAATTCAAAATATGGCATATAGTTGTTTCAAATGAAACGCGTTTGATTTTTCTCCAATTTTACGCTACAAAAATAACGTCAAATTACGTTACGCTTTATAGCCTCAGTTCGCTGCGACGTCTCTATACGCTCCCCCGAAAATTTTCGAGGAGCATAATAAAATAATGCTGCATATCCACTTGAAAGTTGAATAAGACGATCAATGATTACTGCCCCGACAAAAAGGTCGATTTCTTCAAGAACCGATCAGACACTTAAAATTTCAATCATGCCAGTGAAATCGCGATTAGATTCTTTAATTTTGAAGGTAGTTGTTGATCTTTTATTTTTTAGTAATTTTAGTGTTTTTATATGGTTTGAGTGAGTGTTTGGAATGAATAAATTAAGCGATTTAGAAATATTTTGATTGAGATGAATGTCAATTTCAAAATGTAACTAAGTGTTTTTTATATTTTTCAATTTTTTTTACGAATCCTGAAATTGATCGCATATCAAAGTTCAATTAAACTTCCTTTTTATTATTATATTGACAATTTTCCTGATTCCAAGGAAGCAAAATGCGCCGGAATACACTTTAAAAGAGATCTTACAGTAGCATATCTGACGCTATGTCAACCACAGATGACGATTGGATGTTTGGATCCCTTACAGCTCCATTTAAAGCGGTAACTTGTCAACATAATAATAAAAAGGAAGTTTAATTGCTTTTGGTAAGTATCAATTGCAGTCGTTTCAATACATGCAATTTTCTTAGTAATAAAGGTCCCGGTGGATTACATTATCAGCAAACGTCACCACGGTTTTGCTTACCTAAAACTGTTCAAAAATGTGTGAATACACAAAGACTTCGCTAACCAAGAATTCAGTTACACAGTCAACGACAAGTTACTTGCTTTTGTTATCAAACCCGAATTTAACCATAATATCATCTAACAACCCTTGTTGATCAACAAGCACACGCGTTAGAAACCAGTAAATGCTGTAATTTGCATACAGCAATACGCATTCTAAAAAAAGTCGGCCAAAATAGAAAATAAGACCGAGAGAAAGATTATAATTGTCACCCAAATAAATGCTTTCCGTCAAGCGATGGCTTGCTTATAAATCGCATTTCATTGCTTTGTAGATCTATTCAAGATACGATAGTCATATCTGGCATGATGACAGATATCATCAACACCCATTCACATGTACCAAGGTCAAAGTGGTGCAATAAGGTCAAGGCCATATATCTCGGTAAACACTTTGCACCTCTAAACAAAATTTCTTGCCATTGTATTTATGTCTATTCCACACGCAATGTGCCTGTTAAGTATGACTATAGTTCCCATTGTCACCCATTGTAGACACTATGAAAAAGAACATATACACAGATTACGTTTTGCGAAATGTAACTAAAACTCTTTATAATACGGCCTCTTTCGGGAGATTGAAATAAAGCCGTGTAATATTTTGAAAATACACGGGTGTTGTTACACTAGTGTAATAACTATACAAATTAGCTCAAAACAAAGATCAACGTCATTTTGTAACCGTGAAAATGACGTTATATTTTGTATATGGTGACGTCATTTTAAACGGCATAATAACTTATGCCGAAAGTTTTAAATTTCTAATGGTAAATTAACAAATTTTGACGCTTATATTGCCCTAGTTCGGAATATATTGTAACTTGATTGTCAAATTTGTGCTAACAAAACACTGAATTTATTGCACTCGTCATCTGAAACAGATAAAAACTCGGCAAAGTCTCGTTTTTATCTGTTTATGGATGACCTCTATTTATATCGCCAATTCTTTCAAGTCTACGAAACATACACTACTCATAAATGGCATGGAAATTTATGTTATCGATATGCATTAGATATAAAGGTCAGAGTCATTTGACAAGGTTAATGTCGTACATAAATGTAAACTTTTTTTGCGAAATTTAGCCAAGATATTAAAATATTCATTTCATTCAAGCCTATTCCGGTACAGTGTTAATATCTAACATGCTTATACAAATCTATATGCGTCTGCTGATACTTAAGTCAATGTTATTTACGATTTATGTACGGTTTACAATATGATACAGGAAAAGAACAACATGAGCTCTGGCTGCGTTCTCATCCTTTTTGTACAGTTAATTACATCGTGAAATTGACATTCACCTCAATTAAAACCATTCTAAATCGCTCACTCAGCGCTCCAATCATTCATTCCAAACACTCACTCAAACCATTCAAAAACGCTCAAACCCATTTAAAAATATAGAATAACTAACGTCATTCAAAATAAATTTTGATTTAGAAAAATCGCGATTTCACTGACATAATTCACATTGTTATCATCTCATTGGTTTTTGGAGAAATAGGAAGCTATTTACAAAACTTGTATGTATATTCTATTAAAGGGAGGTAATTATTATCGCTAATTTTGTTCATCCTGAACAAAATTTGCGATAAAGGATTACCTCCTATTTAATTCACTCAAAACTCGCTCCACACACTCATTCAATTTCATTCCTAAATCATTCCAAAATCATTCCCCTTGTCAGTTTTACGATGTTGTAAACTGTATATATAAACTGTATTGTGAATCTATTAATTTATGCAGACAAAATATGTTAAAGCCACTGTAATGTCTCAGAGGTAAGGGTTACTACCAATGCCAAAAGTCTGAAACAGTCAAAGAAACACCATTATGTTGTTAAAATATCACTATGGTTTCGAAGCCTTAAAGGAAGCTGAATAAAAATAAGTAAAGAAAATATTATATAAGACGTTCATTTGCATAAATGAGATGAATTTGTTAGATTTACTCCACCCACCAATGTTAATTTTGAAATTGGGGGTACCTATGTTCTCATGCAAATTAAAATGCTTTCACCGGAGAATTTTTTATGCATTTTGGTTTTGTTATCTACCAAGTACATGGGTCATCGAAAATAATTAAACACTTTAACATTATTACTACTACTAAACTTTATTGGTAAATCGGCAAGTTGCCTTTGACCATTTACAATATATAATTACATGAAGTATGGTCAAGACAGAATTCATAAATAAATGTTACAATATATTCTAAATATCAAGGAAAACAATATATTAATTCTGAAAATAGACTACTGAGAAGAAGCAGCCACTGTGTTTAGAACTTCGTCTCTTAATTTCAAAGCTTGTGTAATAAATGAAGATAGTTGTATAATATCTTGTGTCCTTTTTGATTTCATTAGTGAGATAAACTTAGCTTATTAAGCATTACTTTTCGTGCTTTATTTGAGTGAC
The DNA here is from genome assembly GCA_948146395.1 of Fragum whitleyi. Classification (NCBI taxonomy): domain Eukaryota; kingdom Metazoa; phylum Mollusca; class Bivalvia; order Cardiida; family Cardiidae; genus Fragum; species Fragum whitleyi. The sequence continues at coordinate 12,284,980 of OX411558.1, forward strand.
CGATTAGAAGTTGGTTAAAGTTTAGTCGGAAAACGATAAATGCCGGCGTCGGGAATTGTACCGTGGACCTTTTGATAAATAGCCGGTCGCACGATCACTGCGCTATTACGGCGAAGAAATTGTATTTCAAGAATATCTTAAATATTAAGAGACGTTAATGTGACAAAGATTTTATATACACGTCATATGGTTTTAGTCGCGTGAATAAGAAGTTAACCTTGGTACTGCTGTTTGGAAAGTAGCTTCTAAATACATCGTGAAATTGACTCTCATCCCGATCAAAACCATTCTAAATGGCTTCCACAGCGCTCCATTAATTGATTTTAAAAAACACTCTCAAACCATTCAAAAACGCTCTAAAAGGCGATTTCAAAATAGAAAAAAATATAGACAGAAGAAATCACGATTTTACTGACATAATTGAAATTCAGCGTCTGTTTAGTTCTGGTAAAAACAGAAAGCTCTTTATAGAACTTGTATGCATATTTTGTTTTAAAGGAGGTAATAAATATCGTTAAAATTAGCGATATTTGATTACCCTCTTTAATTGCACTCAAAACTCACTCATCACATATATTCAATGTCATTCCAAAATCATTTACCTTGTCAATTTTACGATGTTTTAAGATGTTTAACTGCAACATTAACATCAACTTAAACAATCTATAATAATAACTCACAGTGACGATCATTCCTTTTGAATTACAGTGTTTTTTTTCTAATTTTCATATTGAAGTATGCACCTTACAAATAAAAGTGCGCGAAACCTCGCAGTTCTTTCCAAAAAGAATGCCAACGTGACATTGTGTAACACATTGCGTGTGCGCAGTCCAATAAATGTCAAAATACTTTCTGTAGACTGAGTGCATTTAACTGTTTACTGCAGCTATCTATGTTAAGAACAAAGTTTTAAAAAAATGGAATTTTTGATAAGCAAAATGTATAATTTGCTTTTGGCATTTCGCTGAAAAGTTGGGTCTGCTGTTTTCAAAAATATGATAATACTGAAAACGTTATCCACATTTTGATATTTTTGATATAGATATCATTTCAATTGATAAATGTGATTTTACTATTCAAATCTTGATAAAATAAGTACTCTTTTAAAGGAGTCTATATTATCAAAACAGCGACCTTAAAATCATCTTACTGGGGGATTTCAATGTTGACTTTAATTCTTGTCCTAATTCTAAATTGTAAGATTTCATCCAGCTTTTCGACCTCAGTGGAATACTGCGAGATGTAGGGAATTGCGGCATTGTCCTTTGCCGCATTGAGGCCAACGGTGAATGGACAGAAAAGCAACGTAAAGCACGAGAAACTTATGGTGTGACCCCACCGGATTTTGGGCCTACTTTGTTCTATATAAAATTGCACTCTTTTCCGGTGCTGTGGTAGGTTCCACAGAAAGGTTTGACCTTTGACCTCTTTAGCCCTTCATCTTCGTTCAATGTCCTACCTCATGTAAAAAAAATCTAGGAAAACTCCCTTCAACTTTTGGAGTACCCAAGCTTAAGTAGAGGTATCGACTTTTTTCCGCCTATGAAGAGGAGAGTTACTTTGGGTACGACCCCCGCCCGTTATCCGTCCTTTCGCAAAGGAAATCGTACACAGGGAAGGTCAACCCTAGCTTTAAATCAAAGAAGTGATGCAAAACAATGTGAAAAGGACAAAAATGAGCACACGGATTGCTATTTTGCTCTCAAAAATAACGTTAAGTTGTACTATTGTATTTATTTAACTATATCAAACTCTATCAAAGAGGGCTTTTGTTGATCTACTTGAGTAGAATCTTGGATTCTTCGATATGCAATGAAACAAACAAGCTGTTCAAAAAGTGTTTTTACATATGTTTATCGGCGATGAAATAAACTGCTATAAATAAATCATTGGGTTGGGGGTCACTTATATGTATTACTTTGTCTTTGGCGGAATCAATAATCTCCTGTTTCAATTCTTATGCATGTATTTTTCACTTAAAAATATTTTGGTGAATGAAGGGCAAGTAGAAAAAAATCTTATATGAACGCAATGCAAATTTACATTTTTATTTCAAATATAACGTATTTATTGAAAGTTGTTCTTTTTCATGAATTGTTCTACTGTAATGTTTGTCTATGGTATGTATATCTTGATAATTTTTTTGTACATTAGCATTTAATGATAGAGATTTATGTATATCTAGAATATGTGCGTGCTAATTCAACAATGTTGTTTTCCTAAAAAATATTTCATGAAAACGAAAAAAAGAAAATTATTTATGCGATTTATAGCGAGTTAAACAATTGCCGTTTTTTACTGGAAAGCATTTCTTTCAATAACAGAAAAGTGCGGGGATATATTGTAGATAGTTTGGTGAAGACTTGAGATATACAGGTTATATAGTGTATAAAAGTGAAACAAAAAAAAAATAAAAGTGACAAACGTAGGCAGGTTTTACATTCCCCAAGTAGTATATAAACAGTACATTAGCGAATCTGCCTCAGTAACACGGTAAAGCTTGAAGTAAAAACTTGTAAATAATATTAAATCCAGTGAAAATATTTGCTTACATTGTACCGAACAACTATTTGAAAACTTGCATTATAAAAACAATTTTTAGACTGTACGAGAAAACACCAGTGCGTCTCGGATAAAAATAGGAATCTACATCGACTCATTCAATATAACTGCATGTAACAACAGTAAATTATCAACACAGGGAACTACAGAGGCTTTGAAAGCATTCAACAATATTTTACTTTTCGGCTGGTGGTTGAAGAAAACACCAACAAATTAAATCATTTTGCCAAAGGAAACTTTTGAAAAAAAATAAGTAAGAAAGAGGAAATAATTAAGAAACTCAAGATGGGTTTACAGTGGATCACTCACGTTTTTGTCTGTATCCTTTTGGTAACCATAGTTGCCGGACATCCAAAGAACAGACGACTTGATTTAAATGAAGAACACGAAGTGAAGATAGAAAATAGTGAAGAAGAATTACCGACAAAATTCGAATATCAAATGTAAGTTGTATTCATTTAATTCTATTTTGTCTTTCAAAATGTGTATGATTGTATAATTTCTAAATTGTAAATTTTTCTTCCGTTTATTAGTTAATAAGAAGCGAATTTTTCTGTTGACGATATTCTTTTTCTATATTTTATTTGTTACAGTTAGTTACATCGTGAAATTGGTATTCACCTCAATCAAAACCATTCTAAATCGCTCACTCAGCGCTCCATTCATTCGAAACACTCACTCAAACCATTCAAAAACGCTCAAACCAATTTAAAAATATAGAATAACCAACGACATTCAAAATTAATTTTGTTTGAGAAAAATCGCAATTTCACTAACATTGTTCAAATTATTAGCGTCTCATAGGTTCTTGGAGAAATAGGAAGCCATGTATAAAACTTGAATGTATTTTTTGTTAAAGGGAGGTAATCAATATCGCTAATTTTGTTCATCTTGAACAAAATTTCCGATAAAGGATTACCTCCCGTTAAATTCACTCAAAACTCGCTCCACACACTCGTTCAATTTCATTCCTAAATCATTCCCAAATCATTCATCTTGTCAATTTTACGATGTTGTTAACTGTAAAGAATTTCATAAAGTGCCTTCAAGTACCTCATTTAACCCAAAAATATACAGTTTCCTTCTTTACGATTTACAATGATTTAAAAGTGTCGTCAAAATTTATTAAAATTATTAAGATGTCAATTGATAAGAAATTAATCCATATTTCTTAAATAATATATTCATGTGATTACATGTGAATATGAAAAAATAAACAAAGTTGACATTCCTTGTTTAGGGCTTTTAACTTATAAAAGCAGAGTGATAATCGAAAACTAGTAACAAATTTTTTTTATTACACACTTCATTTATAAGTTGTTGTAATTTTCAGGCCGGTCCATCATTTTGCCAGACACATTTTATGTCATGACAGATCGGGAATGATTGCATTCCATCAGGCTATGTCCAGGAAACTTAATACGCTTGACGGTAGGTGCTCTTTACTTTTTAATTAATGATACTGCTTTCCTTAGCTTTGCTTACTTTCAATGGAGTCTTATAAAAGGTGCAAATGTATATCATTTGCATATGCAGTTAATGATATTTTGATTAATTTCTTCCGTATTAAAATTAGTCAAGGAGAAATGATCATCTATAGAATTTGAATGACTGTTTCAATTATCGTTTTTACAGTTACGTGATTTACTTGTGCACTTATTTGTAATGATACAACAGTTTGCTTTTCCCCCTTTATATGCTATTACTATAGGCACTATGCTCACTTTTGTATCCAACAATTACTTTTCTTTGAGCGTTTCTTGAGTTTGAGCTTTACAACTATCAGAGTAGATATCCATCGATTAAGTTCAATAGATCAAAACTACTCCCAGGCTTAGAATCGCATTTTCCCAGACGATGCATCCAATTACTGTGTTATATAGGGGTTTCCAATATCTAATTTCAGGAGGTTTCCTAGAAAGTTTCGTTTTTGATATATGTAGATTACATTCTAGAAATGACAGTATTTTAGACAGATGGGTGAAAGAACTATTTGATACAGATAGTAAGTCTATTTATTATATGACCTACGTCGCGGGAGTGAAATAATCCCATTAAATATTTTTTGATATTACACGGGTGTTATTACACTAGTTGATTGATTGAATGGAGTTTTACGCCGCTTTCAACATTTTTTCAGTTACATCGCGGCGGCTAGAGCACCTAACAATGGATTCCTGGTATTTCTCTCACCAGTACATCCATCACATACTTTCCTAGCCTCCAGCTGCTATCTCACATAGGTCTACGATTATCAACCCACTAGTATGCAAATGAGCCCAGAACGAATAGCAACGCTATTTTGTAACCGCGAAAATGACGTCATAATGTCCATATTGTGACGTCAGTTTTAAACGGCGTTATAAGTCTCGCGGAAAATTGAAATTGTAATTGAATTTCAAGAATTTTGACGATTTTTTTGCGAACATTCGGGTCATATTAAAAATAGAATATAAAATTTGTGCTCATAAAATACCGAATTTATTAAACTCGTCATCGGCACAGCCTCGTTTTTATCTGTTTATAGATGACTCGTTTAATAAACACGGTATTCAATGACCACTCATTCAATATCCTATATTTATTCCTGTCGCGATAGCACATAGAAAGGAACATACCTAAAACAAATTTGGTCCGATTTTTTGCATTTTTTTAAAAAATACTTCGAAACACATTCCATATCGTCCGTTTATAAATTAATGTCAAGAACACCTAAAATGTGTCGTCATTTTTTTAGGTCTTTATTGGTTTCATGAAACAAAAATAAAACTGTCTATCAACAGACGCTTGACAATCTTTGATTTAGAAATTCGTGTAAGCTACATGTGAAATGATGCATATTCATTGAAATTGTCCAAAGGTCGATTTTCTTATGTTATACTTGTTCATTAAGTATGCATTCAGAAAAGGTAAATAAGCTGTATTCAGAATTTTGATTGGCTAACGATGGATATAGCTTCCTTTCTGGCGTGTACTTTGTCTACGTATTACATCTGAGGGGAGGCTTCGCCCTGAGATTTTACCTGTTTCACATAACTCCTACCCTATCAGACACTTATTCATTGAGAAATCTATTCAAAATTAAAATCATATCGTAATTATAATTTTATCTTTTCCAGGTGATGGATATATAACTCAAGCAGAGATGCATTATTTCTACTGAGGTACCTGTTCAAACCTGCCAGTCGTGACCACCCAGGGTTAAAATTTGACCAAGAACCTCTCATTGAAAATCTAGTCACTATCTAGAAAGGGGACCAAAAGATTTTTGTACGATGGTCCTTACCTATCGGCACAATGCAGTTAGGAACATCGTAAAATTGACAAGCTGAATAAAATTGGAATGGTTTCGGAATAAACTGAATAAGTGTGAAGTGGGCGTTTTTAATGATTTTCAAAAGAGGAAAAACATAATCGCTAATTTCGTCCAATTGGACAAAATTAGCGATAATTTTTTACCTCCCTTTTATATAACAAACGTATCATCATTACGGTCTAATCCGACGCTTAAAAATTAACACAAGCCAATAAAATAATCCAATTGTCTAATCGATTTGATTGAAATGCTGGTCATTTTGAACAATTTGGAAGCGTTTTTGAATAATTTTGGAGCGTTTTTGAGTGATAAGAGTGAATGTCTGAAATGAATAATTGGAGTACCGAGCGAGTGATTTGAATGGTTTTGATCGAGATCATCGTCAATTCCACGATGTTATTATATGTTAACACATAAGTGATAGACTTTTTATAAGCCTGATGTGTGGCAAAGAATGGACATGGATCAATGCTGCTCCAACGAGAAATATGCATCGATTGGTTACAGTTAACAACATCGTGAAATCGATATTAATCTCGATCAAAACAATTCTAAACTACACTCAGCGTTCCATTCATTCATTCATTCCGAACACTCACTCAAACCATTTAAAAACGCTTCAAGGACACTTAAATGCATAAAATCACAACGCCATTCAAAATAAAGAAAGCTGGTAAAAATCGCGATTTCACTGACATAATTCATATTGTAAGCGTCTGGTTGATTATTAAAGAAATAGGGAGCTGTTTATATTGGATTACCTCCCATTTAATTCACACAAAACTCGCTCTGCACACTCATTCAATTTCATTCCAAAATCATTCCCAAATCATTAACCTTGTCAATATTACGATGTAACTAACTGTAGTACAAAACTATTTTAAATACACAGACACTTTGATAGTGCTGCATTCGATTGTCGACATGCTCTATATTTATTTACAAAAAAGACAATTGAGTCTGTGCGTGACATTTCCAACAATTTGACATGTGAATGAGTTGAAAACATTGTGAATTTAAGGCAGTGAAATAGTGCAATTTAACGATTCTCTGTCCGTGACAAGATATTTTTACACCTTACTTGTCTACAAAGCGTAAAATGAAGATTCTGGACGGACTGAGGGGATGCACAGGCTGGCCAAAGTCTTTCATTGGCGCACATTTGAAATTGTTTGAATTGACACGCACAGGCTCTATTAACAATCAAAGAGGCCTGTTTATGTATACATGTAGTTTTTGCCGAGTCAGTATTATCATGAATGAATTAATCTGCAAAACCTGCCCTGTGTTCGGGATGTAAAAGCGTTTCGCGAGCGCTTTGAGATGACATCCCCCTTTGCACGTGCACATACGTGCAAAGCAAGGTATCATTGCGAAAGCGCTTCGCTAACGTTTTAATCCTGAACGCAGTGCTGTTGATCGGGTATTATTGATTAATGTGAAGCGAATTCATACATGAGTGTGATTGCGTTTTCTTTTGTTGTTGTTGTTTTAAACCTCCATAAAATCAACAAATACTTTCTTTATGTCTTACAATTTAAAATCATGAAGCAAGAATGGTAGATTCACCAATGTTGAAAGCAATTTCTTACGAGACCACTTTTTGTATAAGTTTACAAAGTAGCTGCCTACTCAAAATTATTTTCATTCAACCAATCAGAATGCACGAAAATTGGTGGAAGCATCTGAAATTCAATTATTTTTTGAATAATTCAAATGTGGCTCATCAGGCGAAAAGAGGTCATCCGGGTAGTGCGTTAAATGTCGAAACTACTCAGCCTTCACTTGCAGTGTGGCAAGGGTAGAATATGTTCGTACTTTTTCTTCACTCTTTGCAGTCTTTCGGGATCTAGAATAATCATGGTGCCTTTCTATATATGAATCTTTGAGTTACGACATCTGGTTGACCTCTTCAGGAATCTCTACTGGAATCGATATCTTCATCATTTTTTGCTTTTATTGGTAGATCCCATACAATCCCATTCGTATCACAAATCACATATAGGAACAATAGTTTATATTACCAAAAAAGAGGAAATAATTTGGTGCCGAATAACATTTAATGATATCGGTTCATATACGGCCAACCATACAAGAAATGAGACTGAATTAAAATGCTTATTTACAAAAGATCAAGCACTGAAAGCTTCTGCTCCTTTTTCATTTCAACAAAACAAATTTTAATAATCTAAAGAAAAAAAAATTAGAAATCCAATGCGTAAAATATAATACTTAATGTATTGTCTAATCGTTTGTAATTAAATGTTTATGTACTGCATAATTTATTTCATTTATTTACGAATTCCATGCGTTGTGAAATTTTCATATCAAAATAAAATTTAAGAAAAATCTAGTTTTAGTGGAACGTATCTGTGGGGGTTCATTCATCCATTCCCTTCAACATGCATTTTTTCTAAAAAGGTACAATTCTATGTTGTTGTTTTTTGTTTTATGTTTTTTGTTTTTGGTTGTTTTTTTTTTTTTTTTTTTTTTTGGGGGGGGGGGGGGGGGGGGGTTGGAGAACAAAAGTAGTATTGTTCTAAATGAAGAAATTAATTGCTACGAGCAATTTTCGCATTTCTCACAAACGCTCGTAACCCTTGGCTCGACAAGATGTAGTAGACGTGACACTTTCCCTAATCTAAGCCATTTAAATACACTGAGTTCCAAAAAGAAAGTATGCAATTCCCTTTTTGAACCCTTCTTAATTTTTATAACGCCGGGGAAAACTGTGGAGTAGATATGACTTTATTGAATGTAAACCGAACTAAAGGTTTGATAAAGTATTGTATACTACAAAAGGTAGGCAGTATGCATGATTTTTAAATTTGCCCTCCTTACAGCTTCACGTCAAAATTACGTCGTGATTCCAGCGGCGATGTCAAAAACAAACATTCCATATGGCCGCATAGGAAGAATTTAAAGATGTAGTAGAGACCCTTCCATGTAATATTTCTTAAAAAGGCGTTTTCAGAAATATCGAAGTCGAATATAGTATTTAAATGTTTATTCGATTCCCTTTGTCATAATTTTTTGAAGTAAAGAAAATTTTCAATTTCATGACTTTACGTGTGCGTCAACGTTAGTAATTTTTGTGTTGTAAAGCAAGTTACTCGTCCATTCGGAATATCGCTCGGACTTTTCCGTAAACTGGAAAGTACCTCGGACGTTAGTGTAGTAATTTTGGGTCATTTTTTAGGTAATTCGGTTTCTGGTGGTACTTCGGTTATTTAATACGCGTAAAGAAAATCACATTTTTTAATTCTCCCCGATCATATGTCCAGAAATTTCGGGCTCATTATAATTTGATAACAAAACGCAGTAACATACTGCGTTTTGTTATTAATTTATAATATGGCAACTTTTAGTATTTCCTTGATTTCGTTTTATGCATCGACATCCTTTAAAGGATCGCTTGTGTTTGTGACGTCACATAAACCCACGTGAGAAATGACGCGCTTTCATGGCAGCGCCCGTATTATTCCCGAGGTCTATTCCGTAGAATCTCGGAGAGTTTCCGATTGGTAACTCGTCTTCGAAAGGTGCAGCGACATCTCGATTTGCTTATTTAAGGTGGTGCCCTCGATTTCAAAAAAACATGAAACATGAATGCTTAAATAATTTCGATGGAAGATCTTTATCTCCAAAGGTTCGACGTTTGTCACCTATGTGAATTGTAAGCCGACTAACGATGTAATGAAAACGTGAATCTATGATAATGTTAGCCACAATGATTCAACTGACTTCAAGTTCTGGCCAAGTATTCATCTAACGCGTTATGTACAGGGAAGATGTGCAAAATTGAAGGTCTTAACGAAGCCGAAAATGCTTGCGTAATGCGTGAGTTTTGTCGGTAGGTGGAAGATTTTCCGACTCAAGCATATTCGAAATAAAAAAAAAAAACTCACACTTTTTTTGGAAAAGAGTATATCTCGCTCAATGCTCCATTCAAATAATTTGACCAATCATTGAAATACTGTTAGTTACATCGCGAAATTGACATTCATCTCAATTAAAACCTTTCTAAATCGCCAACTTAGCGCTCCGTTCATTCATTCCAAAGTTTCACTCCGAACCATTCAAAAACGCACCAAAGACTAAAAAATAAGACCATCAACTATATCTAAAATGAATATGGCTAGAAATTGCGATTTTACTGGCATAATTAAAACTGTATGCTTCTGATGGCTTTTGAAGAATATGAAGCTATTCATAGAACTTGTATGCATATTTTACTAAATTAATCATAGTGAACAAAATAAGCGATTTTGGATTACCTCCCTTAATTTCACTCAAAGCTCGTTCATCACATTCCGAATTCACTGACCGTATCAATTTCACAATGCTGTTTACTGTAATTTTATTATTCCGATCAAAATCATTCTAAATCATTCAATCAGCGCTCCATTCATTCATTCAATCCTAACACTCACTCAAATCGATCAAAAACACTTCAAAATTGTTAGAAAACATTTCGAAATCGTGATCAATGTTTAATTCAAATCGATCAAGTTATCCTTTGACTTCATTGGCTGCTGTGGCTTTTAGAGTGTCTGATATGTCCACGACGAAACCTAAACAGAAAAGTACGTATAACTTGAAGGAGGTAATTTATATCATTAATTTTGTTCATCTTGAACAAAATTAGCAATATTGGATTACCCTAACTCCCCCTTTAAATTCACTCAAAACACGCGCCCCACACTCATTCAATTTCATTCCGAAATCGTTCCAAAATCATTCATTTGGTCAATATCACGGTGGTTCTAAATGTAGTATGTTCATTTGGCAAGTATTCTTTAGATTTTAGACATGGTTTCAGTAAATATCACAATATGATAAGAGGCTTTATATAAACGGGGAAAATACTTGGAAATTAGCGAATTTAATGATTCGGTGTGTAATAATCAAGCTAATCATGGAAAAAAGCAATGTCTAGATACTTTTAAATTCATCTACAAATGAAGAAGAAAGCCATACACAAGCGATTTTGATATTTGACCTTGAACTGCAACCCTAAGCGTTAAGCTATCTAGATGTTCGTTTCAAATGTCATATTTACAGTTAAAAACATCGTGAAATTGACACTCACTGCGATCAAAACCATACAATATCACTCAAACGCTTCATTGATTCATTACAAACACTCACTCAAAGCGCTCAAAAAAGCTCCAAAATCGAAAGATAACATTTCGAAATTGTTTGGGGCGATCAACGTTTAATCAAAATCGATCACATAATTCTATTATTTATTGGCTTGTGCAGATTGGTCCACAAGGACACACTTAAATAGAAAAGTATGCATCTTTTATTAAAGGGAGGTAATAACTATCGCTAATTTTGTTCACCCTGAACAAAATTAGCGGTACTGGATTATCTCCCTTTAATTTCACACCAAACTCACTCAAAATACTCATTCAATTTCATTCTAGATAGATAGATAGATAGATTTTATTCAACAAATGAAAACATATGCATAGTACAAAAATCTATAGTAAAACAGCTGACATATTACAATTTCATTGAAAATAAAATGGCATAAGAAATTTGGCACTTTCAGATGAACCAATAGTTCATTTAATCTTGTACTAGGGCATGCTTTCATTTATCAAGGATAACACAAAAAAGAAAATGGGATTTCCTTGTTTACATTGTGGTCCTTAGATAAACGAAGACATGTCCTAGCAGGGCACACAATAAGTTTACTTCCATTAGGTTGCAAAAGTTTGATGAGATTTTGATCACAGTTTTATAACAAATATCACAGAAATTATAACAGCAACAAATCAAATATAAAAGCATCAATTTAGGTAAAACTTTTTGACCAAATCCTTAAATATTACTAAGTTATCGGAAGATTTTATTTTATATGGCAGTTGGTTCCGCAATGAGCACCCGTTGTAAGCAAATGATTTCTTACCAAAACCTTTGACCTTGGGAATTCTGAAGCATGATTCGGAACTAAATCTAGTGTAATGATCATGGAAGGTATCTGCTAAGATAAAATGCTCTTGTAAATAAGAGGGGGAAGACTTATGGAAAATTTTATATACATGACATAGAACAGTTTGATTAACACGCCTTTCAACTAGTAACCAATTTAGCTCAAGAAAATGATCATTGGAAATATGATGCCGACAATCCAAATTAAGAACAAATCTGATCATTTTATTTTGAGTTATTTGGAGCCTTTGTTTTAGTGTCTTCGAGATGCTGAAATACCAGACATAACATGCATAATCAAGATGGCATTGTAGAAGAGACATAACTAGGAGTTTTTTAGAGTGTAACGACAAGAATTTCTGTTTCCTGTATAAAAAATTTAAGTCTTGCATTAATTTTACCCATAATGGCAAAAATCATAGATTCAAAATCCAAAGCCTGATCTAGCAAAACGCCCAAATATTTCACAGACTCAACTGATTTAAGCCTTACTCCATTACAAAGAATGTCAAGATTTGAGCATTTTTTCAGTCTAGGCTTCGATCCAAACAAAATAGTTTCTGTTTTCCCAAGGTGTAAAGACAGCTTATTATCTACTAACCAGTTACTTACATTTTGAAGGTCTTGAGTTAAAAGATATTCAATTTCTAATTTAGATTTACCAGTTACTAAAATGGTTGAATCAACAGCATACATAAGAAGCTTACTTTTAACCGTTCCTGCCATATCATTGATATGGATTAAAAATAAAAGCGGTCCTAGAATCGAGCCCTGGGGTACACCACACGTGACAGTTGATGGTAATGAAAAGACGTGGTTTATAACTGTTAAATAAGAATTAAACCAATTTAAAATGTCAGAACCTAAACCTAAGAGCTCTAATTTAGATAATAGAATAGCATGATCAACATTGTCAAACGCTTTCTGTAGGTCGAGCAAAGCCATCCCAACATACATTCCTTTGTCTAGATTAAACCTGATAAAGTCTGTTAAGTTCAATTAGCATGTATCAGTAGAATAAGACTTCCTGAAGCCAGATTGAAATTGATATAATATTTTTCTCTCACTCAGATATCTTTCTATTTGATCATAAACTATTCTTTCCAATACTTTTGAAATTATACTCAATATTGAAACGGGTCTGTAATTGGATACATCTGTTTTAACAATTCTTCTTATAGATAGGAACAACACGAGCAGCTTTAAGGTCTTCGGGAACAATACCCTGTATCAATGACAAATTGAAAATATGAGTGAGAAGACTTGCAATAACAGGAGCGCCTTCCTTAACAAAACGACATGGGATGTTATCTAACCCAGTGGCCTTGCTGCCACTTAAGTTGTTTAAATGTTTGAAGACAACAAAATCGCTTGTCAAGTAAAAAGAATAATTGTTCAGGCTAATACCTTGGTTTCTGTAAAATCTGGATACAAAATCTCTACCATAATAACCTAAGGCAGTGGGTAATTTAGTAGCAAGAATTGAAGCTACAGTTGTGAAAAATTGTTAGAATGATTGGCAACTTCCATACTGTCAAAAACTAAGTTATTTTCAATGTTTAGGCCTATATTAGTCACAGATTTGCTACTCTTCTTTGATGGCATGCAAAGTTCTTTATGAGCTTTCCATAAAGATCTGGAGTCCTTTTGGTTTTCTGTGATGATATGTTTATAATGGGATTTTTTTGCCGTATTGATAAGGTTCTGGGTTGCATTTCTAAACGATTTAAAATTATTATAAGTATCGTCAGTCTTCTCTTTGATAAAAATTCTAAATGCCTTATCTCTATTTTGAATACTGGTAAGAATTTCATTTGTTACCCATGGTGCTGTTCTGTGCTTAATTCTCAATTCCTTTAAAGGTGCAATATTGTCTAAAACACCCAAAAACAAGGATTTGAGTTAAGCCATGCTTCATTGGTATCATCACTCATGTAAACAGAGGGCCAGTCAGTATCCATTAAGTTAGCTAAAAAAACTCCTTCGTGTAATTTTTTAGTGACCGGACTTTAACATTTTTTTGTTTATTAAAGACATCTTTTGTTGTTTTTCTTGTACAAAAAATCGCAGAGTGGTCTAAATTCATTACAAAATCATTCACCTTATCATTTTGTTAACTGTACTCATGATGAAGAACAACTGTGCGACATAATTTCCGCATTCATTTATATAAGCTGCATTTTGCTCAAGAAATGACCTATGTTACCCCTGAACTCGAAGCTATCGGGGACGGACGCACAACATCAAAACATTATTCCTGCACTTTAAGTGGGTATGATTGATTCGGAAAGTGAACATATTACTAGGAAAATGTGCGAAAAAAACTACTCTTTAGTATTCAAGTCAATACACGAGTGTCGTTTATTACGGTTTTATCTTTACTTACCACGCTTTCAAAAGAAGCAAGCTACCAAGAAAATAATCATTTATGGGGAATTTATATGTTATTCGTCCTTATTAAAAACTGGTGCGAAATGTAATGTAAGCTTTTGAAAAAAGAAATGTTTAAAAGAAAAAAAAAACACTTAAACTAATAGTTTCATACTATTATTTTAAAAAAATAAAAAAGCACAATTTAAAAGAGCTATAAAGGTAATACAAATATACACTATTTTTCTTCAGAGAGTTTAGATGAGTGTTAAACATTGAGGAAAAAAACAAATTAAATGATTCTTTGTGTAAAAGGAAACGTGACTTATGAGACATTTCTCTGAAAGGACGGCCCTTTAAGAGTAGATAATAAATAAATACGGGTGCTTAGAGTTAAGTTTCCCCCCCCCCCCCCCCCCCACACACACACACACACCTCGATAGAAAAAACTGCACCACTTCCATTCAGATCTGGCATCCACCCTTAAATGAAGCCCAGATGGCTATACTAACTCAGGGTACCTTTTGGATTTTTCTACCAGTTGGGTTAAATGAATCTTTTTTCTATTTCTTTTTTTCTTTCTGCGGTTGATCCCTACACTATACATGTAGATCATCAATCTTCAATTTAACCTTTGCCTTGCTGAACCCGGAATATTCCTGCTTTGGCAGGAGCTAAAGACAAACATCAGCCTGCACATATGTGCAGTCTAATGTTAGTCTACACCACCTGTTTCTCACTATCAAACCAGAATTGTTAATAGATTCAGTTTTCAAATAAAAATTGGCAAACAGTAGGTACTTTCAGTGCTTTTTGCCCTTTGATTTTGATGAGCATTTCTAGCCAAAATTTATTCAGCATGACAAGGATTAACCAATGAATGTATCGGTTGTATCCACACCAATAACTTTGTTGAAAACTTTACCCCCGTACCAGAGTGACTCTATGCCGTTTTGTCTCGAGATGTAACCTTTGCAAAATTAGCCCTTATTTCCACATTTCAGAAAAAGAAAATGAAATTTTGTACAAAGCAAACAGTCTACCACAAAAAATGCCAATCGGTCAAGCGAAAGTAATTGTTAACACTAATATTTACTCGAGCATCAAAAATAAATGTTAATTATATACCATCTGGGTGCAATGAGAGCATTATGTTTCAAAACATTGGGATTAAATTTTAATCCTTATACAACCTCATCATGACTATGTACAATTAGATAATTCATGGGAAATTTGGTTTTCGTAAGGGATATGAGCAATTTCATGTAAAATTTCACCAATCATTGCATGCCTGTACCAGCCCAAACCAGCATTTATTTAATGGGTCTCTTCAGGAATATATTATACAAAGTTTACAGATTGGATAATCAGTAACTCAATGTCCATATGAATAGGGGTAAAACAGAAAAGAGCCTGAAATAAAATGATACAATGAGACGAAACTTTATCAAATCAATTGCTTTACCGACGACTAATAACGCTTTATGCGACAGAGAATCTCATTAGTTAGGTCCTCAGTACCTTCTCAAATATTAAGCAATTTTTTCCTCCTAACGGCTTGCTAAAACAAATACAGTCATCATGTTTTCTACCTAGAAGATATGTTTAATTTGATTTTTTTATCTTGCTGAATGCAGATCAAAATGTCCATTTCAAATTACCAGATTGAAAGATTCAGTGCATTGAATGGCACAAAAAATAAACTGTTTACAAGTGTCAACTCAGTTTTCTGTTTGCATGAGATAACTCGATCTTGATATGATATAGAATGGTTCATGGTATGAACGCAAAACTGGTAACCTAGGGGTCGCGATGGAGCTCTTTTCGTATTAGATGATCGACAGGGCACTCAGAAGCCGGCCAATGTCAACCCAGCCACAAAAAGGTTAGTCATGAAATCCCTTCCTTTCTGAGACGCGTGTGAAAACATTGTTTGAGAACAACTGTGTATGCATCAGCCATGAATGTAATGAAACCAAATTAGTTAAAACTAAAATTTCAGAACAGTTTTTGATACAAATCGTACACATGATAGCATATGCAAATATATACACTGAAACAAACTTCTAAACGGCCACCTTGTATATGCTACATTTTAACATATCTATACTCATTTAATGAAGTATCTTTTATTTTCATGTGAAGGGCCGTTCAATTTGGCGAATTCTAAAAGAAAAGCAGATTCGAGTTTTTGCCCTTGGTGTCTATGGCAAACGATCAAAGACAAGAACCCTCTATCACGATAGTCACAAAAAGTGCACATTTTCGAAGAATTTCAAAATTTCAGCCAAAGAAATACTCGCCGATTAATCCTATAAATGTCTAATTGCGTTGACTATTGCGTGTCAGATACCAAATCACTAAAGAAAATAACATTCAGACTCTTTTGTTTCGCACACAAGGATAAAATGCTTAAATTACCCCACCCACCAATGTTAATTTTGAAATCAGGGGTACTCTTGAAATCCCGTCAAATTCGATGCTTTCCTCACATTTTTTCAAGTCGATATTAATTGAAGCATTTCGCTTAATGATTTTTTCTAATAGAATTCAACTATTTCTCATTTCAGATACCAAAGAAAATATTACTTCTTCAGCAAAAACTTAGTGGCCGTTTAGAAGTTCGTTTCAGTGTATATAAAAAATGTTTTAAATGTTTGCTCTAAAAGAACTGAAAATAAATTAACGTAAAAACACAATAAAAGAACGCTCTCCAGTTTAAGGTTCATTTAAAGTGCTTTGTGCATTTCATTTGTCAACGAAAAGTATGTCTAGATATGTTTTTATCAACATGAGCTCTAGATGAGCCAAAGCAGTTAGGCAATATAAGACGACCCTAGATATACTGATATAGGTAAAATATTGCGTAAAAGGGTCATTCGCATAAAATGTGCAACTTTTATAATTTATAATTGCAGTGAAGGGATAAGATTCAATTCTTATCATATTGTATTTTTGAATAAACCCGTTTTACCGACTCGGCGCCTACGTCAGAGCTCAGTTTTGAAAATATACCTATAAAGTATGGTGTGTTATCAGAAATAAAACACGTGCCTTCATTGACAGGTTTTACATGGTTAGGAAATAACCGACTAATTATTCATAGAAATGCTAAAAATGGTTCCGGTGGCGTTGGATGTTTTATCAAAAATGATATTTATAACGATTTTTCAGTTACTATTTTAGATAAATCATCTGAAGGAATTTAGTGGATAAAATTTGTTCACAAATGTAGCCATTTCGTTTTTATGTGTTGTGTTTGTTATTTGCCACCAGAAAATTCATCCCGTCCATTTGATGTTAATAGTATTTTTGATACATTGACAACAGATATTTATAAATTTCAAAATGACGGATTGTTGTTCATATGTGGAGACTTTAATAGCCGCTGCGGTGGTTTGGAAGACTTTATTTGCGGGGTAGATGATATTCCGCATCGTGACGTAGTAGATTTTAAATGTAATAAGTATGGTGAACTTCTGATAGACTTTCTTACTACAGTTAACAACATAGTAAAACTGACAAGGTGAATGATTTTGGAATGATTTAGGAATGAAATTGAATGAGTGTGTGGAGCGAGTTTTGAGTGAATTTAATGAGAGGTAATCCTTTATCGCAAATTTTGTTCAGGATGAACAAAATTAGCGATAATAATTACCCCCCTTTAATAGAATATACATACAAGTTTTGTAAATAGCTTCCTATTTCTCAGAGAACCAATTAGATGATAACAATTTGAATTATGTCAGTGAAATCGCGATTTTTCTCCATCAAAAATCATTTTGAATGACATTGTTACAACAGTGTGCTGATGTAGATACTTTTGCGGATGCAAGTGTACCTGATCACGCACTGCTTTCTTGGTATATTGAAATACCGCTAAACTTAACAGATAGATCTAACGATCACAACATTTTTGACCAAGTCACTATAAGTATGATTTTAAGAAAGTTTCAAATGATTTACTGTATAATGATGAAACTTTATATAATGTTAACTATTTGATTGATGCCCTTGAGCAAGGCCTTCAATCTCAAGATGATGTTGATATTGTCTATGATGAATGGGTTAAGATAGTAAAAGATAATATGCACAAACGATTACCATGTCGAACCTTACCATATAGTATTTCTGGTATTAAACGTCGTAAACCAGGGAAACTCTGGTGGAACGACGAACTTACAAAGTTGTGGTCTGATATCTGTAGAGCAGAGCGATTATGGGTTAGTTGCAAACACAGTGGTCTAAAGAAACATTTACATGTTGATTTTATCAGAGTTAGAAAAAAAATTGATAAACAAGTGCAAAAATACAAACGTTTACATTGGTATGATCTTCAACGAAGTATTTTAGATGAGTGTAATGCAGGAAAAGCTGATTTTTGGAAATCTTTCGGTAAAATAGGTATCGGTAGCAAAAAAATACTGCTTTTCCCTTTGAAACAATATTAGAAGATGGTTCAATTTCATCAAACGTCTGTGATGTTCTTAAACGTTGGAAAATTGATTTTGAGCAACTTTTTAATAGTAACCACGACATGGATACTCGTGAAAACATTGTTCAAAATGAAATAAGTAATTTTAACGAACCATTATTTAATCAAAATAGAACTGTAATAGAAATTAAAACAGCCATAGATCAAACTAAAAATGGCAAAGCTAGTGGTGTCGATGGTATCCATATAGAAGTTTTAAAAAATGACACGTACAACTGTTTAACGCTTGTTTTGGAAAAAGCACAGTACCATCTATGTGGGGAAGATGCATTATCAATCCTTTTCCAAAGTCTTCTGTAGATGATCCTAGAAATCCTCTTTCCTATAGAGGGATTTCTTTGTCTAATTCTATGTATAAGTTGTATTGTAGTATTTTAAACAAAAGATTATCAAAATGGGCTGAGGATAATTCTAAGATTGTTGATGAACAGAATGGTTTTAGAAAAAATCGCAATACTATTGACCATTTGTCTTCTTTAACAAGTATTATAGAATCAAGAAAAAGGGTTAAAAAATCAACATTTTGTTCATTTACCGATTTTAAGAAAGCATATAATTTTATTGATAGAGATAACTTATGGAACAAGTTAATTGATATTGGTGTTTCAGGAAAAATGTATTACGCAATTAAGTCTCTTTATTCGTCGATTTCTTCCTGTGTACATGTTAAATGACTATGCACTGATTGGTTTGAGGTAAAACGTGGTTTAAGACAAGGATGTGGGTTGTCTCCCTTGCTTTTTAATTTGTTTATTAATGACCTAGCTGTTTATCTCAAATCTTTCAATTGTGGGATAGAAATAGACAATGATAATGTTTGTATACTTTTATACGCTGATGATATTGTTTTATTAGCGGACAAACCTGAAGATTTAAAAATTTTACTAGACCAGCTCAATATATGGTGTTTGTCTAACAATATGTCGATAAATCCAATTAAAAGGAACATCGTACATTTTAGGCCAAATTGCAAATCTAGGACAGAAGTTGTATTTCGTTGTGTTAATTCTGTGTTGAAATGTGTTGATAGGTATACTTATTAAGGTCTTGTTTTACATGAGCATTTGGATTACAATGTTACAGCAAAAGCAGTAGCTTTGAAAGCAAACCGTGCTCTTGGTTTTCTGATTGCAAAATGCAAAATGATTGGCAGGTTTACCTACGATGTTTTTACAAAGCTTTATGATTCTTTGGTCTGGCCAGTAATAGAATATGGCTCAGCAATTTGGGGCGTTAAGTCCTTTTCTTGCATAAATGCAGTTCAGAATAGGGCAATGCGCTTTTTCCTCGGAGTAGGCAAGTACACACCTAATGCAGCGGTAGCTGGTGAGATAGGCTGGTTGCCACCTAATGTCCGACAATGGAAAGCAATAAGCAATCTTTGGTGTCGTTTCTCCAGTATCCCAAATACCCGTATAAATAAGCGCATTGCCCTATGGGCACAAAATATTGCTAGTCAAAGATGTAGAAATTGGTTTTATGTTGTAAAGAAACTTGTTTTAGAGTTAGATTGTGCAGAATTCCAGTCAATAGATACTGTTCACAATAAAACAAAGATGTTCGGTCTATTGAAAGAAAAATTAACTCAAACTTTTATTGCACAATGGAACTTATCTCTTACAAGACAAACTGGAATAAATAATATTGGTAGAAATAAATTGAGAACCTATGCACTTTTTAAAACTAATTTCGAAACTGAAGAATATTGTAGAGTAATTTTACCCTTTAAACATCGCTCAGCTATGAGTAAATTTAGATGTGGTGTGGCTCCTTTAAGAAATGAAACAGGTAGGTATGAAAATCTTGAATTGGTAGATCGGAAGTGTCCGCTTTGTAACTTTTTGGAAGATGAATGTCATGTTTTGTTTCATTGTAAAAATTATGAAGAATTCTGTCATGATCTTTACAATAAAGCATCTTCTGAACACCAAAATTTCAAGAACATGAACGATATAGAGAAGATGAAATTATTATTTACCAACCATAATTTGATTAGAATAACAGCCAAAACCTGCTTTTCAATTTTAAATAAAAGATCTTTGCTTATGTGTAAATAACTTTTTTTAACAAGTTCCCAAGTGATATATATATTTTAACGTATATTACAAAGAACCAGGTGCTAATTATACAAACTGTCAGGGTGAAAGGGTTATTTGCCTTTTTCTTTTTCATTATAATTTAAACAAACCACAAATTCCCGTCACTGTAGAAAAACAGCGACTCGAAAGAATATAACGTATTTTCTCCATTTATTAAATAAGATGAAAACAACTGTACCATTAGCAGCTGGTTCTTATAATTCTATATGTGAATGGTCATGTACGTTTTAATGTTTGTATAAATGTTTGTAAATGATGTACATGAATGAGACTATGATAAAGATATATATGGTGTCAATTATGGTGTGAAGTTGACCCATACATAACCAAATTTGTACCTGTTACCTGTATGTTGACAAAATAAATGGGAAAGGGCTTTTTTTTCAAAATAGCTTTTTGTGTCTTAAGCCTATTTTTACGGTTGTAGTAGTACCTAATAAGTAAGTTTTGTTTTCATTCTGTTCTTTTTCAGGCATTTCTTTTTTTTTTTTTCAAGCCACAATTCAGTTGTCTCTTGTAGTGTATATTTTACGTCATGGTCATTTCGATTTGCTTATTAAGGTTTATACAATTACAGATAAAAACATCGTGAAATTGACATTCATCTCAATCAAAACCATCCTAAATCGCTTTCTCAGCGCTCCATTCATTCATTCCAAACACTCACCCAAACCATCAAAAAACGCTCAAACCCATTCAAAAAAATATAAAATAACTAACGTCATTCAAAATAAATTTTGATTGAGAAAAATCGCGATTTCACTTACATTATTCAAATTATTAGCGTCTCATAGGTTCTTGAAGAAATAGGAAGCCATGTATAAAACTTGAATGTATTTTTTATTAAAGGGAGGTAATCAATATCGCAAATTTTGTTCATATTGAACAAAATTTACGATATAGGATAACCTCCCATTAAATTCACTCAAAACTCTCTCCACGCACTCGTTCTATTTCATTCCTAAACCATTCGCAAATCATTCATCTTGTCAATTTCACGATGTTGTTAACTGTATTATAAATATTTATAGAAATGAAGTTTCGCTAGCTGTTGTCCCATGGATAATGAATGTAGAGTGACGTAATTAATGCTAGATACTTGGGCCCCTGAGGATGAAGGCGGTTTGACACATATAAACGTTGTATATCTCAGATTCAGTGAACAGTATCCTGAAATGGACCAGGTGAACGATTTTGTAATTTATTTGTAATATACTTGAATGAATGTTTTGAACTATTTCAGTGAGTGTAAGAAAAACTGTGGATGCTGCGCTGTGCTAGCGATCTAGTATTTTTTATTAAATATTATTGCATTGTCGGTTGATGGTCAATCTCGCGATGTTTTAAAATGTATCATTACAATTATTCACATCGTGGTATTGACATTCATCTCAATCAAAGCCATTCTAAAGTGCTAACTAAGCGCCCAGTTCATTCATTCCAAACACATTTAAACAATTCAAAAACGCTCAAAATGACTAAAAATACAAGATCAACAATTTCTTTCAAAATGAATATAGCTAGAAAAAATAGAGATATCACCGAATTAGTTAAAATTGTAAGCGCCTGATTGGTTCTTTAAGAAATGGGAAGCTATTAATAGAACTTCCATGCATTTTTTAAGGGATGTCATCCATATCGCTAATTTTGTTCAATACGAACAAAATCAGAGATATTGTATTATCTCCCTTTAATTACACTCAAAACTCGCTCATCGTACTCATTCAATTTCCTTCTGAAACCATTCCAAAATCATTATCTTTGTCAGTTTCACGGTGTTGTTAACTGTACCATTTAGCAAGAAAACGGAGATTCAAATGGCATGTCACAATAAGACGTGTTATTTTGTTTGATTGTATTTTCTTAGCACTTTCTTGCGACTTTTCTCCCTTAATCGGGCAAACTGGAAACTCAATTTAATAGATACAGTTAATATTATCGTGCAAATTGACATTTGTTACGATAAAAACCATTCTGAATCGCTCACTAAGAACTCCGTTACATCAGTCAAAAAACTCACTCCAACCATTCATTGACGTTGCACAGCTCCATTTGAATCGATCAATGGTTCCAGAATTTCATTGGCTGACGTTGATCTTGAAGTGGCTAAGCAGACAATGAATACACAGAATTCTAATTTTATAAGTGTAGGTATGTTTCATTAGTTTTAAACATATTTTATTGCCACTATGTCACATAATATTCAATATGATTTGTGCACGAAATTCAGATGTACGCAAAAGATATGGCCACAAGTTCTGTCATTTAGATTCGGTCATTCCCTTTTGGCAAACATACAGGGTTTTAAGCCTTTAAGTAGTGCAAAAATGGTTTTCAATTAAATATTAAAAAAATTCTTCGTTATCAAAGGCATCTCTAATCCATTCATAAAAAGGATCTCATCCAGGTCAATTTTTACATGTAATTTTGAAAAAGTAGAAATAATGATAACAATGATAATAATGGTGTCTATAATCCTATAAATCTTATGTCGGATCGGACCATCAATACTTGTGATTAAATCACGCGATATATAATGTTTGCTCTATGATATTACATAAAACTTTTCGATTCATTAATTCATTAAAGAGAGGTCACCAAAAATCGATAATTTCGGTAATTTCATTATGTGATAAGTATTCCATTGCCGAGCTCAGAATAAATTCCTGATTTGATTCAGAGCTTGATGCTTTCTAAAAATATTTGTTTTATTTGCTTAAATATACAGCATGATATCATTATTTGAAGAGGAGACGTGTTTTGAAGTCCTTGACAGATAATTGATTGATATTTCATAAGCGAAGTCAGCAAAAAAAGTACTCTGGACTATTATTCATAGGATGCAGGAAATGATTTCTTGTTGGTGATGAGTACAGTTAGTTACATCGTAAAATTGACAATCATTCCGATCAAAACCATTCTAAATCGCTCACTCAGCGCTCCATTCATCCATTCCAGACACTCACTCAAATCATTCAAAAACGCTCTAAACTAAGTCAAATGATCTCATATCAAAAACTACATTCAAAATTAAAATCGCTAGATAAAATACGTTGTTTCAATGACTTTTTTTCATCTTTATGCGAAAGATGGGTTTCTGAAGACATAAAAGCTATTTATAGGACCTGTATTTCATTAAAGGGAGGTAATTAATATCGCTAATTTTGTTCATCCTGAACAAAATTATCGATATTGGATTACCTCCCTTTAATTTTAATCAAAACTCGCTCCACACACTCATTCAAATTAATTCCAAAACCATTCAAAAATCTTTCATCTTGCCAATTTCACGATGTTGTTTACTGTAACTGTTGTTAATTGTTGTTGTTCCTCGTTTCTGTTAGATTTTTATCCAAATTTAAGTTGTCCAAGTGTTTGTCCTTATTTATTTTCTGTAAATTTTTGGGTGGGGATGGGACTCGAGTGTTTATGGTGTATAAACAATAAAAAAAACGTCACAAAGTTATAATCCAAAATGATTTATTCTCGACAAAATGATAATTTGACACTCCAAAAATACAATATATAAAAAATCTTTAAAAAAACATTATTGATTCCATTTATTTAATGCCACACACGACGTTCTTATTACTTGATTAGTTTAGACCAGAAAATTTTCCATTTGTATTCTGTTCAAACAAAATTAACAATAAAGTTTTTTTTTGCCAAATTACCTAATTTGACAACGGTCTCATTCAAACAATACATGTGTATAATGTAACCCGAAATGTTTTTGTTTGTTTGTTTGTTTGTTTGTTTGATTTCAAACTTATAATATCAGTCGAGTCGGGTCCTTCATTAGATTGTGTTTTGTGTCAAGCTGACCTCAATCTACTTTAATATATACTGAACTATAAAAGAAGCGTCGCAGTATTTAGATTTAAAAACATAATTCGAAATTAAGAGACATTTGGTGTTTTTGTGTAAATGAATTCAACTGGACCCAAATTTAAAGAAAAAATACCGCTTCTATAAACATTGTGCATGGTTGTTTAAATGGGCTGATCAAAGCGTCGGTACTCACTGATTTAGATTGGACGAATTTGTCAGAGGAATGATACAAAATTCAAATGTTCTCTCTATTTTTGTGAGTGGGTATTAGTGCTGAAACAGCACAAAACGTTTTGATTATCAATGCTAATTTTCAAAAAGTGCCTCCGACATTTCTTCCAAAACCAGAGAAAAATGCATTTAAAAACTTGAACTAGAAACAGCCAAGCTTTTTCTGGTAGATATCAGTTAAACAACTAAAGCATCAGAACATTTAAACGACACAAACAGCTCGTCTTGGCAAACAGGGAAAAAAACGTACCAATTTCGAAGAAAATTGTGTTTTTCGACAATATCTGTGGAATAGTCTCTGACAAAACACCAAAACTACTCAAAACCATGCCTTTAAACACTCGCATCTACTCACCTTATCAACCACTGCCGAGATTTTGGTTTGGTTTCGCATTACCTTTAGGGTTCTAATACTGGAGCGCGACAAAGACGAACGTATGGTCGTTATCTCAACAATCGTAACCATTCGTGTTTTACATCAATTTGGAAAATGGCTGATAATTGAAAGTTCAAAAACAAGACTAACACCAAAAGATTTATGTACACAAAAGTGTTCTAGTGCGACGTTTCTTTTGCGGTTCAGTATAGATTAATGGGTTGTCCGAGAAAAGATCGGTTTGTTTGTTTGAATTGGGTTTTACGCCGCTTTTAACATTATTTCAGTCATATTGCGGCAACTGGAGCAACTAACAATGGATTCCTGGTATTTCTCACACCAGTAGTACCACCACATCATTTCATTGTCCCAAACTGCTATCCCACAAAGGTCTACGATTATCAACCCATTGGTGGTAGGCAAACAGTCGGAAAGGATGAGTTCCGCCGCAGGGGATCGAACCCAGTACCTCTAGATTGACGCGCTTCCAACTGCTCTTTGAGAAAAAAATCGGTACAAGCGATGATGTGCCTCGACCATACAGTTAGTAACATCGTGAAATTGACATTAAACTCTATCAAACCCATCCTTAATCACATTAGCTCTCCATTAATTCATCCAAAACACCCACTTAAATCAAAACACTGAAAGTACTGATGGTGAACGATTCTGGTGGCATTTTAGAGTGATATTGAATTCGTTGAGAAAAGAGAAATTACATATGTAAAAGTAATTAAGGGAAAGTGTCTCGACAAACTTTCGGCAATTCTCTCTGTAAATTCAAATTTGTTTTGCATGTCGAATTTAATCCCAAATATTACAATGAAAAAAAAAAAATAGAAGACCACTTAACAGGAAACATAGTGTGATTTTGTTTGGGTTTGTTGTCGTGGTTTTAATATACATTTCGGTTCATAATACGAACGGAATTAAATTTTATGTACTGATTTTTTTTTTCCATTAATTATATTCTCCGAGTGGCAGCATTGTGCTTCTTAAATGTCGCAACATCATTTCTTCCTTTACTCGAAAAAAGCTGTCCGAAAGGTAATTCAATTTCAAGATGCGGAAGCCATATTTTATCGGATCAAACAGCAGTCTTTCTGCATTTTGACTATGAAACGTAATCCGCTGGGACTCTGGAACTTTAACTTTCTGGAACGGGGTCCGCAATCCACCTATTTCAAAGACCGCTGTTTCGACTTTAACCAAAACGCTGCAATTACAATGTTTTGGTTGATTTAGGTAATATACAGTTTTGTTAAAGAATGATTATCTTACGCCATTGTGTAAATGAAGAAGAAAACAAACAAGATTTATGTAGGTAGGTATTTGTATAGCTTTTGGATTGTCCAAATGTCAATCCATGTTTAGGTGCCCCAGGCGATTGATTCACAATACAAATTTCGTCTTATAGGTCATCATATATTTATATGTATGGCAAAACTCGGATTATGAAAAAAATCGCATGTGCTCCAGCCACCGCGATTTTACAGAGGAATTGTTTATAGCGGCGTTCATCCTTATTCATCGAAAAGGCACAAGAAAAGTTGTACATTTAAAACACGTTTCAAATATTTCTTGAAACCCATCTCGAGACTGACTGTCGCGTGTTGTAAAGTTATGTAAAACCCGTTTGCATAAACAACAGTTGTCACTAGACTGGTTTCCGTTTCTAATGCTAACTACGTGTATTGAATAACAAGTTCAGGAGGTCAAGACCTAGAAACACATATTTCTGGCAAATTACTACAACTTTCAGAAGCGAGGGATTAGATCGAAACAAAGTATGTGTCTATATAGTGTATGGATGCAAACTTTGTTTTTGCTCTTAACTTACGATAGGCCTAGGCGGATATTCCATTTGCCTAATTAAAGATGTAACTTCATTTTATATTCTAAAAGGGAATTTTGCATTATCTTCACAGGTGAAAGAATTCTAATATCGCGCCATGAATGAAATAAGCAGTGATTTTGGGAAGAGAAGTCTTGAGAATTAATAGAACTAATTTAAAAGGGCACTACTTTATTTCGAATCTATTAAGAACCTTCAGGATGTCCCTTATGTAGCAACACTGGTGAGCGAAATATTCGTTCACCAAAAACGCTCCGGAATCGTTAAAAACAAAACAAATACGAAATCGTTCAAAACAATCAGCATTCTTTGAAATTAGTCAACATTTTCCACGATTTTTCGGATGGTGTGAATTTAAAACGTCTGATTGGTACGTGAAGACACAAATTAGAAAGAATAAGTACGTAGATTTTTTGAAAGGATGTCATAAATAAGGCACATTTCGTTCAATTGGACGAAATAAGGGATATTGTTTTATCTCCTTTGAATTTCAATTAAACTCGCTCCATTTTCTCATTAAATTCCATTCGGCGACCATTTCAAAACAATTCAACTTCACTGTGTTGACGATTTCATGATGTATGCGACATTTCAAGTTACCATATTTCAAAATGAAATATAAGTACTGAGAGTACTGAAAGCTAGCAAAGCATAGGTATTTTAGTAATCTTCCCTTTAAAAACATATTATTAAATAAAATGAGGGTTAAAATAAAGCGAGGTGTTAAAAGCATACTTTCGAGTTCTTATTTGAATATAGTTCATCCAAGTGACCGTACAATGTAGTGTGCATAGTGAAATTCTGGTCAAGCCAAGTCATTACTATAGGGATGAGTGTCTTTTTCACTGCGTTTATTGGGGTATAAAGTGCAATTGCCTTAGCACATGGCAAATAACGCCCGTAGGGCGTTATGTTTAAGACATGTTCTAAGGCAATTGCAATTTATACCCCAATAAATGCAGTTAAAAAGACACTTGTCCCTTATAATTGCAATCCTCTAGATCGAAGAAACTATTAAATTACTCGGCTTAATTATAAATCTTCAAGTCTACTTTCTGCGCGTAAAGATTACACAATCTTTTTTTAGATCGTGTATTTTTTATCGCGCTATCGAAGTGAAATGTCATAAAGTAAAACCAATGAAGAACAAATAAACGACAACTTGGAATATCGTAGAGGTACTTATGACAAAAAAAACTTGTTTTTGTTGTGCCAAGTTAGTCTGTGTTTTTACACGAAAACGGCGTGGTCGGTCTTGGTTGAGAGGGTCGCTTGATGCTCTTCGTCCACCCGCTATTTTCTAAGTTTACGTCGGCTCAGAATCAGAACTGCATGCTTGAAATTGTAAATTCTTTTGAAAATATATTGATTTATAATAGATTCAATAGCAATGTTGCGTTGATGAACGGGAACTAGGTTGATTCGAGTTCCTTAACAAAGGACTTGCAGACCGCAGGTCGGGGGTTCCCGAAAGACCTATTGCATTTTATACAGAAATAAATTGCAATGGATATCCCCACGTGATGCGATTTAAACCAATCAGGATTCTTTATTTTACTGGATTGCAATTATTTTGCACACATGTGACATTTTTGGAAATCCATATTCCAATACAATGTACAACCTTGACTGTGAAAATTTCTCATAAATCCCGATTTTTCTTTCCTTTTTCTGTTCAACTGTTCTCATTTTCTAATTGAGTCCACTTTCTGACATGAAAAAGTATTCTGGTTTTTGTTCATCGCGGTTGAGACAAATTTTCATATCCCTACGTTTGTATTTCCAAATGAGCCTTGTTCTTTCAGAAGGTTTTATCATTTTGACTAACATAGTGAACAAGTTATAAATGCGCCAAATGTATTCCCCTTAGAATATAAACAAAGAAAGTGTCAACAGGTATCCTTTTCGCGTGTTTCAAATGGCATATTTCAAATTTTAATTCATACCGTTCATCTTAATGACCTGACAAACATTACTTTGCTAGTTTAAGAAGAAGGCAAAAAGATTTCGTTACTTATTTCTTGTAAACTATTGCTATCAAGACTTAAAGAAGTCCAACCCTGATGAAAGTTTTTGAGATCGGCATGACTCATGGGTCTCGGATGTTCTTTTCCCCTTCTAGATTGCTAGCGGAAGTGAATGGCGTAGCATTTTTGTCAACAGTTATGTCATAGCAGTTCTGAAATGTCGTAAGTACCTGTGTATTGTACAGGCCCTTACGGCATCCAAGTACTGCTACGACGTTGCATAAAAACCGAAACTTTTGGATTAATTGTTATATGACAATGTCTTCCGAAGCTTGCCGACATCGAACCCATTTCAACATATTTTCATTAGGGTGGACTATTCAAGCATATTTTCATGATTTTGAAACAATTTAATATATCTGTATTGAATGTAGGAATGCAAACTAGTTGCATGTATATAATTTTACCTAACCTAACATCATCCCCTAAACAACATCAGTAATACTCGTATCTCACCAGACGAAGCTATAATTACGTGACCCGACACGCAAAGTATGACCATCTGAGAACACCGTAAAAAATAATTACAAAACAGAGATTGGTTCCAGTAGAGGTCAACATGATTTTGCAGTTCATAGATTCATATAGCAGAAAGAAAAATGGTCTTTTCAGGTTAAGGTAATCAACTTAGTTCGAAAGTTTTGACCCTACAGACTGACTAGGGTCGACATATTACTCATAACCAAGATGTTACCTTTTTGCATTACGGTTCACTCTTGGTGCGTTTTAATCTAAATAGTGATTTTATTGGGAAATGCACTATTTTTTTCGTGGATTTCTTACTCATATTTTGTTGATAGAAAATCCTACTTATTAACAGGACCAGCCGAATTCAGCGTTCAGAAAAAACCAGCATCAAAAATGGCAAAGTTCGTAAATACGAACTTTGCCAATTCCAATGCTGTGTTGTTGTTTTTTGTAGCCCCTTGTTTATAAAAATGTCAATTTTTTGAGAATGTGTAAAAATGGTATGGATAATACATTGTGTTGTTCCTGTGAATGGGTAGGTTTTTCTTACAGTTAAATCTGAGTAACAAACCCACAAAATTGAGACAAAAGTAGTGCATTTCTGGATAAAATCACTTTTTTGAAAAATAACACGTTTTTATAAAGGTGAACATAAACTTATAATGAAGCAATTGTTCTTCACATTAGATACAAGTATCTCTTTGTTGTTAAAACAAAAGTTCATGGTTGTTTGCGATCAAAGTAAAGATGAATAACGATTTATAATAGACAGTTGTAGGAACACTAAATACTCACTTTGTGTATAAGATCTTTACTATTTACGAGTGGATGAGTGAAAATATAGCTTTTGTCGTTCAAGAAGTGAAATATAAATCGATCTTCCTCGAAAAATAAACGATTATTCTTTTTCTGAAAT
This sequence comes from Fragum whitleyi, assembly GCA_948146395.1. NCBI lineage: Eukaryota > Metazoa > Mollusca > Bivalvia > Cardiida > Cardiidae > Fragum > Fragum whitleyi. Next base: position 12,315,470 of record OX411558.1, read on the forward strand.
GCAAAAATGAGACAAATTCTGAATATTTAAGTACAAATTTTAATAACGCGCACCATTTTGCTTTTGCAACGTTCATGATTGTGTCACTTATTTGGGTCAGCTTTGATGACGTCAGATAGAAATGAACGAAAGCGGGGCATAGTTTTTCGATAAATTCACTGGTTTGGCGATGAATCTACAAAATAATAATCTACCGTTATTACTAGATAATCCACCGAAAAGCATGATTTTTTCAAACTAGTAATAATGTACGCAAGGAATTGTGAAAAGGTCCAATTAGATTATAAAATTTCTGCATTACAACAATATATTCTACCTTTGATCTACATTTTTCCATTCTACGATGTTTGGTCTTAATACTTCATCATTTAAGATTACCCTTACATTTATTTGCTGTAATAATACAGTTAACAACATCGTGAAATTGAAAAGATGAATGATTATGAAACGATTAAGGGATCAAATTGAATGAGTGTGTGGAGCGACTTTTGAGTGATTTAATGGGCGGTAAGCCGGTATTGCAAATTTTGTTCAGGATGAACAAAATTAGCAATATTGATTACCTCCCTTAATTGAAATATGCAAACAAGTTCTATAGATAGCTCCCAAATTTCTCCAAAAACCTATCGGAAGCTTATATTTTCAACTAAGTAAGTGACATCCCGATTTTTTCCCCAACTATTTTTATGTTGTTGTTTTTTTCAGTGAGTTTGGAGCGTTTTTGAATGGTTTAGTGAATGTCTGGAATGAATGAATGGAGCGCTGAGTGAGCGATTAAGAATTGTTTTGATTGAGTTAAATGTCAATTTCACGATGTAATTAACTGTATGCATCAGGTTGGATGAAGTAACCATCCCAAAAAGTAGAAACATTTAATTAAATAAAAAGATAATTTTATCCTTGTTAAGCCAGTGTGGCCTCATTCCGTAGACATGTGCGATAACAGACATGTACGTAATAGCTGACGTCAATGGAAACATATTTTCGATAGTCATATTTTATTACATGTAAACGAACATCTAGTTATTAAGCTTTTACTTACTGAATTATGAATTAATGAAATATGTTCGAAAACGTCGTCAATCTGGTACCCCAATCGAGGGTTCATTTATTCCGTAACTCAGAAACATATCCCAATCAGAGCTGCACATACCCAAACAGTCGTGCAACATGACGTTGAATCGCTAGCGAAGTATCCCAAGGGAGTACGCAAATGCTTTATGTGTCAATAATGTTATGAAATGAATTACTTTAGAATCAAGATATGAAGTCGTCATATTTTGAAATACTTGTGGCATTTCCTATCAAATCAAATCAGATATTAGCGCTCTTTTGAAATTTATTGAAATGGGCATATTAAGGGTCAGTCATTTTTCTAAGCAAAGTCATACTAAACTCAGTCGTGTTTCTAAATAAAAAAAACTACTTAAAAGTATATAGACAAATTTATTGTTTTGAAAAAAAATATGGGCATTTTATGTGAACAATTGTTACGCCTAGACCAAGTTCAAATTCTAGTTCAGTGCACACAATACACATTACAAAACAAAAGCTAAATAAATTAATTGATAGTGACAAATTGACACTGGCTTGGTGGTATTATATGTTACATGAAACCCGAAATGCAAAAAAGCAACATACAGTTAACAAGATCGTGAAATTGACAAGATGAATGATTTTGGAACGATTTTGGAATGAAATTGAATGGGTTTGTGGAGCGAGTTTTGAGTGAGTTTAATGGGAGGAAATCCAATATTGCAAATTTTGTTCAGGATGAACAAAATAAGCAAGATTAATTACCTCCCTTTAAAAATTAGCTTATATGTTCTATAAATAGCCTCTGTTTCCTCGAAATCTAATCAGACGCTTACAATTTCAATTAATTGAGTGAAATCCCGATTTTTTTCCCAACTATTTTTATTTTTGAACGAAGTTGTTGCTATATGTTTTTCAGTGAGTTTGGAGCGTTTTTGATCGATTTGAGTGAGTGTTTGGAATGAATGACTGGAGCGCTGAGTGAGTGATTTAGAATGGTTTTGATTGAGATGAATGTCAATTTTACAATGTAACTAACTGTATCTAATGTAATATGGTTTTTGTACATGTGTACAGTTTAGAAAATTGTGAAATTTTCAAGGTGAATGATTTAAGAGTGATTTTGGAATGAAATGAATGAGTGCGATGGGTGAGTGTTAGGTGAAATTAAAGGGAAGTAATCCAATATCGATGATTTTGTTCAGAATGAACAAGTGTACCTATATTTATTACATCCCTTCAATAAAATATGCAAGTACATTCTAGAAATAGCTACCTTTTTCTTCAGGAACCAATCAGGCGCTTATAATTCGAATAATGTCAGTGATATCGCATTTTTTTCTTAGTTTTATGTTATATATCAATTTGATGTAGTTGTTGATGTCATATGTAAGTCACATTTGAGCGTTTTCGAATACTTTGAGTGAGTGATTGGAATGAATGGTTTAAAATGGTTTTGGTTGAGATGAATGTCAATTTCACGATGTTACTAACTGTAAGCCGCACAAATAAAGAATACGTATCTGTGTTTGATATGTTGTCTTCTCAGTGAATGGTTAATACTAGACACAGTTCGTGTATCCGCCTAAATTATCGTTGATTAGCTGAAGTGCAAGCGACATTTCGGCGCATCTAGTATCAGACAATCTAGTTTTTAATACTCGGTTGTGCAGGTGGCATTCTGAACTTATATTCATTTCAACAGACATCACCAAAGTCCTTTGGATAGAATGCAGGTATTAAGTTATTGGAATTATCGTAATTTTGATATAACCAAGAAGTTATCTCTTTAACCTCCAGTAACAGGTGTTGGCCTAAGGAATATATATTACAGACTGGGTCATGTTTATTTACAGTTAATAACTTCGAGAAATTGTCAAGGTGAATAATATTGGAATGAAACCGAATGTGTGGAGCGAGGTTTGGGCGAAATCAACGGATGTTATTCGAATATCGCTAATTTTGTTCAGGATGAACAAAATTAGCAACATCCATTATTTCCCTTAAAAGAATATGCATATACGTTTTATAAATACGTTTTATAAATAGCTTCATATTTCTCCAAGAACCAACCAGAAACCCAATAATAAGCTTTCTGGGCAAAATAACAAACCATTCCTTCTTTTACAAACTGTACCACGATATTTTCAGATTTTTTTTTATTTTTAAAAGTGTTATAAAACGGGAATGTAAATATGAAGTGTTCCAGCTTGATCTGAATCATGCCATAAATGGTTTTCAGGATATGGTAGTACAACTGTACTGAAATAGATTCCTTGGGGTTTTTTTTTTTTTTTTTTTTTTTTTTTGTTTTGTTTATTTTTTCTGTACAGCCAAAATTTGAACCCAGGAGTATGATATGAAGAAGCTTGGAAGAGGTCCATTTGATGATGCTGTGTGCTCAAAAATAAAACTGTCTACCCCCTGATTTCAGAGAAGAAGCATTTTGAAGATATTCGCCCTTGATGCGTGATGCGCCCAGGTGGAGCCCAAATATGACCCTACGAACATGATTTGAATAACCTTGAGAGAGGTCGACTAGATGAAGCTAAATACCAAATATGAAATCTTTTCGAATTGCTTCCCCCACCCACTCAACTAACGATAGCTATATTTAGTGTAAATCAAGTGTAAAGCAATTGTATAGGGTGAAAAGTACTCAGTATGGACAGCTAACGGTCTTAAGAGTATATGTATTTTTTACGAAGTTGAGATCTCACAGACACCGAATAGTAAAAATAGTTCAGAACACAATGGATTAAATGTATCGGCAATGATATATTCTTACTGAACGGACAAAAAAAGACAAAATTATTTTCACTTTTTCGTTATGTCATACGGGTCCACTTCTTCTTCTGATCCTGAAGTAATATTTGATCCTTCCTCTACCCCAATACAACAAGAGTCAGACAAGGATACACGCAAAAGGCTGCTATCTTCTCCGTTAGAGTATTCAGAAGCGAAAAAACACTTCGCAAATACAGTGATGGAAAAGATGAACGAAGTAACGGAAATTGAAACACCTTCTGAGGGTTCATCAGCGAGTCAGCCCTTTAAGAACATCACCCTTGGTGTTGAGGATTTGAACTGTTTAGCGGAAGCACTCAAATCTACTTTCCATAAAGACATGGAGCAGTTCTTCGAATCGTTCCTTACCACCTCTGTTAACAAGATTGTGGAAGGTGTAGTGCAGGGCTTGAAAGATCGTATAGACATATTAGAAAATAGAAATGATTTACTTTCATCCGAAAATGAGTCCCTTAGAGATGATAACGAAAAACTGAAAAAACGAGTGTCAGACTTAGAATTCATTTGTGACTCACAAGAGCAATATAGCAGACGTAACTGCCTGCGCATTAGTGGAATCAAGGAATACGAAAGTGAGAATACTGATCAAGTAGTTCTTGATTTGTGCAACAAAGTTGGAGTGAACGTCACCGAGTCGGATATTGACAGGTCACACCGTGTTGGAAAACCCGGAAATCCTCGTCCTCGACAGATCATCGTGAAATTCACTTCATATAGAGTTCGACGTCGTGTTTTCAAGGCACGGTCTACCTTGAAATCTAAAGACAAACACGTTTTCATAAATGAAGACCTCACCAAAACCAGAAACAAACTGTTTTACGAGGCGAGACAAATGGTAAAGAATAAGGAAATAAGTAGTGCTTGGTCTTCCGATGGTGTCATACTAGTTAAGGACAAACATGACAAAGTCCGTAGAATTGAGAGACAAGATGACTTTCTTCTGATCTGAGCAGCTCATATATCACTTTGAATCATTGCATGAGGTGATATTTGGCAGTCCGCGTGTTATATTTAAACTTTTGCGTCTCTCAAATTAAACACGTTTTTTAATAAAAACTGTCAGCTAAGACCCCTTTGTTAGATAACAATGTTGCTGATGATGTTCTTTTGATCCTGTCACGTAAATGAAATGATCTCTTAATAAGATGGTAAATGTAACTTATATGAGGCAGTATAAAACCAGTTTAACTACAATAATGCAATAGATATGCAAATTATGTAAAGGTGAAAAGATACATTTTTTAATAATCGCGAAAATGTCATAGCCTATGTGATGACGTCACTCTCAGTTACAAAACTAAAATTGCATGAAGTTTGAGGATATTTCGCAAAAGATCTAGTAAAGTCACAAATAGAATATTGGATGTGTGCTACTATAATACCGAGTTTTTCACTTCATTTATTTACTCATTCTTTTTCTCTTGGCACCTAGAATGGATGAGATGGATGACTCGTTTAATATATATTCGGTGTTCTAGGATCCCTCATTCAATATTCATTATGTATGCAGTCAATTTCATAAAAATAGTAGAATGCTGTTCAAAAGCACTAATTATTTGCCAGAACATATGAAACGAAAATTATTACTGCGTCATGGTCTTTTTGTCAGTGTTTGAAGTGTTGAGTGTGTTTATAGCACTAAATTTGATGATGAAAACATTTTGTTGTTTGGAATTCGGAGAATTACTACCAATTGTCCATTTTTTTTCTTCATTAACAAAATCTGATAAATTTTGCTAATTGATCAATTTTGTGAACGTAGCATTTATGTAAACCGTCCATTGGATGAGGGTTATAGCGTATATGATATGTAATTGATAATGTAAATTATTTGCTTATGGGTGAAACTTAGATAATTCAATATGATTCTTTGCATATTTATAAACATGTCAATACCAAGCATTCAAAATTTGTTATAAACCTTAAAATGCCAAATTTTTTAATGGTTTTGATTGCGTTGTCGATTTGCGGTTAATCTCCTGCAGTCTTGTTCTTATTTTACACATGGTATTAGGGGAGAAAGCAGATAATGCAGGGTGAGATCAGAATGAACCACTGTGCTGACTGATCACAAGCTTTACTGTCTGCCAAAGCTTTTATACAGTAGAAAGATGCATTAAATGCATTGAAAAAGGTTAAAGGTGCAGGCTAATCTTCGTAAAGGAAAGATTAACTATTTGCTATACATATAACATAAATAAATATTACATATATGTCTCAATTTGGCTAGTATACCAATGCGCATTTTTTGTACCGAAAAACTTTCCCACAGTTTCCAACCCTTGTTTTTTGTTTCGGACAAGGGGGTAATTAGGGATATAAACGGCCTTAAGGAGACTTCAGAATTGTTGTGATTTTCTTTCAAGGTTAAAGGTTATTACATCAGTTCTGTTTACGCCCCAAAGTAAGTTAACTCAAATCTACTATAAGATATCGCTAGCAAGAAAGACAACTGCCTATATATATTGATAAAACCAATGAAGTTGTCCACCTTTCTCTTTAAAATTAAACTTATGTTGTATTTTTGTCATTCCTTATAAAGAATGTGTAATGCTGAATATAATTATAATCCGATACATGGTAAGATATAACCCATGTATCAGTTGGGAAACAGAGTACAATATAGAGGATGATCGTTTGTTTCAGTGTAGGATCGATTTGTGTTGCATTGAGTGAACGGCGGGTAACGGGTGCTGTATTTTCACGAGTGGCAGAGCCACGAGTGAAGATGTAGCTTTTGTTGTTCGCGGGATGGGGTGACGGTCGAACTTGCTCGAAGAACAAATGATTGTTCTGTTTCTTTATTGCAAAAATGAGACAAAATGTTAAATTTCTGGGACATATTTTCGTAAAGCGCGTCATTGTGAGCGTGATTACTATGCAACGTTCATTATGACGTCACGTAGTTCGCCCCGCATAGATGACGTCAGATAGTATGAAATGCACTAAACCAGGGTAAAAGTTTTTGACAATTTCATTGCTTATGCGGTGAGATTGTCAAGAATAATCTACCCTTTTTCTCGATAAGCCACCGAAAAGCATTAAAGAAGCAGTATTAGACTTTGTTGCTTATGGTGTGAGAATTATAAGATATTTATATGTTTACATCCCAACAAAATTTCCCTTATCTACATTTCATCATTGTGTCTAAATAAGGGATTGTGTGGTCATTATTAACATAAATTGATATTTTCAATCTAGAAAAATACCATAATATAATCATATCTGGAACCAAATCTGAGATGTTTGTAATTGAAATCAGTACAGAAATGGCTTAGGCTGCTAATATTCGAGATTATGTTTTGTCATAGCAGAGGTTCTTTTTGCACCCATCAGAAAATTCATTCATCTGTCTTATAGTTCTAAAGTATCAACCATCGTGAATTGTAACAAATGTAAGATTATACTACTTCAAAGTGTAATACTATGCTTTACATTTAATTTTGTGAAAATCAATGATCTTTAGGTCTCGCAACATATATAGCTCATTGTTAATCGTATTTAGGGTAATTCCGAGATAATATATATGAAGTTATTCCCGAAACGCACTTAAACGATGTTCGAACATAACTCAATTTACCTTGTTATTGTACATATTTACTTGAATTTGTTAATGAACTTCAATTTTTGTAGTTTTTGTAGTCTATGTAGTTTTTGTATTTTTTCTAAGTTTCTTTTTGTGGATGATGATGTTTGTTCGGTAATACTATTCCGTGCTACTCATGATACTTGTATATTCTATAGAGATACTAATCGACGTGGCCAGTTGCTGTGCTGTTACATGTTGTTTCTGTACCTTTTAAATGCAGTTACATAATGTGTAGATTTCATAAATACATAGGCCGTCAGCCAGCATACTGTCCACGTCTTCATTTCCACCTGACTATTACTATGCTTTTAAATCTATATATTAATCATTCTGTCATTTATTCCTTTTCCGTTTTAGCAAATATTAGTAATTCTAAATCACTTTATAAAGGCATAATGCCGATGACTTCTAGAAAAAAAGTCATATATCACAACCGGAGATTTGAGGAGAATGCAACAAGTGTCATTTTTTATTTACATCTCATGTTCTACTGCGTATTAGTACTCCTTTTAGCCATTATTCTCTCACTACTACTTCTAGCTGGCGATGTCCACCCTAACCCAGGTCCAAATCCTGCTAAACATATGACTAATGATAGCATGTCTGGTATGTCAGATATATATAACTTTCTCAAACGCCCAAACCACTTGTCAACTGTCCACTATAACGTCCAAAGCATTGCAAACAAGATTGACACTCTAATAGCAGAATTTTCCTTCTTTGATATAGTTTCTTTTTCCGAAACTTGGTTACATAGCGGGTTTTCCAATGAAGAATTATGTTTTCCTTCCTTTCAAGCTCCTGAACGCAAAGATAGAGTTGGGGATAGATACGGCGGTGTTATATTATATGTTAAAGAAAACTTGTCTTACACAAGAAGGCATGATCTAGAGCTAAATCGGTTAGAGTGTATCTGGATTCAGGTGAAGTCTAGTCATAATCGAAATATTTTATACGGAGTATTTTATAGACCGCCTAATTCAGATAATTCCTACTACGAGCTCATAGAGGAGTCTTTTCGACTCGCAATCGATACGAATATTCCAGATATTATAATAATGGGGGATTTCAATTTTAACGTCATGAACTCAACTTATTTTCGAAAAGTAGACTTTCTTTGTAATCAATTTAACTTACAACAATGTATAGATGAACCAACTCATTTCACGGAGAATTCGCATTCAATTATTGATCTTTTATTTGTTACGAATAGTGATTCTATACTAACCACTGGGACCGGAGAGCCTTGCCTTGATCAAAACATGAGATATCATCTTCCAATTTTCGGAGTCTTTAATTACCTCAAGCCTAAATTTAACATTGTAGAACGAACAATATGGAAATATGACGCTGGAAACTATGATAGATTAAGGAATGATTTAATGCAGTTTAATTGGAATTCAGTAAAGGACGAAAATATTGACATATATGCCGAAAGATTCTCGAAAGTATTGGTCGAACATACAAGTAAACATGTACCTAGTAAAAATCTAAGATTAAATCCACAAGAACCTCAATGGATGACTTCTGCAATAAAAAAATTCATTCGTCGGCGAAAAAGATTATATCGTAAGGCTAAACGGTCAAATAATGAAAGTCATTGGTCTAATTTCCGGTCAATTAGAAATAAAGTAATTTCACTTATCCGAGAAAGCAAAGAACAATATCATTACAGATTATCAAGTAAATTAAAATCAGAACCATTATCTTCTCGCGATTGGTGGAAAACATTAAAATCCTTTATAACTCCTGCTTCCTCAAAATCTATTCCACCTTTGTATGATTCGTCAAATGATTCAATAATTTTCGAAGAAAATGAAAAGGCCAACCTTCTGAATTCCTATTTCGCGATGCAGTCTAGTATAGATGATACCTCGACTGCAATACCGGAGGAAACTCCTGACCAAGAAACTACACCAGGATATTATCTTGATACTATAAATATCACGATAAACGAAGTTCGCGATGTTCTTAACAATTTACGACTTGGTAAAGCTTCTGGTCCTGATGGAATAAACAACAAAATTTTAAAAGAATCGGCTACTCAAATAGCCCCGCAATTGTTAGATCTCTTTAACGCTTCCTTACATTGTTGTTCAGTACCCACTTCTTGGAAAGTATCTAATGTTTGTCCAATATTTAAATCGGGCGACTCGTCTCTCCCATCAAATTATAGGCCTGTATCTTTATTAAATTGTATTGAAAAGGTTTTCGAACGAATCATATTTAAACATGTGTACAATTACCTAAAAGATACACATTTTTTCACTCCATCACAGTCAGGATTTATGCCTGGAGATTCCACTATTAATCAAATTACAAGTATCTATAATAGAATTAGTAAAGCATTGGATGAGGGTTTAGAATTTAGAGTAGTATTTTTTGATATAAGCAAGGCTTTTGACAAGGTATGGCACAAAGGTCTAATATACAAACTGAAAAGAGCGGGTATAAGGGGAAAACTTCTAGATTGGTTTACTAACTACTTAAGTAATCGTCTTCAAAAAGTAGTTATACCAGGAGGGGTATCAAACCCCAGCCAAGTTACTGCTGGAGTCCCCCAGGGGTCTATTTTGGGCCCCCTCTTGTTCTTAGTATATATAAATGATATAGTTACTGACATACAGTCAAGCATTAATCTATTTGCAGACGATACTAGTCTATCAATGGAAGTAAGAAATCCGATAGAAACAGGAAATCATATGCAGTCTGATATAGATAGAATTAGCACATGGGCTACGAAATGGTTGGTGAAATTTAATCCTTCAAAATCTGAATCCTTAATTGTATCTCGTAAACGTAACAAGCCCCAACATCCTAGTCTTTTTATGTCCGACATTGAAATACCAACCGTAATTAACCATAAACACTTAGGTATATCTTTGTCAAATGATGGCTCATGGGATGTTCACATAACTAATAGCATGGAGAAGGCATGGAAACGTATTGCAGTCATGCGAAAATTGAAAATGAGTCTTGATCGTATGTCTCTTCAAATCATATATTTTTCTTTCATTAGGCCACTACTAGAGTATGGTGACGTCATTTGGGATAATTGTTCGAATGAATTAAAAGAGCAATTAGAAAAGTTACAAAATGAAGCAGCGCGCATAGTTACAGGTTGTACTAAACTAGTATCAATAGATGATCTTTATAAAGAATGTGGGTGGGAAAGACTCTATCAAAGAAGATATAAGCATAAACTGATACTTTTTTATAAAATGATAAACGGTTTAACACCAAATTATCTCAGTGAACTTGTACCCGATAGAGTCGGTAATGCATCCTCCTACAACCTCCGTAATCAAAATCATCTGATAAATATTCATTGTAGAACCAGTCAACATCAGAAGTCATTCTTACCGTCTGTGGTGAGTGACTGGAACTCCCTGCCGGACAACACCAAGGCTGCAGAATCTCTTTCTATTTTTAAATTTCGGTTAAATTTTGATAAACCAAATCCAAATAAATTATATTTTTATGGAGACAGAAAATTGCAAGTATTTCATGCTAGACTCAGAAGCAATTGCGGTGGTCTTAACGAGCATTTGTATTTAAGAAACATTATCGAATCACCTCTTTGTAATTGCGGTTCAGTTGAATCCACTCACCATTATTTTTTTGAATGTCCATTCTACCTTGATATCAGAAATAACCTATTTCAAGCTATACAAACAATATACAGTAGACCTATAACACTTCAAGTCATATTATTCGGCGACACTGATTACACAATACCTGACGATGAGTATATTTTTTGCGCGGTTCAGAACTATATTCGTCGTAGTAAACGATTTAATTAGACGAACATTTTCCCATTTCCGTGTCTTATCTTTTTAAAGCATTATCACAGTCAGGGGTACACGGACTAGAATCTAAAACTATCTTATTTGATCTTCTAAAGAGCCGTCAAACTTTTTTTTTCAATCATCCATCCACACCAATATTTTATTTATTTATTACTTTTTTTTTGTTCTTCTAAATATTGATTTGTCCTTTTGTACTAAATACTCATGCTAATAATCCCAATTTCATTTTCATCACAAATAACAATCAACCTGCAAGTTATGTACATAAAGATTTTCCTAGCAAGATAAGTGTTTATTACTGGAAGTTGGAGAAGAACTCTATAAGCCCAGGCTTTCGTTCTCATCCATTTTGTCATATGTATGTTTTATTATATTTTGTAATGTACAGATGCGTGTTACTTTGTACATATATGATGAATAAAATATGTTTAAACTAAATATGAAATCTTGTTTCAGAGAATAAGAGTAATCGGTGGATTTCGAATATTTGAACAACTTTATCCAATGAACATCCCTGCCAAGTTTCATCAACTCTGGCTGTTAAGGAGGAGAAGAAGTTTATAGAAATTGTGGGCGACGGACATCATGGGGGTCATTGGACGATCGCAATAGCCCAAAACACGAAATCCATTTTCTGCCAAAGATATTATGAATCAAGCATATGTCTAATAGTTGATTCAAATGAAAACGGTCTTATGCAAAAAAAAGGATGTCGCCGTCTCTTTGTATAATCGTGACTATTATGGTAGGTCAAGATCAAAGTTATCAAATTTCGGAAGCAATATAATACAACACGATTGTAATATTATGACAGAGATTACGTCAACTACGATGATTTGGGATGTTCGAATGAAGTCCCGATCGGGTTATGGCGTAATGCACCCACATTGTTAATACAAAAGTAATGTACGATTTTTTCTTGACTTTTTTGTCATATCACGAAAAAAGAATTAAGAGTACAACACTTTACTATATTGACCGGTATTTCGTCGTGTATAGATTAATGTTTAAAATTTCTGATAAGCTTTTACACTGTATTTTCAACTTGATGTTTACCATAGAAATATCAGTCAATTTGAAACGAGATGTGTATCTTAAACAAAAATACCCCACCAATACCGTTTTTCAGAAACAGTAGCTCGATTAACATATAATACGTACTTAGTGTTTTGTATGAAAAAAATATCTAACTAGGTTGGGAGAATTGGTAATTGACGAGGCTCTGCCGAGACAATTATCAATTCTCACAACCGAGTTAGATATTTTTTTCATACAATACACTAAGTATGTATTATATTTATCTTATAACCTATATTTGTCTTGTTTTCGTCGATTTTTTTAACTGAAATGCAAGTTTCTAAAAATTACCGCAATATATTATTGTTCTAAAAATAACTATGTGATATCATAAAAAATATCATACGGGATGTTATTACTCGGATATTTGTATTGATATAAGATAAAATACGATAATCAACATAGAAACAGGCCTAGAAGTTATTCTGTAATAATCAACAAACCTTAATTACAATTCTGTTATCATATGCACAACAAAGTTCAACGTGAAGTTACAATTCCAACATATTTGGCATTGAAAACAAATAACATTGGCATTAACTGATCACCTTAGGACTCCACAAAAAAAATCAAATTTATGGTTATCAAGGAGACAAACAGACGTGACAAATTAATATGCCCATGATATTTTGATTCGGGGCTATAAAAAGGTATCACAAAACTAAATAAAAAGTGTCAGTCCGATTAGCTCGGTCGGTAGAGCATCGGACTTCAAAACCATTGAAGTTCGATAGCGTGGGTTCAATTTCCGGGCCGGCACACAAACAAACTAATTGTCTTTCGGAAGAGATGCTAAACCGAGGTCCCGTGAGACGGTGCTTTACACCGAGCACGTTAAAGAACCATGGCGGATCTCAGCAGTAGTTTCGTCATGTACCTTTGGACTAACCCCCGTATCAACTAACTGTCATCTGGGGCGTCGCTCATATGGGCATGTGCTACGGTAGCGACGTTAAATGAATGGAAATACACACAGATAAAAGACGTCTCTTAAATCTTATAGGCGAAACCAGATTGTATATAACTGAAGTCATAGATATCACTCTCAACAATAAACGTAGTATTTTGTCAATCGCGAGAACTACATCTTACCAAAAGGAGGTTTCCCAATTAAGGTTCAAAAGGTTTTGGCAAAACAAATGTACGTGATTTTGAATCGGTTGAAAACATACAGAGATGATAAATCCGGAAAGTCCGAAACTTTTTGGAGGTACAGTTAGTAACATCGTGATATTTACACCTATCTCAATCAAAACCATTCAGAATCAATCGTTCAGCGCTCTATTCATTCATTACAAAAATCACTTACACCATTTAAAGACCGTCCGAAAATGCTCAAAAACCCTCGAATTCGATTAAGCAGATCAACATTTCATGCAAATCAATGAAATTAGTCAACAATTTTATCGAGTGGTATTGAATAAAAATGGTGTGATTGATCCGTAAAGACACACACACAGTGTGTTACAGTTACCAACATCGTGAAATTGACCAGATGAATGATTTGGGAATGATTTAGGAATGATATTGAACGAGTGTGTGGAGCGAGTTTTGAGTGAATTTAATGGGAGGTAATCCTATATCGTAAATTTTGTTCAAGATGAACAAAATTTGCGATATTGATTACCTCCCTTTATCAAAAAAATACTTTCAAGTTTTAAACAAGCCTTCCTATTTCTTCAAGAATTTATGAGACGCTAATAATTTGAATAATGTTAGTGATATCGCGATTTTTCTCAATCAAAATTTATTTTGAATGACGTTGGTTATTCTATTTTTTTAAATGGGTTTGATCGTTTTTGATTGGTTTGAGTGAGTGTTTGGAATGAATGAATGGAGCGCTGAGTGAGCGATTTAGAACGGTTTTGATTGAGGTGAATGTCAATTTCACGATGTAACTAACTGTAATTGGAGGTAAAAATATCGATAATTTCGTCCAATTTGGACAAAATGTTATTTTGTGTTTTACCTCCCTTTAAAATAATCAAAAGTTCCTCGCACTCATTCAACATCATTTCAAAATCATTCGACTTGTTAATTTCACGATGCGATTATTTGTATGATGATGGAAAACTTCAACATAAACTAGTCGTTATGACTTCGTAATCATATTGGTTAAATCTTTTAAATTTTCTTTATGACCCTTCGCATAAAAACTCTATTTGTCTTTGTAAAGACACATTTACTTTCAATACCACTTGCTAATATGTTTGATCTGAGTAAGTGTTCTTTCAAGCAGTTTCAATTTTACTTTGTTGAAGAACTCCTTACAATAAAATACATGTTTAAGATTCTCTTCAGCGTCTATCATGAATTAAGCGAGATTTGATACAATACAAAATATGATAATCAAAATTTATAGAGACAATCAATTGTTACTTTATCAAATAATGATAAAATCAAAGTTGAAACAATTAGGAAAATAAATTTACTGTATCCGACTGCGTGTGTATACGAAGCTGGTCTGCAAGTTCCGTAACACTAAATTGACAGACGGTTAAGACCACTGCGCAACGGAACCAATTGCAACAATTACAGTATCTTATTTATTTAAAAGTAAAAATGATAGATGATACCGAACGTTAAGGAAAGATAATGACTGACAGGTCAACTATGTTTTCCAATACCTGTTACAGTTTATATAATCTTGCATGCGAGAAATTAGTAAACGTGTTTACTTTTTCCAGTATTTTTATTGCTTTTTCTTGCGTTGATTATGTTAAACGATTTTTAGTACTACGAAGCTTATGTGTCATTTGGTCAGTGCGAATAATGCATAACAGTTTTGTTTGTTAGCGGGTTTCTCTTCACTACAATGTGAACTATCTTTTTATTTAATTAATTCTGACTTGAATTATTAAAACCATAAACGCGCATATCTTGGCAAATATTGCTTTATCAAAACGCGTAAGTAAGAGAAGAATTCCCTTATCAAAATATATCTAAAATATCTAAAAGTTTAATACAGTGCAGAACATAGGTGTATTACAAGGCTAAGGACATCTTTTAACACCATCATTATTTTGGTCAACCGATATTAATCTATTGTGGGTGGGTGAGAGGAATCGATTTCAATAAAAACATTCCCACTTCATACCTTTCACTTTTAATTCACACAATGTATGTTTGCCATCTCACCGGTCAATGTTTCGCCGCATCGTTTCCCCCATAGGTTCTTACTTCGAAATTACAATCTTTTAAAGATGATTTCCTACCTCAGTCGACTCGTGTTAATGTTATTCAGAGACTGACAATTTTAATTGCAGCAATGAATAGCAAGCAAATATATGCTTGTTTTGTTCAATGTACATTATAGATCATCAAAACGTTACTAAAGCAAAAGTAACGTGGTAATTCTATGGTTCTTTAAAAATACCCTTTAAAGGCGTGAGAAAAAATATCTGTTACTAAACACCCTTTCTGACAAGCTGAAATTTACCGAGTCTGGAAATAAAATGGTTTTATTTAACTCGCCAAGGCTCCATTGATGGTATTTTCTATTCTATATAGGGTTGATACCATGTATCAGCCAGGTTTATATGCTTTTCATTGATAAGTCTGTATGTCTCAGATTAAGGAAACTTATCCCATTTTAGGCAAAAGACATTTGTTTACTGCATGAAATTATAAACTACTCGTAGATAGTTGCACCAGGTCCGAAAAATCTTCAAAATACTTTATTCTATTTTCATGTGCTTTTTATTCCACCCAATAGTATTTTTAGCTTTTATTTGGACTAGATATTTTTTTTATTTAAAGTCTTAAAGCAGTAAACAAAAGCAAGTGAAAAATGTTACAATATAAATCTTGTCATAACAATAATGCATCAAATTTTAATATTTACGCTTGCCTTGAATTTCTCCAGGCATTGCGCATGACAATGCCATTGCACTTTTGTTTGAATATAGGAATTTAGTACTTGAAAGAATGGAAAACGTACACTTGTACTGCAGGGCTGTGGAAATACGAGTTTTCTCCACTTGTCCCTGGACAAGTAAAAGCGGATTTTCTACTCGTCTAGGATCAAAATGAACTTTTCCGCTACAGAGTAAATAGAAAAAAATGAAAAAAAAAAAACATTGCCTTTTCTGGTATCCAGCATTTTCTTCATTAAAAAAAACCATGTTTTCTACCCTATGATATGAACATTAGGATGATTTCTCTCTTAATTCTTTTAAGTAACATTCCAAGATTTGCCCTGGTATTTACTTGTCCTTGGACAAGTGGCTTAGAAAAATTTACTTGTCCGCAAGTACAAAAGCCCGAGTCGGACAAGTCGGGCATGGGAATTCCACACCCCTGTCAGTTGTACACTTACAAGCCGAACTGGTTTGAAGGTACAAATATAACTCTTGAAACGCTTTTAATCCAGTTTGATTTCTAACCCTCTGTTAAAGGGTTTTCAGATTTTATTAATACTGTCACATACATCTACCAATAACAGTGCATAATGGTGCATGAATTAATCATATTTACGTGCGTAATCGTAGGCAGATCTAAACGATATATAAACACTCCAAAAATGCATTCCAGCATCAGAAACGCTGTCCTGATTAGAAAACTTTTGCCTATTTGGAAACTGTTAATAAATTTCAAAACTGTAACAAACGTGCTTTATAACTATTAAGAAGCTGAAATCGAATTTGAATAAAATGACTTCGAACTTGATGAAAAATATTTTTGTATGTTTGATGACAATACCTATTGTGAAAGGTCGTCCCACGGACAAAAGACTTGGTCTAGAAGAAATCGATGATCTGAAAATAGAAGATTTGATACAAACTCTTCCAAAGGATTTCGTTTATGAAATGTAAGTAGGTTTAATTATTTTTTTCTTTATATGTACAATAAATACATCTGTTAATATTTATACACGTATATTAAGGTTTTTGTTGCGTTGAAAAAATCCGAATTGGAATCGTCTTGCATCTCAAACGGAGAAACAAATACCTTTTCCTTTAATAAATTTTGACAAAAGATTATTCTCAATAAATGCAGAATAATTTCAAAATCTACATTTGGAATACACAATCCGTTGTGTGTGTTTTAATATGAATACTTTCATACGACAAATGTAAAATACATTTCAGATTTAAAAAAAAAATCGCTTAACTCTACATTGTTTTGATGAGAAACTATATCCAATTTCGTTTCAGGCCGATCAACAGTTTTGCACGAGAAATTCTGTGTCATAATAAATCTGGAAAGATTTTATTTTTCAACGTGATGACAAAAAGGGTGAATAAACTAAGAAGTAAGTGTTCGTATGTCATGTTCAAGGGCTTTCAGCAATTTGTTACTCTATTTTTCTCTGTTTTTATCTGCCTTTGAAAATAGAATTTCTGTTAATAAGTTTGCTGGTTGGTTGTACTTTTGGTTCATTAGTCGTTTTAAACATAGGCATATCTGTATAAATACAATTCATTTTTTATACCGAACACCTGTCCAAACTATCCTGTTATTTACAACTAAATGTCAATCACATTCAAAAGGCAATGTATTATATTGTTCAACTTCCACACAAACAATAGGAATGCACGCATGGGCTGATCTGTAATTGCGAGAACAGACCTACTAAAACCGAAAAAGACTATAGGCGACTCAGGGGAGTCATATTACATATAAACAGTTAGTTACATCGTGAAATTGACATTCGCCTCAATTAAAACCATTCTAAATCGCTCACTCAGCGCTCCATTCATTCATTCCAAACACTCACTCAAACTATTCAAAAACGCTCAAACCCATTGAAATATAGAGAATCAACAATGTCATTCATAATGATTTTTAATTGAGAAAAATCGCGATTTCACGGACATAATTCAAATTGTGATCATCTCATAGGATCTCGGAGAAATAGTTCGCTATTTATAGAACTTGAATGTATATTATATTAAAGGGAGGTAATTATTATCGCTAATTTTGTTCATTCTGAACAAAATTTGCGATAACGGATTACCTCTCATTAAATTCACTCAAAACTCGCTCCACACACTCATTCATTTTCATTCATAAATCATTCCAAAATCATTCACCTTGTCAATTTTACGATGTTGGTAACTGTATATAGTTTGATAGCGTCAGGAATAGAATTAAAAATCACTATTACAAAATCATTGTTCGAGGTTAACTTTACCTGCAATTGCTCTGCATTCAGGATGAAAAAAACGGTGCAAACAGTTTGCCAATTATGCCCTGCTTTGCACGCAAGTGCACGTGCAAAGCAGGGAATAATCGGAAAACTCTTTGTACAGACTTGTGAACCTGAGCACAGGACTGATAACGATATGTACACCCAGAAGCTAAACGTAAAAGAATCAAAGCACAACAAGTCTGTGTTAGTAAATATTAATTTTGTTTTCAGCCCGACGCCCTTTTCGAACTTAATATTTTTTATTCTGTTCCTGAACAGTTTCATAAAAGGCAAGTTTATCGGAGCTTTTAATGAAATAATATTAAAACATTCCAAAACAATTAGTCTACCTGATATACCTTACCAGTTTTCATTGTATTTTTAACTTTGTTACGTATAAAGATCTTGTACAGCCTTGTGCATAGTTTTTCAATGATAGATGCTGGGTTTTTTTTTTTTTTTTTTTTCGACAATCCTGTATTGTTTAACTTAAGTGTTCATTCAATATACCAATATTTTCGATACAACGACATATTTCCTTTCAACAAATGTTGTCGTTGTAACGAGAGTTGATTGTATTTCAGGAGACTTTGTAGAGAGCTTCATCTACGACCTTTGTCAACTTCATCCACGACACGATAATATATTATATAGATGGGCTATGGAGCTTTTTGATACTGACGGTAAGATATGTTCTTAGATTTATAACACAGACTAAATGATTTACACAGCTACATTTGTCATCCTCAGCGAACAGAAATAATAGATATCCTTTTCTCGTAAAGAACAGTCATCAGAATTATCCAGGGGCCCGTTTACTAAAAATCTTACGATCTTTCTTGTGGTAAGTCAAATATTAAAGTTGCTTGTACATTAGTTACTAAATATGGAAATCTGTCATGCGTCATCTCATTATTGTCTTTTCTAAATTTCAGGGGACGGTTACATCACTCAAACTGAATTACATTTTCACAACAGATAAGAAAATCTTTTTATTTTCCAAGGAGAGTTGACCAGCAAGATGCCAAAAACTGTCTGATGAATCCCTTGAATACAAGAGCGGATTTGAAATGAAAATGTTCTGTGATTTTAATTAAATTTCCGCAAGAAAAGGTGTTAAATTGACAAAATATATTCACTATCAAATAATCAGTATTGTTTAACATGAGGTGTTTTTTTATGTTCTTGGTGCATAATATGTATAGATTCATAATATGTATAGACTTTGTTTTTATTTTGCAATAAATATCATTGGCCAAAGGATGTGTATTTATTATCTTTTTACCACTGTCAGAAGAAGCTTTTCTTCCTTGAAACTATACATGAATCTTCATTAACATTCTTTTATACTATACGAAGTATTTCAGTATATCCGTCCAAATTTCAAATCAATATATTTTACTCGTTTGCATTAAGCGAATATTTATCGAAATAAAATATGATGAAAAAAATAGTTTTAAATTTTCAGTATACTTTACTCTAAAATATTTTAAGACAAATCTGTAAGACAATTACTGTTCTAAATAATGCCCATAACAAACAATGACTTGAATAGTGCATCGGCATGGCATATTTACTGAAGACAGGCGAATGAAACACATACATGTATCTAAAAGAAGAATGTCATCGTCATTGTTTTGTTAGAAAATACCACACCTGCAGCTTTATTGGCCCAACGAAGCTACATGTATTATTCCGCGAGGGAGAAATGTGTACATGTATGTATATTTTCAATAATTCTTAAAGATACAGGTTTCATTGAATATGAAAACATTAAGGACACTTAATGAGGTTTCGAGTAATTTCAAAGCATATTTGAGTCAACTCTATGCAGGAAAATTTGCATCGAATTCTCATGAACATGATAATGAAATTATATATCTTGCACTAAGTTCTATAGCGTCACCATTTTATTTTTGGAATCTAGAAGAACGTTATACACCCCATATGACTATCCATTGTTATGAATGCGATCCGTCTGGCGAAACGGGAACATATGGAATTTCATTAAATAAGCTTTTGTAAAATAGACTTGATTAATAAAGGTCACTTACGGATGGCATTCTATTTGTAGTTATTGACCAATGTCGACTCAAAATTCGGGATTTAAAATGTTTAGGCTGATATTAATAATTGATGTAGGTCCTGCATTATTTCAAGGACCATATTCATAATTTCTAATTATTTATTTTAGATTGCCTGTCTTCATTCAAGAGTTTCTCTGCTCAAAAATTGAGTTGTCGCTTAACATCTCCGTTTTTAGCTACTATCATTAACGTATCTTCGGTAGAGAAATAACCCTAAACAATTTTAAAGTAGTTTCAATATTTCATCCAGTCGTTGTGAATTGATAGCAGCAATATAAACTTTTCCCCTTTTGAAACAGTCGCAACGCACTTTTATGAGCGTCAATCGTCAAAAGGATTTATGTGCGACTGTTCAAACTGTCTCACTACAAAAATCCACATGTAAAGTCTTGAGCACCTAAAAGTGTATTCCTGATTTTCACGCACCCATACTACAGCTAGTTAAATCATGAAATTGACTCTCATTCCGATCAAAAACATTCTAAATTGCTCTGCCAACGCTCCATTTAATCATTCCAAACACCAATTAAAACCATTAAAATCGCTCTAAAATCACTTACAAAGATCAACAACTACTTTCAAATAAATTAGCTAGTAAAAAAACACGGTTTCGCAGGCATGAAGGAAACTGTAAGCGTCTGATTGGTTCTTGAAGAAATCGGAAGCTTTTCACAGATGTAAAGTGCATATTTTATTAAAGAGGGGTAATAACTTTCGCTAATTTTGTTCATCCTGAACAAAATTAGCGATGCTAGATTACTTCCAATTAATTTCACTCAAAACTCACTTATCGCACTCATTCAATTTCATTCCGTTATCATCCAAAAGTGACTACCTTGTCAATTCCACGGTGTTGTTAACTGTACCACATCCTTTCTAAGCATAAAACTGCTCAACTCAGACAGGTTTACGATTACATTGTATCCTCCCATTAGTTGGTGAAAATGCCGGAAAGGATACGTATCTTCATTGGGGATAGAACCGTTGACTGACCCAATGATTGAAGATTTGGAGTCTGATTCGCAGTGTCAGCGCTGCAGATTTTCAGTATTCGTCGCATTCTGACCTGGGTCGACTCTCTTTTCTCGAATCGTCCCATGTTGCACGACACGGGTCACAAACATGTCAATTTGTGATTTGTTACTTGTCGCGTGACGTATCATTGCTATTGCGACAAAGGTTTAGTATAAGTGAGAAAGATAAGTTAACGGAGATGAAATTAATTGCTGTAATATAACACTTGTGGTTTCACAAATATTGTATCATATCTCCTCTTTCCTATGTATCATTACTCTTGGTTTATTCACCAAAATGACAAATCGGTCTGTGCGTGACATTGCCAACTTCTGTCCTGCGTTCAGGATGAAAACGTTAGTGAAGCGCTTTCGAAATGATACCCCGCTTTGCACGTATGTGCACGTGCAAAGCGGGGTATCATCTCAAAGCGCTCATGAAACGCTTTTACATCCTGAACACAAGGCTGCTTTCAACAAACTGGACTGACCAATCAAAATATTCCGCTGCACAAAAATACAGCTTAAAAAGTAACTTCCTTTTCTGACACCATGTATCATTTAGCTTGCCAACAGAAACAAGCTAATTTTAGTTTATCAAAGAACCACAGACACTTTCTAATCCATATACAGTCGAACCTATGTATAGCAGCCACCTAAGGGAAGAGGTGAAATTGGCTGTTGTACATAGATTGGCTGCTGATCGCCGTGTTCAACATTTGATTAAGATTGTTTTAATAAACTTGAATTATATGTTCCATTCCATATATATATAAACAAATACAATCACCAATTCACAATTAAATCAAATAAGAGCCAAACGGGTTAAAGAGACAACTATATAGAATTTTAATTAAAAGTTCAGATTTGTCAATAAAGGTAGAGAAGAAAAAGTAAAGTTCCGGTCAAGAATGCCTTTTCTTGATTAACTTAAGCCTAATGAGTCTTAAATAACTGATACCTGTCACCTGTCATATGCATTTAACTAAATGTAGCGTAAAATAGGTAGAGAAAGGGTAGTCCATGTGGAACTTGTCATTGACACCTACAGTTAGTTGCATCGTGAAATTGACACTCGTCTCAATCAAAACCATTCGAAATAGTTCACTCAGCGTTCCATTCAATCATTCAAAACACTCACTCTAACCATTCAAAAACGCTCAAACCCATTGAAACATAATTCAAAATGTAAGCGTCTCATATTGCTTGAAGAAATAGGAAGCTATTTATTGAACTTGTATGCATATTTTATTAAAGGGAGGTAATCAATATCGCTAATTTTGTTCATCCTCAACAAAATTTGCGATATTGGATTATCTCCCATAAATTCACTCAAAACTCGCTCCACACACCTAAACAATTTCATTCCCAATCAATCTAAAGTCTTTCACCTTGTCAATTTCACGATGTTGTTAATTGTACTCTTATTGAAAATGTAATTGATCAAATCAAGACTAGCTGCTGTACAGGGTACTTTTAAAGAGTATTCTGGGGCCGCTACCGTAGCGCAGTTGGTTAGGCATAAGACTTCCAATCTGGAAGTCGTGGGTTCGATCCCCTGTGGCGGCAAATATCCTTTCCGACGTTGGTCTCTCACCAATGGGTAGATAATCGTACACCTATGTGAGATAGCAGTCGGAGGCTAGGAAAGGGTGTAATGGTAGTACAGGTGAAAGAAATACCAGAAATCCATTGTTAGGTGCTCCGGCCGCCGCGATATAACTACGAAATTGTTGAAAGCGGCGTAAAAGCCCATTCAATCAATTAAAGAGTATTCTGTACCGATCAGGGTGGCCTCTGGCTGTATTTCACAATTGGCCGCTATTTATGGCATATTTCAAGAGGAAAGTTGCACGGGCATTTGAGCTGGCCTTTGTTCACAGATTGGCTGCTGTTCGGGTTTAGCTGCTTACTCAGATTTGATTGTACGTAAAGTTAAACTCTTAAGGTAGTATGTGTACTTTGGAAAGGAATAAACAGTCTAAGAATATCATTAAAAACACTCAAATATTTTTTCTATAACTTTAATTTGACATGAAACAATCGCAACACATTGAATTTGAAAATAAATAAAAACAAATTATTGATCTATATTAAAAAAGTAGCTGGAACATTTTGAAGGAGTTTTCAAATTAAAGATTTCAAAATCATTCAAACGAAACAGGGAAAAGCGATCATATCTGCCCTTTGAGATTCCGAAAATCATTTCTTGCTGATCCTTAAACTATCAATTGCAATTAATGATCGGAATTATCTATTCCGCCATACGGAAAGAGGGCAGATAAAGAATAACAGACCCTTTCTAGCCTGTGCTGACTGCGCAGGCATTTGCTTTTATAACCTTTTGGCATATACATGTTCAAATTTATGCTCACATTTGCCGAAGAGCTCATAAAAAATATTAAATTCTTAGTTTCTTAATTTGGACTTTTTCTTCCTTTTTTTATCAAAAAATATCTAAGTGATCGAAATAGCTACTTCTTAGGTTTGAAAACTCACGATTACAATTTACGATACAAATAAATCGCAAACAAACATTACTCAAAAAAGTTGTCGTTGAGACTAAAAATCCTCGCATCGTTGTAGTATGTTGTACAGTTAAAAAACATCGTGAAAATTAAAAGTTGAATGCTTTTGGAATGAAAATGAATGGATGTTATGAGCGGGTTTGATTGAAATTAAAGGGAGGTATTCTTATATCGCTAATTTTGTTCATCCTGAACAAATTTAGCGATATCAATTACCTCCCTTTAATGAATATGCATATAAGTTCCATACATAGCTTCCGATTTCTTCAAAAAACAATCAAACTCTTACGCTCAATTATGTCTATGAAAACTTCATCTTTTTTTCTAGCTATTTTCATTTAGGATGAAGCTGTTGATCTTATCTTTTTAGGTCATGATTAAAGAGCGTTTTCAATAGTTTTAGTGAGTGTTTGGAGTGAATAATTTTGAAGTTGAGCGAGCGATTTAGAATGATTTTGATCGGAATGAGAATCAAATTCACGGTGGTGTTAACTGTAGATGCGAAGTGTTGGTACATGTTTAGGCTGGCCGCCAGAATCTTCTTTACAGTATTTTTTTTCAAAGGGAATTAAATGTGTCAGTAACTGCATAAATTCCAATTAAGTCCCCTGTCTCTGAAAAGAAGTTTTGTTCAGCACTTGTTAATATGAACTTGGATTAAAGAGGTTTTTAATATAATTACAACAAAATATTTCTGAAAATGCTAACAAAAACGACTGCGGCCAGTCTAGTACATGTCCCTCATTGACGAAATATATAACATATCAATAAATAATACCTGATCAACAGGATTTGCAGATTAATACATTCATAATACTGATTTGGCATCGAACTCTTGATATAAACAGTGGTGTTCAATTATTAACTTTTGTCTTTTGGATTCATAAATAAAATGTACCCGTCATACGAAATGGGACGAAGTAGATCTAGTTAGGATCGACAATTTTCGCTCTTTGACTGCTCTTCTGATTCTTGTATGATCATATTATCCTACTGTAAAATAGTTTTCAAATGCGACTTCAGCTGGACCTGTACTCGGACAAATATTCGTTTCAAATATTTGTTACACGGACTTGCCATGAAGTATTTTTCGCGTGACGGGCATACAATTTTTCTCGTTAAACACCATTCTTTAACACAACACCATTTCTGGTTACATATGAGCCTGTGCGTGACATTTACAACAATTTCAATTATGCACAAAGCAAAGCTTCTGGCCAGCCTGTGCAACCGCACAGTCTGACCAAAATCTTCACAACGCGTTTTATAGAAAGATAAGGTTTTAATCCATCTTCCTGTGGTCAGCATATATTATAATTGCATTGTGTCGTTGGCAACGCTTCTCAACAATTGTACCTCGTGTAGGTGTGAAATTGTTGGAAATGTCACGCAAGTCTCGTATATTGTTTTTAAACAACTGTTGTTAAATGTGCATTGTTCTGGCCAGAAGACAATCATGTCAAAATCTCATGGTTCCTCCTAGTTTAAAGCTTTAAGGCCGAGGTTCTGGCACTATATTCAGATTAAGGTGGTCAAAGAAAGTCAGATTCAATACGGAATTCTCAGTAGAAATAATGCATCTCTGCCTGTGTTATATATCCGTCACCTGGAATGGAAGATGGGGAAAACAGAATGAAGATGGTGCAAAAGAGAAAAACAAGTTTATTTCTTACAAAAACAACTTATTGTGTACCCCCTCTCCTTAAAAAATTAATTTACCTACAAGATGGTTAATAACCCCTTCTCATAATTACGAGTTCTGGAAATTAAAAGATTAAAACAAATGGATGATTTGAATGTTAATTACTCGAAAATGCGGACCCGAAAAGTGCTATGTATCGGATATTCAGAATAGTAAATAATTTATATTTTTGACGCTTTTCAATATTTTAGCAAATGAATTGTTTACACAAACGGTTTATTAAAAAACGGCAAACTACATTAGTTTTCATTTACATAGTTAATTAGGCAAAGGTGGTATAACACATACAAAAGACAGCATAGATAAGATATAAATGGTATATTTAAGAGATGAAGAGAGCATTTGTTGATTTCATTGTTGTATGAAATTAAAAACCTAATCACACTGTATGGATACGCGAAGCGGATTCATACACGAGTAAGATTAGGTTTTAAGTTTCATACCTCCATAAATGAACAAAAATACTGTCCTCATATCTTATGATTTAATAATAATAACTTAATGACAATTTCATAACTGAACACTATAAAGCCATACCATAAAAACCATAATTAGATAGATTTCTTTCTTAACGCGAAAGCAAAGGAAATACCGGCATACTAAAAATTGATTTCATTGTAGAATAAAACAATTTTTTCATCCAATAAGAATGCAAGAAACTTGGACACATCTAAAGCTGGGTTAATGAATTGAAATGCATGAAATATTTGAGTTGACAGATAATTACTTATCTTTCTATATAAATATACGTATATAAACTCACGAGCAATGAAAACGCACCGCATAAATTTTTTGTCGTATATTTAATTAATGTACCATAACTTCAGACATGAATATTTCCATCTATATACATTTGTAATGGACCATTTACCACACAATTATGTTAGAGTAAGCTCAGAAACGGGCGTAGAATATGGAACCTTTTACTTAAGAAAAAGTTAAAAAGAATTAATCTTATATCTGAAAAGTAGGTTTGCAAATCCTTTATGTCGTTCAATTTTTGGTAACATAACCTCTTACTCAGTACAAAATGCTGGCTATCACTTAGTGGAACGGTTGCCATAGTCTAGACAGTTGATTCGTGCATGGGCTAACGCTCATTAATTTCTATGTCACATTCTACCTTCCGCGTCCCCGATGGACCTAAACATGTCTCTTGGAGGTCAAATCACTCGAAAATACGAGTATCAAAAGGTTATTTACGATTCTTTGATTTTAATGAAAAAAAAAATACGTACTGTTTAAGTCAATCCTATACCATACTAAAGTTGTGACCACTTTACTGCTTTTTTGCATAGAACAAATGTGAAAACTGAAACTGTGTCTTCATTCGCTTGGAAACAGTACTTTTAATTATGCAATTTAAAACTTGTTTAGAAGATTACTTTAAATGAGCAAGCCAAAGGGGCTTTTAAGTGACCACCTAACAAACAACGACGTCCTATGGTTGATGTTAAGACATGCAATGTCTACATGTTCCTTTATAGGTTGAAAGACGATTAAAAAGGGGACGACTGATTTTTTTTAATTCAGGACAGTTTGTGCAAGAGTTTTGGGTGATGCGTAATCATTGCGCTTGAGTATATATTCCATAAAAAGCTTTTAAAAATAATGAGAAGGAGGAAGGTACCAAACGTTTTGCGTATGTGATCAGCACATACGAAACAAACTGACACAAATTTGCTTTCTGTGTGATATCTAGAAGAATATGAACTCTTCGTTTGAAGCAACGTCGAAATACTTACTATCTGTATCAAATAGTTCTTTCACCCATCTGTCTAAAATACTGTCATTTCTAGAATGTAATCTGCATAAATCGAAAACGAAACTTTCTAGGAAACCTCCTGAAATTAGATATTGGAAACCCGTATATAACAAAGTAATTTGATGCGCCGTCTGGGGTAAACGAGATTATATCCAAGAATTATTTTGGTATTATTGAACCTTGATCGGTGAATCTTTTCTGTGGGATACTTTGAAGTTTTTACTTATTTTAATCGCGAAAGAAGTATTGCTAGACAAATAATTTGAAAACTTGAAAACTAAGTTGAATATGAGAATTATGAAAACACGGCTTAATTTATACAAGGATTGATGAATGTGCGCGAATAAATAGAAATGACCAATAAATATTCATTCTAAAATGCGAAAATAGAAATAACTTTATAATATTTATCTTAATTCGATTTAAAAAAGAATGCAATGGTTAAATATTAATTGATTTTTAATTCGTTTAGATGATGTAAGAAAATACGGAGAAGAAATGTAATTAGTAATATCGTGAAATTGACACTCATCTCGATTGAAAAGCTCCGAAACCGTTCAAAAACACTTACAAATTGTTCAACAGTTCAATCAAATTCATCCAATGTTTCTACAATTTTATTGCCTAGCGTGGCTTTTAAAGCGCATCTTATGTACGTTAAGAAACACAAACAGAAAATGGCATATATTTTATTCAAGGGATGTAAAAAAAAGTATCGATATTGTCTTCCCTCATCCTGAACAAAATGAGCGACATTGGATTGCCTCCCTTTAATTTCACTCACAACTCACTCAACGCCCTCATTCAATTTCATTCCAAAACCATTTCAAAATAATTGTCCATGTCAAGATGTTTCAACTGTAGTCAGTACAATGAAATGAAAACACATACCATTAAGCGTATCAAGTTTCCTTGACATTGCTTGATGGAATGCAATCATTCCTGATCTGTCATGACATAGAATGTGTCTGGCAAAATGATGGATTGGCCTGAAAATGGCAGAAACGTTCACATTTTAGATTACATTCAAAAATGACACTGTTAAACTTTATTTTAAATTTTACCTAAAATGTTACAGAGTTCATATTTAGTATATGTGTGAGACGTCATTATTAATTACATTTTAATTGTAACTGCCATTGCAAAACTTTATGTTATGGAAAGAGAGTATACAGACTTCCTTTCTTATTTATTTGCCTGTGAAAAGTAAATTGATAAAATATTACAGAACTTTATTTTTATATTCATCATACTCGGACTTGGAAAACCTTTTTTTTCAAATTTTCTTATATTTGATTAGGGACTCTTGCATATAATAGTACATTAAGGCTCCGTGATTTGACTAAGAATTTGAAAAAAAAACAAAGATCGAATACTGAAACTGCAATTTTTAATGAAAAAGATAGAGAAAAAATTATAACTTACATATGATATTCGAATTCTGTCGGTAATTCTTCTTCACTATTTTCTATCTTCACTTCGTGTTCTTCATTTAAATCAAGTCGTCTGTTCTTTGGACGTCCGGCAACTATGGTTATCAAAATGATACAGACAAAAACGTGAATAATCCACTGTAAACCCATTTTGACTCAAATTTCCTCTTTGTGTTATACTGTCCTACAGACTATTTCCCTATATTAATTTCAATTTGCAATCTCGTACTTGTTTGTTAAATCTTTGTTGCAATATAATGATGTTCACAAATGTTTCAAATATATTTTCGGTATTATTTTTATAATATGTTATATAACTCAACTTTTATGCCACAAGTTCTTACTTCAGGCGTTATTGTGTTACTGAAGCTGATTCGCCTGTTTACCGTTTATATACTGTTGGGGATAGTAAAACCTGCCTACATTATACACCCTTTCGCTTTTCTAAAATTTCACTTTTATGTGACCAATATTTCTCATTCGTATATTCAACCTTATTCCGAAACTATTCACACTATATATGTGGTCTAGAGCATTTTTCTCGCATTTACAAAGATATACTAGTCACTAAGTTATGATTATCTAGAAATCACAAACCACAGGTACGAAACAGGCATGCATGATATTTGTATTTTCGATAAATATTTGAAGATTTGCTCTCTAAATTTGTAGTCTTAATACATGATTTTTAAAAGTTTCCATCATAAATAATCTTAAGTTCTGATTGGCAAATTTTCTTTTTACATACATGTATTATTATGAATGAAGTTAGCACTGCCTACATTTAACTACAAGTATATGCATTTGCATGTTGCATGAAAAATCACCTCGTAAGAAAATTATGGATACCTTACCAAAAAATCTTTACTGATTACCTTTCTGTTTGTAAGATTATAGAAAATAAA
The DNA here is from genome assembly GCA_948146395.1 of Fragum whitleyi. Lineage (NCBI taxonomy): Eukaryota > Metazoa > Mollusca > Bivalvia > Cardiida > Cardiidae > Fragum > Fragum whitleyi. The sequence continues at coordinate 12,345,354 of OX411558.1, forward strand.
GATAATTCTTTGTTTCGATTGTGATATCAAGTCTAACATTAGAATTCGTGAAGGCTAGAGTTTTTCTTTTTTCAAACAACCAGGGCGATTGAATCGTCATAGACAAAATTAGAATTGAGGAATTTTGTATATTTAAACTTAAAACCACTAAGTTATTCTTGAAAAAAGGGACTATTTAACTGTTTGATTCTCCGTCTGCTTGACTGAATATTTGTTTTATAACGTATCATTTTAGTTCATAATTTCCGCTCCCGTAAAACACCTATGAACAGAGAAAAGATATATCTATCATTTAATGAAATATAGTCATTTTATACGGTGTAAGAAAAATAGTTTTTCAACGAAAATATTTAATGTAAGGCCAATCTCAGTTCATGTGTGAAACTAAAACCATTCGTTAGGCTGCTCATTATACATGTACATTGACGGTCGAATGGTGTACAGTTATAACCATCGTGAAATTTACAAGATGAATGGTTTTTGAATGAAATTGAATGAGTGTGTGAAGCGAGTTTTGAGTTATTAAAGGGAGGTTATCCAATATCGCTAATTTTGTTCATGATGAACAAAATTAACGATATTCATTACCTCCCTTGAATAAAATATGCATAAAAGTTCTGTAAATTGCTTCCTATATCTTCAAAAACCAATCAGACGTTTAGAAATTAAATTGTGTCAGTTAAATCGCGTTTTTCCCATTTATATTTATTTTCAAAGTAGCTGTTGATTGTATACTTTTTGGTCATTTGGAGCGTTTTTGATCGATTTGAGTAAATGTTTGGAATGAATGAATGGAGCGCTGAGTGAGTGATTCAGAATGGTTTTGATTGAGATGAATGTCAATTTCACAATGTAACTACCTGTATGATCTCAAGTCGTTGCAATGACAATCACTATTTAAGAGAATCATCGCAATTAGACATTTTAGGACAATTAAGAACGACAATCATTTAATAATTTTAGTTTTATCTTCGAATTTCAAAAAAATATTTTGACTAATTGAGCCGATTATATTTATATGTAATATTGTCTTGAGAGAAAATCTTTAAACTTTACAATCGATTGCTTTTGTTAGGAAAACTTTTGAAAATGGACGTTTAAGCAAAAAGGTCACTTAGAGGTCGAGCGACACAATACATATAAGCTGCATTTTAAATCTATTGCATGGACACTTGTAAACGTTAAAGCTGCTCTTGCACAGATTGGGAAAATGTAAATTTTAACATTTTTCGTAAAATCAATCGGAATAAACTACCCCATCATGTTGAAGCCTTTAAAATAACAAGATTCAATCTGGTAATGCATCGAAAGAAAGACCGATATACCCGAATTTAGGTTAGATTCATTCTAAAAAATAAAGTGACTACTAACGCTAAAAAAATTATTCTTCAATTTCAAGCCAACTATTTTTGCTTGACATTCGGCATGTTTGTCTTATTCAATCAAAGATTAAGGTTAAAGTATTTGACAGCTAGAAACTTCATATCAATACAGGCAAAAAATGAAAAGTTATTCACGGAAAATAACGATTTTGTAATAAATAGCTTAGAAATAAATAGACTGGATACCTTACTGAGCTTGCCACTTCGAAAAAATAAGTTACAAAATTATTGAAATATGTTATTTCTAGTGCCAATGCTTTGGGCCATTCTTCATAGTCTAAAAATACACACATTTCCAAAACTTAGAACAAGTTTTGTATTTTTTCTATGAAAAACTGTGCAAGAGCAGCTTTAAACGTCTGCATAAGATATTTGTATTATTAAAGTTCAGCATTTTGTATTTTGAAAATATTTTCATGTATCGTCCATATTATTCATTTACAATATAGCATTACAAAACATAATTGAATCATATTTCAAATAATTGTTATAAAGTTTAAATATGTACACATCGTTTGTTTCAGAGAAAGATCGATTTATATTTTATAGAGTGAACAACAAATGCTTTTGTTGTTCACGAAATGAAATATAAATCGATCTTACACGAAAAACAAAAGATTATTCTATTTCTTTAAAGCAAAAATGAGACAAAATGTGACATTTCTATGACATAATATCGTAAAGCGCGTCATTTTGCACGTGATTGCTATGCAACGTTCATTGTGACGTCACCTATTTCGCCCCGCCTAGATGACGTCAGATAGGATGAAATGCACAAAAGCAGGGTAAAAGTTTTTGATAATTTCACTGCTTTTGCGGTGAGATTATCAAGTGATAATCTACCGTTATTTCTCGATAAACCACTGAAAAGCATTAAAGAAATAGAATTATTTCATGGATAATTTTGTCTTCCCACGTACACAATTCGTTAAATTCTTACCAAGTCCAATGCACCATCGATCTGGCAATGGGTACTTTAGAAAATCAGTTTACGTCATTCAGGACATATTTACAGTTCAATACAAATACTTGACATTATTCTAAAAACAAATACAACGTAGTCAAAGTTTCAAGTGCATTTTCACAAAACATGACCTACATTTCATTTTGTTTGTATCAATGAGTTTTATGAAAGGAGCGGTTTAACAGCTAGCTTAATTTGTTTTAAAAACGAGGGGCATTAATGAAGTTATATGTATCATCAAATAATCACAAATTCTGTGCTTTGGTACTTCATATCACATTTAAGAAATCTGTGCATTATCATGATGCAGATTTTCCTCGCTCATGTATGTTAATGCATTGTTTATTGACATGGTTCTATAAAGAAGATTAGAATTTAACTTTCTCAATTTATGACGTTATGAAGAGTTCATTTGCCAGCCAGTTCTGTCAAAGGTCGGTTGAAGACTGTTATAGAAGATTATATGAGCATTTCAATCATTTTAAGTTTGCGTTAGCCTCTTGATTCAGCGTAATTTAGGACGTTGGTCCACTGTCGCTGTCACATTTTCCTCTGGACCCGTTGGGTCACATATTCTATAAGCGTGGCGTTTATTAAAATGGTCATTTAGTCTCAATCGTTAATTTGCAATACATATATTACCTTTTAAATGCATTACCACGTTAATGTCTTTGGGGTTTTTTTATATTTCCGGGGAAAACACAAATATTAGACGACCTGTTTTTTTTCATCGTGACCCTTGCTTATACAGAATTTTATGCACTAGAGAGAGGGGCAATGGATTCTAACCGCATTTACATCTCGGTGAACTAAGGTTCTGTCTGTAAGTGACCTGTAAAACATCACAACCTGCTCCCGGTTGGACTACAACCCGCAACTTTCCGATTAAGGGTAGGTAGCCCCACGATCCACTAGAAACAAAAAGCGGCACAAGTCAAGGGGTCATAAATTTCGGTATTTGTCGCCACTACTGTTTGGTGCGACACTATCACGATCACGTTCATAAATTATCTACGAAGTACTGCCGAAAAACAATTGAAATTTACTTTAATCTACGCCCACATCATGATGGCCTAATTTACCTGTATAACCTAAATGTAAAGAGATACAGTTAATTACATCGTGAAATTAACTCAATCAAAAAAACTCTTAATCGCTCACTCAGCACTCCATTCGTGCATTCCAAACCATTCAAAAACGCTCAAACCATTGAAAAATATAGAATCAACAACGTCGTTTGAAATAAATTTAGATAGAGAAAAATCGCGAATTCACTGACAAAATTCAAATTGTAAGCATCTAATTGGTTTTTGAAGACATGGGATTGGGTGATTGAATGCAGTTTAACGCCGCTTTCAACATTATTTCGGTTATATCGCGGCGGCTGGAGCACCTAACAATGGATTCCTGGTATTTCTATGACCAGTACAACCACCACATTCTTTCCTAGCCTCCAGCCGCTTTCTTACATAGGTCTACGATTATCAACCCATTGGTGAGAGACAAATAGTCGGAAAGAATGAGTGCCGCCGTCAGGGATCGAACCCGCGAACTCTAGATTGACAGTCCGACGCGCTACCAACTGCGCTATGACGGCGGCTTTTGAAGACATGGGAAGCTATCTATAGAACTTGTATGCATATTTTATTAAAGGGGAGGTAATCAATGTCGCTTTTTTGTTCATTCTGAACAAAATTTGCGATATTGGATTACCTCCCATTTAATTCACGCAAAACTCGCTCCACACACACAAACATTTTCATTCCAAAATCATTTCAAAATTATCCACCTTGTTAATTTCACGATGTTATAAACTGTATCTACGAAAGCGTGCGCCATGAAAATGAAATGCAATAACTGTCAATGACGTCTGACAGTATTGAGTATTAAACATGTGCTGTTCAGTGAAAATGCTCAAAGAGGGAAGTGATGGACTCGGAATTTCGATTTGAAGCTGAAATACTTCCATTTCCGTCTTTTGTTGTTGTTGTTTTTAACCAAGAATTCCTAAAATACTTATCCATTGCTGTATAAAGACGGGGTGTAAAGTCAACTCACCAATGCACGTATGCTGTATGTCAGACAAAGAATTTCTTTACATCTAGTCCTCGAAACCACATTACTAGGGGAGATAATGCGGTACGAATATGTCCATTGAAGACGAAGCAATAGTACTGATGGATGTTCTCTAAAACTGTAATGGAGGCATCTGAGAGAAAAAAGAGCTCATGAATCGAGTGAAAAATAAAACAATTTTGATAACTCAATTAATGATAGGACATTTTGTCAAACTTAATATTTTTATTTAGTTTGGTGACATTTTGTGGGAAGATTTAATCATGGTTTTTCATTGTTTTAAATTTAGATGGCACATTCCGCACTAGTTTATAAACCTTGATCGGTACATTGTGTGTGAGGTCCAAAATTTCTCTATTAGAATTACTTGGATGAGAAAACATTCTAATCGGTTAAATCAAAAGAAATATCTACTGATACAGTTAGTTACATCGTGAAATTGACATTCACTAAATTAAAACCATTCTAAATCGCTCACTCAGCGCTCCATTCATTCATTCCAAACATTCACTCAAACCATTCAAAAACGCTCAAACCCATTGAATTATAAATAATCAACAATGTCATTCAAAATGATTTTTGATGGAGAAAAATCGCGTTTTCACTGACATAACTCAAATTGTTATCATCTCATAGGTTATTGGAGAAATAGGAAGCTATTTATAGAACTTGTATGTATATTCTATTAAAGGGGGGGTAATTATTATCGCTAATTTTGTTAATCCTGAACAAAATTTGCGATAAAGGATTACCGCCAATTAAATTCACTCAAAACTCGCTCCACACACTCGTTCAATTTCATTCCTAAATCATTCGCAAGTCATTCATCTTGTCAATTTCACGATGTTGTTAACTGTTTCCTCCCATTTATGCCTTTCGACTTTGCATGGTCAGAGCATTTAGTTCATATAATTTTGTCATGTTCTCCGGTCCATATCACCCGTTTAACCTATTCTTCAGATGAGGGCGTCTTCCATATGGTCAGATGCTTCAGAAGCTACGATAAATTATCCCAATTGCAATGTTACATCATCGAGAAATGTGGATGGCAAGTAACTTCAAATCCAAAAATAGTTCCCTAAGTATCGAGCCTAAGTAGCAAGCCTAAAAAAATATATATTGACCCCCCCCCCTCTCTCTCTCTCTCTCTCTCTCTCTCTCTCTCTTTCTCTCACTCTCTCTTTCTCTCTCTCTCTCTCTCTCTCTCTCTCTACTCTCTCTCTCTCTCTCTCTCTCTCTCTCTCTCTCTCTCTCTCTCTCTCTCTCTCTCTCTCTCTCTCTCTCTCTAAATGTTTTATCAACTATTTATCTGAATAATCTCCGCAAAATTTCGATAAATCTATGGGTTTGAAATGATTAAACATATTATTGTTTTCAAAAGTGTGGATAACGGGTAGATGGTGGTTAAAAAGTAATTTATGAGCAGAAATAAACTGTACCACCGTACAGCGTCGTTTTTCTGTCAGAAAGTTGTTAAATTTACATAAACTTTATTAATCATTTACAAAATATTACCCGGATAATATCTTTGCAGTGATAAATTTCTGCGCACCTTTTAATTAACAGATGCCTGATAAAATCTTTTAAACTACTAGGTTTCATTTCAAGACATTTTTGAAATATCTTGTATGTAGATCAATTTTAACTCTTCTCCTTTCGTTTTTTACAGATTTAAACAGCATTATAAAGTTACCCACTTTGCCCTAAATGACAAAATATTGAATAAGAACGCGGAAAGCTCCTTTCTTTCATCTGACTTAATCATTGTGACATTAGTCCTGGGTCCGAGGCATTAAAACTTTTTTCCTTCTCAAATCGATATTTTCTCAAATAAAGAATTTGAATATAAACATAAATATAAAATATAATGCCAAAAATTTGTAATTTGTAACAATTTATTCATATTATCTTATAACTATACAAATATCCGTGTGATAACATCCCGTATGCTATTTTTTATGATATCACATAGTTATTTTTAGAACAAATATATTATGCGGTTATTTTTAGAAACTTGCATTTCTGTTGGAAACATCTACAAAAACAAGGGGAATAGTGGTTTAAAGAATAAATATAATACGTATTTAGTGTATCGTATGAAAAAATATCTAACTCGGTTGTGGGAATTGATAATTGTCTCGGCAGGGCCTCGACAATGATCAAGTCTCCCATCCTCATTAGATATTTTTTCTCATACAAAACACTAAATACATATTATATATTTATCTTTCGTGTCGAATAGTTATTATAGTACATGTATTACAACAGAATTGAAGCTTTGATCTCAATTTAGAATTTCCGTTGATCGTGAGAAAAGTTTTATCATCTCGACCATGATTTGATACTCAGTGGTGCTCAAAACATTGTGCGGTTTTATACATGTAACTCGTTCGAGAGCTGTTTAGTTTCGACGTTTTGTTATCAAATTATGATATGGCTGGGCGATGAACCGAATAAAGAATTATATGACGGAGATGACCGATGTACGCCGAACACCCTGACTAAGATCATTAGTATGTTAACAAACAGTAGGTAGAGTTTAATTGGTTTGATACATGCAGAGCTAAATTATTATGTTTATAAACGATACAATAAACCTAAATCATGATTAAGCGAAAAATGAAGTCTAGTCCTTCCTCTTAAAGCTATGAGCCTTAAGAAAAACATCGCGACAATTTTATTCGTCGGTTTGACATACGGTTTATTGATGGTTATAAAGAAGTTGAATCGTTAATTGTTCGGTTATTCCTGATAAACAACTACATCAACTTTGTAGTAAAGAAATTTATTTTTTAAGGTAAAATTTGAATGCCTCGTGCAAGATATTTGTGTTAAGAAATTATCGGCTGCATTGATCGTATGCTCAAAATGTAAAACTGAATTAAAGTCACTTTAAAAAATCATTGTACACCTAGTATGATGTATTACTATGGCTTCATTCGTTCCACTTGTTCCTTTATGTTGTGATTTGAGAATATGGTCGAAATTTGAATGTTATAACCTATATTAAAGGCACAAAAACAATAATTTATATATAATTAAATTTGAATGAGTATCTTTCCAAAATTACCAAAAATATGCGCAAACATGCGCAAAAACATTTCTCGCAAAGAAAAAGTTTGCGAGACAAAGATTTTTGATTCGCAAATCCATCATCCAGTAAGATTTTTTCTCTTCTTGAACTACATGTACATATGGAACAAAATTGAAACAGCTAGACAATCCTTTGATGGGTGACTGAGAGTTGGGCCCGTTTTACTAAACGTCTTACTAAAATAAATGATCGTAAGTCTAAAACACAAATCGTACCTGGTGTTTTCATTCAAAGTTAGATTCTGCCCGACAATATCTCAATAGAAACGTCTTTAGAGAATATGCATAGCAGAATTCTATATTTATTTATTACAGTAGAAATAACTTTATTTTTTGACTTACGTAAAAATGATCGTAAG